>CM062246.1:5109734-6309734 GCA_031216285.1 Syzygium syzygioides | reverse complement strand
CTTTTATTGATGTTTGATCGCTAGAAACGGTTAGGACACTTTGGATTTGATGATTTGAATGTTAGACATGTTAGGCTATGTAACGATTTTCAATGATAAGTAAGGAAGTTTCAGCTAAAAAATAAATGGCTTAAGGATGTTAAATGGACGTCAAATAGGCATATATGTGTAAAGGGACACTCAGTGAAGGTTTTGGATCGGATATAATGGTTGGAATGTGGCTGGAAGTGTGACATTCCGAATTTTGGCCCATTTTTTGGATTTATAAAACGTGTAATTCGTCAGTGCGCTTATAATAGAATCTCGCTCGGGAACTGATCACTATCAGATTCTTGTTTTTAAAATAGAGATTTTGCTAGAATCGCACTCGATCGAATTTGACCGTTATTTGTACCCCGAACTTAGCAGTCGATTTTCGAAGTTTCGGGACGAAATAAATTGGACGGTGTCGATATTATTGTGGCCAGCATCGAGATTACCAGGAATAGTGAGAAAGTGAAATTTTGGACCCTCCCTCTGAGTTTATTTTATTTAGTATCCGTTGGTTTTTCCTTAGTTTACAATTAGAATTTTTAGTGAGCCATTAGATCGTTTTCGGGTTCGAACGTGGGCCGTTGGATCACGATAATTACCGTTGACTCTCTCCCTCTCTCTCTCTCTCTCTCTCTCTCTCTCTCTCTCTCTCTCTCTCTCTCTCTCCACTCCTCCCTTCCCGCCAAACACCCCACGCTGCTGACACCCACGCCCGCTACTCCCACCATGCCATTTCTGCCTCTGTTTTTACTGACTTACTGCTGACTTCTTGCTACACCTTCACGTGTGCTTTGCTACCATTGACCCATGCTGCCCCATGCTTGCTGATTTTTTCTCTGCTCCCCCACGTCCTTCACGTGCTGCTGCCCCGTTGCTTCTGTTTCTGGCATGCTGTTGTTGTTGCTGACTTTCCATGATGGACTCCTCCACGTTGCTGACTCCACCCACTCCTTCCCATGGACTTTTGCTCCTTCGTGGCTTCTGCTTCACCACTGCTTCTTGACCGCTGCTACTGCTTCTTCTGCTTCTGGTTTTACTGCTTCTGCTTCTTGCTTCTCCATTCCAACACCACGACCAGCCCCATTTCTCGTCAAATCAGCCACGCCAAGCGCTGTTCCTCCCTGCCATCACACCCCTGCCACCCCAGCTTCTTCCCAGGCCGAGCCACAGCCGCCGCTCACCCATCCAGCTACTATGAGCTCAGCTCACCACCGGAGTTGCTGTTGCTTCTCCTTGCTTGGATTTGCTTAGGTTTTTCCCTAGTAAGTGACTTCCTAATCCTTGGTTAGGCTAGTGGGTTACTAATGGACATGTTTAGGGGTGGATTAGGGCTGTGGATAGTTGGTTTAGTGGTTGGTTGTGCTTGGTTTGCTTAGTGGTGCTTGTTGGTTGATTTCCGGTAGGGTTGCTGCTGCATCGCTGGATTTTGTTATTTTTACTGTGACTTGTGTGGGCCGAATTTGAGAAATTGTTTCGAGTTCTTCACGGAAAATGTTTATCAAGATATTTTATGAAACATATCCAAATTTCAAAATTTTTAGAGTTAATTTACTATTATTTCAAATGGATTTCGGTCATTGCGCAACTGCCCAGTTTGGACTCGATTTTGTATATTCTCAGTTTTTCTCTCTCTTGGAAATTATTCGGTGTTATCGTGGCATTTGTGGATGAATTTGATGTTTGAATGTGGCCTACTTGAATGTCGGATGGGTGGGCTTGTTTGGTGAACTTGTGATTGGAATTTGATTAGTATGATATGTGAGAATGACAAATTGAATTGTGTGGCACGTGTACCTGAAAGTTAACGGACTTGGGACGTGTTGACGGCGGTTCGTATGAAGGCATGAGTGGTCGGTGTGCCAAATGGATGCGGGCTTAAGACGTGTTGATGGTAGCCCGTTAAAGGTGTGTTAGATTGGAACGTGTTTACGTCGGTCATTGGAATTGAGCCCGGATTGATCGGAGGGCTACGGACTTTGGACGTGTTGACGGCGGTCCGTGTGAAAGCATGAATGGTCGGTGTGCCAAATGGGTCGGAGGCACAATGGCGTGAGCTGTGAGAATGGACCTGAGGCATGGTGACGCGGGTCGTGAGATGGTTGATTGGGCACGTGTGTGAAATGTGATTGGTTGGATTGTTCGATGGTACGCATGGATGTTTGGTTGGATTGGTTGGGTGCGAGTGTGGATGGCGCTTGAATGATTGTGTTATATTATCGGGATATTATTTCCTTATCATGATTTGACCAATGTGCAGTGTAGGCATGTGATTGGATGGTGAGGTAAGTCCATCGATGTGAATTATATATACGTTATCGGTTAGATTGCATGTTAAAACTTGTCTGGGTACGCATTGGCCTAGCTAGGGCTTAGGTTGTTGCTTATTGAGACTCGTTCTCACAGTTATTATATAACTACTTTCAGATCCGCAACCGTGATCGATTCGGAGATGCCGTTAGAGTACCACAGGGATTGAAGGATAGATCAAATTACCTTATCTTTTGAGTACCTTTTTGGTAGTGGAGATAAGCTTGTCAACCATCGCCCCCTTTTGAAAATTGTGATTTGAAATTGGTAGCTTGGGTTATCGTTTTGTAATAATGACTGCTTTATGATGTTATACAATTATTGTTTCGTGCTATCCTTTTGTCATCATGTTAGTTGTGTGGGTTGTTTTATTTCGCTTCCACTTACGTAGTTCGTTTGGGTCTGCGACGCGTCCTGGGACGTCGCGTTCAATACAACCGTTGAAGGGATGTCGTAAGCCCGTTAGGGTTGGGGGCGTGGCATCCCCGTTGATTTGGTATCAGAGCGAGGACAGCTCGATACAAGTTGGTCGAAGCCTGGAGTGATAAGGAGCGATGACTTTGGGGTAGCCAGTTGGGAGACTCGTGTGCAATGCGTACCCCAGACTGTGTGATTGTGATTGCTGAGTGGTATTATGTGATAATTCGTGAAATGCAAGTGTGTTAGGACTTAAGGTTAGTGCACAATCTCTGTTCTTTGTGATTGAGTGGTGTTGTGATTGATTGCCTGCTTAGTGAATTGTTGTGATTCACTGCTTAGAGCATAAACTGGTATAGTTGGCATAGGTCATTAATTCCCGAGGAGAATTATAGCAGGTAAGTGGGTGGTGTGAATCCTATGAGTATGAGTAGCCGAGGAAGAGGTCAAGGTTGAGGTCTTGTAAGTCCGCAAGTTGGAGTTGTGGGGGATCCCAGATGAGATGAGATTTTGATGGCACTCGAGGAAGTTGGAATTTTAATGGGAAGGCAAACTGAGGAGCGAAATGCTACTGTTGCTATTAATGCTGAGGCTGCTACTGTCACCGCCAATGGAAGTAACAGGAATCGTGGGCATAATGGAAATGTTGGGGATCAAGGTCAATGACAAGTTAAAGCAGTCAGACATATGCGTTAATTGGTTAGAATATTTTTGAAATTTAAACCTGCAAAGTTCAATGGGAAGAGGTGACCCTAAGGCTATATTACTTTGGATAGAGGACTTAAAAAAAGGGGGGCTTTTGAGGTATTCGGGTGCACTGATGAGGAGAAAGTGACCCTAACTATATATCAACTCTAAGAAAATACAAGTGATTGGTAAGAGGACCCCTCGAAGTAGAATATTTCAGAGGGCATATTTCCAAGCTGAGGTGTCGTTATCGAGGCCTTAAATGGGAGGTACTTTCAGAGAGTGTGCGAGAACAGAAAATGACAGAGTTTCTTCGGCTTCGCTAAAATTGAATGTCAGTTGATCAGTCCGAGGTCAAGTTTGTAACGTTGTCTAAGTATGCACCAAGGATAATCAATGATCGTGTGGATAGGACAAAGAGGTTCCAGGATGGACTGAAATCAAATCTCCACAGTCAATTGATGCTAATGAACTTAAGAGATTGTAATGAGCTATATGACAAGGCTTAAATGGTTGAAAGGGATATGAATGAGAGGGTTACCGTATATGGATCGCGGTGCACGCTGGCTAGGGACAATAGAAACTTTGGAAAGAAGCCTATGATAGAGAAACGAAGATTTGTCCCTCTAGTAAAAAAGAACTTTGGAAAGCCGAACTACTACTCCAACGCCGCTTGTCGGTCTTGCGGAAAGAGGCATAGGAATGGCCATTGCTAAGGTAGAAGTAGAACATGTTATGGAT
Organism: Syzygium syzygioides; assembly: GCA_031216285.1. NCBI lineage: Eukaryota > Viridiplantae > Streptophyta > Magnoliopsida > Myrtales > Myrtaceae > Syzygium > Syzygium syzygioides. Next base: position 6,305,549 of record CM062246.1, on the reverse strand, counting down.
GTGGACAGTAAGGTCACCAAGTGAGAAATTGTTGAACCGATAGGTTAGGTCATTAATGCAATCGCAGCGACCGTAAGTGGGATATTAAGCGAGAGCTGCCCAGTAGATTAATTAGAATCGGCTATAGACGTAAGGAAAGATGTACGCTGTGGTGGGGAAGGAATAAGAGGGTTTGTCTTGAAAGTCTGGATGCGTTATGTAATGATAGTGGGTGCAATAGGAGATGATTTTGAAGTTATTACTTGAATGATCATGTATGACGTATTATCACTTATGGTGAGTAGGCGTAATTAGTTAAGGATTTCTAAATTAGTAATGACATTTTGGATGGGTTGGGAAGGATGTGTGTTGCTTGGAAATTTCAGATTTTGTAAAGACTTGGGGTAACTTGTTTTGGGAGACTGTGGATTGGAATTGGATGGATTGAATTTTGTCTTTGAGATATAGAAAGATAATTAATTTGTGGCTGATTAGTTGGCTGAGGAATCAAGACTAAAGGACATAGCCGAGGTGTGCAATCTTCCCGATGTCTTTCCTCACGAATTGCCGGGATTGTCACCTGATAGGAGAGTCGAGGTTGTGGTTGAGTTGGCCCCAGGGATAAAACCAATCTTGAAAGTGCCCTATAGGATGTCACGGTCGAAATTGAAGACATCGAAGGTCTAAATGCAAGAGTTATTGGATAAAGATTTCATTTGCCCTAATGCGTCTTCATGGGGAGCGCCAGTGTTATTCGTAAGGAAAAAAGATGGATCATTAAGGTTATGCATTGACTACAGGCAATTGAACCAGGTGACCGTTAAGAATAAGTACCCGTTGCCAAGGATTGATGACCTATTTGATCAGTTACAAGGGGCGTCAGTGTTTTCTAAGATCGATTTGAGGACGGGCTATCACCAATTGAGAATCAAGAAGGAGGACGTGCCGAAGTCAGCATTTGGGACGAGGTATGGACACTATGAGTTTACGGTAATGCTGTTTGGACTGACGAGGGCCCCTGTAGCCTTTATAGATATAATGAATCGGGTATTCAAGGAATTTATGAATCAATTTGTGATAGTGTTCATAGACGATATTTTGGTGTATTCGAAGAGTTTCGCCGAGCACAGGGTACATTTGGAAAAGGTTCTACGGACCTTAATGGAACATACATTCTACGCTAAATTCAGTAAATGCGAATTCTGACTTCATCGAGTGGCATTCTTAAGACATATGATATCCGGAGAAGGAATTACGGTGGACCTGACAAAGATTGAAGCCGTCATGAATTGGTCGAGGCTGACAATAGTAACCGAGGTTCGGAGCTTCTTGGGACTAGCAGGTTATTATAGACACTTCGTGGAGAAGTTTTAGGCATTAGCGATGCCATTGACGTGGTTATTAAAGAAGGAGACGAGGTTTGAATGGATGGATAAGTGCGAAAGGAGCTTCCAAGAATTAAAACAAAAGTTGACGACCGCACCAGTGTTGACGATCCCGTCAAGTCCAAGAGGATATGAAATTTACGGTGACGCGTCGTTAAGAGGATTGGAATGTGTGCTAATGCAACACGGGAAAGTAGTGGCGTACGCATCACGTCAATTGAAGCCGCACAAGCAGAATTATCCGACGCATGACTTAGAATTGGCTGCGATTATTTTCGCTCTTAAGATTTAGAGGCATTACCTATGTGGGGAGAAATTTCATATTTATACGGATCATCAAAGTGTAAGGTACCTGTTCTACCAAAAGGAATTAAACATGAGACAGCGCTGTTAGATACGACTGTGAGATTATGTATCACCCGGGGAGAGCTAATAAAGTAGCGGATGCACTGAGTTGGAAATCAAGCATTGCACACATGATAGTCAAGGAGTGGACTCTATTGGAGGGAATTCGGGATTCGGAGTTTAGGTTCGAAGTGAGCCATGTTTCAAGTCTAATTGCCGCTCTGAGGATCGAACTAGAAATCCAGGCAAAGATTAAGACTTTACAATCAACGGACCTAGAGATTCAAAAGGTTCTGGAAATGGATACCACAAAAAGGAAATCAGACTTTCAGGTGTTCAAGGATAGGATTTTGAAGTTCCGTGGAAGGTTGTGTGTACCTGATAATGCAGGGCTTAAGGAGGAGATCTTATCAGAAGCTCACTAGAGTAATTACAGTATTCACCGGGGGAGTACGAAGATGTATCAGAATTTACGGCAGCATTATTGGTGGAACGGCATGAAAGTGGACGTGGCCAAGTATGTGACTAGGTATTTAACATGCCAACAAGTGAAGGCACAACATTGCAAGCCGGGTGGGATGTTGCAGCCATTGGAAATTCCCGAGTGAAAATGGAAATACATCACTATGGACTTTGTAATGGGATTACCGAGAAGTAGACCTGTCAAATTGGTGGGTCGGGTTGGGTTTGGGTCGGGTCATAAATGGTCCGACCCAAATTGACCCATTAACCCGTTTATGACCCATTTATACGTAATGCAATTTTGTTGACCCATACCCGACCCGACCCATACCCGACCCATACCCGATTAGACACATATTGCTAAAATACTTTCATATTTAATTAAATATAGGAAAATTCATACCTAAGCTGAAATGAGAGTGCAGAATGAGTGAGTGCAAGAATGAGTGAGGGTAAGAGAAATGCGTTGAGTTTAAATCAGTTGTAAACTCATTTATGACCCATTTGCGACCCATTTATGACCCGTTTAACACTAATATAAGACTTCTACCTATTTATGACCCATTTACTAAATATAACCAACCCATTTATGACCCATTTACTAATAAATGGGTTAAGAAATGGGTTTATGACCCATTTTGACAGGTCTACCGAGAAGTGAAAGGGGTCATGATTCGATTTTGGTGATAGTTGATCGGTTGACAAAGTCAGCACATTTTCTACCGGTACGAAAGAATTTCGCCTTGGAAAGGTATGCCGATTTGTATGTGCGACAGATAGTCTGTCTCCATGGAGTACTAGTGACAATCACTTTGGACCATGATCCTAAATTTACTGCTACCTTTTGGAAAAGTCTTTATACGGCACTAGGAACGAAGTTACAGTTTAGTACGGCCTATCATTCCCAGACGGATGGCCAGTCTGAAAGGATGATTCAGACTTTGGAAGACATGCTGTGAGCATGTGTTTTGGATTTTAAGGGTGGCTGGGAGGAACAGTTGCATTTAGTTGAATTCACCTACAATAATAGATACTAGCAGAGTATCAGAATGGCACTGTTTGAAGCATTGTACGGTAGAGCCTACAGAACACCAGTTTGTTGGGATGAAGTTGGTGAGAGGAGCATTACGGGTCCAGAGTTATTGCAACAGTTGATTAAGACAATCAAGGTTATCCAAGACAGACTCAAAACCATACAGAGCCGCCAAAAGAATTATGCAGACCGGAGACGTAGGCCTTTGGAGTTTCAAGTAGGGGACCATGTATTCCTCAAGGTGTCATCGATGAGAGGATTATCATGATTCGGCAAGAAAGGAAAATTGAGCTCGAGGTACGTGGGTCCATTCGAAGTCTTGGAGAGAATCGGCACCTTGGCCTATCGCCTCGCTACCGCAAATTTATCTCATGTTTATAATGTGTTTCACGTGTTTATGTTGAGAAAGTACGAACCGAACCCGACCCATATGCTGAGTTATGAAGAAATAGACGTGAACGATAGGGTGTCGTATGTAGAAAAACCAGTTCGGATCGAGGACAGAATAGAAAAAGTGTTACGGAACAAGAAAATTTCGATGGTCAAAGTAATTTGGGAGCACCATGGAATCGAAGGTGTGACGTGGGAAAGTCAAGAGTTGATGCGACACCAGTACCCCCATTTGTTTGAATAGTTAGGTTGGATTGTAAATTTCGAGGACAAAATTTTTGTAAGAGGGAAGAGTTGTGACATTTCGAATTTTGGCCCATTTTTGGGATTTATAAGACGTGTAATTCGTCAGTGCACTTATAATAGAATCTCACCAGGGAACTGATCACTCTCGGGTTCTTATTTTTAAAATGGAGATTTTGCTAGAATCGCACTCGATCGAATTTGGCCGTTATTTAGATCCCGAACTTGACAGTCGATTTTCGGGAGTTTTGGGACTAAATAAATTGGACGGTGTCAATATTATTGTAGCCAGCGTTGAGATTACCAGGAATAGTAAGAAAGTGAAATTTTGGACCGGGTGTGGATTTTGACTGGTAGAGCTCCCTCTGGGTTTATTTTATTTTGTATCCATTGGTTTTTCCTTAGTTTACAATTAGAATTTTTAGTGAGCCATTAGATCGTTTTCGGGTTCGAACGTGGGCCGTTGGATCACGATAATTACCGTTGACTCTCTCCCTCTCTCTCTCTGTCTTTCTCCACTCCTCCCTTCTCGCCGAACACCCCACGCTGCTAACACCCACGCCCGCTGCTCCCACCATGTTGTTTTTGCCTCTATTTTTACTGACCTGTTGCTGACTTGTTGCTGCACTTTCACGTGTGCTTTGCTAACCATTGTCTCATGCTGCCCCATGCTTGCTGATTTTTCCTCTGCTCCCCCACGTCCTTCACATGCTGCTGTCCCGTTGCTTCTGTTTATGGCCTGCTGTTGTTGTTGCTGACTTTCCATGAGGGACTCCTCCACGTCGCTGACTCCACCCACTCCTCCCCATGGACTTTTGCTCCTTCATGGCTTCTGCTTCACCACTGCTTCTTGACCGCTGCTGCTGCTTCTTCTGCTTCTGTTTTTACAGCTTATGCTTCTTGCTTTTCCATTCCAGCACCACGACCAGCCCCATTTCTCGTCAAATTAGCCATGCCGAGCGTCGTTCCTCCCTGCCATCACACCCCCGCCACCCCAGCTTCTTCCCAGGCTAAGCCATAGCCGCCGCTGACCCATCCAGCCATTGTGAGCTCAGCTCACCGCCGGAGTTGCTGTTGCTTCTCTTTGCTTGGATTTGCTTAGGTTTTTTCCTAGTAAGTGACTTCCTAATCCTTGGTTAGGCTGTGGGTTACTAATGGACATATTTAAGGGTGGATTAGGGCTGTGGATAGTCGGTTTAGTGGTTAGTTGTGCTTGGTTTGCTTGGTGATGCTTGTTGGTTGATTTCCGGTAGGGTTGCTGCTGCATTACTGGATTTTGTTATTTTTACTGTGACTTGTGTGGGCCGAATTTGAGGAAGTGTTCTTTATGAAAGTTGCTCATAACATCTTGTAGTATGACATATATTAAATCTGGAATTTTTGGAGGTCATTTAATGCCATTCGTAAGCCTATTTTTGGACCAAATTCAGTTTGCCGAATTTACTGTTCATCCGACCTTCAGGTCTATTCGAATTTTTATAAATTTTTCTAGACTTATTTTCAAAATACTTCCTTCACAAAACTTGTTGGGGAAATTTGTGGCTATGAAATATAAAACTTTCAAGGTTTTCCAAAGTGATTTGGGTACTAGATGAGATGCATTTTTATGGTCAGGCGGCCTGACCAGACGGGTTGATTTTCGTCTGACTTCAAGTGACAAAAAGAGGTATTTACAGTTGGAACTGGGTTTTGAGTTTTTCACGGAAAATGTTTATCAAGATATTTTATGCAACGTATCCAAATTTCAGAATTTTTGGAGTTGATTTACTATTTATTTCAAATGGATTTCGGTCATTACGTAACTGCCCAATTTGGACCCGATTTTGTATATTCTTGGTTTTTCTCTCTCTCAAAAATTATTCGGTGTTATCGTGGAATTTGTGGATGAATTTGTTGTTTGAATGTGGCCTACTTGAATGTCGGATGGGTGGGCTTGTTTGGTGAACTCGTGATTGGAATTTGATTAGTATGACGTGTGAGAATGACAAATTGAATTGTGTGGCACGTGTACCTGAAAGTTAACGGACTTGAGACGTGTTAACGGCGGTCCGTATGAAGGCATGAATGGCCGGTGTGTCAAATGGATGCGGGCTTGAGACGTGTTGACGGTGACCCGTTAAAGGTATGTTGGACCGGAACATGTTTACGTCGGTCATTGGAATTGAGCCTGGATTGATCGGAGGGCTACGGACTTAGGACGTGTTGACGGCAGTCCGTGTGAAAGCATGAATGGTCGGTGTGCCAAATGGGCCGGAGGCGTAGTGGCGCGGACTGTGAGAATGAACCTAAGGCGCGGTGGTGCGGGTCGTGAGATGGTTGGTTGGAACGTGTGTGAAATGTGATTGGTGGGATTGATTGATGGTATGTGTGGATGTTTGGTTGGATTGGTTGGGTGCGAGTGTGGATGGCGCTTGAATGATCATGTTATATTATCGGAATATTATTTCCTTATCATGATTTGACCAATGTGCAGTATGGGCATGTGATTGGATGATGAGATAAGTCCATCGATGTGAATTATATATACGTAATCGGTTAGATTGCATGTTAAAACTTGTCTGGGTACGCATTGGCCTAGCTAGGGTTTAGGGTGTTGCTTATTGAGACTCGTTTTCACGGTTATTATATAACCACTTTCAGATCCGCAACCGTGATTGATTCGGAGATGCCGCCAGAGTACCACAGGGATTGAAAGATAGATCAAATTACCCTGTCTTTTGAGTACCTTTTTGGTAGAGGAGATAAGTTTGTCAACCACCACCCCCTTTTGAAAATTGTGGTTTGAAATTGGTAGCTTGGGTTATCGTTTTGTAATAATGACTGCTTTATGATGTTATGCAATTGTTGTTTCGTGCTATACTTTTGTCATCATGTTAATTGTCTGGGTTATTTTATTTCGCTTCCGCTTGCGTAGTTCATTTGGGTCGGCGACGCGTCCTGGAACGTCGCGTTCAATACGACCGTTGAAGGGGTGTCGCAAGCCTGTTGGGTTCAGGGCGTGACAAGAAGGTCATCGAGGATTAGGTTAAAGTGGCTTACCCAACAAGGTTAAAACTGAAAAATCGGAAAATCATGTCAAGTAAGGAAGTTTGAGTTTAAAAATCAATAGCTTAAAGATATCCAATGGACAAAAAAATTCGTATGGATGTGTAGAGAGTGATTCAGTGAAGGATTAGGACCAATTAGGTTGATCAGAATGTGGCTAGAAATCATAGAAACAGTAGCCAAAGTGATGGCCCAAAACAAAAAGTCATGTCCACAAGATGTTTGTAAAAATACCTAAATGAGAAGGAATCAAAACGGTGTCGTTTTGCCACAGTGCCCGCCAGTGCGTCGGCAAGGTCGGTTTGTTTTTCCAGCGGGAAATATAAAATTTTCGGAAAAAATTCTAAAATTTAGAAGAATCATAAAAAATTCAAAAATTCAAAAAAATCAGAAAATATTCAAAATAAAAAAAATCATAAAAAATCCAAAAATTTAGAAAATCCTTGAAAAAATTGGAAAATTCAGAAAATCATAAAAAATTAGAAAATTCTGAAAATCCATAAAAATCCATAAAAAATTTCAGAAAATAAAAAGAAAGAGATTTCTGGAAAATAAAAAATTTCTCAATAAACTTTCTTAAAAAAATAAAAAATTTCAAAATTTAACAGAATGACTTAAAATATCTGTAGCCACTCACTTTGAGTGAAATTTAAATTTTTTGAGGTACCTAAGTGGTATTTTTGAGAACTCCTCAGTTTGGGATTAAAAGGGATTTTAACCACTAAAAAACCCTAAAACCTTAAGACAACACAATCCAATGAATGAACAAGCCATTAGGGCTTTACTAGGGTTTTAATGTTTTGATTGATTTTCATTTTAAAGACTATTTGAGGATTGTTGTGTTTGATTGAAATCGATTGCACATTTACTCATTGATTGATTGATTTCTCCTGATTAGAACTGTTAGAATTAGTGGATAGGCCTTGTGAATTTGCGTGACATGTTTAGATACTTCGTATCGTTTTAGGTACCGAAGGGCATTAGAGATCTCGATTTGAGATCACTAGAGTAACCAAGTCCCCTTACCCATATAATCTCTAATTCGTAGAAATCTTGGTATTTTTTTCATACCTCGATTAGATTTCTAGTCGATTTATAAGAACTAGTGGCGACTCCAAAACAAAACTTAGGTTAAATAGAAAGATTAAAAAATAAATACCCGCTGTCACGTGAGGGATGATTTGGGAGAGACCCTCGTTCGTCTAGTGATGAGATGTCTGTGAGACGTTTATGCGAAATATCCTTTTTGGATCTTAGTAGGTCATTTGGGGATAGTTTCCTCATTCGTAACAAACGAAAGTACCTCCATAGGCACGCCAAAGTGTGATGCGACATCCATTTTATGAAAAAAGGATCGGCTAATAGTGTGGAGTGAAACCGAACCTAACTGTAAAATCAATCACATATAATTATCACTACAATCTGTAATGTTTTTTTAAGTGGAGAAATATCATTGCAAACACGTCGACCGTTTTGATGCTTTACAACAAAATAGACGCTAAAGAAACACTGACGTTATCAACAAATTCCTTCTATGTGTGTTCGGTATGGTGTCAGACGATTCCGAGTGCGAATCACGGACTAAAAAAAAAAAATCTGTATCACTAATTTTAAAAGAAAAGAAAGAAGAAAATGTAGTCTTTTCTTCTAGCTTCCTCTGACCCGAGAAGATACTGTTCACTGCATTTGGATCCAAATCCCTTGGCTGGGCACATCCTGATGTACAACAAACAGCAAATAATACCCAGCCGGTGCAAGGGCGCGTGTGCCCGGCGTCACCGCCTCCACTTCGTACGTCGATCTCCCCACGGCAGTCACTGTCCCGCCACCGCCTATCGCCAGCAGCCGCTGGTTCATCGAGAAGGAGTGGGTCGTGAACGATGGCGCCACCATTGTCACTTTCACCCTTGACGCGGAAACAGCTCCAGCGACAGAGAATCTGACGAGGAGTTTCGCCCCGTAGCCGAGCCTCGTTTGAGAAGCCGGCGATACTATCGTTGGGCGCAGATTGTCGTACTCTGCATCGAGGTATGGCGGCGAGAATGACTCCAGGCTCAGCTCCGTCGGGAAGAGGACGCCGGTGAAGGCGTAGGTGATGTGCGGGTTGCTTCCTCCGACGAGGACTCTCCCATCGCGGAGGAGGATCGCCGTGGAGTGGTACATCCGCGGTATGGAGGAGGGGTTTTGGAGCTCGAACCGGTTTCCGGTTGGGTTATCAGGTCGGTAGAGGACTGGGTTGAATACTGGCGCCCGACCGTTCTCCCAGCCGGCGGTTCCCGCTGCGGCGCCATTGATGATCAAGACGTCGCCGTTTGGGAGGAGGGTCATGTCTCCCATGACTCTAGGCTTCGGCATAGTCTCCATGACCCATTGCGGAGCCGGGTCGGTTATTTTGATCCGCCCGCAGGTTGTCAGTGCCCCGACAAAGTTCCCTTTAGTTGCCTGGATGTATGACCCTCTTGGTGCGCCACCGCAGACCTGTTAGAGAGAGAGAGAGAGAGAGAGAGAGACATATAAGCACGATTTCTTTCATAAAATTAATTTTATTTGTCTCTGTCGATGAATCCCAAATGTAATAACTTCCTAATAAAATAATGTCTCTGAATTCCAAGAATATGTTAAAAAAATTCTGCATTTCAATTTGATGTTATGGTCTCTTTCAATATGAATGGGTTTAGATGCATGTATAGTGGAACTTTTATTCTTCAATCATTTCTTGTCTAAGACCCAACAATTCCTAAATAATCTTAACAATATCTTTGGCCATCCCTAATAATATTTACTTGAATGCAAGTGATCCAAGGCTACTGCCTTATACTATCTTGACATTTATTTCATGAATTCATTTATATTGACCCACTTATTTTATATCGAGTTACAATTTCCCATATCATTTTTACCCTCACCCTTTTAATTATTTTAATAATTAGTATTAAGTATTTTTGAAGTTGCAAAAATTAAGTGTGACCTAAAAACTTTTGGCGTGATAATGCAATTCAACTCTAAATCCAAAAGTACCAAAACTTCAGCTTCTTTAACCGGTGCTTGCAAGTTCTTCAACGGAAGCAAGACCGAAGACCCGGTGCTCGGGTAGTTCCTCGGGTCACCACCTGGCATCGCCGGGTACGTCTTCACCACCTTCCCATGTGCATAATCGAACAATATTGCCCGATTGTTCGCAAAAATGAACAAGTTGCCGTCGACGTTGAGATGAACAAAAGGATAGAGATTGTTCTCGATGTTGGCATCGTTGGTTTGAGCAAGAAATGGAAGATTGTACAAGTTCGGAGCTCCAGTTTTGGGATAGAATTCGTAGTTGAATTGTTTCCTGCCGCCGATGACAATTTGCAGACCGTTGGGTAATATGTGATTGGTCGCGTACCACCGGGGCGCTAAGAGCCCGTTTTCGACTTCTTGCCAATCACAACCACTGCATGGGTTGAAGATCCGGATCTGACGTTCGCCGTCATTGAAACCGCCCGTTTGGATCAAACGTCCATCGGGCATTACCTATTAATAATAGGAGAACATTGTGAGTGCTAAAAAAAGTTAATCAGGATCAATTAAGAATATTCACAAATTAAGGGACATAATACATAATCCTAAAGATATGGACAACCTTATAATTATCTCTAATCATCAACACATGGATTGTGGGGAATATGAAGGAGGCAAAAGGAGGTCAAATTCATAAGTTTGAACGTAGCAACCATCTCTTTGATTTTCTGGTTTTTCTCGTGGTCAAAGGTTGAGTTAGAAAAATTGTGAAAATCACTATCTTTGGTGGTTAGAAGAAATCTCAAGGACAAATTCTAAGAATACTAGAATGAATTTCAATTAAAGGGAAATTTATAATCGAGAACTTTTTTGGCAAAAAAAAGATTGGCAACTTAAATTAGAGAATGATATTGATCACCAAAAAACTTGAAATATCATGTAATTGCTCTAACATATTGAAACAGCTAGGGGTGAGCAACTTGGACCGCCCAAACCGGGACCGGACCGGACCAGACCGGACTGACGAGTTTGGTCCGGTTCTCGGGACTCTCGGTCCGGTTCCCGGTTCCTAAAAGCGGAACCGGTTTCCGGGCGGTCCGGTTCCCGGTTCCAAGGGGGAACCGGACCGGACCGGACCGACTATTTAATATATATTTTTGTTATTTTTTTGTTTAAAAAAATTAATAAAATATGAACTAAACTCTAACTGAACTTCATTATCATAAATTCATTGATAAAAATTAGTAAAATGTGAATTAAATCCTAAGTGAACTTCATTGACATAAATTCATTGACAAAAATTAGTAAAATGTGAATCAAATCTTAAGTGTTTGACCAAAAAAAAAATCCCAAACTCTACGTAACCAATTCCATTGGACCGGACCGGAACCGGACGGGACCGACGGTCCGGTCCGGTTCCCGGTCCTAGAACCAAACGGTCCGGTCCACGGTTCCCAATTTTGGGAACCGGTTCTCTCGGTCCGGTTCCCGGTTCCACCTTGGAGCCGGACCGGACCGGGAACCGCTCACCCCTAGAAACAGCTATGAGAGATTCCAATTACTTTAGTTTGAACCAGACTAAAAATTATGAAAATAACCGAACTGAAAAACTTATAATTGAATAAGATGTGTCAATTGAAAATATCAAAAGTAAGGCATTAATCTGTATCAATATTTAGACTTTCCAATCTATACGTCCTCCTTTTGATATAGACATAAAATATAAATAACGAAAAAACTGAAGAGAAAAGTCTCGATAACCATTTTTTTCTTTTTAAGCAAAAGACTTGACCCATACCGAGCCGGAGGAGCACCAAACATCGGTTTGGACCATGAGAGGCCGGAAAGAATTCGACGCCACGTTGTACTCGACAGAGTGCGCGGTGCAGTCGATCTTCAAAGCGGTGTCATGCGGATCGTTCCGGCATTTGCCGCCCGGCAGCGAAAGGTTGGACTTGCCAAAGTCGGTGCGGTCAAATATGACCACAACGTCGTTGTGGAGGAGCTGCATGTGCATGGCCAACACGCCTATGCTTCGCTGCAACAGCTGCCACTGGCCGCCTCCGGCGGCGGCAGCAAAGAGGGGTGGCAGCAGCCATGGGGCAAAGAGGAGGTGAAAGAAAATGAGGAATTCAAGAGGCCAAACTCCAGTGATTGACATTGCTCTTATCGTGATTGTTTCAGCTTTGGTGGTGGTTGGAGGGCTAGCAATTCATTGAATTGTGTTCTCGTGGTTGTGCTAGGAATATAAATACTTGTGCTGAATTCCCTGTAGGAAAGCAGTTGCCACACGCAAGAAGAGGAAAATTAAGGGGACAACATATCTGGCAAGCGAAAACTTATGATTGGATTTGGAACTATCGTAGAACAGCACGTCTCAACGGACCGTGGCTTGTAATTCGATTGCATTTCTTTGTTTGTTTTGTTTATCACTGGGAAGGGACTAGATTCTCTTACGTCCAATTATGTTTTTTTTGTTTGTGCAATTATGCTCCATAAACTCTTAATTTAATGCAATTGAGTCCTCCTGATTTGCATAATTTCTGCAATTGAAGTCTTATCTTGATTTGCATGTTTGATCAAATTCTATGTTGCTCTTAACATGACAATTTTCAGAAATTAAAACAAAGAAGGATACGAATGAATTTAAATAACGAAAACATCATGTTGATCAAACTTATGTTGCATGAGCATGGACCAAAACGTCTCCAGTCCAAGCTTTGTAGCGATCAATTAGTGAATATATAATTATTTAATCACCAATATCGAGAGAGATGTAGTTGAGCACATAATGAAACAGTTCCCCAACATGAAACAACGTCTTAAACGATTGCAAAATATAACAATTATATTTCCTTCACTCTAGCACCGAGCGAAATGTTACACCAACGGGTTATGTATTGTGGGGTTAGCCCTAATCCATTAGTACCAATAGGTGGCATAGGAGAAGTACTGCGTCTAGAATTCAACAACACGAAAAACTTTGTTATGTAATAAATGATACTTCTTCCCGATCGAGACCAGAACTAAGAAGAATGGTTGGGCCAACAAACATCCATCTCGTTTGTATTTTGGGTGCCCGCATAACCAACGAAAGCTATTGAAGTGACGATTTCATGATATTTAAGGGCCATGGGGATGAAGAAATTGTTGAAGTTACCATCCATCTCGTTCCATATCTATACTTTTCTTTTCATGCTTTAGAGTCTCGATTTACTTAATAAAAACTTTAAACACGAACTGCATAAAATTAAAAGAATGTGCGGTTAAGATTTTCCTAAGCTTCACTGTATCGATCCATTGACAAAACTTTCACGCTCCCTCGGTCTAATTGCACAAACTTCGTACATTATCAAATTAAAAAAAAAAAGATTTTAGGATGTTACGAAAGATGCGTGTGGACAATCTTTCTGCAGATGGAAAACAAGCTTGCATGTCTTCCTTATCATGTTTGAGAATCATATTAAATGGTCACTTTTCCTAGGACGAAACTAACTATACTAACTTATGTCAATTTGGTGATATGAACAAAATGATTAGCCACTGGCGTATCATGCTAAAATTTTAGGTTGAGCTAGAGAAAACACATGCAACCAAAGTATATGTTTCATTCACACATTTGACTCCTTCCACATTATTAAATTTAATCCTATTTTTTACTCTGAAGTTTTTTTTAACATTAAAATTGGCCTAAACAAGTCTCATGTGTTGTCCGAAACTCCTTGTTTTGCAGAAAAATTAGCTTTTCCAGAAATAAAAGATATATAAATAGAACTATACATAGATAAAGTACATAATGAGTGAAAAAAGGTCTAATTCTCTTAAAACACACCAACTTTCCATCGGATTTCAATTATGACCGAATTTTTTTTGTTTCATAAAAAAGTACAAACTTTTCGTCAAGTCTTAATTCAGGACCAAAATATTTTTTTGTTCCATAAAATACCAACTTTAGGTCGAATTTTAATTTTGCCTCGAACTTTTTTGTCTCAATAAAATGCACAAATTTTCAGTTAGTACTTTGATCAGTCCTCCGCCGAGTTTTTGTCTAATAAAGCCGTCATAGATACGATGTATCTCCATTGTGTAGAGAGAGAAAGAGAGATAATGTCAAATCATTAACTGCATTATTAGACAAAAGTTTGATAGGGCTAGATTCAGAGACTGTATGATAATTTTGTGCTTTTTTATGAGATAAGAAAAAGTTCATACTAGAATTAGGATTCAACCTAAAGTTGGATTTTTTTTTCGTGAGACAAAAAAGGTTCAAATCAAAGTTGGGACCAGATCTAAAGTTTGTATATTTTTAATGAGGCAACAAAAAAGTTCGGTCAAAATTAGGACCTAAACTAAAGTTGATCGTTTTATAGTGTACTGAGCACAAAAGGAAAAAAAAAACCAGAAGTGTCTGTGAATTTGCTTTCCCCGGTCCAAAATATTGGCGACACGGCAAGGAAAAGGCTTCTAAGATAAAGGAATAACGGGCCAAAACGAATAATCACACGTCTTTTGCTTCGTTCCTTCTCTCTCATAAAGTCTAAGCCTGCGTACTGTGGGTGGAATACTTTTCCCAGGACAGCTCAGAAGGTTGCTAGGGGATAATGGCAGCCGTCGTTGTCTTTTTCATATGAATTGTTCTTATCCTTTTGCCAGCAATTTTGCTTTCTAATATTTAAAAGTTTATCATCTATCAATGGCCTATATTACTATGTGAAACCAAATCTTTGATTTGACGCCATAGAATCACTACTACTACTAATAATAATAATAACAATAATAATAAAAGTTAATATCACGAAAAATCTCAAATTGATACACATATGATAAATTTATCATAAATTAATTTTTTAAATACAAAAAATCTTAAACTAATACATTTGTGATAAATTTACCTTTGTTAATTTTCATTAAATTATTTATCAGGAAAAATTACAAATTGGTACATCTGTGACAATCGGAGGGTAAAATCTCAAACTGGTACACTCGTCCAACTCATCAATTTAACGATCGAAAATTAACAAAGGGTAAATTTGTCACATATATATCAATTTATGATTTTTGATAGTTATAAAATTAGTTTATGGCAAATTTATCATACAAATTTAGGATTTTTCGTGGTATTAACTCTAATAATGAAAATGAGAACAGTGTCAAATGGACTTTTTTCTGGTTGAAAAATGGACTTCAAATTAGGATAAAATTGTAAAACTACGTGCTCATTTCCCGCTTTCCTTCCATTGACGGCTAACCACATTTCAGTCCAAGTAAATGTCATGGAGCTCCACAAGAAGTTCAACATTGATAATAGCTCTAATCTCTATATTCAAAGTGTATTCCAATTTGTCATTAAACTCACTCGTTGTTCAAATATTTGAAAGGAAAACACACCCATTAGCAATTATTGTTCTTTTCTCTCAATTTGACGCCTGCATATTCCGTGCATTATCTCGCTACAGTTATTTTTAAAGGAAGCTGTATAATATATTATCACGTTATATATATAATTTTATAAAGAAGCTTTGTAAAAAAATTTAATTCAACTTTTTTTTCAAAAATGATTTGAGGTAATACTTGTATTTATAAAATTAATATAGTGAACATTTAAATTTGTCATCCACCCTCAAATATATTATTATATTTGTCAGGTTTATATAATTTTGCAGCAACAAAATTAAAAGATATATAATTCCGTTAATTTTTTGATTTTCTTTGTTCTCACTGGCGTGTGCAGCATTTGCTGCAATTAGTGTTATTGTTATTGATAGTTATAAAATAAGGTTAATATCACAAAAAATCCCAAACTAGTACAGCTATGATAGATTTACCCTAAACTAACTTTTTGACCATCAAAGCCATCAAACTAATATATTTGTGATAAATTTACCCTCGATTAAATTGGATAAATATCATGGAAAAAAAAAGCAAAATGGTACACCCATGACAAACAAAAGGTAAAATCCCAAACTGATACACCCCGTTAACTGCCATATGCTATCCAACACAAAAATTTAACTGTAAAATTTAACAAAAACTAACAGGGGGTAAAATTGTTACAGGTGTACAGTTTAGGGTCTTTCGTGATAAAAAAATTAATTTGAGATAAATTTATCGTAAATATACAAATTCGAGGTTTTTTGTAGTATTAACCTTATAAAATATGATCAAAAGTTTTATAGTTTTATGAGGTCGACATAGTAAACACTTTATCTCGTAAGTCTCTATACGTGCATCTTAAATTTGAATTTACATCTTCCTAATTTTATAGCCATTTAAATTCATTTCTTGAAAGTCCTCTTTTCAATTTTTATTATTCTCTTTTTTTTTTTCACTTTTTCGCATGCATGCTTATGTGCTTTTTTGTTACTATACATTATTAAGCTTTTTTTTTTTTGCTAACAATGCAGTGTTCTGAATCATTTGAACACCCGACCAATTCCAGAAAAACACCATGAAGTGACGCCGGTCTCGCAAATATCACCTTCAAGCGAATTATCATAGAATGGGGATTTTGACCGAAGAGCATTTGCGTCAGATATGATAATCTTACGAAGAAAATGCCCCTTTCTAAGCCGCGAAAATTGTCACGTGAAAGTTATGTGCTTGCCGTCCAACAAAAAATTTGGTCGTCAATGAGTCGAGGGGTTAATAGAGACACAATTAACTGCCTTGGGATGTTAATTGAGACAAAGTGCATTGGAGGATGTTACTTGCGAAACCGGCACTACTTGAAGGTGAAGGTGTGATTTATTATATAAATATTTTAACACTCCCCTTCATGCGTAGGTTGGCTTTTGCCCTTAGCTTAAGGCGTGGAATTATGCAATTGAGGAGTCAATAAGGGGCCTAGAAGATTTGAATTCAGGATTTCCTATCTTTGATATCATGTCAAAATATGTGAAACCACTGCCAATTGTTCCAAAAGCTTAAGTTATTAGATGAAGGTATGGTTTATTATATAAAAATTTTACTAACATGAACTTTCAACGCAATCTATGTTTGAACTATTTGACTAATACAAAGGCGAGAGATCGATGCGGTGTTTTATGATGAAATTTATCCATTCCGTGTCAACGTTTTTGGGCTCTGGTTGATAATTACATTGAAGGGTTGATTCGTTTTCTTAACAAGGTGAGGACCACATTTAGTTCATAGCCACCAGAATAATTTTTACTTTCTTTTTTCTATGATGCATTAGCCATCAGATTTACTCCACGAGGTCAAATGTGTTGACTGAGGAGGTTGAAAAAATGTGGATACACGATAGTATACCTTTTCTTCTTCTCTTGGGAATTTTTTCAAACCGTTGAATCTAGTTCTGAATATGCACTCTGGTCAAAGAGGGAACCTCATACGTTAAATGCTGAAGTTTTTTTTTTTTTTTGCTAAATCGAACCTTCCATTGTATCAGAAAAGTACAATATTACACAGAAGAGTTAGAGCCTACACCAACACGATAAATTAAAGAAGACTCCGCTAACACTAAGTTTTTGACTCTAGGTGGAAGATGATTAAAAAAGAAAGATGAAGCATTTCCTAAACGATAAAAAGCCCATTTTGCAAGCTCATGAGCAGCAACATTACTAGATCTATTGATCCACTTATAACTCTATTCTGGGTTGTTGCTGAGAAGTAAGCGAGAGTCCAAGACGAAAGGATGAATACACCAAGGACAAATGCCCTTTTGTTGAATAGCATCAATTAACACCTTACAATCACTTTAAAAAATCGCTTTGTGTATGCCAAGAGATTGAGCAGCTTTGCATGCGAGAAGAAGAGTTGCAACTTCCACTTCCACTGGCGAGTTCCATCTTCCTCGTCTTGTCCACGCTTGGACAACTGAGCTTCTATACGATCGTGCAATAATACCTATGGCACCTCTGTTATCTTTCCACGCACCATTTACATTAAATTTCAACTCTTGGTTTGATGGATAAATCCAAGAGTTTGACCTTACCCCAATAAAATCCGGTTTCTCGCTTAACCTAACTTTGTCCTCCCTCTTGAACATATTTGAATATTCCAAGAAATCTTGTATGATCATCTGAATCGCGTAGGAAGGCACCTGAATAGTCTGATCATGTAGCTTTGCATTTTTGTAACGCCATAGTATAGTGCATAGAATTGCTGCATAAAAGGTGAAGAGCTTGCAATCCACTCCCGTTGTCTGTGCTATTTTTCTTGGATCAAGAAAGTGATTCACCATCTCTTCTAGAGACCTAAAGTTCCAAGCAGACGAGATAATAGCCCATGGGTTCTGTCTCCACAAAATTTGGGCTAGAGGACATCTTGTGAACAAATGTACTGAATTTTCCTCCGAAGCTCCACACAACGGGCAAGAGGGGTCTAGGATATGGATCAATTGAAACAAGTTAGCTCGACAAGGTAAAACGTTAGACACTATCCTCCACAACATCATTTTGTGTTGCTCATGAGCTCTAGCTTTCTAGATTTTGTTCCAAATCCCACTATTGTTACCATTTTCATTTTGCAACTTTATGAGTTTGTAAGCAGATTTAACAGAAAACACTCCATTGATAGCTAGATGCCAAATTAGTTTGTCTACCCCAATGGAGTTTGGCACATGGATCTGAAGGATGGCTTGTACTGAGGTTGGGCAAAATGTCTGATTTAGACTTAATACATCCCAAGTTTTTGTCCCTGGGATAAAGAAGCTTTCTATCTTTCTGTGCTTCAAAGCAGGGTCTGGATCAATAAAAGAAGGCATATGAGTTGAGACATTAGGAATCTAGAGGTGATTTCCGACCTCGATTGACTTTCCATCCCCTATTTGATATAGAGTTCCCAGATTAAGTATTTCTCTGGTATCTAGTATTGCCTTCCACAGAGGAGAGGCTGATGCCTTGACCTTGTGATTCCAGAAATTTGAGATTTGCAGATATTTCTCTTCAAGTACTCAAACCCATAACTTGCCTCTATCTTGTATCATTCCCTAACCGAGCTTCAAAAGCAAAGCATTGTTGAAGTCCCTATTCTGTCGAAAACCCATTCCTCCACTCTTCTTGTTTCTACACAGAGAATCCCAACATTTAGGTGTAAAATATCTATTTTTCTCAGTTGGCACACTCCACCAGAATTTCCTTATAGAGGCATCGAGTTTGTTACCAATACTCTGAGGTAGCCGACCAGATTGCATAGCATAAATTGGTGTGCTCTGAACAACCGATCGGATATATGTTGCTTTCCCCGCCCAAGATAGTGTCTTTATTTTCCAGGAGCTAAGTTTATTGTCAACCTTTTCTTCAAGGAATTGATATTTTGTCCTACTTTTTCCTGGATTGAAGAGGGGATTTCCAAGGTGCAATGATTCAGGATCTATCTTTCGCATGTGGAGCTCATCCATACAAAACTTTTTCATGCCCACAGAAGTATTTTTAGAAAAAAAGATCGACGACTTCTGATGATTCAAACTTTGACCTGACCATGAGCAATAAATTTCAAGGCATTCCTTCAGTGCTCTCACTTGATGTTTAGTAGCTCCAACAAATAACAAGTCATCAGCATACATAAGGTGAGTTAAAGGTGGATTTTTTCGCCCTACTCTTATACCTGTAATAATCTTCAGATCCTCTACTCTAGATAGAATTCTGGAAAGAAGTTCAGTATATATCACAAACAGGTATGGCGAGATAGGGTCACCTTGTCGAAGTCCCTTTTGAGGTTTAAAACTTCCCGCCAGTCTACCATTAATGAGAAGAGAATAATGAACCGATGATACACATATTTTTATGAGCCTGCAAAAGTGAGATGAAAACCCTAGACTGCAGAGTATTGCATCAAGTATTTTCCAATCAACTCTATCATAAGCTTTTGACATATCAATCTTGACTCCCATGAATGGACTCCCCTTTCTTTTCTTCCTCATGGAATGTAAGATTTCCTATGCAATTACGGAATTCTCTTGAATGCTTCTGCCCGAAACAAAAGCTGATTGCTGAGGTGAAATGATACGACTGAGGAACCCTTTCAGTCTATTTGCCAACAACTTAGAGATAAGTTTATAGCTTACGTTGCATAGACTTATGGGCCAAAAATGGTTAAAGGTGTGTAGATTATGAGGTTTTGGGATGAGTACTA
Organism: Syzygium syzygioides; assembly: GCA_031216285.1. Classification (NCBI taxonomy): domain Eukaryota; kingdom Viridiplantae; phylum Streptophyta; class Magnoliopsida; order Myrtales; family Myrtaceae; genus Syzygium; species Syzygium syzygioides. The sequence continues at coordinate 6,285,575 of CM062246.1, read as the reverse complement.
TAAAAGTATGATTGAGAAGATGAGGCAACTGAACTGTGTTAAAGAAATGTTGCACAAATTGGACAATATGGGCCTTCACCACTTCCCAGCATTTCGTGTAGAAAATAGCATGGAATCCGTATGGGCCTGGTGATTTAAGAGGGGCCATCTCTTTTAAGACGCTATATATTTCATCCTCAGTTGAAATCGCCAAAAGATCCAAGTTTTCTTCATCAGAAACTACCTTAGGGAAGAATTCCCTAATGAGAGTGTGGATCAAGTGATGGTCCCGAGAAAAGCTCTGTATACTTGGATAAAAAGAAGTTTTTAATCTCATCAATACTCGTAAGCCATTGGCCTCCATTATCCTGAACTGCGAGGATACAATTTTTGCTCATTTTGATGGTTGTAGAAAGATGGAAGAATTTGGTATTCCGATCACCTCCTGTAGCCATGATTGTCGCGATTTTTGCTTCCATATCATCTCCAATCTCTCCCATTGCTCGTTAATAGCCACCTTGATTTCTTTTTCCCTCCTGCTATGATCTTTTGAAGGGTCATCACTTTGAATGGAATCAAGTGCTACCATCAATTCCTTGAGGCGTTGTTGGCAAATACCAAAATGTTCCTTATTCCACCTTTTGAGAGCTATTTCTGTCGATTTCAGCTTCCTATGCCATGTGGTTAATGAATTGCCTACCACATTATGGTTCCAAGCCTTCTCCACTTCATTAACACAAGTTGAGTCCCGTAGCCATGCGGCTTCAAATTTAAAAGGACATTTCGAGATATCCTCATTAGAAGTTGAATTCAGCAAAATAGGAGAATGAGCCGAGTTTACCACCGGCAAGTGGACAACCCCTGCTCGAGGGAATTTCTCACACCATGATGTCGAACAAACTGCTCGATCAAGTCTTTTCCAAACGCTTGCAAAGCCTTCTCTGCTATTTGTCCAAGTATAAGGTTTGCCTTTGAACCCAAGATCAACACAACCCAATGCATCCATAAAATCTACCAGAAAGTGACGAGATGGGCTCGGACCCCTTCTGTTGGACGCCTCATAGCCATAGATAGTCTCATTGAAGTCACCAATTCTAACCCAGTCTTCCCCCAAGTTTTGAACCCGGCTTGTGAAGTCTTCCCAAAACACTCGTTTAAGCCCACAATAAGGAGGTGCATACACCAACGAAAGCCACCACAGTTGTTCGAGATTTTCTTTGTTAGAAACCTCTGTATGGATTTGGTTTTTGTCTGCAAAGGAAAAGGATAAAGCTACGGGATCTTTCCACATGACTGTTAAACCTCCTGCATTATTTTCCGCGGGAATAGAGAAGGACCGAGTAAATCCAATCTTTCTTGTAATAGTTTCTATCTGTCTAGTATCACATTTTGTCTCTGATAGAAACACAATATCGTGGTTATAAGATCAGCATGTGGCCTTCAGCTCTCTCATTGTCGAGTTTCCAGCAATGCCTCGACAATTCCATGCTAAAATATTCATGGCTACAATGGGCACATAACTTGGCTCGCCTTCAGAATTCCACTTCTTTCACCTGACATGGTGCTTGCGGGTCTTGCGCCGTTCAGCGATGCAGGTAGATAACCACTGGATCACCTACTCAGCAATACCTTCATCTCATCAAGAATTTACTCTCTAAATGGATATGACAAATGTCCAAACCCATCTGAATTTTGCTCTCTAAATTTATGGAAGATCATCGCATAATAAGTACATGGATTTGACCACTTTCCCTCAGGCAGTAGACACTAAGGGAGAGGAAGACTCCCAAATAGGGAGATGGAAGCTCGAGAGAGAGAGAGAGAGAGCAGCAAAATGTTCTCTTTATCTTTAACACTGATCTGACTTGAGCATAACGTCGAACATATGGTGAGCAGGGATCAAGAAAAGGATATTGAACATTTTTAGGACTTGAACGCAGATCTAGAACCAAAGAAAATCACCAGGAAAAGCTCGACATCAGACACCAACTCAGTTGGAAACAAAATGCTTAAGAACCAGAGAAACCAAATTCGGTTCTTCCATGAAACAGAAACGGAGCAAAAGGGGTTCATGGGAGTAGGGGGGGAGGTGTTTTGTGAAGCTATCACCAATGGGATAGCAGGGCTTGAGATTAGGGTGTGGAATTGAAGGGAGCTACCACAAAGAGGCTATAGTAAAGCTATCACAAAAAGGGTAGAGAGAAGCTCTACGAGAGAGCAGAGAGAAGAGAGTAAGATAAAGCAAGTTAGTTTAGTAACTAGGTCGTACTTTTAATTTAATTAAATCTTTTCAAGGTTTTCATTTGGTAACATCGTATTGTGCGCAATTTAGAAAAAGAAGTCTCATTAATAGTTCTAGACGAGACTAAATTACAATGCGATCGTTTTCTAAGGGAAGGCGAAAATTAGGGGAAAGAAAGTTTACACTGTGAATCAAAAATTGGAATTACATGATATAGATGATGTTAGCTCATTGCAACTACTACTCTTTTTCTGTGACAAATAAGCAAACAGCATCTTGATATCGTTCTAATTAAAATGTGGACGAAACAAAAACTCACGGACGGAAGCACTTTACTGTTTAAATGTGCGTGTTTCCTTCTCTTGCCAAAGAAACTTTAGACAGTTAATTTGTTCTTTACGAGAAGGCTTCCGCGTTAAGAAATGAGATTTGATGTGGTTAAGATATGTTTCTGTTAGGCATGGACAGCAAATTAGACTTATGTTCCTTCGTGAATGATTCCAAACGTGAAAGGACAAAACTGTCAAGGGAGGATGAGGACCACAGAGGCTCCACATCATTTACTGATAAATTTCATTTGCATATGTTTAAGATAGTAAGGTAACGTCAACTTGTTTTAACTTAAAGGGATAAGTGCACAAAAATCCAATCGAGTTTTAAAACTTTCAAAAAGTGCAACTAAATCCTAAAACCAACAAAAAATGCCATCAAGTAGTAAAATTTATTACGAAAGTGCAATCAAATCATAAAACTTTCAAAAAGTGTAATCAACAGAAGGAATTAGACTAATTTGACAAGTTTTAGGACTTGATTGCACTTTTTGAAAGTTTTAAGACTCAATCACACTTTTATAATATATTTTAAGACTTAATTGCACTTTTTGAAAGTTTTTATTTACATTTTTATGATAAATTTTAAGTTTTTCAATGCATTTATCCTTAACTCAAATAAAGCCCCCTCCTCTCCAAGGTTGATGGTGCAAGAGATAATGGGATAAACTGCTCAGCCGTCGAACTGGGCTTCTCAGACCTTCCAAGGCAATGACCTAGAGAGAAGTAGCGAAGATTGTACGAGGGCATTCATGTTTCTTCAACGAAATTGCTTTTGAGGGTTGTGGAAATGTTCACTCCCTTTCCTTTATTATTAAGCAACTTTTTCTTTCTATTTATTATATTTTAGCTGTTAGCACTTGTAGCACCTCCAATTTTGTGGACCGGGGTCGTCAGCTACAGCTACTAGCACCTCGAATACTAGGATCTTTCTGAATTCTGGGTTCGGGTTTTCTACGGGGTGTGAATATATTCAGGAACTTAAATAATCAGACTAGAGTCGTCATCAATCCATTCAGGTAGATCTTTGATCGATTGGATACTCATGGGCCCGGACAGTCATGGGCAAGTCAGCTACCTAGGTGCATATGTGAAGGAGCTAGTCAAACGATCTATGATCATAGGTCCAACGGTTTAGTTACACATTGGACAGATTAACATTCCATGAAAATCTTTTAGTATTGTAGTCTTATTTTTGGGGAAAAAACCAAAAAAATCACAAACTTATTGCAGTTGTGCCAATTCAGTTCTAAACTTTTTAATTTAATCAATTTATTCCTAAACCTTTTGACAATTTGCTAATTTAGTTCATCCGGCCAACTTTAGCCGGATACCGTTGACGTAGATGCCGGTCGTCCTACGTGGCGTCACTAGAACTAACATGGACAATTTTTATAATCTTTAAAATTTTATTATTTTAATTATATATTTTCTCTTTTTTTTTCCTTTCTATTTTCTGGTCTTCATTGTGGCCGGTGAGGTGGCCATTGCCGATGGCTGGGTTGCAAGGGTGAGGCCTCACCATGGCCGGTGAGGCTCGACCCTAGCAAGATATGGCGAGGTCATGCCTTGCCAGCCTAGCTGCTGGCGAGGTCGAGTCTCCCCAGCCCAGCCCTGGTGAGGCCGATCTCGCCAAGCAATGGCAAGGTTTGCTAGCGACCTCACCAACCACAAAGAAAAAGCATAAAATAAAAAGGAAAAAAGAGAAAATAAAAAAAAATTCATAATTCTTTTTAAAAATTATAAAAATTGTTTACATTAGTGCTGACGGCGTTACATAGAATAGTTGGCTCTACGTCAATAATCTTTGTCTGAAATTAGCCGTATGGATTAAATTGTTAAATTGTTAGAAAGTTTATGAGTAAATTGGCCAAATTGAAAGGTTTAAGACTGAATTGGCAATATTACAATAGATTTAGGATTTTTTTAGTAATTTTCCCCTTACTTTTTGTTACACCTAAATCATTCATCCATTAATTTCCTAAGCATGTGTGATATATTGTTTTAAAATTGAGATGTCACCAAAACAAATAATTATCGTCGTTTTTATTTTCCTAAGCATGACTTCGTTTGTGTGTAAAACTGTGTATGATACAGTCCGTTCGGATGCAGACATCAATGATGATTTGAGAAACAACACGGCTTGGGCATGGTAAACTCAAAATTCAATTATGGAAAGGAAATAACATGACATGAAGTTCGTATATAATAAGAAAATAATGAGATGTACAATTGGGTGATAAATGCACAAGTCAATATGTTGATAGTAGCTAAACTAAAATGAGGAGTGCTATGCCATTATTAAGGGATCATTGCCACTATCAAGAATGAAAAAGGTATTGAGTGTTAAAGTATCTATAAGCTGGATGGATATGTTAGAAGGTGAATAAGCCTAGAATGGGAAGTTTTGTAAAACTTGGAAGGTCCTAACAGACGGTGAACAAGCCTAGAACAAGGATTTTGGGTAAAGCTTGGAAGGACCATGGAATAGTCTAAGAACAAGAACGTTTGGTAAAGCTTGGAAAGACCATGGAAAGGTGAATAGCTGGGTAGAGCTATGATCGTTAATATGTTTTGAAGGACCAAAAGATAGAACATCAGATCGCAGGCAGAAGCAGCAGATCATTGGCAGGAGTAATAGGTCGCTAGTAAGAATAGCTCATTCTATCAAATGAGGTGGAAGACGTATGACGTCCTCTTTCCAATCGAAATTTGGTGTTAATGACAATCTTCAAGGCTTAGAATTTGTGAAAAGAGCACTAGAGTTGAGTTAGAGCTATATTACCATATATGTATAAGAATGTTTCTACTTTGAGCTACATTTATTGAGATTGTAACTTACCATATTACGGGATTGGTCTAATAAGGTATGATATAAAAATTATTAATTAATCTAATATAAGATTGGTTGTGGTCCGAGTAAAGACCGGCCTGTGATGAGAGAGCCTCTGGCTTAAAATTTTATAAATAGTGTTCAAGTTTCTGCTTTAACACTAATGCACAAATTACCCCACATAAGAAGCAATTACAAAACACTATCATGAGGGGCAGTCTCATTGAGCCATTGACACATGGCGTAATAGAGGAAAAGCACTTGTGCTGAGGATTGTTGCTATTCAGCATCAAGAAGGATGGATTCTAAACTAGGTGCACAAATCCCTTTTTCCAATTATTGTGTTCTAGATTCTAGCTATGGAGATCTTAGGGTGCTATTTTCGTGGCTTACATATGGTATTAGAGCGGCCATAATCTAGGTCTAGAAAGTACAAATTTGGCCCGTTTTCATGATTTTTTGTCTATTAAAAATTATTTTTTATCACATAAATGGAAGGAGCTTGTTGAATCGAGAATTTTGAGTGGTATAAGCTACCAGAGGACGCCGTACGCACCCCTACGTTTGGGCCTTGCCACTAGGGTACCCTGTGACATAGGTCGACTCTATTAGCCCAATTCGATTAACCAGGTGACTTGACCCAACCCAACCTAATGACTCGACCCCAAGTTGACCGTTGACCGATCGAACCGTTAAAACTGCCCCATTAGCCCATACTGCTTCCGAAAGACGTTGATAAAGGCCTAAAAGATATACTACTTTAATTCCTTAACTAAATTCTTTTTGGTTAAATAATCTCTTTCTAGTTGCTTATAGGAGTAATTAATCGTGACACGTTCACTAAAAAAAAATCCTTTTGTAGCAAATAATTTTGAAGGCCGGTGAAAGTGAGAAAGTTTTATTTGTTTTCCCCTAGGGAATCTTTCGAATTATCACTGCTTAGCTTTCAATTTGCCTTTGACCATCAAATGAAATGTGGGTGAACAGCCCAACCTTGGAACATACCACAACCCTAGGTAACGAAGAGCGTAGACCAGTTCAGGACCATCGGAGCGTGCTTTTCACATGCCGCACCCACCGATGGAGCGTAAAGGTGCATCTAGGCTCCATTCAGAGTGTTCTTGTACCAACGTGCTTGAATTGAGGTGCTCTAATAAGTGGTGTATTTAATTTACATGTTTGATGCTTTTACAATTTGAAAATATGTACAAAACCCTATATACATGTATTTTTAGGGTATTTTTTGCATATTTTCCTATATTTCTCTCTAGTTTCAAAAATACAGTTGCTAGCTCACATGTATATCATCACATAAAGAATGTGTAGAGTGTGAATCATTGATAGCATGTATAAGGTTTCACATGTATCAATGAATAGAGTAATGTAATTGGCATGACATGTGATTTTAATGACAAATTGCCCCTGTCTTTAAGTCTAAAATCACATGAATATGGTAAACGTGACAAATAAAATTTATATCTCTAGTACAAGAGAGTTTCAAGGATTCAATTGGGTTGTAACTGCCAAAGTGGCACTCTTGGTTGGGTTTGAAAAATATCGGTCTTATATTGTGGCGAAATATCTCCTATTCGAATGCATGTTCATACTCTCAAAGCAGGTGATTGTGTATTAGTTCATGGAGGACACATGTACAACATATGCTTGAGAAGTGACTGATCAAAGTAGTTCATATACCCAAAGGTGGTGAATTCACGAAGGTTGGAATATATTCTCATGGCCACCATCATGCGGAGAGCATACAACCGCTTGTCATGTATTTTGCCTAAAGGTGTTTATATGATGATGTATGTAACTCTCACGATGTGTACTCATACGATTTTAAGTTACGTTACTCACATAATGTTAATTGTATACTTTACTTGTCAAATCAGTGGAGAAAACGGTAACTCCATTTCGATGGAGATTCTGACTGGTTTAAACTTTAAGAAATGGAAAGATGATTTTTTGTTTGGGATGGAGCTAATAGATATTTATATTACTCTTACTAAGGAAAAGTCGACAAATCTCACTGCCACTAGTACAAAACCTAAGAAAGCACACTTTGATACTTGGGAAAAAAGCCATTTGAGTTGCTTCTTATCTATGAAGCGATCCATTTAGAACTACTTCAACAATGGTTTGCCAGCTTATTGCACTGCTAAATAGGCGATGAAAGCCTTGGAGGCTAGGAACCATGTCTCATCTAATATTGAGATTGGGACACATCTGCAAGGACCCTTCAACATGTGGTATGATGGTTATGTGGGGTTAGGAACAAGAAGAGTAAGGGTCCAAAAATCATACTCATAAACGAACTCATAAAACCACTAGTCATTATGACAGTCTAGGTCCTAAGAAAACATCCTTTAAGAAGGATGGCGATTGTTGCTTCTTTTGTAAGAAGAAATGTCACATAAAAAAAGACTGCAATAAATACAAAACTTGATTGTCCAAGCGTAAGTGATGATTTTTTGGCATTTGATTGTGAATCCAATCTATTGGAAGCCCATCCAGTTCTTGGTGGCTAGATAGTGGTACAACAAATCATGTTGCATTTACCATATAGGATTCATAAACTATAAGAAGTCAAATCAAAATGAATCAAAACCCAACATGTGAAACAACAATAGAGTCGAATTTAGTTAAGTTCGTGTGAGATGTTATTTTAATTCTAGATTTTAGTTTTAATTTGATGTTAAGAAACACATTTTATGTACCTTCCTTTAGACGGAACTTAGTTTCTGTATTATGTCTAGACATATATGGCTACTCTTTTGAAATAAGAAACAACATTGTTTCTATGTTCTTTAATTCAAATAAGGTTGGGTTCTACAATATATCCAATGGATTGTACATATTGTGTTTAACTCCCAATAATATTATGTCGCTTGTATGGTTGAAAAGGTTGTTTTCAAAAGACCTCTACCTAAGGAACATTTTTATGCGTTATGGTATAAATGGCTTGATCACATTTCTAGAGAAAAAGTGGAAAAGATGATAAAGGCCGACATTCTACCTTCTTTTAAAAGTGATCTAAAGACTTGTGTAGACTGATGTAGAGGGTAAGATGACAAGATAAAGAAGAAAACTGTAGTTTGTAGTTTTGACCCTTTGGAAGTCATCCACATTGATATTAGTGGACCCTGTACGGCAACTTTGTGTAGAAATCTTTATTTCATCACATTTATTGATGACTATTCTCGATATGGTTATCTATACTTGATTAAGGAAAAGTTTGGTCTCTTGATAAGTTCAAGATTTTTCGGACTGAAGTTGAAAACATTGGGACAAGTCATAAAGGTTGTTAGATCTGACCATGGTAGTGAGTATTATGGCAAGCATGGCAATGATGGATAGCTTAAAGGGCTATTTGCCAAATATTTGGAGGATTCTAGGATAGTAGTTCAATTTACTATGCTTGGGAGTTTTGAACAAAATAATGTGGCCGAAAGACATAATCTTACCCTTGTGGAAATGATAAGGAGTAGAATTAATAAGACCAATTTACTTGGTTTTCAGTGGGGTAAAGGTTTGAATACAGCTCTCTACATACTAAACTATATTCCTACCAAAGCTTTTTCATTGACTCCTTTTGCGTTATAGACTAGACATAAACCTAGCTTGAGCCATCTTAAGATTTTGGATGTCCTACAGAATAAAGTTATATGATCCAACATCAAATAAGTTGGACTCCAGAATCATTCGGTGTTACTTCATATCTTTCCTAAATCATTTGAAGGGGTATAGGTTTTATAATTCTAATGGAGGCACAAAAATTATGAAATCACAAACAATGAAGTTTCTGGAATTTGATGTGGTCGAAGAGGGCAATTGCTCACAGACTATTGAGGATAACAGTATGATAGGGGACAAGTGTGTCTTTTTCTCAACCTATACATACAATTGTGAAGCATCCCACCCCACAGACTGAGCTTATTGTGGTCCAGGATCCTTCTGTTGAGGCAGCTTTTGATGAAGTTCTTCAAGCCCCTCGGGTGTAGGATAAGGTTGAAGAAGCTCCACTCAGGTGATCTATTAGGCAGAGATGATCAGCTATATCACCAAACTATTAAGTGTATGGTTGATCCAGTGACTTATGCAAACGCTGTTTCTTTTTTTCAGTTAAATCTATAGTTGGATGTAATGAAAAATGAGATGCAATCTATGAAACATACTGGTATTTGGGAGCTTATTAAATTGCCTGAAGGTGATAAGTCCATCGGCTGCAAATGGGTGTGTAAGACTAAAAGGGACTTTAAAAGAAAGATTGAGAAATTTAAAGCCAAAATGGTAACCAAGGGTTTCACTCAAAAAAAGAGAGTAAAGCAACCCTTTTTCCAGTCTCTTCTAAAGATTTTTTTAGAGTGATCATGGCATTAGTTGCTTATTTTGATATGGAGTTGCACCAGATGAATGTTAAAACTGATTTTTTGAATGAAGACCTTGAAGAGAAGGTTTATATGATGCAAAGCGAAGTTTTGTAGCAAATTATTCAAGTACGCTTGTGTGAAGACTGAAAAAGTCAATTTATGGCCTCAAGCAAGCTTCTAGACAATGGTACTTAAAGTTTAATAGTGTTGTCACTTTTTTCGATTTTGTTGAGAACAAAGTGGATCTGTGTATCCCACGCAGGTCCTTCTTATTCAAAATCGTCGCATTGATTCAGGTGTTTGTGCTTTCTGTCGTCTTGTTCCAGACTCCATCAATCACCTTTTCTTCGAATGCTCCATTACTAGTAGGCTAGCTGTTTTTTGGGCTACTAAATGCAATATTCAATGGCGCAACCGACCGTGGCTAGAGCTTATTGCGTGGGCAAGTAGAGTCTGTGGGGGCCCTTCCTTCGCACATAGGCTTGCCAGGTTTTCTTTGGGAGCTCTATGCCATACTATATGGATTGAGCGGAACAACTCCCTCTTCAGGAACAAGGATATTTTCATCCCTGGAATTTGTAAGCACATCATCAAGATGGTCAAAGACAAGGTTCTTTCCCTTGGAAAAATTGTTGACACACCGCAAAACAGAAGACTTCAAAGGAACTGGGAACTCTCTCCTTCCATCTTCTCTTAGTTGGGTATCACATTATTTTGCTGTTGCACTCGACTGGGTTCTCTTGTTGCTGCTCTCGTCAGGGCCTATATTTTCGCTGTTCTGCTGTGGGCATCCACCTCAATCCTTCGATGATCTATTGCTGCTCCGGCTAGGCTCGGTGACAGGACCCCTATCTTTGCCGTCCAGCTCCTCCGGTTCGTCTGAAGGTTTTTGCTGTATGTTGCTGCTCCCGATGGTTTCGGTACCTTGGATCTCCTTCTTTGCTGTCCTGATGTTGCTCAGGTGCCATGAGTTGACTGCAAAGCTTGGGATATCTTGCTGCTGATCCAGTTTTCACATCTGTACTTTCTTGTCCACTTGCTTTGTGTCTTTTGCTGGTTGGTTTTTTATTCTTGTTCTAGTCGAGTCTACTTGTTCTCATTCTAGCTGGGGGCCCGGCCTGTTTTGTACTTAGTTCCTGCTGGACCTTCTTGACCTTGTCGGGACATCTTTTTGTGTCCTAATATGGTCAGGTTTAGATCCGAGCTTAGGTTGTACTTGGTGACTTGAAAAGTTATACAAACATTTACCTTTACCAAAAAAAAAAAGTGGATCTGTGTATATACTATAAGGTTAGTGAGAGAAAATTAATTTTTCTCGTACTTTATGTAAATGATATCTTGCTTGCGAGTATGATCTTGGATTATTGCATGAGATAAAGCCAATATTGTCAAAGAATTTTGACAAGAAAGGCCTTAGTAAGGTGTCTTTTGTCCTGGCATTGAGGTCTACAAGAATTGTTCTCGTCGTATAATGGGTTTGTCTCAGAAGGCATATGTTGATCGTTTTTTGGAAAGATTTTTTATGCATGATTGACAGCCAGGAATTGCTCCTGTTATTAAGAGTAATAAACTGAGTCTTACACAGTATCCTAATTAAGATATTGAAAAAGCTCAAATGAAGGACATAATTATGCTAGTGTACTTGAAAGTATCATGTACACTCAAGTTTGCACCAGACTAGACATTACTTTTGCAATAGGACTTCCAAGCAAATATCTGTCAAATTGACAATCACTAAATTGCTGCCAAGAAGTTTTTGAAGTACTTAAAGAGAACAAGAGACTATGATGATTCATAGACATGTTCAGACCTGCAACAAGTAGGATATTCAATGTAGGCTTTACTGGGTGTCAGAATGACATCAAGTCGACAACCAGTTACATCTTCATGTTAGCAGAAGGTACAATATCATGCAAAAACAAGAAATAGAGATCTATATTGTTAAGTATGTCTTAAATTCTTTATGGGCTTGGGCCAACTTTAGGGCTTAGAGGCAATATAAATATTGCTTTTCTCAAGTTGTTAGGTTAAGAAGTTAAGACAAAAAGAGTCTTTAGCTTTTGAGCCACCTTTTTGGGCAAAAGGACATTATAAGTGTCATAAATTGTGTACAAAGATCACTTTGGTGTCATAAATTTTTTTCGGATCACTTTGGTTCCAAGTCGGAGGAAAAGAGATAACTTTAGTGACTCCGATCAAAATTCCAATCAAAAAAAGAGTCACGTCGGATTTCCGACAACCATGTTAGCATTAGCACTAAAGCGATCGTTTTTCAAAAAAGTTGACACCAAAGTGATCCGAAAAAAGGTTATGACACAACTTATGGTACACAAAAGTGATCTCCGTACACAACTTATGATACTTATAGTGTCCTTTTGCCCACCTTTTTATAATCCTTAACATTCCATAGTGGATTTTGCTTCTCCTCTCCCGGTGATTTTTCCCTCAAGGTTCTCCACATAAATTTTAGTGTTCTTTATTCTTCTCAGTTTTATTTTCGTTATTGTTTCCATATCAATCATAACAATTTGGAAGCAGAGCCTTGAGGTTTTTCAATCTTCTGGTTATGGCTTCAAGTTCAACAACGAAATTTAATATTGAGAAGTTTGATGGGAGCGGCAATTTCAACCTACGGCAAGTTCGTATGTTGGTTATTCTTACGCAGCAGGGTTTGAAGAAAACTCTATTTGGGAAAGGGAAGAAACCAATTGGCACTTCGGATGAAACTTGGGAAGAATTAGATGAAAAAGCTTTATCTGCTATTTAGTTGTGTCTCACAAATGAAGTTCTGCAAGAGGTACTAGATCAGAAAATAGCTTCAAGTTCATGGACAAAATTAGAGATTATTTATTTGACAAAATCTCTCACCAATCGGTTGAGGCTCAAGCAACAACTCTTTACTCTTCGTATGGTTGAAGGTGCTTCTCTTAAGTCTCATATTTCTTATTTCAATGCTATTATCTCTGAGTTAAGAAGTATTGATGTTAAGATTAAAGATGAGGACCAAGCTCTTTTATTGCTAGTTTCACTACCTCCCTCTGGTAAGAATTTTAGAGAGACCATGATTGTTAGTAGAGAAACTATCAATCTTGAAGATGTCAAAACTAGTCTTCTAGATAAGCAAAAACTAGATACAAAATTGACTTTTGAAAGTAGTAATGACCATAGGGCTGGTTTATTTGCTAGAGGAAGATCTATTGAGAGAAACAATAATAGCAAAAGCATATCAAAATCGAAGCATAGGGATTGATTTGCAACTATTGTAAGTCCAAGGGGCATATCAAGATAAATTGTCTGAAACTAAAGGCAAAGAAGCAAAGAGAAAATAATTGGAATCAGTAAAATCAAGGGAATGCAAATGGGCAAAACAATTAGAACTACCAGAATAGGAAGAATCAGGGAAAAGAAAATCCTGCTCAAGCTGGTATTGCTGAAGAAGAAAACAAAGATTGGTTATTGATTACATATGATAAAGACAAATTTAGTAATAGCTGGATTCTTGATTCAGGCTGTTCATACCACATATGTCCTTATTGTGATTGGTTCTCTATGTACAAGGAATGTGATGATGGAGTTATTCTAATAGGAAATAGTGCTAAATGTAAAGTAGTTGGGATTAGAATTGTCAGTATTAAGTTCCATGACGGCATGATGAGAACCTTGGAGAATGTCATACATGTTCTCGATTTGAAGAAGAGCCTTATCTCTTTGGGTACACTTGATGCTAATGGTTTTAAGTTTATAACTAAAGGAGGATTTATGAAAATTATGAGAGCTTCATTTCTGTTGATGAAAGGTCTAAAAATTGGAACTTTATATCAACCGTAAGGTACTATAGTTACTAGTTCAGCTGCAGTTTCATCCTTTATGCCAGAATCAGACAGCACGAAATGATGGCATATGAGATTAGGCCATATGAGTATTAGAGGGATGAGGGAGCTGAGTAAGAGAGGTTTTTGTGTGGTTAGAAAATTGGAAAACTGAATTTCTGTGAGCATTGTGCCTTTGAAAAATAGAAAAAGGGTCAGTTTGAAGATAGGAATTCACACAACAAAAGGCACTTTGGATTATATTCTCTCTGATCTTTGGGGGCCTGCGAAAATTCTTTCAAAAGGCGTTAGTTCAAGGTATTTACTTACTTTCATTGATGATTGTTGACACATAAATTTTGAAGACCCGATTAGTCATTCATTGCATAAAAATTAGGGATCGATCTCGGTCCCTAGAAAAAAAAAGATTTATTTAGTTAAATTGCATATAGATATTAGGAGCATTTAATTGACAGTTAATTAGGCCCATATAATTTGCATATTTATCGGATCGACGGCGGATAGGCTTAAACGAATAGTTCTGTGCTTAATCAAATTAATTGAACTAAGCCCATGGTGATGAAAATTTGGCCGAACCCATCATTCATATGCTCTGCACATGTGATACTTCAAGTTAAGAAATATAGAGAGCAATATCACCGCAATCTTGAGGATTCGGCCATAAAAGGACAATATCCCGCATATATATATTCAACCAAGTGTAGCTTGCAATGAGTAGAATATATATTCATGTGGTTGAATGAAAAGGGGAAAGGAATAGGGACGGATCACTGGAGATGGGAAGTTAATTGCACTCAAAGGAAAATATATCTTCGGCCACGTGAGTAGTATAAAAAGGGATATATTAATATTTTAAAAAAGAAAAAGAGATATTTATTCTTTCCTTGAAGAGGTCCCATGGCTTTGCATATAAAAGGAGATACACATTCAGAGGGGAGGGGGTCTCGGTGAACAAAGGGGGGCTTTTCTTTTCGGGGCTTCACTTCACACAATTGAGAGTGAGAAAGAGAGTTGGTCGCACGTGTGCCCGACGGTACCTCCCGCGCTGGGCCACCCGCATCTGCACGCTTGTCCGAGCCTGCTACTGTTGGTCCCCTTGGCCAAGCTTCCCTTAGCCGTGGCTACTACCACGCCGTGCCAGTGTCGAGCCGACCACCCGCTGTCCTGTGCCTCGCCGAGCCACGCCACTCTCGAGTCACCGCCCGTGCCGCTGCCACTCCTACCGCTGCTCCTCTTGCTATCCGCCGCCATGCCCTCTGCTCACGGCCAGACCTATGGCCGTGAGCCACTATCGCTGCTTCCATCGACAACGATGCTGCCGCTGTTACTACCGCCGCGGCCGCTCAGACCGTGGGCCCCCTGCTTATGCCGCTGCTGTTCTTCCCCAACGCCTACCATCATGTCCAGGCTTTTCGACGAGTTCCCGCTGCGCACGATCTCCTCTATCTAGTTCGGGCGGAGCCTTGTCAACTCGGGTTTTGCATACGGTCCTGGCAAGTTCTTGGCAAGATCCACGATTGAGGAAAAAAAAAGATTCGTGGACATTGCCATCTCATCCACGTGGAAGCACATTGGACTTTTCACGTCTCCATTTCCGTAGTACATGAAACATCACAGGAGGGAATGCCGAGAGGGCGCCAATGAAATCTGAGCCTTCAAAAGCCAAGTCTTCTCCGCCACGGTCTTCACGTCCAGGATTAGAACTCCACTCTCGATTACCAATCCGAGAAGTCGCCTGCGATCTCCCCCTCTTGCCACTCATCACTGAAAGTCTCATTGTTGCCACCTCGAATGCTGCCGATCACCCATCGTCGGTCACTCGCCGCCGGTCCAGTCGCCGCAATCCCAATCCGCCATCCTGAGTCTAATCCCGAGACGACTCAAACTTGGAAGTTATCCACAAATTAAGTAAGAATTTCATTCGGTATTAATTTAAATATTTTATTGCCTAGTTTGTTTGATATCATTACTTTTTGTGAAATTATTGCTATCTTCGGAGAGATTATGGATATCCGTAAGATTTTTTTTTAAAAGAAAAAAAAGAAGGTGCCTTGCTTAATTTAAAAAAATGCGATTAACTGAATATTCTTTGGAAATCTTGGATGTATATTACTTGTCAAATTTGGATAGAATTTGAAATTTTCAAAATCTTTTGAATGTATCCAAGATATTCAAGATAACAAAATCTTTTCAAGATGAGATCGATTAGGAAAATCTCCTAATCCGCAACCGCACACATGAGAATAAGTCTATCTATCATGCTTTAGATAGAGTTATTTCCATAGCGGATATTTTGAATTTTTAGGGTCGATCTGTCAGGCTTTAGATTGAAACTTAACTCAAAAGATTTAGCGGTTATAATCTTTCTGTTATAAGATTTGCGACTCGAATTTAAATTTGAAAATGTATCAAAAATACAAAAAAAAATTCATAAAAAGAAAATCTAAAAAAAAAATTTTGCACCCTTGAACTCTAAATCAGAATTCATCAAAGTTGCCGAATTGAGCATTTTTCTTGAGATTGGCATTGAAAGGACATTGGGTAATCTAATGTAACCAAGTCCCTGAATTTATAATCTCTGGTTCGTAGAAATAAAATAGTACTCCCGCTTTTTATTTAGGTTTCTAATCAACCTACCTTAAATGATTAGTGGCAGCTCCCATTGAAAATATTTGCATGCTCATAATTGGACCTAAGTTGCAAATTGGTAGAGTTTGGGAGAACTCGAGCTAGGTTAGTTAATTTAATTGATCTAGTAATCCATTAGTCTAAGATTGGAAAACCTAATTTTTAGGTCGCGATAATGACTTTTCAAGGAAAGTTTGGGTCTATTTTCTAAAGCAAAAGAATGATGTTTTTGTTACATTTAAGCAATGGAAAACATTGATTAAGAAGCAGACCGGTAAGAAGATCAAGAGATTAAGAGCAGAAAATGAGCTCGAATTTTGTGGAGGTGAGTTTAATGAGTTCTGCAAAAAGGAAGGCATTGTAAGACATCATACTACAGTGAATACATTGCAGTAGATTGATATTGTAGATCGCATGAATAAAACCTTATTAGAAAGGACTAGGTGTATGTTGTCTAACACTTGTTTAGGCAAAGAGTTTTGGGCGAGGCAGTTAATACAGCTGCTTGGTTGATAAATCGTTCTCCTTGCACATCTATTAAGTGCAAGACTCCCGAGGAGGTATTCTTCTCTTTGGGTATTTGGATGTCCAACATATGCACATATTAGTGAAGGCAAATTAGAACCTAGAGCTAAAAAAATGCATCTTTCTTGGCTATGCTTCTGGTGTAAATGGTTATAGACTTTGGTGTGCTAATTCATCGAAGATTATTATTAACAGAGATCTTACTTTTGATGAGTCTACTATGCTTCATCCTAACAAGGAGTCATCTGTTCTTTGTCATGAAAATCTAGAAAGTGTTGTGGAGAAGGTAAAGCTTGAAGTAATTTCTTTGCAATCTGTTCAGTCGTCTATTGATAATATTGAGATTGAAGAACTTGAGGAAGAACAATATCCTATAGCTAAAGATAGACCAAGGAGGATAACAGAAACCCCAAAGAAATATGGGTTCTCAGATTTTGTTGCTTATGCTCTTTCAGTTGCAGAGTCAATGGAATATAGTGAGCCTAAAACTTATAAGGAAGCTATATCTTCAAAAGATTCAACAAAGTGGTTAGTTGCTATGAATGAATATATGGAATCTCTTGAAAAGAATCAAACATGAGAGCTTGTCAAACCACCAAAAGGAAAGAAAATTGTGGGTTGCAAGTGGGTTTTCAAAAGAAAGGAAGGTATTCTTGGAATTGAAGACATCAAGTTCAATGCTCGTCTAATAACTAAAGGCTATAGTCAAATTGAGGGAGTTGAATTTAATGATGTGTTTTCACTTGTTGTTAAGCACAATTCCATTCAAGTTTTTCTTTCGTTAGTTGTTATGCATGATTTAGAGTTGGAACAACTCAATAGGAAAATAGCTTTTTTGCATGGTGAGCTTGAAGAGAAAATCTGTATGGCTCAACCAGAGGATTTTCAATTTGAAGGTAAGAAAGACCATGTTTGTCTATTGAAGAATTCTATATATGGCTTGAACCAATCACCTAGATAGTGGTATAAAAGGTTTGATTCATTTATGGTGCAACTTGGTTATTATAGAAGCAAATTTGATAGCTGCATATATCTGTGCAAATTTCTAAGTGGCTCTTTCATTTATATATTATTATATGTCGATGACATGTTGATTGTAGCAAAATATAAATTTGATATATAGAATTTGAAGGCACAATTAAGCGCTGAATTTGATACGAAGGATTTTGGCATAGCAAAGAAAATCCTTAGCATGGAAATTTGGCGAGATTGAAAAAGGGAAAAATTGCATCTTTCCTAGAAAAGTTACATTGAAAAGGTTTTAGATCGTTTTGGCATGAAAGATGCCAAACCAGTAAGTACTCCTCTTGTTGCTCATTTTAAATTATCAGCTAGTTTATGTCCACAAATAGATGAGGATATAAAATATATGTCATGTGTTATATACTCTAGCACAGTTGACAGCCTTATGTATGCCATGGTTTGTACTCAACCCGATATTTCACATGTTGTTAGCATGATAAGTAGATAATTATCATGCCTAGGAAAAGCTCATTAGCAAGCTATGAAGTGGATTTTTAGATATTTGAAAGGTACTTCTAATTTTAGGAAAACTAGTGACACTCTTACAGATATGTTGATTCTGATTATGTTGGTGACCTTGATAAGAGAAAGTCTTTGACTAGGTACATCTTTACTATTGGAGGTTGCGCAATTAGTTGGAAAGCTATTTTATAGCATACGGTTGCTTTGTCTACTACAGAGGCAAAGTATATGGCTATTACAGAGGCTGCTAAAAAGGCTATATGGTTCAGAGGCTTATTTGGAGAGCTCGGTGTGGATTATGGTGTGACTATTGTCCATTGTGATAGTCAAAGTGTTATACATCTTATTAAAGATCAGATGCATCATGAGAGGACAAAGCAATCGATGTGCGGTATCACTTTATTTAAGACATCCTTGCTGATGGCTCTATCAAGGTCTTGAAGATGGGTATAGAAAATAATCGTGCTAATATGTTGACGAAATCCTTGCCTATTGCTAAATTCAAGCATTGCTTGGATTTGGTTAATATTTGCTACAACTGAGTTTTACTGTAGTGGAAGGAGAAGATTGTTTATTACTAATGTAAAATTTAAGTGAAGGTGGAGATTTGTTGAGTATATCTTAAATTCTTTGTGGACTTGGGCCAACTTTAGGGCTTAGGGGCAATATAAATATTGTTTTTCTCAAGTTATTAAGTTAAGAAGTTGAGATAGAAAGAGTTTTGAGCTTTTGAACCACCTTTTTGTAATCCCCAATATTTTATAGTGGATTTTGCTTCCCTTTTCCTCGTGGTTTTTCCCTAAAGTGTTTTCCACATAAATTTTAGTGTTCTTTATTCTTCTTAGTTTTATTTTCATTATTGTTTCCGCATCAGTCATAACATATATCATCATCTACCTTGCAAGTGGAGTTTATAGCATGTTTTTTGGTAATTACTCAAGCTATTTGTCTCCAGAACCTCATTAGGGAGTTGACCGTATTTGATTTTGTAGATAGGCCCATACAATTTTGTTATGACAATAATTTTGCAATGTTATTTATCAATAACAACAGAGATCTCAAGGGGTCTAAGCATATGGTAGTCAAGTCTCTAATCATAAAGGAAACAATTCAGAATGGTGATATTGCAGCAAAGCATATTTTCACATATGATATGGTTGCAAATCCACTAACTAAAGGCCTATATGTTTGAGCAACATGTCATTAGCATGGGCTTAGGAGCATCATGGAATGTTGTTATTCAGTGGGAGCTATTTTGTTTTTACTATAACAAAGTTTACATCTGTGCTTGTTACATGTAGTAACACATTGATATGTATCAACTCTTTTGCATTCAATAAAGTTGTTATGAATGTATTGTTATCATGTTGAATATATATATATATATATATATATATATATATATCTAGTGAAAATCTTAAGGTGTTGTGTAAACTTTGAGTAAAGGCTAGGGGCATTCAGTTATTAGCTTTAAGGATATGTCTTGTTGCACATAAAGTTTAGTTAACTCTAAGGATAAGACATATGTATATTTATTGGAACCATAAGGATTCTCTAGTGACACATAAAGTTTTGTGACACTTAAGGAGAGAGAATGTGGACTAACAAAGAGGATGACATATAAAGTATTACTCTTTTTGTGGTGTTATCTAATTGTCACACTACCATATTGAATTCATATTAGTAGAGTTAAAAGCATTTGTAACCATGGAAGGTTATGTGTGTGTTTATGCAGTTATTGCCATAATTCGGTGTTTAAGACTTTATGGGATCCGATTAACTATTAAGAATAATTTCTAGATCAACCAACATAAAGGTGCATACAGCCAATACAATTTCAATTAAAATAGCCCAAGTAGGATAATGTAAAAGTTTTTCTGCTATGGTCTATATTAATTGAGATTGTAATTTATAGTTTTACAGGATTTGTCTAATAAAGTAAGATATAAATATTCTTAATTAGTCTAATATGAGACTAGCTAGTGTAGGCCGAGTAAAGCCCAACATTTAGCTTAAAACTCTATAAACAGTGCTCAAGTTTCTCTTCTAACCCTAATACACAAATTACCTCACATAAGGAGCAGTTACAAAACGCTATCGTGAGGGGCAGTCTCGTTGAGCTAATGATACAGAGGGTAATAGAGGACAAGCACTTGTGACGAGGATCATTACTATTTCGCATCAAGAAGGATGGATTTAAAACTAGATGCGCAAATCCCTTTTTTCAATTATTGTGTTCTAGATCTAACTATAAAGATCTTAGGGTGCCATTTTCATGACTTACAATATGAGCAAGTGATGGACTCTGACAAAAGCAAAGGTGACTGTTTTGGGAAACTGTCGCTAACAAAGTAGCAAACACTGTCAAAACAACAGAGAGATGTTCTACTGGTGATAACAGTAGAAGCAACAACTAGTTGAGGGATTCAATTTGTAAACGGTCATATGAGGTTGGACGTCTATAAATCCAACCCGAGAGAAGTTGTAGGGTTAGGGAGAAATGAACAAAATCAGTTTAATGCTTTGAGCATGCATCTTTGCTTTATTGTTGTTAGTAGCTGTGTATTTCTGATAATAATCTCTGTGGGTTGCTAATATGTAATCTGGGAAGAGAGAGTATGTAGTATTTTAGAGGTGCTTTATCATCATCTATCAGCTTTGAGTGGAAGCAGCACCTGCTACTATTTGTCATATCTATTGAGATTACCAATGGGTTTTAGCCTTGTTGTGGCTATTAGTCGTGGAGAGTGTATCTAGGCTTGATTGTACATTGAATCATTATATATCTGCTTACAATATTATTTATCTATTCACTATTAGCAATACTGTTCATTTTTTGTCTTATATTCGTTTGATAATAGCACACATCTGATACTGTCAATAATTTCCTACAATTGTCAAGCTATAACTTGTTTTTCAAAGTTCTTAATCAACTTATTCACTTCCTATTTAGGTTGTATTGTTAGCCCCAACAATGTGCGTGTGTCTTGCACATGTCCCTCTTATCCATCTTTTAACCCTCACGTCCATCCTAGTCCCTAATCTCGACCCTTCATCTCATCTCACCATCTTTACCGTATAGTTCCACCTGAACTCCTCATATTATGACTCACATTAAGTGCTAGTTCAAGTCAAACTAGGACTTATCAATGCCTACATATACATCGCATGGCCGGCGAAGAGAGGACACAAATGCTCAACAGACGTCGCTCTCTCAAGTCTCTCCCTCTGTGGCTTCATCTCGTCCACCTCATCCCACAGCCATCTCAACCTTGGCGTCCTCCTCTGGCGATGGCAACCCATGAACACCACAGCGCACGGCTGCCTCCACGAGCTCCCACCGGTGGGATTCTTCCAACCCGCGAGCCTTCGGCATCTTTGGCTCCACTATCCGGTGTTTGTCCTCGGTAACTTGACCGGCGGCCTCCATGTGGATCCATCCGGGCTTTTTACTTCGCCAGTGGCTACCCTCCTTCACCTGGAGTCTCTTCGGCAATCCTTCGCAACGTGTCCACCTCAAGGTATAGTCTCTAGTCCTAGTAGGATGAAGATTCGTGATAACCACATGATTGAATATTCGATCTTTATTGTCAAGACCGTGCACTTCCCAGTAGGATGAAGATTCGTGATAACCACATGATTGAATATTTGATCTTTATTGTCAAGACCGTGCCTTTTTGTGCAAAACTCGATTATCTGCACGTGCTTGTGCCATGATTATTTTAGATTAGTAACATGCTTGCATAAAAAGAGCGGATATTTAAGTTAAAGATCCAATTTTTACCTTATTCGTTCATGCATTGCGTATAGATTAACTAAGAAAGTTTGCATCTTGAATTTGTTTCATAATGTGTAGTGAATATCAGTGGAATTTATAGTGTAGATTAGGAGGCTAATTGATTAATTAGTCAACTTAGAACTATTAGTAAATTTCGACAGTCTTATGATTTATTTAGATTTTCGGTATTTAGTTGATTTTTAGGAATTTGATTAATTAGTTTACAGCATTAATAGTTAATTTAATTAATAATATTGGCATTTATTATTTTTTTTGGAATTTTTAGTAATTTGAAAAGGATAAGAAAAAAAAGAAAAATTAAAAAAGGGGGCTATTGCACGATTAGAAATCTTTGTAAGTAAATTAACTCACGTTAGGTTTTTGGTCTTGATTCACCTTAACTTAGATTAATTTTCGTCACTTTTAGGCAATTATTAGGATTTGGTTTAGTTTTATCAGGTAAAAACTCATAATAAGGAAAGGGATTTCCTAGTTGCGTTAGGATTCCGAGATGCATTAGAAAACTTTGATGAGTTAGGGTTTATCTAGTTTAGTTGATTAACTAGTTAGCCATGAGGATTGCGACAACCACGTTTCCCCTCCTACCTTCTCCCATTAACTGCGAATAGGTGGGAGGAGGGTCGTCTCCCCAAAAGAGCCTCGTTTATCTAGCGTGGGAGCAACCACTAGGCTTTACCCTAGTGGCCACCCTTCCTACTTGAAAGAAGAGGTGGGGAGTTCGATTCTCCATCTTTTCAGGGGGTTAGGGGTGGAGATGCTTAGTTTCAGATATGAGTTTTGACTTCTACGCTCTACAAAGAGACAGGACAAAAGTTTAAGAGTAAGTTGAAAGTTAAAATATGACAGACCAAAAAAACAAAATAGCATGGGGGCCTCCCGTCATTCCTGTTGGACAATACTTGGGTAACAATAGTCACACTCCTCCTTGTTTGAGCCATAGCTTTCTACTGTTTTCCATAGATGGCATGAAACTGTTGCTACTGAATGTTTTTCCGGAGGTTAGGGATTACCTCCAACTCCAGGGTTCGGCGAACCTTTTGAGTACATGCTTATTACTTCCTGTTTTCCACTCAAGTTCTGCAAAATAGAGACAAGAAAGTTAGATTGTGGTTGTTTAAAGGGAAATTGTTCGAGTTTTTACTCTTTCTAAGTATTTTTCATATGGTGAGAATGAATGAGTGCTATTTATACCTGTTTTTTTAGTAATGCTCTAGATATTTCTGGCACTACTAGTAAAACGGTGCTTCCACATAATGACTATCTATAGTAATATAATATATAATATTACAATAGAAATTACAATCAATCAGAATAACGAGATTATGATCTGAGAGATACTCAGAATCAAAATCAACGAAAAGTTGTAGTTTATCATCCATAAGATAAAATATGTTAAGAAAAAGTGGGTTAAGGGAGAGAAATCGAATTTTATTGTTTCTATTATTTGTACAACGGTCGAAAGCTTAATGATACTGCTTTCCCAAGGTTATTGCTATGGATATAAGGTATGCCTTAATCTCTCTTGTAGTGAATAAATTATGAAGATCTAATATTCTTTTATTAAGAACTTTTGCATTATCGACTACATCATTGCCAACATATAGATGAACGAGTTATCACCTAAAAACAATCCTTCGGTTTCTTATGTGTGCCATTTGTTCCAATTCGGTTCTTTGCTTTTCGTTGCCAACCATCTCTATCATCCTTGGCTGAACTCGCCATATCTTTCCATGATCTAGCTGGACCAAATTGGCCGTCACATCTGCTTTTCTGGTTTCATTAACGCCCTCATCAATTAAAAATGTAATGTCCACATATTCTTGCTTTTCTTCCAAGTTGCGTGCTCTAAGTTCAATCAGATTTATATTCTTTTGTGGGTTACCACATCATGACATCGGCCCCAAACTGATCCAGCACCGCCCGCAGGATTCTCTCTTTCTAGGTACGATGCTCGTGGAAACAAGAGAAGAAATAAGTGAACCGAACCAGAGCGAGCGCTCCGTGGCTGCAAGTGGACGCCACATAAGAAAAGAGGCTAAAATTTTTCAAACAAAAAGAAAACCCAGACGGGCAAAATTAAAAGATTAAAGAGCCCTTTTTCTTTTAAAAAAAGGGAAGCGTGAATATTACGAGGTTTTGGTAGGGACAACGCCGCCACACCCCGTTCGTAGAGCAGGGCCGTCGACCCTTGCTAAGGCCATAGTGTGGGCCTGGAAACTCTCTCCCAGATCGCGTGGTGGTGTCGCTGTCACTTGCCTCCATGGTTCGAGGGTTTAAACTCTCACATGGAGTTCACGAGAGCTGGCCAACCCTTGTATGGATTTGATTGTAATTTTTCTTTATAAGTTCTAAAACTTAATTACACTTTCAGCAAATGTTTTTGGAATCCTATTACACTTATCCCATTTGGTTTCGATTTGCAAAATCAGGAAAATGACAGATCTGGTATAGTTCTGTCTTTACAAATTGATAAACGAATTACTCTTTGCATTATTTGTAATTTTATCTAGTATATGTATACATTTATATATAAAGTGATGTCACAGGAAATTCAAGCAAAAAGAAAAAGGTAATCCTATTTAAAGATAATTTACCGACCAAAAAAAATTTTAAGACAATTTATTTTGATAGACTTTTAATAGGTCCACTATTAATGTAATAGATGATTTACACACTCAGAGTTGGATGATTGATGTGCTAAAAATTTTGGTTATAAAACTAACTCTAAACACACATGTTATTCATCCAACACTGAATGTGTAAGTAGCTCTTTACTAGCTCCGGAGTTAGTTAAAATACTATTTTAAAAAATAATACTTTACTTGGAACATGGCGATATTTAGTTCATGTTAGGTTTTAGATGTCGCTGATCTCATAACGTTTAGATATAGCTGTTGCACTATAGGTAAGCCTAGACAGCCTTAAACTAGTACAAGATGTGTTTTAAAATACATGGATGGTGCCGTAAACAAAGTGGATAATGTTATGCTGTCAGTGTGCCTGAATGGTGCTGCCTGTCTCTTGTGATATCAAAGCTAAAGTGGCGATGTTGGTCAGACAGATATGTCCCTCATCCCATGTTGCCCAGATGTTGGTTGTTGCGTTGGTACATAAAATTCTCACACGACTTTATAGTATTACAATGCGGTGGATAACCATTCGGGTTGGGCAAGCTGCGACCAAAAGAAGCAATATCATGCAGGTGCATTCGGAAAGGGAATGCATTCGCATTGGTATAGATTGGGATGTAAGGACACCACAAGCACGGCAATCATTTAAGTGCCAAAATTTTTTTTGACCAGTTGAATGCCATAACTTCTAAAAGATGTTGTAACTTTCAATTGATTACTTGAATAACATAACTTTTAAATAACTTTCACCTAAATGCTGAAAATCCGACATGGCATTACAATTATGGTAGACGTTTTTAAAAATTTATGGTGCTCAAGTGATCAATTAAAAAGTCATATGTCACTCAAGTGATCGGAAAAAAAAAAGTTATGACATTCAAGTGAGTTCCGTAGGGAAAATTGTCTAAAAACTCCTAAACCTTTTGCACTTTCGCCAATCCAATCCTAAATATTTCAATTTTGCCAATTGAATTTTAAACATTTTTATACTTTGCCAATTAAGTCCATCAAACTAATTTTGGTCAAAAATAGCTAATGTGGATGCCAGCCATCTTATGTGGTATGACCGGCGCTGATGTGGATAATTTTAAATAATATTTTTTCTATTTTTTCTATTTTTCTTTTTTCCTTCCTTCTTTTCGTTTTTTGTTTTTGATTGGCCGGCAAGGGCTTAAGCCCTTGCCTAGTGGCTGGTGAGCTTCGATAGCCATCGCTAGCCAAGTTCTTCAGCTAGTGGGAAACAAAAGAGAAAAAAAGGGAAAAAAGAAAAAATTAATAAAAAATTTGAAAAAATATTAAAATATTATTATATATTGTCCATGTTAGCGTTGACAATCCTACATGGTACGGCTGAAGTTCACGTCAACTGTTTCTAGCCAAAATTGGCTAAAATATGAAAATGTTTAGAACTTAATTGGCAAAATTAAAAAGTTTAGGGCTTTTTGGACAATTTTCCCAAGCTCCATACATAAGTTGTGGCACTCAAGTAAGCGCCATACAAAAATTATAACACTTACGATATTCTTTCTTCTTTATGTTGGTTTGATCTTATTTAAGCTTTTCGTAATTACTAAGTTTGATTTGATTTGACAACAATTTCTAATTGAATCCGACGAAACCATTGAATCTCTATTGTCAAACTTTGATGACCCCACACTGAAGAAGCCAATAAAAAGAATGAACCAGAGAAAAGGTAACACATACACACACGTTATAACGTACGTCTCCATCCATGAAAGTTTGTGATTAGGTAGATTTAACGTACGTCTCCATCAACGAAAGCATCAACGTGTAGGAATTTGATAAACGAACGGCACATCCAACGTCTCGTTCAGTATACCCTGGCACCCTCTTATTTAAATGATGAACAGAAATCCAATTTTGCACGTTTGGAAAAGGTCATGACATTATTGTGTGTTTCTTCTCGTATGAGTGTGGGTCCCGTTAAATAGGCTTCTCGAAATGTAGGAAGGGTGATATAAGGTAGTGGACCGATTGAAATGCTACATTAAGAAGAACTCCTTTTTAACTGTGAGCCAATCCATAGGTCAAAATATGATATGGATTGGGTTCGTGTGTAGGATAGGTTACGATAAAGCAACTAAAGATCAAGAGCCGATAGCCACCACGATACGAATCCATAAACAGAGGCCCCATGCATGTGAACATTCATTTCGTGAATTCCAATTAAAATGTGCCTGTACTCTTGATATGGCTTAAAGTGATAAAAAGCACGTTTTTACGTAACCTTTGCCATGTCCATGTAAATTCCAAAATTAAAATGAAAACAAATAACTTTGCATGTCTCACATAATTTAGCTATTACACCATTTTCTTGTTATATGTTGATTCGAATTTACCATATCATTTGTTATCATGTCATGCCATTTTCTGTCATGTTTGTATTAGAATTTGTCTTGTCATGTTACAAGTGTTATCACCATATCATCTCATTTTCATATCATGTTTTGAATTCGAATTTGACATGTCATGGTGCATGTGAATATTACCATTTCATGCCATTTTCTTGTTGTGTATTGATTTTGACTTGTCAAATCATGCTATATGTGATTATTATCATGTTATGTCATTTTCTTCTCATGTTTTAAATTCAAATTTGTCATATCATGTTGCATGTGGATATTATCATGTCATATTATTTTCTCATCATGTATTAATTTTGACTTGCCATATCATGCTGCATGTGATTATTGCTATGTTCATGTTGTACATGTCGTATGTGATTATCACCATGTCATGTCATTTTCTCATTATCTTGTGATGTCATTCTCTCTTAAGGTTTTGATTAAAAATTGTGATGTCAAGTTGTTTATGATTATTGTCATGTCATGTTGTATCATTTTCTTACAGTGTTCTACTTCGAATTTGGAATGTCATGCTACATAAGATTATTGCCATATCATATCATTCTCTCGTAATGTTTCTATTCAAAATTTTCATGTCATGTTGCATGTGATTATTGCCATCACAAGCAACATGACATAGCAATGAGAGTAAACAATGAGCCTTGATGAAGCTTCGGATGTTGAAGATGATGGCGGCACCAATGGACATGACGGTGAGGCAGACAACAAGAGGAGTGGAGGAAGATGACAATTGCCCTTCCAGATGCCCATGGCAGAGAGGCGCGAGGTGAGGGAGTCGATGGAGTAGGACCTCCCAAAATTGCAATTTTAATCTCAAAAAATTCAAAAAAAATGGAGATAAAAACTGGAAAACAACCTCTCTACCTCACGTTTTCCCTTTTCTACATATTTCACCTTAAAAATCGTAACTCAGTTAAGCAAAACACTCATCTAGGTATTTTGTTTTTGTTTGTGGGATGGCTTACCTCAAGTTTTCCCTTTTCTGCTGATTTCACCTTTAAAATCGCAACCCATTGAAGCAAAACCCTCATTTGGGTATTTTGTTTTTGTTTGTGGAATGGCTGCTTTTTGCTTGCCAAAAAATTAGGAAAACTTCTCATCTCAGATATCCTACTGATCTAATATCTTGCTGAATCGAGCATACTTTTAAGATTCGATTGGTGTTGTAATGGTTTTGTCTTTTAATTGTGTGATTTTTGTGCTCTCCAAAGAAGGGGCTTCGAAATGCCGGTGGAATCAAGAAAGAGAAGAGAGAAGTGAGAACCAAAGAGAGAGAGAGAGAGAGAGAATGAGTTTAAAACTTGAAGCAGCACTGTATTGTCAAGAAAGGCTAGGTCATCATCCACGTTGGAATTCATTTTTTATAAATAAATAAAAAGCCACATAGACATTAAAATTTTGTAAAAAATGCCACGTGGGACGAATTGCCAAAATTTTTTGCCGGAGGTACTTTAGTGATCATTTTTTCTCTGATTTAGCACTTAAGTGAGCCGGTGAAAATTTTTGGCACTATAGTAAGCGCCGCACACAACTTTTGGCATTTCTAGTGTCCTCCCAGAATTTGAATAGAAATAATGGGCTCTAAGTCCTTTTGAACCAAGAGAGAATTTTGTGTAGATTTTTGAGACATCAACTCTAAGAAAAGGACTCTCTTTCTAAGAAACTTCTGGATCACCTTTGACGGTGGCAAGTTCCTTTATCAGATTATTGAGTTCTTGCTTTTGCAGAAGATCTTGTCTCGTGAGTTTTTTAACTTCCCTTTTTAAATTATAAATTCTTTTGGAAGCCTTTCTATGTTCCTCAAAATTTCTTTTAAAAACTCATGCATCTCTTTATAAGACAGTCCATAAATATCTACCTCATTTTGTTTATCAGCTTCAGAGTTGGCCATCAGGTATGGATTCGCTTGATTCGTACTCAGTGTCGCTCTAGGTTTCAGCTTTTAGTGCTCTTTTCAAACTTGCTCTTTTTCTTCTTGCTAGGGACATTCGGGTTTGATGTAACTAGGTTTCCTCTATTAATAGCAAATAATAATATCCTTATCTTTGTTCTGATCCTTCAATTTGGAGAACTTATTATCTTTAGCAAATCTCATTGGCTTCTTGCCTATGAAGTTTCTTCATTTCCTCCTAATGTTCTTGAATTTCCTCATTAGTAGCATCGTTTCCTCATCATCTTCATCTTCTGATGATATTTGATCACTTGCATCGTTATTATCAGCTTCGAAAACAATAACTTTCTTACCTTTGCTTTTGTTTTCTTCATTCATGAGCTCAGCCTAGTAAGACATTAGCGTTCCCAACAACTCATTTATGGATATGGGTTGAATTCTCATGGTTTCACGCATAGAGGTCTTCACATGAATCCACTCTTTAGGCAGCGCCCTTAAGAGTTTTTCACTTTATCGGCATCGGTGATTATCTTTCCTAGATTGGCGAGACCATTCACAATTTGAGTGAATCTTGTGAATATTTGAGTCACGGTCTCATCAAATTTCATCTTAAATATTTCGTAGTTTGCTAGAAGGATATTCATCTTTGTCTTCCTTGCTCGGTCTATTCCTTCAAATGTGACTAGGAGTAGATCCTAGATTTTTTTCTTTGTAGTGCAAGAAGAAATTATATTGAATTCAGAAGGAGCCAATGCACAATATAGTATGTGAAAAGCTTTTGCATTTAGTGCAAGCCTTCTTTCAATTGCGTCACGATTAGGAGCATGTGGAGCTAGTAAGATTTCTTATTTAGCTAGTGGAACCAAGAGTCTTACAGGCGAAGGAACTGTTGGCCCATTCTCGATCACTTCCTACATAAAAACTTCAGCTCCATGAAGATATGCTTTCATTCTTTGTTTCCAGTAGTCATAATTGGTTCCATCAAAGAATGGCGGCTTGCTTGTAAAAAACAAGCAAGCAATCGACTTATGATGCCAATTGTTTGGGCTAATAATACAGCCTAGAGAAGGGATTGCATAGGTTTGCAAACTCAAGCAATTTTCTCGCGGAAGAAAACAAGATGTACGTTGACAATAGCAGAATTTTTTTTTTGGTCAAACAATAGCAAAAAAATTGAGTTGCAAGTATCAAGCAAGCTGATGCAACTATCAAACAGTTATATATGATAATGAACATATAGAAAATAACACTTGACAATTTATAGTGGTTGAGCTTTATTTCCAAGCATACATCTATTCTCCTATGTAACAGCCTCAACATGGGCTAGAATCTACTAGTAATCTTCAAGAGAAGTTACAATAAGTACGTGTTGCTTCTATTACAAAATAGATCACACTATCATAATGCAAGTACTACTGTCACTCTTGTACACTTCCTCTTTTCATTGATTACAAAACACTACAAAGAAATTCAATTAAACGGGAGCACAGTTGATCAACAAAGAGATGATAATAAAAGGACAAGTTTTCTCTATTTTCTGTCCAACCCTTTTTACCTACGTTGATCCTCTTTATATAACATCTTAAACTCACCCATTGGAGTTGCTTTCAAGGAAATAGGAGCCATTAGGATTTGCTTAGTGCCTCCGCCAAGGTCTAGATCATCCATACGATCCATTCTTCAAACAATAGCATGGTTTCTCAAAATGGAGTTTGGTGCCACTGTTACATTGCTATACCTCTGACTATTTGACCAAAACTGTCAAACTTGCTCTAACTCATTTTCAACTCTCTTGCTACAAACTCTCAACCTATCAATAGGTATATCCTACCCATTCAATGGTCATCCGTAGATGCACTTCTTTATCAGTACCTTCGAAGACTTGATATTAGCACAATCCAATACTCCTAATCACTTTAGAGTAGCACTTGCTCCTTATCACCAATCTATTGGTGTTATCCACTGTCAAACACTGTGGAAACACTTGCAATCGATCTTTTAATGATCCTCTTGAGTGTGTCGGCTTCTAAAGACTATACATTGATGATAGATAGACCATAGTGCCTCCAAGTTCTTATAAATAATTCGTCATATCTGACTTGTTCTCCTTTTGTTAAGATCATCATCCTTATAGTCAGTTTTTGCTGAACTCATGGAGACCATCGATATTATCACAATCTTCCTGAAATCTCCACCACGTCATTACGACGAACATCTGCATATATCACAAAGAAATTAAACCAAGTATAGTTTTGGAATCATCCAAATTCCATAGGCATATTTTCCCAATAATGTCCAAGGTGTTAGTGGTGGGGCTAATAATATAACCTAGAGACGAGTGAATAGTGTAACGCCTTGAATTCGACTCACCTCCGGGATTAATAAAATAGATTATTATTTCTCATTTCGTTTTAGTGAGTCTCGCCCAGAACTGATCATTCTCGGGATACTGACCATTAGGGAATGGCTAACTAGAAAAAAGGTTCGTGGACCCAAGAATTCAACTGTGAATCGAGTCTGATTCCGAGAAGCGACGAGGGAATATTTTGTGCCGACATGGGCTAGTCCAAGGAGAGTGACGGATGTGGTTTGACCGACGACGTACGATCGGATCGTGGGTGATTCCGCACGATCGAGAGTACGCACGGCAAACGATCCTAAACTCATTCCGGACGACCACGACCCCTAGGACTAGAGATAAATCATTGTGTTCTCTGGGAAATCGGGACCGTCATGACTCGATTAGCCCTAGGTCGATACGCATAATCCCTAAACAGCCACTCGTTAGTGAAAGACGCTAAAACTGCAAATTAAGCTAAATCAATCGTGGAATTGAGTCCGGATGTCGTTGTCAAATTTCGTGGGTGTACGCGACTATTTTGCGAGGACGACGTTATTTTTATGTGGCCAATCATATTTGAGATCAGTGGAGTCAAAAATTGGAAAATTGACCCGGGACCGGAAAATTACCGTTTTGCCCCGAGGCCTGATTATAGGGTTCCGAATTTTGGGGTTATTTAGGAAATATTTTAGGGTTTTATAATAGCATGTTTTAGCCCAATAATGCTGAAATTTGTAGTCCATAATGCCCCTAGATATTTTTATTGGAATTGATCCTAACCCTTGGATTAAGGGCAATTTGGTCTTTTGTGCCTAAGTGGTTCAACCACTCCACTATCTAGAAATGTGCATATCCCTCTAGCTTCTCTCTCTCCTCTCATTTCCTCCTCCCCAAGTCAGCCAGCCAGCTCTCCTCTCCCCCTCTCCCACGAGTTCTCTCCCTCCCGGCCTCACGCCGCCGCCGCCATCGCCGCCGCCGCCACCGTCAGCCGCT
Organism: Syzygium syzygioides; assembly: GCA_031216285.1. Lineage (NCBI taxonomy): Eukaryota > Viridiplantae > Streptophyta > Magnoliopsida > Myrtales > Myrtaceae > Syzygium > Syzygium syzygioides. The sequence continues at coordinate 6,253,313 of CM062246.1, read as the reverse complement.
CGCCCCGCCTTGCCTCGCCACCAACCCGACCAGCTCTCCCTCTCTCTCTCTCCTTTCCCGGCCATGTGATCAGCCTCCCCCGCCTAGGATTGCTGTCCACGAGCCGTCGCCGGTGCCACCGCCGAGAAGGTCGCCCGTCACCACCGCTCGCCTCGCCGCTGTTCAGCCGCCCTCGCCTCGTGTTCAGCCTTGTTTAAAGCTTAGGAATCCAAGTGAGTACAACCCTAAACCCTAATTAGGCTAATGTGTGTTTCTAGATGAGTTTTAGGGGTTAATTAGGGTAATTTAGGGGTTAAATTATGGTGGCTGTTAGGGGCTGATTTTGTGGCGCATTTGGTGACCGAGAGTAATGATTTGATCGAGGTTTAGTGGACTATAGAGTGCTGTGATGTGGCGAAGCATAGATGTCTTGATTTAGGCGAAATTGTGGACTTGGCGGATGAAACTTGTGGACTGTATGGTGGCTGTTTTGTGGTTATTTCGCGGCTTAGTGTGATAAATTTTAATTGAGGTTTAAAGGCTTAGAATGGGCTGTGCGATGGCTGGACATATTGGATTGAATCGGCCCAAGTTTGGAGTAAGTTCGGGTTCAATTGGGGATTATAGTGCGCGTCTAGTTTGGTCTTCATGGTGGCTGATTCAGGTGATTTTTTGGGGAGCCAAATGGTGTATATTGAGGATATTTATTGGCCTAGAATGATATGTTTGGTGGCTGGCCATATCAAGATTGAATAAGACTAAGAGCGATCAATTTGGGGTTTAATTGTGTAATTACCAAGAATGCTTAGATTGGCAGATTTTGTGGCTGATTTGTCTTTGGCTGTGATCAATTAGTGGTGCCGGGTCATGTGCCTAGTGTGACTAGGAATGGAGTAGCTTAGCAAGCCTTGAATGCACGGATTCATGTTGACCTAATTTTGCGATTTACATGTGTGAGTTATGTGCTGTGCAAGAGTGCTTTGAAGTGTTTTCGTGGTCATGCTAATATGTTGGTTGGGCATATTGAAATGTGGATTGGGCATATTGTGTTGCGAATTGAATAAGTGGTGTTGTACAATTGAATGCTCATTGTGAAATTCATGAATGCCCAAGTGTGAACGTGGTGGCCATGGTTGTGCATCTCGAGCATTAACATGGCATATGCATATATGAGTGTGCACGAATGACATGAACGTGTGATCACCTAAAACACCATGATGCGTGTTACGCGGAGTATTGAACACGTCTTGAGGCATGTTACGCGTTTTACGCCAAAAAAAGACACTTGGTCTCTCAAGAGACATTCTAATGAGAGTAGCATTGGAATTAGTTTCTGAGTGTGGATGTGTTCATGTTTGCCAGAGGCTGTGGTGTTGGTGACGCAGTTTTCATTGGAGCTGTATCGGTGCTTTTCATTTTGCACTATTATCAAATTAGCTTCGAGCAACTGCTCCTGTTGGGTTGTTCCGCTGTGTTGGTAGTGATCGGTATTGCTTCTCATGGTGATAAATGTAAGGTTCCCCCCTGCTCCTCGCCGGAGCAATGGTATGCCAGTGGGAAATAATGCACCTACGACGACAGGGAGAGGTGGAGAAGAAGGCAATCGCAGCACGATATTAACGGAAGAGTTGGCAAACCTGGGTGGGCCCAAAATATTCTCCTATGGAGAGTTGACGATTGCGACCAATTTTTTGGCAAGTGACCAGAAATTGGGAGGATCAAGTTCCGGGATCGTGTACAAGGGGCACATAGGAAAAGCTCGCACACCGGTTGCTGTGAAGAAAATAACATCCAGTGCATGCCAAGGGAAAACGGAGTATGAATCCAGGGTGAACTCGTTGAGCCAACTTAGGCACAAAAATGTGGTGCAACTTATAGGCTATTATCACAAGGCGAATAACTTAGTCCTGGTTTACAAATTCATGAGACAAGGTAGCTTGGAGCATCATCTGTTGAAAGACCGGCTCATGTTGGGATGGAAAACGAGGTACGACATCACTCCAGGTTTAGCCTCGGCGCTACACTACCTGCACAAACAAAGTCATCAATGCGTGATCCACAGGGATATCAAAACTAGGAACGTCATGCTCAATGAAGATTTCATGGCCAAATTGGGAGATTTTGGCATGGCTAGCCAGTTGACCACACTAGAGAGCCAAACACAACCCAAGTGAAAGGAACACCGAGTTAGTGGGTTATGGACCGCGTTCGAATGGGTAAGCTAAGTAAGGAATTTGACATCTACGGTTTCGGAGTAATGCTTTTAGAAATAGGAACCGGGAGAAGAGCTGTCGACCAAGGACGAGACCCACAAAACCTTGTAGAGTGGGTTTGGAAGCAACATGGAACAAGGAAGTTGCTCCACGCGGTGGACAAGAGGCTCGGCAAGGATTTCGACAAGAAACAGGCCGAGGCCTTGATGATTGCGGGGCTGTGGTGTCCTCATCCCATTGACTCTCGCCTTTCGATTGAAGCAGCAATGGACATTTTGAACTTGAAGGCAAGGCCTCCCAAACTCCCCCCGCCCCCCCCCCCCCGAAGATGCCCAATTCAAGATATAATTGACCCAAAGGTTTCCTCTAGATGCATTTGGCTTTAAGCAAATGCCTCGCTCTGTATAAAAAAAAATTAAATAAATAGTGCCTCAATGATGTTTGTTTATTTTTATTTTGTTCTAAAATGATGTCTATTTAAGTGCGATGTATGAGAAATAGAGGTGATTCTTGAAAAGCTATCATACTTGCCTTTTTCATTTATAACCAATAGTAATGTCGAATGGTACTTAAAATATTTATTTAGATTACATCATGTCGAACAGTGTCATTTCAAAAAGGAATCTTGAGATGCAATTGAAACTTTACTCTTATGAACGAAGTGAATTGTGTTAGCAAAATAAGCACTTACCAAAAATGAGCTACTGCATGGGAATCTTTGTTTCTGTTAGGGTGAAAGGAACATAGAATTGTTGAGATTTTGGTATCCAAATCCCATAGAAGGTAAATGAGAAGTGTGGTTCAAACAGTTTTGTTTTTCACCGAACAGATATGTTGGTTCAGACGGTTTTATTTTTTGCCGAATAGACATGTTTTTGTTTTGGAATTTTTTTCTACAAATATGTCTGCTCATGATTGTTCCCCCATTTATTTTCGGACAGATATGTCTGTTCGTGAATCGAACGAAACTTTTCGATTCTTCGTGAATCTTCATTATTTTTAAATAAAACAAAAACCATTTATGTTTTTCATGTGTTATTCTTCTACTGCTCTCTTGTTCTTCATCATTGTCGTTTTCGTGTGATTAATCTGCAAAATTGTGTTCAAAGGTTTCCTCTGAAGAAGTACCGCTTCATACGAAAGACGATTCGTTCTATCCTAAGAGGCAATTGTTCAAGAACCTTGGGTACCGGTACAGGGGACAAATTGTCTTAAGGACACAACGTGAATTCGTTGAGCTTGAATCATTCATCAACATTCAAATTACTCATCTACGCTTTAAGATTTGTCGAACAGCTTTGTTTTTGCACATATGAATACTTAGAAATCAACAATCTTAAGACAATTTATTTGTTTGTATAGTTTCCTTTTAAATAATTTCTGTCTTCGTAACAGAAATGGATACAACATCAATGACGCCTATTGCATCTATTTCGACTCATGGAGAGAAGTCAAAAAAGTTCAACGGGGCTGATTTCAAGAGATGGCAACAGAAGATGTTGTTTTACTTCACCACTTTGAATTTGGCAAGGTTCCTCATTGAGGATGCTCCTAAGTTGGATAAAGGAGAGACAAGCAAGACAAGCAAGGCAGAGGTTGCTGTTGTAAATGCATGGAAGCATTCTGACTTCCTATGTCACAACTATATCCTCAATGGTCTGGGCAATTCCCTCTACAACATTTATAGTCTGCTAAAAACGGCTAAGGAGTTGTGGGAAAGTTTGGACAAGAAATACAAAACAGAAGATGCTAGGTTGAAGAAATTCATTATCAGCAAATTTCTGGACTTCAAGATACTAGATTCTAAAATCGTCTTAAGTCAAGTTCAAGAACTTCAAGTGATCATGCATGACATTCATGCTGAAGGTATGATGATTAGTGAATCATTTCAAGTGGCTACTTTTATTGAAAAGTTACCACCATCTTGGAAAGATTTCAAGAATTATCTCAAACACAAGAGAAAGGAGTTATCACTTGAAGACTTAATTATTCGATTGAGGATAGAGGAAGACAATAGGCTTTTTGAGACAAAAGTTGGCAGCAATCTAGAAGTCTCAAGGGCCAACGTTGTTAATGAAGGATCGAAAACCAATAAAAAGAGGAAAAAGTATGGAGAGGGATCCACCCAAGGCCCGAAAAAGTTCATTGGCAAATGCTACAAATGTGGAAAGTCTGGACATCGTGCCAAAGACTGTGGAGCCAAGAAAAGAAAGAAGACTCAGGCGAATGTAGTGGAACAGATTTCCAGTGGTGTTGATGATATCGATCTTACTGCTATGATATCCAAGTGCAATATGGTGGGAAATCCCAAAGAATAGTGGATTGATACTAGAGCAACTCGTCATATATGCGCCAATAAATTGATGTTCTCATCTTACACGCCTATGGAAGGTGATGAAAAACTCTACATGGGTAATTCATCGACCTCTAAGATTGAAGGTGTTGGAAAGGTTGCTCTGAAGATGACATCTAGGAAAATTGCGACACTAAATAATATGTTACATGTGCCAGACATACGCAATAATTTAGTGTTCGGATCTCTCCTTAGCAAGAATGGTTTCAAGTTAGTGTTTGTGTCTGATAAGTTTGTACTCTCAAAAAATGAGATGTATGTAGGAAATGGTTATCTTAGTGATGGTCTGTTCAAGTTGAATGTAATGACTGTTGCACCCAATGATGTTATGAATAAAATTGTTTATGCTTATGTGTTTGAGTCTCCTGATATTTGGCATGCTACACTAGGACATGTTAATTGGAAGTCAATAAAGAAATTAATGAATATGGGGTTATTGCCAAATTTGACTGTCCAAGTGAAAAATACCAAATGTGTGATGAATCTAAGTTTTCTAAGCCTCTTTTTTATTCCATAGATAATAGAATCATATAAACTTTAGATTTAATACACACAGACATATGTGATATGAAAGCAATACCGTCAAGGGATGGTAAGAAGTATTTTATCACTTTTATAGATGAATGTTCGAGATATTGTTATGTATATTTACTTAGTAGCAAAAATGAGGTTGTGAATGCTTTTAGAACTTATAAGTCTAAAGTTGAAACTCAGTTAAATAAGAAAATTAAAATGATAAGAAGTGATAGAGGAGATGAATATTAATATCCTTTTAAAGAAATTTATTCTGAGTTTGATATTATTCACCAAATTACTCATCTTTATATGCCACAAGCTAATGGAGTGGTGAAAAGGAAAAACCGGTCTTTAAAGGAATCAATCAATGCATTGTTGATTAGTTCTGATTTACTACATAATTTGTGGGCGAAGCTATTTTGATGGCGAATTTTATCTTAAATAAAGTACACCACAAAAAGACACAACAAACTCCCTATGAGAAGTGGAAAGGCAAAATGCCTAATTTGAAATATCTCAAGGTATGGGGGATGCTTGGCTAAGGTTGTGATTCCTAAACCTAAAAAGATTAAAATATGACCGAAAACCGTTGATTGTGTCTTCATTGGATATGCTATTAATAGTAATGCATATCAATTTCTTGTTCATAAGTCTGAGGTTTTAGATATACATGCTAATACGATCATTGAGTTAAGGGATGCTTCATTCTTTGAGAATATATTTCCGTATAACATAGTATATGAGCCAATTAATATTGATAAGAGACCTCGTGATATTACACCTAGAAGCGATCCTATGGAGAATGAACCTAGACGTAGTAAAAGACAAAAAACTTCTAAATCTTTTGGACTTGATTTTCTAACATATTTGTTAGAGAATGAGCCTTAGACCTTTAAAGAGGTTATGACATCTCCAGAAGCCCCGTTCTAAAAAGAATCTATCAATAGTGAAGTTGAGTTGATCTTGTCAAACCATATTTGGGAATTGGTTGACCTTCCTCCTAGTAATAAATCACTACAATGTAAATAGATTTTCAAGAGGAAAATGAAAGCATATGGTTCTATTGACAAATATAAGGCTAGGCCTGTGATAAAAGGATAAAAGCAATGAGAAGGTCTTGATTATTTTAACACCTATTCACCTATTACTAGAATTACATCAATAAGGATGCTAATTGCCATAGTAGTGGTGTATAGGCTTGAAATCCATCAAATGGATGTAAAAAGGGCTTTCTTAAATGTGGATTTGGAAGAAGAAATATATTTGGAACAACCTGAAGGGTTCATTGTTCCAGGACCAGAGAAGAAAGTATGTTGGCTAATCAAAGTCACTCTATAGCTTGAAACAAGCACTGAAACAATGACATGCTAAATTTGACCAAGTCATGTTGTCGAATAGTTTTATGATTAATGAGTGTAATAAATGTGTATATGTTAAAAATACTCATAATGATTTTACCATTTTGTGCTTATATGTGACGACATGCTTATAATGGGCAGCGATAGTGAGGTTGTCAAGGCGACCAAACGTATGCTCACAAGTAAATTTGATATGAAAGATATGGGGGTTGCAGATATTATTTTAGGGATTAAAATCCATAAGACATATAGAGGATTAGCTCTATCACAGTCTCATTACATTGAGAAGATTCTTGGAAAATGCAAGAATCTAGACATTGTACTAGTAAAGACCCTGGTAAATGTTAATTTATATCTTTTAAAGAATACTGGTGAAAGTAAAGCTCAAAATGAGTATGCTAGTATACTAGACAATCTAATGTACGTCATGAACTGTACTAGGCCGAATATAGCTTGTGCTATGAGTAAGCTAAGTCGATTTATAGTTAGTCCAAATGAAAATCATTGGAGAATTATGAAACGTGTATTGGGCTATTTGAAGCATACTCACAATTATGCTTTGCACTACACAAAGTATCCAACGGTATTTGAAGGATACTGTGATGCAAATTGGATAATCGGTACAAGAGACACAAAATCCACAAGTGGGTATGTGTTTATACTTGGTAGGGGAGCAGTGTCTTGAAAATCATCCAAATAAACTTGTATTGCGAGGTCTACTATGGAAGCATAATTTATTGCTTTGGATAAGGTCGGTGAACAAGTTGTGTAGCTTCGAAATTTCTTAGAAGATATTTCTAATTGGCCTAAACTAATGCCAGCTTTGTGTATTCAATGTGATAGTCAATCAGCAATAGGCATAGTAAGGAATGTCGTGTATAACAGGAAGTCCCGACATATACGTCGAAGACACAATACTGTAAGACAACTACTCTTTAGTGGAATTATCACGATTGACTTTGTGAAGTTAAAGGATAATGTTGCGGATCCATTAACAAAAGGCTTAACTAGAGAGATGGTTATGAAAACATCAAGGGGAATGGGTTTAAGGCCTATAAAATAAGTCATTATAGCGGAAACCCTACTTAGTTGACGGGAGATCTCAAGATTTAAGTTCAAAAGGACAATCAAGTTATGTTGGTGGTGTAGAGTACTGTCAACTCTTACTCATTCCCATATGGAGTGAAGGTTAAGTATAAGCTTTTAATGATTCTGTTTCGGGTATGTGTTATACCACGCATTCAGAAATCACCTATGTGAATGTGAAGTGAGGGCCGCTTCTATGAAGAATTTGAAAGGCCGAATTCTCGAAAGCACTCATAAAATCAGGCGGTATTGATGGCCAAAACGAACACAATAGTGAGAACCAACTTTATTTGAGAGATAGTTGCATGATTCCTATTGTCTTGACTTACACCGAAGGTCGACAGTTCAAAGATATTAAGTCTACTAATTAACTGAGTAAGTCTGATAGGTCTCACTAGGGAAAGTTTAAAGTCTCTGACTACTTATCCCAATGCAGCATTCTCTCATGGAATAATCACACATTGCATATCATGCATACACGAAGAGTCATGATATCTGAACTTCTCATTCATGTGGGAGATTATTGAAATTTTGGTATCAAAATCCCATAGAAGGTGAATAAAAAGTGCAGTTCAAACAGTTTTGTTTTTCACCGAACAGATATGTTTTTGCTTTTGAATTTTTTTTTTGGACAGATATGTCTGTTCGTGATTGTTCGCCCATTTATTTTCAGACAGATTTGTCTGTTCGTGAACCAAACGAAACTTTTTGGTTCTTCGCAACTCTTCATTGTTTTTAAATAAAACAAAAACCATTTGTACTTTTCGTGCGGCATTTTTCTACTGCTCTCTTATTCTTCATCATTGTCATTTTCTTGCGATTAATCTACAAAGTTGCGTTCAAAGGTTTCCTTTGAAGAAGTACCGCTTCATAGGAAAGGCGATCTGTTCTATCTTGAGAGGCAATTATTCAAGAACCTTGGGTATCGGTGGAGGAGATAAATTGTCTTGAGGATACAACATGAATTCGTTAAGCTCAGATCATTCGTCAATATTCGGATTACTCATCTACGCTTTAAGGTTTGTCGAACAATTTTGTTTTTGCACATACGATCACTTAGAAATCAACAAGAATAGCTATTCCTAAAATTTTGAACCAAGCATTGAAATAGTTAATGAGAATAGACTGAAAAATAAAATGGTTATGTTCGCCATCTTGTGAAAGGGACGAGCCGCAAAAATTATACAGAAATGAAGATATCAGTTCAAAAGATGGTAAATGCATGTTGTAAGTAGTTTCGTATGTCTTCGGCCAAGAAAAAGGAAAGGATTCTCATGTCCTTCGGATGGTCCGCATAGTTTTTTAGCGTCCACGTCTTTCCATAGGGTAAATACCTTAATTTTTGCTCATTCTAAAGTCGATTGTCTAACCATTATTTTTTCTTCAATCAAGTACCTCAACTTTCTAAATCTGACTCAATGTGAGGCACCCATTAAATAAGTTCACATGCCCTGTGATTTTGCTAGTGTGACTCATTTACTTAGCTTACGTTAAGCAAAATTGATGATGTGGCTCGCTTACTTAGCAAAAGATATGGCATCTCCATTTAGGAGTCGAGCGATAAGGGGAGAGAGTATGAGTGTTGACTTGGACGATTTCAGCCGTCCAAATATGTGTATATAGATGTGGAATCATCTCAAAATGCTATATTATTGATGATTAATGGCTATTTAACAGCGTTACTGTCCACGTTGACATTTTTCGTCCTTGTTTTTAAGGGACATCTCCAATGACCCACATTTGAAAAGTCGAAATACTTGATTGCCAAAAGAAAAGAGTTGAGATACTCAATCATAAAACAGATAAAATTCGAGTGATTGCGATGTCATTATCCATTAATTTTCTTTTTTTTCATTTTCATTTTATTTTCCTCCCCCTTCTTCTTCCTCCAGCCAGTCATCAGGTGTCAGCAATAGGCCAGAGGGAGGGCCGGCGAGGTCTATGCGGATCATTTGATGCTTAAGTTAGAGTAAAAATAAAGAGAGAGTGTGAGAATTTGGATAAGAGTTTAGAGAAGGAGACGAGGCCCACCCTTACGTTCATCGTATTAGCCGGAGAATAAGCTAGGTCTATTCCAGCTCTTTTGGGCCTTAGCCCTCAACAGAGAGCTTATTCATGCTTATAGCTCATTTGCATGTCCGAATGCATCATGGCGATCTCTCTAAATTGTCAAACGGTATTTGATAGATCAGCTTCCTCAATTTCAAACGAATTCCATGTCCGGATCTCGTCAAGGCTAGCTCGGCATCCATACGCGCAACACTAACAAATTGGTAAACGGAACACCTCCTCGTAACTTGACCCAAGGACAAAAATCGAATTACGGGGCGTCACGACGTTTTCTCGGCGCGCATAATTCCGATCTAACCCTTTAGATTGGATGCTCTCTTTCCACCTTATTACCGATGTGAAGTGTCCTGCCTCCATTGAATTTTTGAATTGAATACAATTTTCTCCTCCGTGGAGGGTCGCTCCAAAATGGATTTATATATGTCGGACAACCGAGGAAGCTCCTCCCGCCCGCCCTCCCCCGCATGGAGGCCAAAACAAAGGTGGGAATTTTTCCGATCTTCTGTCGCACACCAGATGCTCGACGAAAACCGCCGTCGGGCGCATCAAGATCGAAGCTCCCTGCCCGCGCGGGGCCAAACCCATACGGTAGAAACCGCCAGCACGCGAATCTTCCCAGCAATTTCCGTCCCCCGGCGGTGCGTAACCTGCGCTTCCTACATAAACCCCTTCGCTCCTTAAACCCCCTCTGATTTGACCCAGCAGCACAGTCCCCCAACTTTCTTGAATTTTCTCGGGAAAAAAGTGGGAAATGCATCAGCGGGCTGCGGAGGCGCTGGTTTCGGCTCGTGACGAGTCGAGCTTGTCCAGGTTCTTTTGCATTGCTTTGGTCGCCATTTCCTTATAGAGTCCCTTCAAACTTTTTTCCCATCTGGGTTTTTCGAATGATGATGCGTTTGCTTTCAAATTTCTCTCTTTGCTTGCCGAAAAAAAATTAGCGGGTAAGAAGAGGAAACTGGTTTTCTCGAAGCCCGTGACTTTGCATTCAGTTCGCACATTATGTCGTCCATTTGAGACTCGATGCGTTCACCCACGATAGCTTTTTTAAATGAATTTATGCTTCGTTGACCACTCTGGCAATGGAGATTTCGAAGTTGTAGGTGACTCGGTGGGATTTCTGAGGTACACAGACTTGTTTACAACTAACTGTGTAACTGTCCTGAAAACAATTTTATGATTGTGTTACGAGGTTCTTGTACTTTATAAGGGCACGTAGTAATGTTGTGCGGTACACCCCATATACTGTAGAAGTGCCCGTGACTCAGTAGCTTCTTTGATGAGAAAATAGAGCTGCAGTGTAGATTGTGGACTATGGAGTAATCAGGAATGGCATAAGATGTCCTCACTATGCTGAGCAATATCCGGGATCGATTGAGTCAACAAGTTGGAATTGATGAACTGATAGCTCATAAGTGGCTTGTGTTCCAAACTTCTTTTTGGCATGTGGTCAGTTTCTTGTGATGGCTTTGGGGGCAGCCAGCATCTTATTTGTTATTGTAAACAAGTGACTCTTTTCTTCCTTAAAACTTCAGGAGTCCATCATTAAGTTGCTTGCTCTGGTTCTTTTCGATGGGAGGGACTGTTGGCAGATGTAACGCCACAACGGGAAGGCTTTGACTGATAATTTACGTGTTATGGTAAAAATCACTCCAAATATACCTCTTTGTACCTTTAGCTTCTTATAGTTCAATACCTTGATCAGAAAGCAATATATTAGGTATGCTATCCCCCTGCTGTTACTGAGATATACTTAAGTTTATCATGTCCAAGGAATTTTATTAGTCCCTATGTAGCCTGAGAATGATATCATGAGAATACCGGCAAAATCAGGACTACTACTTCTAGAGGCATAGCAGTGTGCATAGATTTATTTGCATTTACTATGAGTTTCGAATGAACCAAATAAGGTGATGGTTAATTCTTTCATTGCAGTTTTGCCTCTGTGAGTAATTGCTGCTGTATCTGCCAATTGGAGGTGGATTTGAGAATGCCAACAAGTCGGACCAGTAAAACACCTAGAAGGAGTCAACCTTCGATCCAGTACCGGCGTAACCTAGTTGAGCGGGCATCCTTTGAGTTTGCTGATTTTGTCCATAAAGAGGGTGTCCCCACACATTCTGAAACTTTTCAGCAGGAAAAGGCAGATCCCAAGTCCAGATCATCTGAAATACTGAGCACTTCTGAACTCATCTCAGCAGTTGGCCATGCATGGGACTATACCAGTCGTTCTCTCGCAGTTTTACAACAAAAAACAAACTTAAGTTACAAAATCTCTGGCGAAAAGGAAGATATCTTGCATAATGTGAAATGGCAACAAAATGGCAGTACATCTACTTCGCCTAAATGTAGTCATTCTGACACCAACTTAACAGAGATGCGGCTACTGAACCTAGACATTCTTAGGATAACTAACAGAACGTCAGTGCTTAAATTTAACAGGGAGAGCGCTGGGCAGTATCAATCACCGGTACGGAATTATAGTGGGGATATGACCAATTTGCTTAATGGACCTAGGGATGGAAAAATGATTTCATGTTTGGGGATCTCATCTGGACTGGGACTTATTTATGGCTGGATGAGTGAATCAATACCTGCAGAGGCCAAACATCCTTTCAAGACTGCTGTATCTGATAGTGAAAAAGCTGGTAAATACTTTCTTAGAGAAATAGTCACTCCTCCGCAGGATCTTATGTCAGGAGATGAAGGCCCTAATAGCTTCATAAATAGTGGAAGTGCTGAGTCTTACAACCCCTCTATCCAGTCCAAGGATTTGCCGGTGGCTAACAACGCAAAATTGATCTTGGACAAGAAGGAAAGCACCTCTTTGCTTTCGGATTATTACCTCAAAGTTGCCAATATTGAGGCAGACGGCTGTATCTCAAAAGCTACATCTTCTACCCTTCATGCAGATTATCATTTAAAGTTTGTAGCATCTGAAAAAGGTGAAGACAAGCTTCACTATAAGAGAACTAACGGTATTGAACTCTTTCCTGAAAGAAAGGAAGAGCATAATGATCATCCTGCCCAGGAAGGACATACTATGAAGATACACTGTTTGGGACATGATAAGCCTCAGGCTGCTGTTGCCAAGGAAGAACAGGCATTTGCAGGGGCATTTAGTGGTATCTTTGTCAGCCTATGTCTTCACCCAGTTGATACAATCAAAACTGTCATTCAGTCTTACCGTGCAGAGCAGAAGTCTCTCTGCTATATTGGAAAATCGATTGTTTCTGAGAGAGGTATGCTTCATTGGATTCGAAATGTTCTTGACAGTTTCACTTAGAACCTCTTTCACTTTTTGCAACAAGGGTTTACCTGTTCTGTATTGTATTGCTAAATGGCCGGTGAAAATTGGTCGATGGTTGTCTTATTTTCCAGGTCTAACTGGACTATATCGAGGTATCTCAAGCAAAATTGCATCTTCAGGTCCAATATCTGCGATTTATACTTTCACATATGAATCAGTAAAAGGCACTTTACTTCCTCTTTTCCCCAAGGTAGTTTTTTCCTCATTTTGCTTTATAGACTCTCTTTCTCCACTTTTCTGGCGTTTGTCTTTTTGCTACATTAAATGTGGGCAAGGTTTAGAATGCCCCCTTCTAGCCTCGGCAATGTTTTGGATGGTCCCAACTAAACAGTATCTGTTTTCCTCATATCTCATCCACTTCTTTCCGCAGGAGTATTACTCCATCACACACTGTATTGCAGGTGGTTGTGCAAGCATTGCTACCTCTTTTGTCTACACTCCCAGTGAACACATAAAGCAGCAGATGCAAGTGGGCTCTCACTATCATAACTGCTGGTATTCTAGTGTAATCCCGTTACCATAATCTCCTTATTCTACATGTCAAGTTAGTAGGTCGGACGTTCTGATGGATTTTAAATATTTCTCCCTATGACCCGATTCCTGCATCTCCTTGAGACATTTCTCTGTAGCAGCCTCATGAAATAATCCCCTCGCTACTTCATCCTTAGTTGTCAAGCATGTTTTGAGCACATGTTTTGTTTGTTTTAAGTAGTTCATTTGCCATGCCATTTACTTTTTGCTTTTGCAGGAATGCGTTGGTTGGAATAATCACAAGAGGTGGTTTGCCTTCTTTATATGCTGGATGGGGAGCTGTGCTTTGTAGAAATATTCCCCACTCAGTGGTCAAGGTAGATATGAGGATGCACAAGATTATGGATTTCTTTTGTTGTTGTGGCTTGTAATCTTCATTTTCTTTGGCAAGTAAATGCTTAATCTTGTCTTGCACCACTTGCAGTTCTATGTTTATGAGAATCTAAAGATGTGGACACTTTCCTCCCTCCCACCCGGTGCTCAACTGAATACCTTGCAATCGGTTGGTTGTCTGCCTGCCTCCCGTTTTCCTCCTTGAGTACATGGACAATTCCCATTTGCTCCACGGCATATTATTTTTCATTCTCGGTTGGATCGGGTCTTTTTATGACAATTTCCCTCTTATGCAGCTTGTTTGTGGAGGACTAGCAGGATCTACCGCAGCTTTATTTTCAACTCCTTTTGACGTGGTGAAGACAAGATTGCAAACTCAGGTTTGGTGGGATTTCATTGCACATATATGTCTATATGTAACATAATCTATGCACGAAGTAAGGGGTGATGTTGAGTGAAGTTTTCATCAATTCCATATCAGCTTTTCATTTTTTTTTCAGTACAAAAAGATAGGTAGGTGGGACTGTCTTGTTTGTGTGAATTCTGAGTCAGCAAATTGATAGAATGGATAGTATAAATCACGAGCACCTGAACATATGAACGCCTGGAAGTTTGGTTACGTGGAAATGTAAAAGAAGAATGGCAGTATGAAGTAAGGACAATTGTACACTTGGGGACATGGTGGTTTGTTTGTCTATGATGATCATTTCCTGTAAATCAGCTGGAAATGGATTACATTAAGTACTTCTAAGGGTATTCCGTTCTTTGATGCCATGTTTACTTCTGCTTGTCCACTCTCTTCTTGTTCACAGCGGCCAGAGCTGAGTTTTCTGTTATCATCGATTGATTCAGGAATCACTGAACTATGTACACTGTTATTTGGCAGTTCTTTCTGCAATGGTCATTAATCAGAGGAATGCAGAGTCAATCAACATGACTCCCTCAATTTTGAGAAATTTGCAAAACCATGCCAATCATTTATTTCGGGGTTTCATAACAGTATAATTCAAACTTTTTGTTGCTTATAGAAAAAAAAGGAATTTTCTGTCTCGATATAGAGATTATGAAAGCTAATGAGCTTGGATCTGTGAATGGGGCTTTACAGCCTCCTTCAGAAACTTTATTATACCAATTGAAATATGAACTGAATCAATTGCTTTCACTATAAAGCATGTTTTGGACAATAATTTTGGAGATAAACCTTTTATTTGGAATTCATTTTTGAGGTTACTAAAGCAATCCGCTATCTTCCCTGGCCAATAAAATTTGGCAGTGAGGTTTGAAGCATTTGTCCATATCAGAGTTGAAAGTCAGATTTGATAGCAATTGTCAGTTAACCTGATAAGCTTCTCAAAAGCTGGTTGCTTTGCAGGTACCCGGTTCTATTCATCCATATAATGGCGTTTTCTGTGCCCTTCAAGAAATAGGCCGGCATGAAGGGTTGAAAGGCCTCTACAGGTATTGCTTTCTTCATCCAGGAATATGTTATCCTACACCGTACCGTCTTCCTTCACAATAGCTGACTCTGTTTGGAAGGTGATGAATGTATTGAGCCAATCTCCTCCTGTTCACTTTAATAATCAGGGGATTGACTCCAAGACTTATTATGTACATCTCTCAAGGAGCGCTATTCTTTGCATCATACGAGTCCTTTAAGAGACTATTCTCTTTGGACTAGCCACAAGTAACTGCTCGAGGACAGCATTATAAGGACAATGCAGAAGATAATTCACCGTTGTTAAGCATGGAACTGCAGTCATCATCTTCTCTGCCGTCTGCGGTCTCATCCATGAACTGCTCCAGTAATAGATAGTTGTGGTTGTTAAGAGAAGAAAAATGGAGTAATGGGTTGAAGGGCATGACAGATGAGTTGAGATGTGGGTTGCGCATCCTCTTGTGCCTTGACCTGGTGAAACATAGCCAGAACGGGCCGTCATTGAGAAATTGCTATCGCTCAGCAGTTGAATGGGAATGCATTTGTTATCTGCTGCTCGGTTTGCGGAAGCGGGTAGCGGCAGAGATTGTCGGCAGTGGGAGCAGAATTTTTTGACCTGATGAAACATAGCCAAAACAGACCGTTGTCGCAAAATTGCTATTGTTCAGCAGTCGAATGGGGATGGCATCAGTTGTTTTGTGCTCGGTTCGCGGAAGCAGTTTGTGTACATTATAAAAGGGTAGAGGTAGAGATTGTTGGCTGTGGGAGCAGCAATTTTTTAAAAAAAATTTCGCTTTCCAAATTTTGCAAGGAGCTTCTTTGTCCCAGTTCAACAAGTAGTTTGACATCAATAAATTTGCTATGGCTGCCACAAGCAAGTGCAACCACAGCTTGTAAGATGTCTGTAAGTCATTTGGTGTAAACATGTAATCTCATTGACGATGACATTACATGAAATGTTTACTCTGGAGATACTTGTTGAGCCTTTAATTTTTCAAAGCCCCTGTGGGTTCAACTTTGAAAAGATCCTGCTCCAAGTTGAACTTGAAATGCTCCTCCGAATCTTTATAAGGGCTTGATAGAGGCTATCCGTGACTTTCCCTACAAAAATTTTATATAAGAAAAAAGTATACCAGGCTCTAAAAATTATGCAAAAAGGTGTATATGTTGAATCGGAGTGCATCATATTAGGAGTTTCAATGTTAAATGGAAAAATTAAATTGTGAGAGTCGGCAAATTAGCTAGACTGTGTAACCCCAGTAGGCTTACACCATACTCGGAGGACCCCCGTCGGACTCTAGGCCTTTTGAATTAGGGCAAATATCATTAAAAAAACCCTAACTTTGCCTACCGTGACACATACTCCAAACTTTTTTTGTGTCGCAAAAAAGCCCAAATTTATACACTTATGACATATATACTCTCTTATTTCAGTTTTATTTGGGGTATATATGTCACATTAGTATAAAAAAAAATTTGGAATATTTGTGTCATAATGGGCAACCTTAGGGTTTTAAGTGACATAAAAAAAAAAAGTTCAAGGTATTCATGTTACGTTTGACATGGTTTGGGTCTTTTTTGTGGCGTTAATTTTTCGAATTATATTATTCTTACGTTATTTATTATATAAATAATTTTGAGACTACTTGACAACAAGGTCGTTGTAGTATAGTGGTAAGTATTCCCGCCTGTCACGCGGGTGACCCGGGTTCGATCCCCGGCAACGGCGTCTTCCTTTTCCTTTTTCCTCCTTTTTTTCTTTTGTGTTTTTTTCGCTCCCCTCTGCCTACCTTGGAATTACATTTATTTCTTATATTTCCCTGTTCTTATGCTCTCCATACATTCATATCGACCAAAGAATGAAGTTAAGATTGCGCTCAAATGTTGTAAGTTTTAGTTCAAGAAGCCGCCGTACAAATTATGTAAGGCTCTAAACTTTGGCATGCGGAATGCCGACACGGAGAACTGATCAAGCCGGGCAGTTAGGAGCCGGACATCGCTTTCGGGATAAACAGGGGGTCGGGGATAAACGGATGACTTGGGATAAAAAAAGCAAAATGTTATGCAATGCGGAGCCCGTGTGACACCTTCTCATTGATTCGCAAAGATGGAGCACGTGATTCCTGAGAGAAATGGCGCAACTGGTGTTGGGATCATTCATTACATGGTTTTGGCAATGGCATATGGTTCCAACCAAGGCTCCCATACAGGGTTTGGCAACAAGAGCTCTTCAAAAATCATATGCATGCCCTCCATGTAAAGACTATAAAAATCAGGAAAATCTTCCATCTCCGAAGAATCAAGCGAAGACCCTTTTTCTTCTTCTTCCCTATTGAACCTACCATATGGACAGTAGTGTGATGCCACATGTAACTCTAACTAAGAAAAGGGGAGAGGAAACCGGAAAAACAATGAACAATTTTGACGACTCGCCTATCAAGCTCTATAGACCGCGGCAGATATTTGGTAGCCGACATTTCAATCTGACATGTTCACTGAATCGCCCATGCTTTGCCTCAAATTGAGAACATCGCTAGCCCATCTATATACAGCAGCAGCCTCCTTTCGCAGATCTCAGTTCACCATCTTTCGATGTACCCGCCTCAAGGGACTTGCTGGTCCTGGTCAGGAATTCACTGCAGAAGCACTAAAGCCTCGTGTGCGGAGCTTATACATCACACTCGTGCAATTGGGGAGAACGGAGGATTAAGCGCATAAGAGGAAGGCATGTCTTTCATCTTCTCAGGGGCTTTTTTCTCCTCCGAAACTGCTCCTATCAAAATCTGCACTTCCTCTTCAAAGAGCGTTTTCAGCGAATTGCTTAGCGGCACTTCCTTAATCTCTTGCCTGGAAGCACTCACAACTCCTGAACCATGTAACATAGCAACCGAGATAAAGAAAGCTTGCAAAGAGGACAAGTGAGCATGAAAGTCGATGGCATAGTTCCCCTCTTCAACAAACTTCACTGTTAAAGCTGGAGTGATTTCTTTGGCTCCCTATGTGCATACCAAAGAAAATAAAAAGTTGTAAGAGGCTGCTCACGCCAAAAGAAAAGCAAAAATTCCAGTACACATGACAAGCATCTAGAATGGGTTCTTAGCATATAAAGAAGCAACAGATATAAAGTGTGACGTTATGTCATTAGCTCTTACAGGCATCTACTCTGGACAACTGATAAATAGCTCTATTACTATTTCTTCGACATTTTCTATGTATCAATATGTTGCAACTTACTTCAGATTACTGAGCTGAAAAGAGGGAAAAAGAACTTGTTCTAGCTGTCTGAGGACTTTCAAAAGGGTGCTTACTATTTGTATAATAGTCAATATGGTAACAGGAGAAAGGCTGATTATAATGAATTCATTAGCTAGTGCGCGTGCATTAGAAATTTTCAAGTGTGTACCTACAGTGCCTATATTAGACATTGAAAAGATTTTGAAGGCTTTAAACCCAATATTCTCATCAACGAATTATAGCTTCACCCACTCTGAATCTTATAGCAATATTAATCAAAGATCCAACTTGCACTCAATACAAAACTAACCTGAAGAAAAAGTTCTAAAGGCTTCTGATTGTCCACAAGTGATTGATCTTCAGTGAACTGTATTTTGGGATTGCCAAAAACAGTAAGGGGACAGGCCATGTCCCAGCCACCACAGTCACAACCTCCGCCCGACCTCCACCTCTTTAATAATGATGAAGGGCCACGGCTATCACAATTGGGTAAACCATGATTTCCAGTTGGAATTACCACCTGAACTGTGTTACAAGTTCTTTCTGGAAGTTGCTCTTTCATCTGCTCAAAGATAGAGAAATTAAGGAGACTAGGATGAGCATTATCGTCAATCTTATTCCCTCTTTTATATCTCAAGCTCTCTGTCTTTTCATATGGAACCTGGATAACGACAGCCGCAATCTCAAGGTCTGGACGCGGTTCGGAAGGAGCCCAAGGGTACAAATTCAAACTAACAGGATCTCTACTATCCCGAGCATGTTTTGTCTGATGCTGGATCTTAACGGCATTGGCGATGTCGTCTATTTTGCTCGTCCTCCTGACACATCTAGGATTGTTTCTGCTCCCACATTTTACCTCTGGCAAAGAGCTAGCTTGATCTTGGCATTCACGAGCCGTGCTTCGTCTTGCATGCGCGATATCGTACAGAACAAACTCTGTCACGAAAGAATTATCAAAAGATCCAGTACCTTCCAGTTCTGAGCACAAGTAGCAGCAAGCTTGCATCTGTCCCACCATGGACGATTCTTTCTTGCCCTCATTTAATGCCCATCCCTCAGCACTGCTCTTTTTCCTTCCATCAAGGGAATGGAAAGTATATACCCAACTAAAAGAATTATTTGATTTCCATGTCTGGGCCACAAGAACCTCTTCCCGACACTTCAAAGAGAACTCGAAAAACGGCACTCCATGTTTATCCCTGCATTTGAGAAAGCCATGTAGGTGGACTGGAGACTCTTGGACCGTGGAATGACTGCAGTCAGTCTTAGGAACTTGAGCGCTCAATCTACAATTGTGTGATGTACTTGAGAAATCATGAGATGTAGTTGTGGATCTTCTAAATGTACTATCCCTTCTAAAATGCACCGTCCCTGTAGTTTTGACTAAACCATCTTCCCTGGCATAAGCTAAAGGACTCCGTAAGGATTTAGACTTTATTAAAGGATCAAACATCTTTCTGACAGGGTTGAGTCGAAAATTCGAGCTGGTTTTGGACGAGGGACAGCTTTCTGATACAGAAGGGGAAGGGGGCATTTCCACCTTTGCAGATAACGACTTGGGCAATGGGCAGACCTTATCTCTTTCTTGAAGCCCATTGCTATCATTAGAACGCCCAATGTTTTCGCCGCACCGAAATTTGAGATCCCCAGTTGAATCTCCGTCCAAAGCTTCTGCAGATTGCATCTTTCTGTCATCCACATTTAGACATATATCTTTCAAACGATTGGTGGTGGGAGGCTGCATGTTATGCTTGTTATTAGAAGTGGGATTTGAGTCCAAGCTTAGAGAAATCACTGACGATCTCTTCCATGGGCTTTCCTCATCTGAAGGACACAGAGAATCGACAATACTCACAGAGGAAGTGGTATCGCTGCCCTGTGACACTTCAATTTTTCTCCTCCTCTCGGAAGTTCCAATAGTTGTCATCCTCCTGATCTCTTGAGAACTTCGATATACGGAACCTCGCCTGAATTCGACATTTCCTTCCGGTTCTACGGGCCCAGAGGAAATGGTTTTGCAAGAAGCACAGCGGTAGCATCCAAAATCTATTTCCAGGAAATCTTTGTTAAGGATCAGCAAATCATCTTTACGAGCATGTTTTGCTTTTTCTTTCCTCTTTTCAGTGCTTAAGCTATGTCGATGAGATCTGAGAACAGTCTTTGGGCTATGACGCATGGTACAGCTCTTTTCGAAGTTTAGATCCATGTCCACCCCCATTCATAAATCCATACTTCTGCAGGGAAAATAGAAGGATCACGTTGTTAACTTCAAAGAAGAAACCCAAAACTTTTCACCGAGCAAAGTGCAATCTAGTGCTATGATCAGAACTTAGAGGAAGGCGAAAGAAAAGTGTCGTGCAAGACTTTCACTGGACTTGAATATGAATTTCTACATCAGCATTATCGATATGAAGCTCACACGGAGACAATTTTCATTGAATCTGTAACTAGTGCTAAGCACAAACCACAATCGGCCAATGTAAGCTCGTTAAGAAAAAATGGAGAATGAAATCAGACCAATAAAAAATTCAGACTTTTAAATCACAATGCAAAATGGAGATGCACAAAGATTCACAGGTAAAATCAATAACCACACAAAGTCCAGAAATTGACAATATTGTCACATCAAGCAAATGCAAAAGGAGCAGTTCCTAAACTTCCCAAACCAAAGCAAAATTTGATGATCTTACTGGTTTTTGGAAACGCATGGATCCCATTTTGGGTTAGAAACAATGAGATCACATAAACTTGAAAGAGGTTGTTCCTGATCCCAAAAGAACGAGACCCTCGAATCCAAAAATTTATCCTTCGCGATACTATAACCGGCTAGAAAGCAACAGAGGAAGATGCTACAGCAATCTCAGCTAAAAAAGGCAATGTCTTTTTCTTCAACTTCACTTGCATTACAAGTTAAGGAGGAGGAACCCAATGATAAAAATCGAAACTTGAGAAACCGGACATACCCACCAGATCTCTCATAGAAGTGGACTAAAGGAAAGAACCAACGAACTGCGAGCAGATGCAATCATATCCCACCAAATGCTTGATCTCGAAGTCTTCATAAATCTTCCCACAGCGCCAAACGAAAAAGTTCCAAGAATCCCCTTCTTCAAGAATGAGGGAACGGTGACCACCAGACAGTGACAGGGTCACTGTTTGGGAGTATGCCAAGAAAATGGACAAAGCGGCAAAGGGTAAAGTGAGAAACGCAAGCAAAGAACTTGGCCCCAGGAGCAGCAAAGCATAGTAGACATCAGAAAGTGGAGTTAGAGAGAGAGAGTGAGGCAAGCCAATGATAGAGTGATGGCATGCCTGAGATTTCTTAGACTGAAAATAAAGTTGAGTGTGACCACCCCCCCCCCTCTCTCTCTCTCTCTCTCTCTCTCTCTCTCTTTGTCGCTCTCTCTGTGGTAAATAAGCGAACACTCGAGAAGAGAGACAGAGAGCTGCCAAGCCTGAGTACATTGTCTACACAGAAAAGCAATTGCCTTCTCGTCATCATGTGGTTTTTTCATGTTATGGGTGTGTTTTGGCCCCAAAAAGATCTCTTTTTTTTATTTTTCTTAGCTTTGCTTGCTTCCGGTTTATTTTCCCAATGCATTTTTGAGCAAGTGATTAGGGTAGTCTTGAAATGGATGCCCAGATGCTTGAAAAGACAAATGAATCCTCCTGAAATAGGCCTTGTCCCCCTGCCGCTACTGCCAAGGGCAGTTTCTTGGGTAAATTTTAAGAGGTTGATCAAATCAGAAAAGTGCTGGCTAGAGTCCAATGCAGCAGCCCCAGTGTGAGATCATTATTCAAATGCCTAGGAAATTGAAGATATCAAGACAGGAATCACACATTTAATTTGACTGTTTTCGCTGATGAGAATAAGAGACAATAAAATATTAATATAGTTTGTGGGGTTAGAAGATTTCAGATCCGCCCTTGTCAAATTACCATAAACCCTAGGAATAGGGGCAGCCCCCTGGGACTTCTAGTTGACCAAAATGGCCAAACACTCATGTCGATGTGAAATCATCGCGACAACTTCGTTAATAGCGAAGTTTTGAAAGTTTTGAATGGAAACTAATACGCAAGCGACCATCCAAGTGGTCCAAATGACTGTCCTTCCTTGTTTAAGCACAAACCACCTGGATAATACATGCCAAGGATGATAAACCGGTGAAATCGTGGCAAATCATATATGTCAATATCTCGATATCCTCCGGGCGTATGAAGATATCGCAATCATTTCATCAGGGTAGTTAGCGAAACCATCTCATGCGACGTGTGAGATATAATCAAATCTTATCTCAACCAATCAAATCCAATATTTGCAAAAGAGATAAAAAAAAATAAAAACTGACAACCCATTTTAAAGCGTCACAATAACTGGACCCAAGTCTCCCTAGATTGAACAATTGACTTTGCATGCACCCATGGATTAATGGCTAAAAAAAACGCATGCAAAGCGATGCAAGTCTATCTATCTACACATTACCCTTTCCGATAAGCCATGAAGTGAAAGGCTATTATTTAGCTAATCTCAAAAAATGAAAGAAAAAGAAGAAGTAAAGGGAAGGGCAATATTGTAAAAAAAATGAGGATTTGAATGGGGATATGACCGATTGACCAAAGTTTGTCCCTTAGCTTTTGATATTATGAAAAGGGCGGGGGGTGTGGAAGGGCATGTGATGGGGGCGTTGGCGGGAGGAGGGGGGAAGCCGAAGCCAAATCTCGAAAGTGAATTGTCGGTCCACATCAAACCCACGGAATCTTCCCCCCAAAAACTTAACATCATTTCATTTCCTCCCCTTTAATTAATGTTGCGCCTGCCCTCCCCTAATTAATTATGGAGGTGGCCGAAAAGTACCGTTCTACATCCTCGATAATCTCACTCCTTAAGCTGCAATTAAGGAAATTGCTTCGTGTTGGCAATACTTAGCGCAAGCACATGCTGTTGCTGATCGGCCATGCTAAGAGCTAATCGGATTCGGCAGGTTGGGGTCACATGTAAGAAAGTAGAGATTCCGGAAATGGGGAGAAGAAATTAAACAGAAGTAAACGAGGATTCCTTAGACCCTTTTTCAGTTTTCATAACATGGATCTACATTTATTTTGAGCAATCACAAAAGTGCATGAAAACCGATCATGTCACACGTATGGGAGAAGGCTTTCATTTAAAGGATGACTGACTTGGCTCCACGTAGTACGCTCAAGTTTTATCACATGCAAATCAAAATTGCTTGACATTTTTAATGATTCCCACCCTTTTGGACTATTTCTGAGTCTCGAATGGATAAACTCGTGCCGGCAATAATTGAACAAGTTAGGTCCCAAGTCTCAATTGCAAGGGACGCAAGCATTAAAAGAAGAAGCCAACCACAGCGCACCAAGGTTGTTAGGGCGTGCAATGTACAATCACGAGATGGAAGAGCACAAGGGGGGAGAGCAGAGAGTTATAATAATGGCATATGAAACATACTACCAACCGGAATTTGCATCCACCAGGAACTCATTTCCTTTGGCAGATGCTACTTTGATGCAGAGATCATTGCGCGAATACCAATCCAAGCGACCTCCTTCAATTTTGGTTGTCCATCCTCAATCCTCCATTTGATAAATCAATTAGAGGGCTTCCATGGGAAAGGGGAAGCTAGAAAATACTTGCGCTATCGGACAATACCCGGCAAAAGATGCATCATCAATCTCTAAGTTTCTTATCCGCGCACTGCGAACGCAATAACTCAGAGACACTTTATATTGAAATCAAGCTCAACTAAAAGGTCATCCCTAGCTCGATGGAACAATGGAATTAGCTATCCGCCGCACTGAGCAGTGGGTGGGGGCAAAATAACTCGGAGATGCTTTATATTGAAATCGAGCTCAACTAAAAGGTTGTCCCTAGATCGATGGAACGATGGAACTAGCTATCCGCCGCACTGAGCAGTAGGTGGGGGCAAAATCACTTTTGCACCATATGAACAACCATATTGCTGGTTATATTGCAGCCAGTGCCCTACTCAGCACGCCACAACAACCATATTGCAAACCAACCCTCCATTCACTCGCTTGTCTTGAAAAGATTGGGTGAGAAATTGCATGCATATCTATAAAGAAAATCGGTCATTTCTACCTAAGCCAGTGTTGATACGATCTCATGACTACATATTGGGAGGATATGCACCTATGTATGAACACAGCAACAGCACGACTATCCACAACAACTGTACAACGTCATGATCCTAATTCCCTTTGCTGACCACTGCCAAGCTAACGAATGCTATGAAGGTGCGGGATGTGCCTACTTAGCTCACTTTGTGATTTCAGAGTTCTCGTCTAACTTGGGCTTGCTCACCGATTTCTGCCTTTCCAAAACTGGGATTTTTGCTTCAGTGCTTTTCTTAAAAGCGTCATCCAGTGGCTTGGTAGATTCTCGGGGACTAGCCAGCTGTTTCTCCACGCTTTCGAACTTGGTAGTGGCCCATGGTGCGGTACCCACACTTCTGGTGGAGCTTGGCCCATCTATTGTCAGCATTGACACCGCGTCTCTAGATGCATACCAGGAATGTCCACAAGCAATGCACTCCAGCTGAAACCAAAATTTCTAGTGTCTCAGCATCAAGTTTTAATAAATAAGGCAACATATCATAATTACAGAATTGTCAATTGACAGCAAGCAAAGCCATCAAGATATTATGTCATTTTTGGTAGGTCCATTTGGTTAAGGATTAAATTAAATGAAAGTGCAGAGAAAAACCAAAAGAGAGGTGAGAGAAAGATCGCAAAGAAATTCTTATGCTACATGCAGCAGCCCATCCCCTTCCAACTTGGAATACAAGATGGTTCAATCAAAATGGAGCAGTGAATGAGTCTCTCCAGTTAATATGTGGCACTAGCTCCAAAGCAAGCAATCTGACTAAAATGACAATCAGGCTGTATATCAGAACCTCTAGGAGACAAGGTATGGGAAGGAAAATATCAACAGCAACATCAGTTAAGAAAGAGCAAGGTACTGTTGATAACGGAATTTTTTAGCCTTTAAAATGAGGAATTTAAATACCCATAATGTTGACAACCTGTTTTCTTGTGTTCTTTGGCCCATTATAAAGCACAAGCAGATATTTATTCCCCATTAAGACCAAACAGGATCTGTCTTGGTGAATACAACAACAGCTGGTGCACATATCATAGTTGTTTGGTGGCTGCCATACACTTTCAGTTGATACGACCACGATAAGACAGAACATGTAGCTTCCATCAAAACAACACTGACCAGGTATCACAGAGTAAATCCATGACAACCATAAGAGATCTGGCTCATAACTGAAGAAATAGCCCTCCATCGTACAAATTGAACTGTAATACTGAATTGTTCATGCTGAAATCTATTATAAAAACTTATCCGCTCAGAATGATTCATTGATCCAACGAAACCTATAATAATTGATCAGAAAGAGAAAAATACCTGATAACGATCTCCATGTCCAGCCTGGATGATGTCTCTCACACCGACTTTAAACTCGCTGCATCTAGAACAACGGGCATCTGTCATCTGCTTACCAGGCAAAATAACGTATCAATAACAGAATTGAATCTTCGGTAACCAGTTTTGAGGACGATGGAAAAGTGACCTGCATGCACTCTGACTCCTCTGGCTCCTTTCTTGCTGTCTCCTCTGCAGTCAAGCCCTCCTGTGATTATTAAGGGGGAAAATGAGCAGTCCACTTCTCTAGTTTGAAAAAGCATAAAATTATGGTAATCAAAAAGTAAGAGTTTGACTACACCATCCAATAATAGATACAAACATACTAATTAATTCACACAGCAACCACTAACAATATCACTCTCTACAGTAAAGTAGCTGTGACAATGACGAAGGTAATTAGTTCATGAAATAAGAATCATAACATAATAGAAACAATTCAAAACTTTGTAAAATGCCAACAGTAAATTTAATAAAGCCAATGCTTTTCGAAAAGCCAAAGTTACATGTACAGCCAAGAAAAAAAGTTTATTTCCTAAACCACCCCAAGCGTCTCTTAAATTGGTAACCACAACTAACAACTTTTAACGCAGCGAGTTGGATAAGCACCAGAAGCAAACTTACTCCATAACAACATCTCGCTATATTCCTAGTTCTAAAACATAGCAAGCACGTGATATCAAGCGGACCTCATCTAAATTAGTAATAAAGCAAAACATTATGAAGTTAAGAACAAGTTTGGTAGAAGAGAAATATGAGCTAGTGAAACAGACACGGTTAAACGGGTACCCTCTCGCATTACTCTGCTTGTGGTTTACTGACTAATGCGAGGATCCAAATAACAAATCAAATTATTCCAAGATAATTTCTCTCCATATCAGCTCCTGAAATCATTTCATTGGTCAAAGCAAGGGAGAAAAATTCTTGTCACTTTTTATTAGAGCTGCATTTGTGCAAAAATCACTTCCTGAAAAGTAAAATTTCATATAATTGCCCTCACTTTTTGCGTTTGAAGAGTTAAAAGCAACAAATCACCACATGAAGGTTGTCAGATAGGAACAAAAATGTACCATAATATTCTCCAAAAACAAAGTAACCGGAGTTTGCCAATCTAGATGCAACCAATAATTGAGAAATTGACATAAATAATGCTACCCATCCAGTTTGATAGTATAAGCACCTGAATCAAACAATAGATAGAATACCTTCAACTCACTGGGCGACATGTTCAGTATCTTGGAAGGTTCCAATTCTCCATTTAACAAACGGCGGGCTAGAAGCGCAGTGCTCTGCAAGAAAAAATAAAAAAGGGTATAGAAACAACATTTATACCTTTCTCAGGAAAGCTTATACAGCAAAAGGCACAGACAAACCACCGAGCTTTTCCAGCATGGATGTGTGCTCAGATTTTGGCTAGAATGCTAGTGATTCTTCCATAACAGGCCAAACAATTTCTTACCTTCAGATTAAACAATAACTGCCTCAACTTCTGATTATATTTCTGAAAATCTAACGATAAGGTTTGATGCGAAGCCTTCTCAAGGGCAGTTACTGCTGACACCGCAGCATCTGGCCAAATTAAAGGATGCTCACCCTGCAAGCAAATAAAAATAACGTCACAAATTTAACATCTCTATCATCATCTACCTCTAAAGTGAAACTAAAAGTAACTAAAAAAATGTCATCCATGCCTGCACTTTCTGTTCTTGAGATCCATTGACTCCTTCTGAACATTTAGTTCCATCTTCATCAGTAGTTCCGTCAGAAGTGCAAACATACTGCACTGCCTGAAGAAGCCTCTCTAACCATTTATCACGAGCACCCGATCCTGTAAGTTCGTTAAACTTGACTAAAATGGCATAGTATTCAGAGGCGTTACTTGTACAACTTCCTGGTGTTTCAGCTTTAAACTGTTGATCTGATTTGGCTGTTGAATCTTCCTCTCTGGAGACATCTAAAGGTGACACATTCCTTCTTCGGAAGCTCCTTTTTCTTTTCAACTGATCTTCCTGATCAGCATGAGCATCCTCTGTATCGATATCTGGGAGATCTCCCAAGCGCTGTAGGGTTTTTTGAACGAGAAGATCTATCTCGTGTTGTTTGTTGTCTTCATAATCCTTGTCGGTCAACTTCCATAACTTCTTTTCGACAGTGTCATAAACCTTTTGCACTATGAAACCAGGATTTTGCTTTCGATGAGGGAGTTGCTTGTGAATTGGAACAAAGTGTACCACACACTTGTGCATCACAGATTCTGCGGGAACCTCATCTCGATGGAAACTATAAAAGAGCTCTCTAGTATCACGTGACTGCCAACTTCCACCTCCCTTTTTCTCCGCCTCTTCAGGGCGGTAGAACCATTGCCCAGTAACCATTATGCTTCCTTTTGTGGTTTGAGCAATATCCTGTATAATCATATGATGAGTACCTAATTGAACATTGATTGACAAAACATAATAGCAACCAAGGGTACAAACTTTTCTAGGACAGTTATCAATGAAAACAAAGTTTTCACGAGATAATAAAAAGAGAAGGAAAAATTCCAAGAAAAAAAATCAACCATCATAATGCAGAAATATTTACCTAAGAAGAAGACTTATGCTCACATAACAAAAGCCCCTACGGAGGGAGCTAACGGATATATAAAGGAGACGGAGAAATATGTACCACCATCTAATTTGATTCACTATGGTTAAAAGTGGGAGAAACTTGAACTCAACCTATGAGCTGAGCACAACATAAAAACTCACACTATGCCTCATGATATGGCAATCCCTGCCGGAAGAAGCTCTTGAACAAGCCTCTAGTCATAAGGACGACCTAAAGCCTGACATCCACTCTTCTAATTGAACTCATACGGAAGTCAAAACCCAATCCCCAACTAATCTGCTCTATTCTACCATTTATCAGCTTCTTCAAAAACCAAAAAAACCTGCAGGCCGAAGCTAATTCAGTAGCTATAGAAGTCCTTGATACACACATAACATCCAAAGCATCACGAGTCCTCATTACATCTGATACACAGAAGAGCAATATGTTTGACATCGTTCAAGATTCTATATTTTTGTTCAACAGCGTATTGTTCCTCAGAACTTCCAATGCTAACTCACAATGAAAACCATTCAGAAGGAAAGCGATAAAAATTTAAATTAAATTAACATGATCACCAATACATTTCACATAACTCGGAACGAGTTTTCTGACCCCAAACAGTGAGATCAGGAGGCACTAAACATAAATGGAGAGCACCAAATAGTTACCTTGATAATAGCCACGTATGGTTTTTGATCTTTTTCGGCGGGGACTAAAAGTACAGGATCCTCCTGAATGATAACCACCAATACAATAAGAAGAAAAGTTACGCAAAAGTTTGAAGAAGAAGAAAAGTAAAGACTTCCAACTTTGCTTAAAGGGAAGAGGCCAAGATTTTTTCAAAGAGGATCATAACATTAAGTTGTCTAAGCATTTATCCTGGATTAGATCCTATGGAAAAGGAGATGGAATTCAATTGCCAATTCATCGGGAAAATTTTCTCGGGGAAAGCCGTGCACATGCAATTGTCGACATTACAACGTCAAACAAGACTGAACAAACAGGTAAACGAATGTCAACAATATTTTACTAGATTAACGAATGCAAGACGTACATCTTTCAGTGAATTACACAGCCTAAGTGAAATCATCCTGACCAAAGGAACGCAATGTGCCGATTAAGGAGACATCAAGAAACCGTATTGAAAGCTATCTTTTTTCAATAAAACAAGGAAGGTAAAAATTTGATGTCCTGAAACGCCAATTCTCAATAGCCCAACAACACAAAAACCGTGAAGAACCCGAGAGAGAGAAAATGAATGACCCCATCCAATGCAGAATCGCCGAGGTGAAAACCCTAAAAAATCTCATGAAGAGAAACCAATTCCAAGCCTCCCTTCAACGCACCTCATCAAAACAGCGAATTGACGAGCTTCCCATTTGCAAAACGCACGCAAATGACACTCGATTCGATTTTACAGTTACCAGAGAGCGAACAACCGATAAAGGAAACCTCGACCCGGGAAAGAGAAGCAAACACTCACGAGCTCGTATTGATTTCCATCGAATTCGAACGCCACGTAATGGCTCCTCCGCCCCCTCCCCTTGCTGGAAAACCTAACCGGCTCCCCGATTGGCTTCGCGTCCTCGTCGGCGTCCTCCTCCTCTTCCGGCTCCTCCACCTCCTCCTGCTCCTCCTCCTCTTCCTTCTTCTTCTTCCTCTTCCCCCCGTTCTTCGCGCCCTTCTCCTCCTCCCGCCCGCCCTCCCGATCAGCCCCGTCCCCGCCCTCGTCCCCGTCCCCGTCCCCGAGCTTCACCAGCTTCCGGCGCTTGCCCCTGGACTCCGCCTCGCTCTCCACGGGATTCTTCGAGGAGCGGGTGACCCGCTTCCGGGGGTGTGGCTCCTCGTCCTCCTCCTCGTCGCTCGTCGCGAACTGCGCGAACCTCCGATTCCCCATCCCCGTCGCACGCCGAACGGATTTGCGCAGATGGGGGTAGCGATTAAAGTTTCGATCTTTCGACGCCGAGCGAAGGTTCGAATCGCTGCGAAAATGGCGGCGTCACGGAGAGAGACAGATAGCTGTTTGAGGACGGAGAGTTTGTAACGGCGTCGGTTTCGAGTCCGCCGTGCTAAAGTTGGGATAATGACACAAGCGATCCTGAACTTTGACCCAATATATAATTTAAATTTTTAATTTTTAATTTATTCAATATAATCTCTAAACTTAGATTAATATTCAATTTAATCCCTAAATTTTTAATCTGTTCAATGTGATCTATAAATTTTTTGTATATGTTCAATTTAATCCATAACTATACGAAAATATTCAATATAGTCTCCAAATTTGAATTAATGAAAGAACTATATTGAATATTTTCATATAGTTTAGAGACTAAATTGAACGTGTACTAAAAGTCCAAGGACCACATTGAACAAATTAAAAATTCAGGGTTTAAATTGAACATTCAGCTAAAGTTCAAGGATTGCATTGAACAAATTAATAATTCAAGGACCAAATTACACATTGAGCCAAAATTCATAGATTATTTGTGTCATTTTTCCTACTAAAGTTCAGATCTTGGTTTTGACTTTTCCGTTGCGAGAATGACGCCAGCAATCTCTAAATTTTGAATTTATATGCAAAGTGAACCTTCATCTTTTAATTTATTCAATATAGTCTCTAAATTTTAATTCGATATACAATGTGATTCTTGAATTTTTAATTTGTTCAACAATGAATATTGGCGGTCATGCTTGTGGACATCCATGCTCCAAAATGGAGAGCAAGTCCCAAAAGGAGTTTATAATGAGGAGGAATGAATCGATTTTGTGCTAATTCAGTCAATCCAACTAATTTTGACCAAAATCGCTAACATAAATGTTAGCGGTCCTAAGTGGCATGATCGATGTTGACATGTAAATTTTTAAATTTTTCCTTTTTTTTCTTTTCTTTTCATTCTCTCTTTTTTTTTTCCTTCCCTTCTTCCTCTAGCTAGCGAGCTCAACATTGCCAATCATTGGCGGGGCCAAGCCTCACTCATCCCTGGCAAGGCTCACCATTGCCCAGGCTAGCCGTTACCAGGTTGGCAAGGTCCTCACCAGTGGCTAGTGAGGGAAGGTGCGGCTTGCCCTCACCTTAGGCTGGTGGTCGAGGTTCGGAAACAGGTTGGAGGAAAAAGGGAAGGAAAAGAAAAAAAGAAAAGAGAAATAAATAAAAAAAATTATTAATTAAAAAATTATTTTAAAATATTTACCCCAGCACCTGTTGCGTCACCTAGGATAACTAACGTCCATGTCGACGATTTCCGATCATGATTGGTCGAATGAATTAAAATGGCACAAATACAAAAGGTTAGGACTCAATTGACTATCTGCGACTAAATTTGCATAATTATAATAAGTTTAGGATATTTTTGACAATTTTTCCTAATACGTAACAATTTAGATGATTAGAGGGGTTTTGGAGGATGCATAAAACGTGCTTCCGAGTTGATCTAAACTTAAGCTTGGAGTGATTTCAAGTTGATTTAATAAATTTTTTTTGCTAAATCACAATCTTCACGAGGATAGGGATAATGCATCCCTTTAACGATTCTCATTTTTAAGAAAGATAGTAGATCTCATTGACCATTATTTGAAAAACCTCATCTTTCACATTGAAGAATTTTATCCTTGTTCATCATAGCACCAATAGACAGGACATATTCTCCGGCACACACAGATTCGGAGGCCGGGAAGATGTCAAAAACTACATTAGAAGCAAATAATAATCTGCAGCAGATAATTAAAATTTAGCAGGAGACCCTCTTTTGCGCGAACAGGAAGACTATCGATTTCTTGTGGGTCACGCATCCGAAGTTCAAGCAACAGATATGATAAATTGACATCATGTTGCCAGAAATGTACACAACGCCCAGGTGACACTGGCCTCTCATGCTCATGTCAATGTTTTGTTTCTCGATCCCCGTCACAGGATTCGTGACGGGTCGGTGAGAAGGCCCTACGGAACGTAGAGATACAGCAGCATAAAGCAACAGACAACTTTATTGAAAGAGAGAATTAAAGAACGCTGCATAGAGAAACAGTCAGTTAATTCCGCATGAACAAATGAACCATTGTGCTGTACATAAGTTACAAGCACTAGCAACTATTTCTCTCTCAAAACTATAGCAATTCACCCTTTTAACTATGAAGAAGTCTCTGTATAAAATGACAACCACCCAACACACTACCGACAAATGCCTTGGCTCGGGGACATTCGCTACTTACAAAAGTACATTGTACCAGGGCACACCTCTCATAGAATGCCTGCTTTGCCTCGGCACATGGAACGGATCATCCTAACTGGGAATGTGAGAAAAGAATGCTTCAAGATGGCAAGTATCAACCGGCCATATACATGGGCTCTGGAGTATATGTGCAGTTCAACTCAATGGTGTTTTTTCTGTGTTTAATTAGTATCTGTTTACTCAAGTGAGCAGCCAGTAGGTCCATTGTGTTTGATGCTTTTCTTTCTTTACAGGGACTATTTCTATGCCGTTTGGAATTAAAGTTCCATTTGCAGTTTCCAGGTCATGTGCCAGCACTCCTTTTGCTTTCAAGGACAGAACCTTCTTCAAGTGCCGCCTGTGCCTCATTGTCCCTCCCCATCATAAAAAGAGCTACAGCTTGCAGATAGGATGCAATGTGCCAGACCGGAGATATCACCTGAGCTTGCACCGCATCATCAAATGCTTCTTGTGGCATGTTGTTCATGAGATGAGACAGACTGCGCCGTGCATAAACAGTTGGGGACACCATCGTTCCAACTTCAATGAACTGAAAATTGAAAGAAACAGAGATTGGTGATGAATGTGCTTTCATATTCACTGAACGTCACACCAACTTTAAACCTACTGGATAGCAAGGAGAATCATCATATGCCGTTCATGCTATGTTGGTCGTAGCTTACATTTATGTGGTTAATAAAAACTAAAGGGTAATCGTACACAATAATATCCACAATTCAAGGAAAAAGTATCCACTAGCAACATTGATGGATGCCTGTCACAGAACTAGTCGCTCAATTTGTAAAAAGAAACCAGTAAATGTGAACAAAAACTAAGAAATACAACCACAAGCATATTCTCCTATCCAGCCAAAACATTTTAACCCTCATTTCTCCAAAAGGGTGACTTCTTTAAATATTAGTCATTAATAATCATTTGATACCTTATAAATCAAAAAAGAAGATAGCAATTACCTGACTATAGCAGTCAATTGCAGCTCTAAAATCTTTATGCCGGAAAGCAGCATCACCCTTCTTCTTTGAGTTCAGTGTGTCCTGCACCTGGTTGGTCCACATCTGGAATGAAAGCTGCATATTACAATAATTGGGGTTAAACTCCAGTCATGGTGCGGCAGGACAAAATGGAGAGTCCAGCAATTATAAGAAATGGGACAGGCACTGGACATGTAAATGATATTTGATATGAAGCCTGTCTCGCCAGACGAAATTACAGTCTGCATTATGGCTCGTTATACAGAGTAAAAATAAATAGACAACCAATAGCATTGATAGGTTCATTTCTTGGTCAAGTAACAGCAAAGAGAGGTCATTTTCCAGCAACATATTGCTGTCTAAGATGCAATTTGCCCTGGCTAATTTACTTTGACATCATATACTAACAGAACAGTAGCATTTCTAAACAAAACCAGTGTGATATCTTATCTCATGAGAGGTATGGAATGAGAACCACAGGTTAACACATCTTGAAAATCCTCTCTAGGTTAACTTTATATAAGGTCCTACAGTACCCAGAGGATGCAGTAACAGATCTGTTGTCCAATATCTAATCAGAAACTAACCTCAGTAGCTGCTCCCTCATCATCTTTATACCCAAGTTTTTCCAAGACCTCATGTATTGCAGTCAAGTCCTTCCTGGAACATGCCTCACCAAGAGGTGATAGGGTTAGGGATGAATCACCATGGTGGATGCCCATCAATACATGAGAAGGAACCTGCAGTGCAGAGTGACTAATTAACAGTCAATCCAGCAAAAGAAGGGGAGAACATGCTGCACTTGCAAGTCAGTGTAGTGTATCATTGTGTACCAAAATAAAGGCTCATAAAGATCAGAAGGGATGACAGGATAAGGTGTACTTACATATTATTGATTCCAAGAGATTATTACCTTCTCCCCAGCCCAAAGAAATAAAACACAAAAACAGACACACATGCAAACATACATGTGCACGTGCACTTGCACATATCTATCAAAGAAAAAGTAAGAAAATCATCCTATACACACACTCCCAATTGATAAGAAAATCATCCTATACACACACTCCCAATTGATTTTATGATCTTCCAAGTTTAGTGTTTCTAATAAACAGACGTGCAACTGAAAAATGCGACCTTTAAGGATGTACAGCATTCACATTTTCCTTCATGCTTATACTAATTAATATTCCAGTTATTTAGCTGCTGATCTCTTTACATGGAAATTCTCTAGATAGCTCTGAACTACCATTTCTTCTGGTTTGCACTGCGCACGATAGTAACATTTTGTAGATATTGGGGAAACTAAAATTACCAACCTCAATATCCTTTTGAAGAGGAGCCAGAACAGCAACTAAGGACTTCGGATTTGGCCGCTCTCGGGGCTCATATTGTAAACAACGTGAAGCTAATCGCAATAAAGCTGTGCGATCATCTTCTGAAAATTGACCTTCCAGGCATGAATCTGTGAGCATCTGAACGTTCTTGTCTCGTATTAGATCAAGCGCCTGATTACAAATTAAGCAAATTTTAGAGTTGGAATTTATACAATCACTGTAATTTTGATTCGGACAGCATAATATTGGCTAAAAAAAGGTCGGAACTAAAGATTTTTGGTTTAATGTGATGTCAGAACGTAACCGCTTAAGCTGTCACTGTGAGATAACAATGACCAAATTACTGAACAGACTCTGACACCAGGTCGACATGATTTACAGTACACTATGTGCAATCGTTAGCATGTGACTGAACTTTGAGGAGACCTGCCATGTAAATTACATTGTGCTCTGACTCACTGCTCCTTTCTTTCAAGCAAAATTAAGATGTTTTTATCTCATGGCACTGAAACCAACTTCAAACCATGCAGAGTATCGGCAAGTTTAAACTACCACCACTTATTCGGCAAAAAAGAAAAGGAAAACTAACACCACTCAAAAAGAGCTCGTCTGCAGGTATCTAAAATTTGTAATAACTTGCTGAGGATACCAATTTCTGGCTTTGAGAACTGGAGACATTTATCAAAGAAAAACAATTAGAGAGTATTCTTTGTGCCCTTTTTTGATTTAAGAATTAATTACAACATAACCTACTCCTAAATTCAAATTTACAATAAAAGAAATAACAAGGAGCAATAGATATGCTTAGTCGGAATTGCCTTCTTCAGGAAGCAACTTACACGGCTTGGAGGAATCTTTTTTCCACTAACGAGGTCTAGCAAAACAGTACCAAAGCTAAACATCACACTTTCAGGAACGACTCGCCCTGCAGAACAAAAGGATGCAATAAGTAGCCATTGAAAATCCATGGTCCACCTGATCAGTGTCAAGAGGCATTTCCAATGCATTAATGGTGAACAACATCCCTTTTTAGAGATAACCATCAAGAAGAGTAAGATGGCAAACAAACATAGTATTTCTGTATTTATTTTTCAGACTAAAAATATAGAGAAGAACACATGATGATCACAAGTCCTCTACAAACAATCATAGAGAGCTCATCCATTTCATCAGCCTTTCCTCCTAAGAGTGACCTCAAAACCACCAATATATTACTGAATACTCAAGTGCATCCATTACTTGACAGCTTGAACAGCTGTTAAAACTCTCAAAGAGAAAGAATAGCACTCGATAGACAAGCTTACACACATCCGTACCATTTATGTCCAAATACAAAAGCAACTCCTTCTTTCATAGTCGGAAAGGGCCAGTCACACATTTACAAGTGTTTTTCTTACCTGTCCTCAGATACTCGGGAGGAGCAAAGGCCAAGTTTGTACTGTAGCTTTTTCCGTTTTTGCTGTTCTTCATAAGACCAAACGATGAAAGTCTAGGGTTTCCCTCCTGAGAAATGGCATTTTGTAAGATTATATTCCCTTAACTTGATTGTAGCTGGGAAATGTCATACTTACTTCATCAAAAAGGATTCTATAAGCATTCAGATCATGATAAAGATCATGTCCTTTGCTAGTACAATATTCTAAAGCTTGTGCAAGATACAAAGCCACCCTTAGCCGCATTGCCCATTTCATGGGCTGTCTATCCCCTGAGTCAAAATATATTCCGAATTCAGTCTTCCATTATGTACCAAGTCTCTTATAAGGTTAAAGGAAACAGTGAAACCAGACACAGAAAGAAAGAAGAATGTTGCTAATAGGATAATACTGTAACAGGGACTAAAAAATGACAGTACCCAAAACCAGTCTCGCCTGGATCCAGTTCTCTCATATAAACAGGCCAGAGAATAGAAGAGAATAACATCCGGTTCTATGACTGGGCTAATACTGAGGAGTGATGAGGAGAAAGGAAGCACAAAAGTTCGAAGAAAATGATTTTTCTAAAGAAAAAATCCACATAGAAAACAAATAAAATGTAAGATTTCCATTTATAGATGCCGAGGTAGAAATCGCCCAAACAAAGGGACACACACACACACACACACACACACATATATATGTTGCTAAAAGGATAATAATATCAGGTGAATACCATTTACAACTACATTAACAATTACCAATAAATAGAGTAGATACCCAAAATGAGGGGTACTGATAGACTGCTCGAGTAGAACAAGTCAAACTTTTTTCAATCAAAGGTATATGTATATGAAGGAAAATGAATCAATGTAGCCATGAGACACAAACTTACAATGAAAAAGATGTTTTGGTAATGTCTCATTGGGCATATATTCTGAGACCAGTAACCTCTCATCACCTTCACAGCAGCAACCAATTAAATTTGCCAACCTTTGGTTACGGAGCTGCCCAACAGCTCTTGCTTCTTCCTATAATATAAGATTAGAACTCAGTCACAGGTAGCCAGAAAAATGCTCCATTTGTAAATTTTTTAACTTAGGTCACTCAAATAGATGTCACCATGACACAGCCACAGGCTCCCATAGAGCCAAAGTGATTAAAATTTCCTATGGCAGCGCTATATTGATAATTCACCAGTCAGGGTGATTGGCATAACAAAAATATCTTCAGGACTGAATCACGGTAATTTTATCTATTAAACGGAAACGCAACGTACAGTGAACTGCCTGGCATCAGGCCAAGATGATCTGTTAAAGCGCTTTACAGCAATTCGCACTTGATTTTCCAGTTTTCCTTTGTAGACCACATTTGGCGCCTTTTCCCCATGTTCAGACACAATGTTTTCAACAGCAAACCAAGATGTTGCCTTCCTGAGCTGATCGAACGTGTATTCTTGAAAAGCAGGCAGATTATCAAGTTCACCTTTCTGCTCATCTTCTGCACACAGACGACATTCTCACTTACTATAATTGATCAAACCAGTAAATGAACAAAGCAGAAATATAATCCACTCACCAATGCCCTTGACCTCGGGGGCTGCTGAACCTTCTTCTGAATCACGGAAACAAACAAATAGCTTGGAGCACTTACAACCCATCCCGGTCACGGACTTCAACAAAGAGCAACAGCAAATCTTGAAGATCCAGCATTTACCATAATTCTAAGCACAAGCTCCAATCAGTAGCTTCAAACACAATCCTCATTTACTCAAGCAATCATTGTCAAACAAAAAGGGTCGCAATATCTTAAAACCAAATGTCAAAAGTTCATTGTTCCCAGTTCAGAACCTTAATTAAACCCAACAACGAATGTGACTAAACCATGCACATTCCACGCTCAAAATTCTCCTCAAACAAAATTAACATGCAGGTGCTTACATCAAGTTCAATTCATATATCTACACTCAACCATCAAAGAGCTCCAGAAGAAGTTAAGCCTTGAACTAATTGTTTCAAGTTCTTTTGCACGTAATGAAAAATTTCTCAAGACTCCCAAATCATCCACACCCAGTACATTCCGAAATTCACTTGTTCCTCACTGCAAACCGACGCGCTACTCAACCAAGTTCCCCCCCGATTCTTTCCGCCAATCTCCACCGAACTCAAAGCCCAGTCAACAGGAAACACAAAGCTCCACTAGGTAACTTCGGACGAGCATCATTTCCGCAAACGCAAGACATCCCAAGAGCGGAAACAGCATGAAAGGGCCAAGAACAAAGCGCGGAGTCAAAAACAAAAGCGAAAGAGCTTTAGGGATAACCTGAACCGACGATTCCCCGCAAAGCGAACAGCCACACAGGCGGAGAAGTCCCTGTTGCTGTCAGCCCTCAGTCTCCATTCATTCCCTCTCTTTCCTCGATTCCAATTCGAACCCAGAAACAGGAAGCGAGCTCCGAGTTCGAACGCTTTGAAAAGATTGGACTTTGCAGAACAGAGAGAGAGACCAAGAAGGAGGAGGAGAATGAGAAGACGGAGCACGGAAATGGAATCGTTGAGAGTGGGGAGTCATGAGATTTAACATTATTTTTAATTTCTCTTTTTTTTATAACATTTTTTGCCGGGTAATCGCCTCCATTTTTTCCTCCCTTTTCTGTTGCTCGATTTTTAATTTCTTTGGGCAATTTCCACCGACATGACAACCGTCGGTTTTTTAAATTTTTTTCTGCAGCTTGGTCCCACCACCAGTTATAAGGACATTAATAACCGCTAACAAATTTTGAAAAATTATTTGGAAAATGAAATGGGTGAAGAAAAGGCAAAATTATAGAAAAAACATGCGTGTTAAATTCGGCTTGGAAAACCATTTTTATGATAGTTTTTTTGGAAATTCATAGGGAAAAGTCGTTTGGTCAAACTCGATCCATCTCGTATATCCGTGTATGGAATGAGTTGTAGAAAGTCATTTTGCACGATTGACCGTTTAGTTCACCGTCGCGCGAAGAAATATTATGCGTTACGATGATTTTAAATAAGTTGCTCGGCGTTATTTTTTCATCTCGATCCAAACGTTTCTAAATGTATGCTCTTCCTCATTCTCATTGGTCGTTCCGGGTCCAAAGCATCATGCAAGTCGGTGTTGCGACGTATTTAAATGAGTTGGGGGATCGTTACTTTCGTATGATTGACTATTACGAAAGATTCGTTCCGATTGGTCTTTCTGTTCGTTCTCTGCTTGGTCATTGCGTGCTACGAGTACTTACAGCATATTAAATGAATACGATAATGTTATTTTGTACTTCATAGGGCGAAAAATTCGATCAGCTGACCTATTCTCTAATTCTCGACTCGTGTCGAATCCATGTCAACATTTTCCATCCCACTTCTTTATTCGGTTGTCCGTGTTAGATTGATACAATTTCGCTTTGTTGACAAATGAAAAC
Organism: Syzygium syzygioides; assembly: GCA_031216285.1. Taxonomy (NCBI): domain Eukaryota; kingdom Viridiplantae; phylum Streptophyta; class Magnoliopsida; order Myrtales; family Myrtaceae; genus Syzygium; species Syzygium syzygioides. Next base: position 6,213,447 of record CM062246.1, on the reverse strand, counting down.
ATTGACATACTATCATGTTTTAATGTCTTCTCGAAATTAGGATTTTCAGACCAAGACAATCTCAGTTACTTGGTATCATTGGAATGGATTACGACAACTTGAGCGAGTTGTCCAACGATTTTATTAATCCATCACAAAGAGATTTGACCGATTGATCTTTTCCTCTTGTTCTCCTTTACTCCTCTTTCCCTTTTTCAATAATCTACGGAATCCCAATTATATGGAGACCCACGAAACATTCCATAAGCTCCACGAATCAGTTAAGTCAAGATCGATCTTCCTTTCCTTTTTACCCTGCGAGCATTGCAATAAAAACGATAGCATTTATTCAGGAGGGGGAAAAAAGAAAAAGAATAGGGGCATTTAAATCAAGAGCATTAATAATGGGCAAGCGTGTGGGGTACTATGAGATGCCATAAATTGAAGTGACAAGAATCTCTTCAAGATCTGCCTCCGATCTGCAATAAACATTAAATGTTTGGCAATAGTAATTTGGTATGCCTTGTGGGTACATTTACGCAGTACGGTCCATCGAATCCACACAAATTAAATCCATCTGGCTGCCAGCAGGAAAATAAATAGTTGTCAGCTCCGTGATACGAGGCAAACATGCAAGTGGGCTGAGAAACTTGCCCAAATTTTCAATCGGGGGGCAAGATGCAGATTTTGCGATAAGTCTACCTCCATTAGTGGTGATCACGAAGTCTCATTAGGTTTGGTTTTTCTTCGATGGAGAAAAAAAGGTGAGGATGATGGGTGACCATTCAGCATGGATTCGATTTGAGCCGTGATTATCAACACCATTCGAGATGCCAAGATCCGAGGTTCGCAAATTCGTCATCAAGACCTCAATAGCTTTGTAACTCTCTCCAAAGCCAGGTGGCGGTGCCTAAGAGAACGAGTTGGCTGGAAATTTACTGACGACGTGTCTTTGCAAGGTCGTGGAAAACAGGCAAGCAGAAGATGACAAGACTGCTGTGCTAACCATGCTCATTGAGTAGGGGTTCTTTAATATGCTGTTGCAAAACATGCAACTTAGAGGGGGAGTTAATAGGCCCAATTCCTTAACAAACCCTAAATTTTATGTCTAATCTCAATTCTGCCCCAACATCATTTGTCTAGAAAAAAATCCAAACTTTAGGTCAAGTCCAAATCTACCCCGAACTTTTCTTTGTCTAAAAAAACCCATAATTTTAGGTCCAGTCTCAAATCTACCCAAAACTTTATTTTATCTAAGATAAAAATTTATTGTAGTCCCAGTTCAAAAATCGTCGTTAGTCGTTCCTAATTTTTATATCCTAAAATGGTTTTATTTTGAAGATAATTTTCCATGTCACCTTGCTAATGTAGATTTGTTATTGACGTGAAAATATAATGTAAAATTGGAACTGGACCACAAGGGTACATTTGAGAATAGATTAAAAGTTGGTGATTTTTTATAGACAAAACAAACGGCAAATTTATGATTTGACTTAAGATATGAGATTTTTTCTAAGACAAAAAAAGAAGCTTGGGGCAAATTTGAGACTAGAGCTAAAGTTTGGAGTATTTTTAAAGGCAAAAAAAAATGTTCATGGTGAAATTGGGACTAGACTTAAAGTTGGGATTTTTTAGGGAATTTAGGCCGAAGTTAATTGGTTAATAATCAAAACTTGAAAGAGTTTGCAAAAATATCATAATCAAGTTTGATGTATGCCCCGACCAAAAAAAAAACGTTTGATGTATGCAGGATGCAATTTAATATATGCAAGAACAAGTTAAAAGTATCATATACAATGCTTCTATCAAATAAATAAGAAAGTAAATAGAGAGATATAAGTAGTGCACATTGATCTTAATAGTGGTTCGACTTTTAAAAACATAGCCTGTGCTTCTTCTACCCTAAACTGATAGATTATACTACTAAATCCCAAGCACTATTATGGCACTCGTACACTTCTCATATGAGATTACAATAAATGAACTTCTTGCTTAACAACTCAACAATAGTATAAATATACCAAAGAGTAAAAGCTTTCTTAATCCGTAGTTAGTCTTGTGATTTGTGATTTTTCCAATATGCATTGATCTTCTTATATAGTTTTCGGTATCCAAACTAGCCATTGGATAATTTTTAAGAGGACCTATTTAGAGGTTGAAGATAAACAACACAATCACCAAAAAGATCTAGTCATCCATACAATCAAATCTTCCTAGCAATAATGTAGCTTCCACGAATAGAGTTGTCTATATTAGGATAAAATTCGGAATATGATAAATTTTCTCCTATCTCATGTTTGGTGCATGCCCAAGGTAGGATAAAGTCGGATATAAGAGGAATATAACCTGGAAAAAATTATTTCATGGGGGAGGTGAGATAAAAATGGATAAGATTTCTAATGTCCATAATATAAAAATTAATTTTCTAGAATAATAAACTTGTTAAATTAATAAAATATAAATAATATTTGAATTATAATATAAAAAAATTCAAAATAACAAAATAATTTATTTTTATTTATTCTTATTTTTATTATATATTCATTTTTCTTTCTATCTTATGATATAAATTTCGTATATATATATATATATATATAAATACAACTACTTTATTACATACTTTAGGTATATTTGTATAGTTTACTATTTAATAAAATTTTATTAGAGAATGATGGAAGGGGCAAAAGAAATAAAAAAGAAAATAATCAAACAAGAGAGGGAAAAATAATAAAAAATAAGAAAATAAAATTGAAGTAGGTAAGAGTTTCGTGAGAAATTTTTATCATCTTCGTTTGTGCAATTTTCAGATTCATTTATACTGATATGACGTTCATAATAAATAATGGACATGGTAATATGTAAAAATTTCCGGTTTTATTACCGCGATTCGCCAAACAGTAAATAGGATATAGCAAATCCCTTGGATTTCATATCATATCCTATCCAATCCTATCATTGCTAGAAATTCAGACAACTAAACGCAATCTCTAAGTCTAAGATTGATAGTCAAAAGAAATATCTAGGTCTTCTCATAAGAATTTGTAAACACATGCAACGCACATTCATCTCACTCGAGCGATGTATGAAGTTGATCATATCAACAATCCGGGAGTCTATCCAAGTTTCCCACCGGTCTTTGACTTATGTACTCCAGATTTCCATTTGATCTTCCAAAGTACTCAGTGAATAAGACTTCACAAGTTCACCTTATGGTACATCGAAATCATCAAGAACTTCCCATTCTTCCTAACTTATTCACCCTTGTCTTCACAAGTCTTTCCACTTTGTACTTTAGATCATATCAATGGTAATAGAGCTTGCTTTATATCAATGCCACTTGAAACAAACAACATATGCATTTATTGATTAATAACAAGTAAATAGTTTTGTTAATTTCAAAATATCATCAGTAGTTTTCTCAATATTATTTGTGTTATAGTTGTCGAGTTCTACCTTCAATAAAGAATAAAAAAAAGAATGGTTTAAGATGCACATTAGCACCCGCGCATGTTCATAATTATTTTGCCGGGTATTCCCACTGTATTCGATATATTTGTGCCTCCATTTTGTGTTTCTGTTTGGTCGGGACTTCGTTTACCTTGAGATGGTGCGATCTACAATTTCATGTACTTGGTTGTGCTAAAATATTATTTAAGGAATAAGGACTTGATGCAACTTTGTAAATCCTGAGATGGGGCTTAATAAAGTGAAAGAGATTGATTGACATCTTTCAACTTAGGAAAGAAATAATTTAAATGGTTGGACAACCAATCAATGATTTTGGACAATTATCCCTCTACACGTAGAAGATCTCGAAACTGTATCTTTAGAGTTTGGACAACTGGTACACTTGATGGTTTGTTCCACTGATTTCTATCCATATAAGACAAGTTTCACCAAGACAAAACAATAAGAACAGAGCAAGAAAGTAATGCAAACAAGAAGAAGCAATGAGAGATATAATGGCACTGATGTTTCCATCATCGGCCATGGAATCAACCAAAAAGAGATTTTGGTGTGCTTTTTCTGACACTGACAGTCATCGAATCCTAGATTAGTACAGGCAAAGCAACTTGACAGAATGAAGTCTCCAATGATTAGTATAAAAATGATGACTCCACAGGATGCTGATTCGATAGATCCTCAGGAGCTATAAAGCGCGATGATGAATCCTCCTTCAAATGAAAACAGTCTTGTCACTGCATCTGCCATACTTTATGTAACATCGTGGCATATGTAATATCACTAAATAATTGAGCAATTACGACGACAATCGTAAAAGACGTTAAACTCTCCAAATCGACAATATTTTAGGAAGGAACTTTGGGGCGAATCCATGGAGCTTTCTACTTTATGTACGGTGTCAAAACTTTATGAATGATTCGTCCAATGACAAAATTGATAAAGAATCGCTTTTGTGCTCTAGTTTTTCGAAAGTGCTCATTCAAATGACTTCAGCGAGTTTTTATTATCAGAGAATGTCATGTTGATTTTTCTAATTAGTTAAGTTGTTGGATAAGTCGCTTAAGTGTATGTTTTTAAAATGTGTGACGATTAAATAATCGATTGCAAAGTTCTGACACCAAACTAAATGCCGTATAATAATTACGACACCGATATTGTCCTCATCGCTAAAGTGTATATGGAGGATAATCCAAAAATGGGTGAAAGAGAAATGTGAGCAATTAAACTCAAGATCTCATGGTTCCAATATTGAATGAAATTTTAGTGGAGTTGGCAAAATGAGTTCGAAACCCATTTTGTAACTCAATATTTAATGGGTTAGGTCATAAATTGGTCGTTTAAAATTTTAAAAGCTGTGCAAATGGGTTCAAAAATAAATGCCCAATTACATGTGGGTCTTAATGGATTGGAAACATTTGCATTTCAAACCTATCTTTAGTGCAGCATAATTACCCATCTCAAGGATCGCATATGTGCGTGAACTTTTGCTGATGAGTCCATTATATTCCGATAGATGCCCCAATGAGATTGTAGATTACAGGGGCCCGTAGAAATTTACCACTGTCGCTTGCGAGGCTCGGGAATAATTATTTGACTAAAATTGCTTTAGGGGCTAATAAGACTTAGGGGCATGAATAAAATTGCATGTGCAATAAATAGTGATTTGTTGGTGAAGACCGATTATTTCTCAATTTTTAGGTTTGTTGTTTTATTTACTAAAATCGTTTTATTCTGCTGATGTACTTTTTTTAATTTGATGTAAAATTTTATCCAAGTAATATATTCACGTAGAGATCTTAAAATGGATTAAATGAGTGGGTTTGAGCTTTGATAATTTGGGTAAAATATGGACGTGTTTTAGTAATATGAGTTAAGTTGAGGTCGAGAAGAACATGAACCGAGATGGGGGGAGAGAGAGGTACAAATGGAAGGCCACTGTGGCCGGTTGATGTCCGGAAGCAAATCGATTCACGAGAGTGAGGGCATTGCTCGTCGCTTGGGCAAGATCCACCACCCTTCACCTCGATGCCATTTTCAAGCCCTCATAACTTGAACATTGGATTGTCCACACTAGTATTCTTATTCGTTAGCATGGTGCTGACCCACATCTTCACGTTGCTTATGTGCCGTGCGAAGTCCAATTCGAGCACTTGAGCTCTCTCGCAACTTGGTGGGCCGGTCCATGGAGTCACGCAATTTAAGAGGCAACAATTTAAGGAGAAAAATGCTAAGAATTGGAGCCCTAGTTGAGTCGGGAATGGGTTGAACCCGGGTCAAGCATGGGCATGGGTCGCAAGAATTGTATTGCATACATATAAATTAATTTGGGCTGGACAACTTTCGATCCGACCCAATTAATTTAAATTGTTTGACGGACTTTAATTTAAGTTCCCAATTATCTTATTTGAAAAGTTTACGATCTCATGTAGCCTAGTTGTTGAAATAAAATCAAGTCTAGTTTGCCATTTCAAAACTCAATTTGCGACCATTATCATCAAAATCTCTTTCCATTTATACAATTTACTTTCAAAATTTGCATAGCTCAGCGCTCATTTAAAAGATCAAGCCATTAAAGAATTGCATTTTATATATTCGTTACGTGGATAACTAAACTCATGACCTCGTAACTCTAATGCTATATATGTTAAAATGAACGTGGTGGGAAATATTAAAGTGTGATGGAACCCACCACATATATATATTTAATGTTTTCAATTTGTTGGAGAGTTGGTAGGTAAGCTTCTTTTTGTCATCGTTATCTTCTCTTTTATTTTTTGTACTAGAGTTAATAGGTGAATTTTTAGGCTGTTTTTGTTTAAAAATAAATCTTTGATCACTATTAAAAACACTTGCTATTGTTCTTTTTTTTTTCAATTTTAAAACTAAAATTATTTTTTTGATTCTGCATTTAGCCATTAAATAAAAATTCTTCAAAGGTATAATATGTCCATGTTGTCGCTTCTAAATTACAAAAAGTTAGAAATGACAATTTTCTTTTTCCGAAAAACTTGAAAATTATCATTACTTGATACTCTCGACTGTATGAAATGATTACGTGCAATATCTTATCATTGATTTGTTGAACTAAATATGAAAGCTATATATGTGATAATATACTATAAATTGAGATTATGAATAGTGAGTTTGATAAAATGTTTGATATATCACTTACTCACTCAATAAAAAAAGGAAATAACTCTTTACAACAGTGTTGCCATCAATTTTGCCTAGCAATAAATTAGTGTAGAATCAACATGCCACTTAATAAGTGAAAATATCTACTGTAGAATTAATGTGCCGACTTTTGTGGGAAATTTTTAATCTTCTTTAATGAAAATATGTACTGTAGAATTAATATCCCTTAATAATTTAACTCAAAATGTTGGTATCTAACTATGGAGCCCGCAAGCACGGGTAAACAAACTAGTGTATTTTAAAAAGAAAATTTCATCAATTAAGTATATCTAAATCTTTCGAGCGTGAAATGATATCAGTAAGTCAGATTTGTTCATGTGTCCTAACCAATCCCATTTTCAATGGGCTTCGTTTAACCCCATTTTTAATTGCTTTAGAGTGAAAACGAAATAAAAATAACTAATATTGACTTTGACTAAAAGTATCCATGTAATTTTTCATTTTGTATCCTTCATATGTTTTATGTACATTCTAGAGATATGATATTTCGTTATTTTTTATGTTTTAACATCTCCCGCACTACGCAAGTTCATTTCTAATAGAGTTAATACAGCGAAAAACCCCAAACTGGTACGCTTGTGATAATTTTACTTTAAACGAATTTTTTGACCACTAAAAATCTAAACTTGTATACATGCGACAAATTTACCCTCAGTTTATTTCCGTTAAATTTTACTGTCAAATTGCTTTGTTAAATGATACGCGGTAATTGACGGGTGTGCCAATTTTATGTTTTACCCTCCGTTTGTTACAAGCGTACCGGTTTATGATTTTTTGTGGTATTAATTCAATTTAATGGAAACTAACGGAGGGTAAATTTGTCATAAATGTACTAGTTCGGAATTTTTTATGGTCAAAAAATTAATTTTGGGTAAAATTGTCCCGGATAGATCAATTTGGGGATTTTCGTAGTATTAACTTTTTCTAATATCATAACAATTGGAATGCTCGAGCTCGATTGTCTCTTTCAAAAGCTTAAACTCAGGAAAGAAAACGAACTATGTGACTAGTCTCGTTCGAGATGAAACCGGGTCGAACCGGCGGTTCACGGCGGTTAAACCGGCCCAACCGACCTCGAGTCGGGGAGTACAAGAGAATCGAAAAAAGGTCGGTTACGAGCAAGGTTTGTCACCGTGTACGCCCGATTTCAGAGCGATTTCTCTCTGTGTTCGTGACATCGAAACCGGCCGAAAGAACAACGAAAGAGCAAACGCAGGAAGTCACGAATTCGCCGAGGAGGCGACGAGGGCCGACCAGTGTGATGAAGAAGCTCAGCACAAATTTGACCAGAGAATCGCCCACCTTCATTGATTGAACCGCGAGCTTGCCGTTGGGGGGCGGAGGAGGAGGAGGAGGAGAAGAGCAGGTGACGTCCGCCCAAGCAGTCGCATTTCCTTTGGGAAGGAAAAGTTGTCTGGGCGATACCGTACGTGGCCGAAGAAGCGGTACGTGAAGGACCCATCTGGGTGTGGCTCTGATATATGGCCCTACATACCAAGCGTTTGTCTTAATGCCTCAGTGAACGCAAGCGAGATAGATGTACGCTATACTCAGTCTCTCAGTCGTCGCTGGAGCTCATTGCTCATGCAAGCTAAGTGCTTTAGCGTGACCCGTAATAGCTATGCTGATGCTACCGCTAGTCGTGGAGCTGCTCATTATGCTGCTCCCATTATTTGTTTATGGTTTAATTTATCCGGTATTACTTGAGATACGAATAGCACGTAGTGATAGATATATTGATGGGTGTTTTATTTGCTTCATGAGAGTTCGTCTCTCTGACATTACTGCATCGATGGATATTCCCGTTTAGTCTCTGCTTAATTTTCGAAGCATGTATCTTGAGTCATTAAGTGAAGTTTGTCAACTGGATTCACTGTGTTTGTAGATGAGGTACGTGAAACCTTTGAGCTTGTTCCAAGATGTATTGATGGCGCATATGAAGAAAAAAGGCCGCTTGCTAGGGTTGGATGTTGGCGATAAGTATGTCGGACTTGCTGTGTCGGATTCAAGTAACAAGATTGCGTCACCCCTGAGGTATTGCCATTCATGCGCATTGTATTGTACTTTGGCCAAGATGAATTGTAGTATATGTCTTTATCAATTCCTGTGCATTTTACCTCCATAGAAATTGAGCATCCAAATGCACTCCGGTGCATGGAACGTAAAGTTGTACATGGGCCAGTGAGTTTGAGATCTCCATATGATTCACGGCCACCCTTATCGAATCAGATGATTGAGTTGTGGATAATATAAATCGAAGGATGATTGCATAGATGATTGGTACAGATGTTGTTTATCATAATGATGTTAGTATGTGCTTCACTTTGTATGGTTGCCATGTAAAAATCTGATTCGGGAAAAACTCACCATAAGTCCTAAATCTTATGTATGGAATACAATTGAATTCTAAACTTTCAATCGATTCAATCAAGTACTAAACCTTTACCAAAAAGTGCAATTGAGTTCTAAACTTTTCAATTGATTTGATTGATCCCATTCCATATGTAAGATTTAGGACTTTCGGTGCACTCTTTCCCAATCTGATTCTATAAAAGAACTATTTTTGTTATTTGGTAGGTAGAAGGATGGAACTTGGAAGTTGTGAATATGCTGCAGCTTGTCCCTCTGGGGGACTTTTCTATTTTCTTTCTTGGGATCCTAACCTTGTTGTGGTATATGGAATTATCACCTTTGAAATGATCTTTGTTGTTGCCATAATTGCAGCGTTCTGCTTAGGAAGAAGACAAATATTGACTTGATGGCGACGGATCTTCAGAGTTTGGTAAGTCTGCCTTTCAGCCTGCTTTTGTGTTAGTATCTCCATTTCTTGGAGGAATTGTTCCTGTGGGAATTACCATTTGGATGCGTCCTATAAAGAAGTTTTTCCAATTAAGTGATTGGGTTGGCTGGAGCATTTTGTTTATCGTACTCGGTCTGGCTTCCAACTATGAGTATAGTTGTGCGAAGGACGCCAACAATGAGTAATTTCAGTGTTGGTTCTGCTTAAAGCTTGGTATTTGTTATTGCTTATTACCTAAATTAGTATCTATAATTTCTTGCCTCATTTGTTGCTACCTAAAAGAGGGGATATTGCTATTGTGTTATGTTTACTTGGGCTAGAATCATCAGACCTGGTATCTCAATTAGATCAGACCTTAGGATTTAGGGGCTAATTCCATAAGAAACTCTCAATTTTAGGTCCAATCCCTATTCTGGCCCAAACCTTTTTGTCTAAAAAAAATCCCCAACTTTAACTTCAATCCCAAATCTGCCCACGCTTCCAAAAATCACCATTGGCTTCTTCAAGACTATCAACATCAGAGACTGTTGTTGTTCCATACGAAGGTGAGGGTGTTGATGGAGACGCAAATTTGGATAACGAACCTCTAATTGGCCCTGACGTAGATAATATTAAAGTAACTAGTGTTGATTTCTGGACCCATGGGTAGATTTGGGGCTATAGTGAAATTTGAGGATTTTTTTTAGACAAAAAAAAGTGCAGGACAGAATTGAGATTGGACCTAAGTTGGCGATTTTTTAGGGAGTTAGGCCAGGTTTTGGTCAATTATCTTATTGTTTCTCAGTATCGGATCACAATATCCTTACTGAATGGGTACATGCAATCTGCATGGTCTTGGAAATGTTCCTACCGGGGCCTGATTGGTTCCTGTTTCCTTGGATATATGCAGGTCTCTGAATTCTCACTACTTGGATTTGTGGTCGGCTGCCCTCTTGACCGGTTTCGTAGTAGCAATCCTGGTGTATGTCTCCTTTAAACCATTGTTTTCTATAACTTTTCTGACATGCTACATATAAATTTCTCAATCCTTTTTGTTGTCTGTAATCAGGTTGTGCAAATGAAGCGTTTTATTGATGAGCTTTCTAAAACAGGAAAACTTGAAGGTGTTTGTTATACGTATTGGGAAGAAACCTTTACATCCAAGGTGCAACTTGTTTTCCCCCCTCTTTCAAAATCTTAGCCTGATGTCCTGTTTCTTTACTAAGGTATTATGTATTATGCACAATATTAGCTCAATAAAGTGGTCCCTTACCTTTCTTTGTTTCATCCAATCTTTAAGGTCCGAATTATGATAGTAGAAGCAACAGCATGAACAGTAAATAATTCTTCAGTTTGTAAGGCTTAATTTTTATATCCTCTAGTATATGTCCCACATAATTCAAAGTGCTCGCAAAGCTGCCAATTTGAAAACCAATGCATAAGCCCTATGTGGACTAAATAACGCTTCTACTTAAAAGTTCTGCTGTATTACATATTGACGGCAGTTCCCTCATCAAGACTCATTTACATACTTTCCCATTTGGGCTTCCAGCAATACTAGCTTGTGTTCTTGAGTGGTCCATACACCAGTGGCAGTCCCCAGTGTTCACCTATGGAAAGCTAAATTCAACTCCTTTTCGCAAAGGAGTATCTTGTTGTTATGTTTAAATTATCATGGGGTGCTAATACATGTCCATTTACAGAATGTGGACTTCTTGTTACAACCTTTGACGTTGCATCCAGTAGCAGCGAAGACAATAGTGGACAAGTTCGCTGCTATGGGGATACTCCAGGTAATTAGCATTAGCTTTTCACATCTTCCTGGGAAAAAGTAGCTCATCCCCCTTTATTGTTTTTGCTAGTTGTAGATCACCGTCTCATGATTAAGTACGCAAGTCTCAAGGTTGAAGGTTTTCTTTAGGATAGAAATGAAAAATGGGACTTGGCTGATTTACAGGCTTTCCTCCACTCTCAACTCTCAAGCATTGTTAGTGAATAGCAATTAGCAATACCTCTAGTCTGTAACAAATAGAAGGAAAAGGGCGAGATGGATATTCACTTATTGTTCTGCACTCATTGCTTATTGAAGATAAGCAACATTCAGTGTGCGAACTTTCTATTTCGAGACCACCATCATCTGTTGCTGAACGCTACTTTTGTTTTGGGCAGGGATATTTGGATTATGCCAACAAGAAGCAGAGATCGGAGTCTTCTGAATAGGACATATGCGAGAACTGCGGAGGCTTTCTCATTCTCAGAGGTTATGTTGCATGTAACCCGCAAATTGCGATGGTAAAAATGCAGTGCCATTACCGCCTGTTGCTAACGTACCATAAAGAGTTTTCAGAGGGATGAGTAGAACGAGTTTTGGCAATTTTTGGTTCGTATGTCGAGAGGAAAAGCACAGGAGGGTTTCAATTGATTGCTATCTCTTTCTCTCTGAGGTTACACAAGACCAATCTAACAAGTGAATAAGTGAGATTAATTTGACTCATTTTTGAGCTTGTAGTCCCTCTCTCTCTCTCTCTCTCTCTCTCTCTCTCTCTCTCTCTCTCTCTCTCTCTCTCCACCATAACACTCAGCATCAGCAAAAGCCTTCACTTGCTATGCACTGATGACGATCTTGTAAATGCAAAGAAAGTTCTTTCCTACACTTACATCGATGACCCTCTAGTCGACTCATCTCTTTGTTCGAGTATGATCTTATTAATGTAACTTTGATAACCTGCGGCACTTCATTAATCAAGTCATTTTACGTGATTATTTAGAGAGAGAAGTAAGCTAAACAGTTTCGTGGTCAAATCACATCAGAGATTCAACGGTTAAGAAAACCATCTTCCAGTGAATACACCCACAACATCACAAACAGAAAAGGAACCTACTCTCTGTACCAAGACTTGTCTACTCGAATAGTCAAAACCTCATCTAACTTTAGCGCCATGCATCACTCATTCAAAGCTTTTTCCGCCAGAGAAATAATCAACCATCTAATAGAATTGTCGCACCCGACTAGTAGAACTTGTTACACCCACGGTAATGATCGCCTTTAGTTTTCTAAACGATTTCATACGGCAGTAAGAAACCGGAAGTTGGATTTATTGACAAGCACACATTCTTTTTACATTATTAACGCAGTAAAAGTTCAACAACATAACATGAGAAGAAGACATCTAGATGTATCCTCATGACGAGTCAAGAGGATGCTTATTTTTCAGATTACTTCTCATCCTTACTGGGGAGAAGAAGTTCCAGTGCTCAGGCCACCCCCAACAGTTTCTTGATGTCCTTCTGTGTTAATAACAACAGCAATGCCTCAGTCGAATAGCCAAAGAAAATAACGAACTTCTACTATGATTGTCAATGATTAGACTCTTACCTCAATGCTAAGAGGAGAAGTAGTGGGCGCATAGCGATCAACGACATTTCCTTCTTTATCGATGAGGAACTTGGAGAAGTTCCACTTAATGTTATCCCCAAAGAGTCCGCCCTTGCTTGATTTCAGGAACTTGTAGAGAGGAGCGGCATTATCACCATTCACATCAACCTACAGAAAAAGCAATCAGATTCTTTATCCTCACATTTTTTTGACTCAAACTGCAAATTACCAGTCACTAGAAAATGTAAGGGAACTGCAGATACTACTCCAAAAAGACTTTCCAGAGAACTTAAGTAGTCCACAATACGTTCTTCATCTTCAGAGAAGGACCTCATGTATTTGTTTTACCTTATCGAAAATGGGATATTCAGCCTTGAATCGAGTGCAAGCAAATTGTACGATCTCCTCATTTGTACCCGGCTCCTGAGCTCCAAACTGGTTGCACGGGAATGCTAATATCTCCAAACCTGCATCGCATTAGAATGACATCCTCTTTAAGTTTTCTAGAATCTCCATAACCTAAGTGATACCAATAACCAATTGTCGTTTCTGATATGATATATGTTTATTATCCTGTTAAGGCCAGTATTCCACTCAAACATGAGATACGATGGGACATCAGGACCGGGGGAGGGCATAGGAGACCTTGATTCTTGTATTTCTCATAGACCTGACTGAGTTCGGTGTAATTTGAGTTGGTCAGTCCACTGCAACAAACAACATACCATTAAAAAAATTAGAACATGGTGGACCAACCCGATCACTAAAACACAGACCTACTCCCACACTAAACTGCATAAAGAATTCCCAATGACAAAGGCATGGAATATGATATCGCTTTTAAGCAGATCACCCAAGATTAAAGTCCAAGCAGATGTTTCCTGTTACAGGGCATAAACACAGTCCCGAGAATTACCACTGCGAAGCAACGTTGACAATCAGCAAGACCTTGCCCTTGTAGCTACTGAGATCAACATCATTTCCCCGAGCATCCTGAATAGAAAAAGGAACCCGAGTTCTCAAATAATTCATAACCTCTTAGCACAGCACGAACCATAATGCCTTCTGCGGTTTTTTGTGCTGATTGATATGTACTGTTTTTTTTTTTATGTTAGCAGTGACTAGTGACACATGACTTCGCTCCCAGACCAACTCAATTTGAATCAACAGAATCTGATATTTGCGCGAATTACACGGATAAGAGGGGAACATATATATCAAAGGCGCTGTAGATCGGTCCATTTTCGGATTAAACTTCTAAAAACCTTGAAAACCAGGTTACAGAAACGCTATGAAAAGAGGCCTCAGCTTTGCATAAATTACGAGTAAGTTTCAACACCAATTGAACAAACATGTCATCTGCCTGACCTGAAATTGCAGCGTTGCCGTGGATTTATAAACACAAAATCTTCGGTCAGAACTGGCTTAAAAAGGCGAACTTTATTACACAGGTTAACATTTCTGCTGATGGGCGACTCCCGATTCACAATTTCTCCTCCTCCTCTCTCCCCCCCCGCGGAAATTGCCAAAAAAGGATAACCGAGAGAGAGAGAGAGAGAGAACTGACCTTAACGGTGAAGTCGTAGATCGACCCCTTCGAGGATTGGCTCGCCATGGCACGGCTCGATCTCCGATCACGCGAGACGAAGACCCGACGACAACAGGGCGAGGAACCGAAAGGCGGCGGCTTGATCGACGAACCGGACTCGGGGCAGAACGACGGCGAGATCGGGCGAGAGAAGACAAGGGTTCGCTCGGGGACCGAAGGGGAGAACGGATTGGGAAGAGGCAGAGGAGAAGAAGAGGAGGAAGAGGAAGAGGAAGAAGAGGCGAGAGCTGCGCTGAGGCTTCTGCAACGAAGGAGCAGAGGTTTTGCAGAAGAAGAAGAACAGAGCATCTGCGGTCAAGAACTGCCGCTGGCTCCGAGATTCCTCAACTGACCTCACGTCCTCCTGTAGCGTTATATAGTTCCCCTCGTGCGGGGGTCGCGAGGATGACGATCACACGTGGCGGGCGCCGAGTCGCCCACGTGGACGTTCTGTTTCAGTGGGACGTGGATGCTCGATCCGCCGTTCGCGTGGACCCCTTTTCGTCTTTCGTTTTTCCAATTTTACAAAATTTGTACGAAACTCAATTTGAATATGTTTTATTTATAGAGAAAAATGACGTGAATGATCTACGAACTTTTGCCAAATGTACAATGTGGTTCTTGAAATTTTAATTTGTTCAATGTGGTTATTAAACTTTTATTAGATATTTTATTCTATTCTCACAACTATATAAAGATATTCATTGTTGTCCTTCCAAAAATGTCTCCGAAAATGAATAGCATTGAATATTTTCATATAATCCATGGACTATATTAAATATCTATCAAAAGTTAAGGAACCGCATCGAACAAATTAAAAGTTCAGGGATAATATTGTACGTTAGGCTAAAGTTTAAGGATGACATTGAACAAATTAAAAGTTCGGGGACCGTATTGCACATTAGACCAAAGTTTATGGACCATTTATGTAATTATTCCTTAATTATACCACTCGAAGTGATTTTAGATGATAAAATCATCGGATGACGAAACTAATAGAAAGGAGGAGGATATAGTTCGAAATTCGGTTTATAATTGAAGAGCTTCAATCATGTAAATTGCTCCCGCTTGCTCTACATGATGTTCACGAAAGCATTCGATTGTTAGCGAATACCGAATAGAATGGTTTGTTTAACCACTAAAACTCATAATTACTCATCAATGACAATGACATCACCCTGAACAAAAAGACACCGCAGATTACGCGACGTATGAATGGTCAGTCATTTGTATATTCCCAATCGTCTTCTTTTTTTTGCACTAATGCATTGCTAATCATAGGATCGGTCGCTTACCACCTACCTGGGTGGCGCTGCTGGAGCGCGCACTTTTCCTCTCGCAAAAGGTTGAGTGTTCGAATCCCGGGCGCCGCAGGGTGACTTAATCGGTGGCACGTGTGTGGTGGCTAGCACGTATCGCCCCCAGGGTTTACTCCCCGGTCGGCCGTGTGGGGTTCCCTGGGTTATCAAAAAAAAAAAATCATAGGATCGGTCGCCCATTTTGCATCAAGAGCATGGACCACCTTCAACATGTATTGGCACTAACGGGGGGAAACAACCCAATGCTACAAGGAAGTATTTGGACCGATTTTCATGGGGACAGAGACTCGATCTTTTGTTTCGTTCAGAGAATCGTGATTCGGGAAGGGGGACCATATGAATCTCATGAGGCCGATGTCTATGGAATCAAGTGGGCATTGGAATCTCCAAGTGAGGAGGTTTGGAATATTACAGGGCGAGACGCTCCAAGATCATGAGCCTTCTTGTTACACCAGGGCCAAGCTGTAGAAGGTATTGCAAGAGAGCACGATGCGGAGGAAAAAAATACGAGGTACTTTATTGCTTGGTCCGGCTTTTCTGGAAGTGACGACAATTTATGGACGGGATTGAGCGTTAACGCTTTTATTTGTGAATCCTTTTGCGTGATTCGATAAATATATATAAAAAAAAGAGCGTGTTCTCTTCTTTATTGTTTTACGGCTGGGGCTTGCTCCTTGTTTTTTCGGATTCTTCTCGTTGATCGGCCATTTTGGGTTAAGAAGTTTGAAAACGCCTTTCTCCCTGTAATAAGGGTGCGTTCCGAGGTGTGAAATGAGAGAGAAGGGATTTCAAAATTGGGGTTTTGAATAAAACGACATTTCTTTTTCTTTTTTCTTTTTCAGTAGATATAAAAAAAGCAGTAATCAAAATAAGCTTCCCAATTCTCCCTTTCGGGCTTCAACTCTTACATAAAATTCTTGCTTTGGCAATTCAAGAGCAGGAGAAGGTTAAGTAGGTAGCGTCTTTGGAGCAACAATTGGTACTTTTATTACATTAGTTAAAACTTATTTCTTCTTAAATAATAAAAAAGAATAAATTAATATAATATGAAATATAGAATAGTTGAGTAGTTTAATACATTGATTTTCTCAACTCGCCAACTAGATCCAAGATTAAGATTTGTTGATCGAAGAAGAGGAGGAAGTCCGTGGATCAAAGAAAAAGTAAGTAGACCTAGCCCATTGAATCATGACTATATCCACAATTCTGACATTCAAATTGGATATAGATTAGATTGTAAGAGTGCATCTATTTTTATTTCCTATTTACTTGGACTCTATAAGAATCTGTCTATATTTCCGATTCCATTTTTTTGTTCCTTGGATATTGAAGAGCAATAAATTGATATTTCGTTCCTTCACGGAGAAAAGGTTTATTCAAAGTCACAATAGGTGATTGGTTTCAGAGTAGGCCAGTTCCTATCCTGGAATTGGAAACCGAATTAGAAGAGTCGGTTCTCAGTTTGTAGAACCAGCCCACCTAGTCCAAGAATCGGTCCAGTTTGGTGCCCGAGTGGTTCTAGAAACCGTTGTGATTTCTTTCTTCTTCTTTTTTTCCTTCCTATTCTCTAGCAGGGAGCGAAACGAAACGCAGGAACCGGACAAGGGATTGGAAAAAGACATTGAATGAAACGCTCTTGCATAGTGCAAGTGTGTCTATGAACGTTGCTTCCGCTCTCTTCTCCAGCCATTTGACAATAAAAAAAAAACTATCATTCTGGTCTGAGTGGTTCGGTCCGCACCTCGACTTGAAAACAAACCGATTATCATCGATTCCAAATTTTATGAATTGGGAATCGGCCAATTCAGTCTAGTTTGTTCCGGTTTTCGTGCTCACCTCTATTACCAACCATTTTAGTACCTTGACCCAAATCGAGCTTCCTCGTCTCCCAGATCAAACTTCTGCTTCTTCTGTTGCTGATGCCACTCATGATTTGCACGGACCTGATCGAGCTGCCGGTTCGACCGTCGTAATGCCGATTTTCGCTAATCCATCCGTCGCCACATTTTCTCAACGCCAATGGGTGACTGAACACCGTGCACTTTTTCTTGAGAGCTTGGACCTAAAACTTTCCCCTGGCCCTGGTCCTGTCCCCTGGCCCCTCTTTCCTCGTTCACTCATTTGCTCTGCAATTTTGATGTTTTTTAACATTTTCAAGGTGGTGCAGATGGCTTTTAGAACTGTGGTAAGAATCAGAATCAGAAGAGGCCAACAGCAACAAAGCAGCCATTTATTCACATTGAGATCTCAAAGACGACACCTTTCACTACTCAATACACACCGAATCTTCACAGGAATCCCAAACAACACTCCCTCATACATACAATTACATCCAACTGACTAATTTCACCCAAAATGAACAGGCTGCAAAATTTATTTTTGAACAGATTCATCCCTAGATATGCATCAACTAGACATCTTGGTGCATCATCAGTTCACTGTTATACCCTGTATCTGCAGGTTGTCGAGCGGCCTTGGCCTCCTGTACTTCTTCAGCAACAGCGAACAGCAGACGACGCTGACTGACGACGCGGCCATTGCGGCTCCAGCGATCCAAGGAGGCAGGCGGAACCCCGTGGAAGGGAAGAGAGCCCCCGCAGCGATCGGGATTCCCAGGACATTGTAGCCCAGCGCCCAGATGTAGTTCAGGCGGATCCTGGAGAAGGTTGTCCGGGAGAGGTCGATCGCAGTTATGACGTCCTCCAAGTTGCTCTTCATGAGCACAATGTCCGCCGCCTCGATGGCTATGTCCGTGCCCGCACCGATCGCCATCCCCACATCCGCGGCCACGAGCGCCGGCGAGTCGTTGATGCCGTCTCCCACCATTGCTACAATGTATCCTGAAGCCTGCGGATTTTAAAGATTGTTGTTGAAAGCAAACAATATTACACTCAAAACCTGCTTGGAGAAAAGTCCCAAGCTATTTTATTGAATTTTTTCTATTTAGCGATGAAAATAACATGTTCAGTCACCTGCAAATCCTTCACTTTCTCTGCCTTCTGCTCAGGCTTGGCCTCTGCTATCACAGTATCGATCCCGACGTCCTTGGCGATGGAATTTGCAGTCCCCCAGTTATCGCCAGTCACCATGATACTCTTCACTTTCATTGAATTGAGGATCGATATCACCTCCCGAGCGCCCGGTTTCAGCGGATCTGAAATCGCGATGACTCCAATCAGTTCCCGGTCTATGGACACCAGTATCCCAGTCTGCGCCATCCCTTCGGTCTCGGCCAGGATCTCTTCTGCCTCGATTGGAATGGCAATGTTGTGCTCTAAAATCAGGCTCTTGTTTCCCACAATTATCTCCTTGTTACGAACCACAGCCTTCACTCCGTGGCCAGGGACCGAGACGAAGTCGCTGGCTTCAGGCCAGGCGGGATTGTCCTCATCTTCCCTAAACTTTTTGGCATACTCGACGGCAGCCTTGGCTAATGGATGTTCGCTATTCACCTAATACCCGTCTGTTAGTCTGAGGGGTCTTTGAAGGCTTAGTTAAGACGAAGCAGCCTTCGCAAAAAAATAGAAAACCGGAAAAATGAGAGGATTCATACCTCAGTTGCAGCAACCAGTTCATAAAAGTCTCTCAGCACCAGGTTTTTTAGGAGTCTTGTGTTGACCACCACGGGCTTTCCGGTCGTGAGCGTCCCCGTCTTGTCGAACACTATACAATTAACCTGCCATTTCGAGGAAGAGTTAAAGAAAAGGGTTTGAGATGTGAATCACCACAAGAGACAATAGACGCAAATCGATCAATGCAAACAAGTTCCGGAGAAGTGTAACATATGACATAAGCTCTGCAACTTTTACTAGGATTTTTACCGAGTGAGTTTATCTCTTTACACAATCAGAAGAGAGATGACAGAATAGAAGATAAGATTTTATATCTGGCGACGTTCTACATCTCAAGTTGCTAAAATACTAACACAAAAATCATTAAAAGGACTGTTTAGCAATATCTAGGATTATGGTTGGAATTTAAAAGCGCGTAAAGGTTATTGGATGCGAACCTTGTGTGCACTTTCCAGTGCTTGTCCTCCTTTAATGAGGACTCCTTGAGATGCGCCGACTCCGGTCCCGACCATCACTGCAGTTGGAGTCGCAAGCCCTAGTGCGCAGGGGCAGGCGATCACCATCACTGATATCCCAAACTGGAGAGCGAGCTGAAAGCTGTCCATCGAGTACGGAATCCAGGATTTTGGGTAGGCATGGAACTTTGCTGCCAAAAACCATGCGAGCCAAGTCGAAAACGAAAGGATGATCACCTGCCAAACCACATAAAATTAGCGAAATTTACGTCGCACGGGCCAATAAGGAACCAGTGTAGGTAATTGACATACCAGGGGCACAAAGACCTTGGAGATGCGGTCGGCGAATTTCTGCACCGGCGCTTTGGCCATCTGAGCAGACTCCACGAGCCGAACGATCTGTGCAAGAGCGCTCTCCGAGCCTACCCGAGTCGCTTTAATATGCAGGACGCCGTTTTCGTTCACGGTGCCTCCAATTACAGCATCCCCTTTCCTCTTTGCCACGGGCCGTGCTTCTCCTGTAATCATGCTCTCGTTGACATGACTCTGTCCCCAAATCACGAAACCATCCGAAGCAACTTTCGCTCCCGGAATGATCTTGATCACGTCGTTCTTCTGTATCAACCGACTGTCTATCTCTTGTTCGCTTACCACATTGCCCTCATTATCGAGGGTCAACAAAATCGCCGTCTCGGGTGTCAAGTCCATGAGCTTCGCGATGGCCTCAGACGTCCTTCCCTTTGCCAGAACCTCCAGATACTTCCCCAACAAGATGAACGAAATGAGCATCGAACTAGTCTCAAAGAAGTCCGTGCCTCTGAAACTCGGAGAAGTCGCGGCTCTCAGCACCGAGTAAACAGAGTAGAAGTAGGCTGCGTTGGTCCCCAAGGCGATCAGAACATCCATATTGGCCGAACCATGGCGCAGAGCTTTGTAAGACCCGGTGTAGAATCGACGGCCTATGACAAACTGTACCGGGGTAGAGAAAATCCACCTGAGAAGTTCACCTACGCTCATCATGTTCACAATTTTGGTGTCCAATCCGTGTTTAATCCCGGGGATGTACATGAAAACCATGGACAGCAAGAAGACAGGGACAGTGAAAACCAAGCTCCATTGGAAAGATCTGTAGTACTGCTTGATCTCTTCCTGTCTATAAGCTTCTCTCCCTCCTTCACCATGGGGAAAAATCGCTGCTTTGAAGCGACCCGACCCAGTCGACTCAATTACTTCGATGAAGCTCCTTGGCCCCGTCAAGTCGGGCTTGTAAGAGAGGGTGAATTTGCTTAGCTCGGGATTGGTATCGATGTCTTCAACGCCCGGAAGTGCTCGGAGAGAATTTTCCAGGATTCTCATGGAATGATCGGTCCTCACACCGTCAACTTTGAGATGTATGTTGCTTACGTCTTCCCCGGTACTGATGAGTATGGCTTCGAATCCGGTGTCCTCAATAGTCTTCAACAGGAGATCCAAGCTAGTCACCCGAGGATCGAATTGGACCTGCGCTTCCTCAGTCGCCAACGCCACCTGGGACTTTTGAACACCCTGGACAGCCTGCAAAGCCGACTCGACTGTGGAAGAGCACGAAGTGCAGGTCATCCCATTGATGCGTATGCGGCCTACTTGCGTGGTTCTCTCGCTCATCTCGTCCTTGATCAAGGTGGCTTGAAACCCGACATCGTCGATAGTCTCGCGTATTGTTTTCTCCTGTAAGAAATTTAAACACAACAACAAACTCGAAGCATGATTCAAAGCCGCGAAACAGAAAAATTTGACCTGCCAAACCTTTACTTCGAGAAACTGCAGGTTTTGAGAATAAATTCAACCTAGCAACAGCATCTAATGAAAATTTCTCCTCAGAAATTCATTAACATATCCTAAACTCATCACAATCCCGGTGCAGTGCCAGAAGATCTCATGCTCTATTAGAAATCGACACAAGCCAAAAAAAAAGAAAGGCAAGACGCGTGCAGGATACCCGAGATCTTTCGCATCAGAATGTCGAACACTTACATTTACGAAACTCGGATAGTAAAGAACCTGAGCCCTCCCATTCAGCACATCGACGACGGCCTCACGGATCCCGGGAAGCCTCTTGACCGCCTTCTCGACCGACCCAGCGCACGCCGAGCAGGTCATCCCCACGACCGAGAGCACCGCCCTCGCCTCTGACCCTTCCGTGGCCGCCCCGGCCCCGTCCTCCCCTTCCGCCGAGGCGCCTCTCGGGATCTTGGGCATCGATGGGTAGTGCGGCCTCGGGGAGAGGTCGCCATGGCTCTCCTTGCGGATACAGGACAACGCGAAAAGCTTCGCCGCCATGGATCGAAACGAAATTGTTGCGGGAGCCTCGCAGCGCTTTGAAATGGAGATAGATTCGTTGTTGTTTCGAATTTAAAGTACTATATATTTATTCCTTGCTTGTCTAGCAAGAACTCATATTGTAGTGGAGGTCTGAAAAAAACTTTATTGGAATAGTGAGACGGTCGCAGGTCCCGCCATTACTTTGTTTCAACGCTATGTAATGATTTCAAACGATTGTGCGCCACCAAACTACTAAAACGGAATTTTGAAATGGGAAGCAAGCCCCAATATTTTCAATCTTCCCATCGGTACGCCCCTTTCGATACCCTATTGATGCACAAATGGTCCCGAACTTTAATCCAATATTCAATATGGTCCCTAAGCTTCTGGTACATGTTCAATATAGTCTCCGAACTATAAAAAAATGTTCAATATAGTCATTCCATTAATTTAAGATCATAGACATTATTGAACATTTTTATATAGTTCAAGGACTAAATCAAACAAATTAAAAGTTCAGGGATAACATTCACATTGGGTTAAAGTTCAAGAACCATAAAAGGAACTTTTGTGTCATTTTTCATTAAAAATATGGTTGATTTATTTCCAAATTTATCTTGTAAACTCAATTTATATCCAATCAATTGCAGATTCACCGAAATCCATTAAGGAAAAAAAATGATTTGGTAATGAAAAGTGAGCTAGTAGTTATTATTGGAGGAAAATTCAATTGGGACAAAAAAAGAGTTTGAGTCAAAATTGACACCCAAGCTAACGTTGGTATATTTTTTTAAGGAAATGGGCCTATCTTTGCAGCGAGATCACTTGTTTTTTTTGAAGTTTTGGCAATCCGTCCATGCTTACAAGCTAAGTTAACCATAAAGAAGGATTAAAATGACACTACGCGAACATCATTTTTTGCCCAACTCTATAGAACATCGACCTTGCTTTGTGAACATTCCCCTTAAAATGACCATTATCAACTACTTTTTCGTATACTTTCTCGATTTAAATCATTTATTTGTAATGAACTTAGTCATCCATATAAGATGATCTCCCAAAAGAAATATAACTATAAGTCCAAACATCACAAAATTAGGAGAAGCATGACAATAAACACTAACCAAGTGTCTCAAGCAATATTACTCTAGGAGAGACAAAGTGCTAGGTTGTAGACGTTTTTAATGAAAATAGTTATGGAAGTAATTTAAATGTAAGGTTAAAGTTTTTGCATAAGATCTTGGTAATAATAATAATTAGGATAACTATAAGGTACATTGCCTAAAGCAAAATTTTTACACGCTCACCATTGGATGATCGATGTGTGCAGTTGAGCATAATTATGTAACCAAATTATTTTACATATCAATCATCTATCGGTGTATGTACAAATCAATTTTTACACTAGCAGTAGATCTAAAAAAAATAATTAATTGATGGGATTTGTTATTATTTCACAAGAACTTGTTGTTTAATTAATCATGTGTGGTTAATAAATAGTTCATCTCAAGTCCCCCCTCCCCCTCTCTCCCTCTATATATATATATATATATATATATATATAGTTTTTTGAAATATAGAGGATATTAGAAAAGAAAACGAATTGTACATCGTCAATCTAGATAGTAAAAGTTCATTTTGCACCCTGTAAATCTAAATTGTTCACGTTTTCTTCATCTCAAGTTCGAGAAAACTCAAATCATGCTTCTAATTAATTGATTAGAAAAAGGGACAATAACCACGTATTTTAATTTTACTTGAGTTTACTTGTGGGTAATATCTATAACCCGTACCTCGTCAATGACAGGCGTGGCTCAAGAAAAAGTACGGCAACACGTAAAAGGAACCAAGTAAAGACTTGAAATGAACATGCTGGACATAAACTCGACGCCCAATAGAGTAAGTTGGCAACGTGGGATTAACAAAAACTTAATAGGGATGAATTGAGAATTGTGAATGTCACATGACAGCTAATTCTCTCATGTGGTAGAGAGAGAGAGAATCCAAGGGCGAGGGACTTTACTTGTGACGGGCTTATTTGGAGCAGTGCAATTGCGTGCTAAAGTTTTCTATGTACCTCGTATTTATAATCACTTCAACCGACGAAATCTCAAATTAAATATAGATCGTTTACTTTTCGATCCTAATGACGAGTGACCTTGGAACAATTGTTAAAGAACTCCACGTCGTTTTGCATCTTACCCACTTTTTTTTTTTATTAATTCTGGAACCGTCATAAGGGAAAAGTCTACGCAATACATCATATTTTATAAGGGGGATCATGCTCGGCTCTTTTGGGGCGCAGGTGAATCGTGGAGATCCCCTCTCAGATGCAAAGAAGTGTTTGCTTAGGCCATCTCACTCTCCCTCTCTTCTTAATTAGCATTCAGAATTCAGGGTTAGCTGAGAGCCCTGAGTTCAAATCTCTCGAACATTGGATGAATTTCGTGAGGAGCGTTAGGTAGTAGTCACCCTCGTGGGGAAGAGAGCGATACTATTTCCGCAAATTAGCGGGGGACTGCTGATAGGCTCACCTATCTCAAATCTAAATATCGGAGTGGTTCTAAGTGTAATCATAGCTCGAACAAAAATTTCCATTAAATTCCACGAGTAGGGCAAGACTCCTATGTCAATGCAATTCGTACCTTCACAACTCTTTTGCATCTTTCGGACTGACTGGTGTTGGATTATTAAGGAGAGCACCGGCTGTAAAGACCATTTCATACACAGGATCGAGGAGATATTTAATCTAATCCACGCTAATTAATAAAGTCTAGACTGTATAAATTTATAATGTATGTTGTTCTTTCAGGTACGTTGTTCTTCCGATGGAGTATAAAGTATCAAGTAGAGATGGCCACGGTTCGGAACCGACCGGTTCCGGTTCGTGGCCAAGAATGAACCGGAACCGTCCGGTTCCGGTTCGGAACCGGAACATGATTTTTTTTTTTTTCGTTTCTTCGGTCTGGACCGTCTGGTTCTTTCTCCTCCGGCGGAGGTCGCCGGCCTCAGGCGAGGGCGAGCCTCGCCGGCGTCGGGCGAGGCTCGCCCTCGCCTGGGCGAGCGAGGGCGAGCCTCGCCCGACGCCGGCGAGGCTCGCCCTCGCCTGGATCTGGCGAGGGCGAGCCTCGCCGGCGTCGGGCGAGGCTCGCCCTCGCCTGGGCGAGCGAGGGCGAGCCTCGCCCGAGGCCGGCGAGGCTTGCCCTCGCCTGAGGCCGGCGAGGTCGAGCCCTCGCCGGTCTGCTGCGCTGCCTGCGCAGCTTTTTTTTTTTTTGGAACCGGGCCCGGAACCGGCGGTTCCGGGCCGGTTCCAAAATTTCGGGAACCGGAACCGGGCCCGTAGGGCACGGGCCGGTTCCGGTTCCGAACCGCGGGCTCGGTCAACGGGCCGGGCCCGGGTTTGACCGGGCCGGTTCCGGTCCGGTTCCGGGCCGAAACCGGCCCGTGGCCATCACTAGTATCAAGAACTGAGCGGTATTCTTGAGGTGCCCGCGGCACGAAAGCGTATGGCGAAAAAAAAGTCCCGTGTCGGAAATGCGACGTAAAGGGGAATGCTCGGTGTACCCTTATTGGTCCGAGTATGTGACTTTCAGGTATTGTCGCGTATGTTTAGACCCATCAATTCCGATGATACATTTAAAGTTCCGACTAGGTAATTTAAGGTATTGTCTTTCCAAACGCATGGTTATCAACTGATTAGCATTACACATCAATAGCGATCATCTCTCTCTCGATCAAGTGAGTTTCAGAGGAAGTAAGCAGAGACGTACGTGCGTGAATGTGATTAAACGATTCTCTAGGCATGATGAACTTGCTCGGGTGCCTAGACTCTAAAAGTTTCGAAAAAATATTAAATAAAGAAATTTTTTTTATCATATTTACCGCTGACTTCATTACTATTAAAATTCCACCACCCATCTATGTCATCGTTTTTTTTAATTTTACCCACAATCGTTGGAACATGCATGTCCTCTCCACTTCCTAATACATTCGGTCTACGTTCTTAACGCAGTAATTGCCGAAGCATTTGGTGGAATTTAATTAAGCCGGTTGGGGCCTAAATAATATTGTTATTTTAGGGATTATTATTTGGGGCATAAAGAAATTTTTTCACGTTAACCATCGGTTCCACGACGTACGACTTAGAAACAGTTAGCCGATTATTTATAACGGCGGAAGTATAACTTTTTTCTTCCACCGATAGTGAACCTAACAAAACATTCTTATTCTAATGTCATGCCATTTTCAAATAATGACATTTTAGATCAGTCTTGGTACGACTGTAGAAGAATTTATGCGGGGTCGACAAGTGCTCAACACTTATCGGACTTCAACATTTGGAGACCATAGCACGCTCTACACGCTGCTTACTAATCAAATTAGGTACCGACAACTCGAAATTTAACGATTAATAAGAGACTAAACTCGTGTAATAACTCTAAATAGTATCGACTTAAAATGTTTTGTTTAGTCGAAACTCACTTGATGGAAATAAGTAAGGAGTAAATTATCAAATTCTAAAAAACTCTTCCCTCTTTTGAAGCTCTCCTATAAGCTCTCAACTTCAATTTCTGAAGTTGAGAGCCTACTTCACCTTTGATTTTTTTTTCATTGCTTTGACTGTCTTTTCTTTTCTCTTCCAATCTGTTTTGGGAGATTGTGTATGTGAATAAATTTCTGCAGCTAATCTTGGGTGAACGTGAAGTCCAGTTGAGCCATTCATCTAGCCGATAGCCATTGGGGAAAATGTCTGTTATGTGGCCCCACAACCTCTCTAAGATTATGCCGTTCTTTTCTCCCGATTTAGATTTAGGTCTAAATCTGGGGATTTTACTCTCCCGATTTAGATTTAGGTTTACATCTAGGAGTTTCTTACATGTATTCGATTTGTGTTCTTTTAACATATTGATGTTGGTGTTTTTGCACGACAACGACGATGAGTACATTGAACCTGGATGCGCATCGCAAGCCATTGCAAATGGAGTGAGGGATCTCGGCATGTGTTCATCACTGAATTTGGTGATCAATCGCTAAATGTTTATGGTGGTAGATTTGTTCTTGAGGGACGAGAGTGTGCTTTTAGCTGCAGATTGTGCTTTATGCTTTGTTATTTGCGTTCTAGTATTTTCTTTGTTCCATAGTGGGATTTGCTAGGCTTGTGTGCCTTCTATGTACCTCTCGCATATTGTTTTGATGAATAAAATCTTTATTTCGACAAAAAAAAATTATCAAATTCTTTCAATTGTAAATGTAAGCGATGATAGTTGGAAATTCACCAATGATATTGATAAGACCTACCAAATTAGTAATGTACAATGACCGAGCCCCATTTATGATTGAACGAGTTCTTTCTTCTATTCTCCATACTGAAAATTGTCTCTAAAAATTCAATACTTAAATTCTCGTTTACTAAATTGTTGGGTTTGTATCAACAAGCTAGCAATCGACAACATTAGTACCATATATACCCATTAAACAAGTGGATCGAGTCGAAAAATGGCCTGACGCATATTGACTCATTTTCATATAATGCAAATCTAGTGATTCATATCCAACCAGACTCATATTCAACCCATACTTGACCCGACCCATATTACTAAAACATTTCTATATTTAACCAAATTTAAGAAAATTCATACCCAAATTGATGTTAGAGCACGTAGTAAGTGAGCGTAAGATTGAATGAGGGCAAGAGAGGATGAAGAGAGAGTCATAGAAGCGGGTTGTGTCTAAGAAAGTTATGAATCCATTTAACATTCATATTATTTTGGGTTTCATCATTCTAAACCCATCTAGGACCCATTATTGATATAACCAATCCACACAACAACTCAGTCTATCAAATATAGATCAAGGAATAAGTATATATCCATTTTGACAGATGAAATATCATATAAAACACCTCGGTTTTTCTAGTGGATTGTCCATGAAGTGCTTGTTCAAATTAACGTCTGTCCTTATAGATATGCCCAAAAAATATTAAGAAAACGAACGTGAACACGACAGACCTCCTCGAACAGGGCAGCTGAACCGGCACTCTTGATGAACTAAATGAATCTTAAAGTCGACGTGGCGTGGCTATTGTTAAAATCTGTTGATACTTTTGTTCTTGCCCACGTCATAAAGCGTGATTTGCGGACGGTATCTCAAGAGCTAACTATTGTCATGCGCCGTTAACTAGGGAGATGACGTCATATATGACGTGCTTCTTATCTGACTGATGAGAGCTGGTAAGTGGTTATAATTAAGTTGGAACCAATTTAGCCCCAAACACAAACGCAGCATAATCAATTTAAGAACGAAGAAAACCATTACCCGTGCGACGTAGAGGGACCATGCAACGGGTAATCCTTCGAAACAAAAACAGTAAATGTCTTTTTCTAATGCGACATATAAATTGAATCCAGCTCACATGCCCTATTGAATGAGATGAGTCCCACGTATGGACAATCCTTTGCTCTATTCAAATGGTCTTTAATATAACATTTATTTACATGACATGTATATAAAAATAGCATGATAGAGGGATTTGAAGAATTGAAAGTGGGACATTTCATGCATGGTACCATATTAAGTAAAAAATAAACCCGATTATTCCAAGAAGCTTAAACTTCTAGTAGGCAGTGGATATTTGTTAAGTAAATTGAGCCTAAAAAACGTGAAAACAATATGGGATTCAAATCGTATGTCCAATAGATAACTGGGAAGCATGGGCATACAATAAATCCAACATGGGCTAAATAACCCAAGCGTCGAGTCCGAAGCCTTGCGTGAGCTCCAATATCATGATAGGCAACAACCGTGCGGATCACCAACTAAGGCCATTGAAACTGGATTTTGTTAACCAGAGTTCTCGGCGCACTTGTTTAGGCATGCTTAATTAGAAATATTTAAATTATCAATATAATAATCTGAATAGTACTATCTCAATAGTTGGTCCAATGGATTGGCTCATTTACCAATCGACTATTTTGTTTTTAATTTATTTTCTCGGCCACCCTAAGGAATAGGTGACCATGTACGCGAACCCCGGGCGACTGGGTCGAGTATCAGGTCAAAGAATACATCCAATTTCTCTCATGATTACACACACACACACACACATATATATATATATATATTTGCAACTATCGATTAGAGAATTAGCTTCTTTCAATTCGGGATGAAGCAGACAAGTTCCGCGCAATTGTGGACGGTAGGATTGATGTCGCGATATCCACCAAAGGAGTACTGATTTTTAAAGAAAGCTGGAGCTGCCTCCTTCGGAGCGTTGGGGTCACGACATGACGCAACACAAATTCATCGCTTGTTCTTGGAAAGGAGGAAGCGCATATATGAAAGTAACTGTAACTAGATAAAGGAGAAAATGGGATAGGGAGAAGATAGCAACTAAGATTTAAAGGAGATCAAGAACTCCATATTTGAATGGGATCAACAACTAAGGGATGGCTTGATCTCCACACATCATATGCATTGGGATTAAGCAGTAAATCACCAAGCTATCCTACAAATTAACACAAAGATTCATACCACTTAGGTGATGTGATCATACAGAGAAGTGTTCCATCGGAAGTATCTTCTTCCCAATGGATGAGACCCTTTAATAAGAACTGCATTTGCTTAGATACCCAATCAAGACTTGTACACAAACTTGGCAAACGAATGAATGTATTTTCTATATATGACATCTATTTGTTATTGCAGTATCTTCTTATGAGATTTTGATTGCAAATTTGCAAGCATGCGGGGTCGTTCAACGTAGATGTTGACTGGTGAATAATTCCCCACCATTAAGCAACTGAAGATGGCTGTTAAATGCAGAAGTCGTTTAGATGTACCCGGTATAAGGTGATGATATCTGCTTACAATTAAGTATGTATGGATTCGAGAAGATTAAAAATCGATTTCTATACATATGAAGTATGATGTTGGGCCATGTTAGCCGGGCCTCAGTTCAGCCCGTTAGCCTGGGGGTTCAAACAATTTCTAATAAGACACAATGACACGATTTGAACACGACACGTAACTAGTAAGTTTGGACCGATGTTGATCATATTAAGGTCAAATTTCATGTTAGTCCGTGAGACAGGACTAGTAATCGTGTCATGTTCATATCTAACCTGTTAGAAGTACGAAATCGACCCATATAACCCATTAAAGTTAATGGGTTAATACTGACACGATTTGTATATGATCCGTTTAAACGTGATTAGCTAAAAGAATATTTTTTTTATGTCATTCACTATTAAGAATGATCTTTTAAGGTGTTTTTTTCAATATGGTGTCGAAGTTGGAGGGTTTGAGCAAATATTTTAGATCCCTAATTGGCTTCCCTTATTATCAATTTTGACACTTTAGTCTTGATCAATCAAAGCCCTCGCATGAAAATGAGCTATACAATGTTGGACTATTAAATCATGCCTTCCTGATTAGCTAATTTTTTAAATGAGTTAGACTTTCTTCTAACATTAGCATCGCTAATCAAGAACAATGTAATACAAAACGTTTTAACTAGAAGCCAATTTTTTTAATTTAAGTGCATGCCAAGATTGGATTAAGGCGGCATACCACAGATTAATAACATGCTTTCTCCACAAGAAGGCATGTTAGGGGTATGCATCGGTCATGGTCCAACCCGAGAATTAAATCGAATTGGCCAATCTGGGTGGTTTTCTCGAGAATCGATCTAGTTCTCGATTCCTTGGGAGGAGCATGACTGAGGTGACCCAAAGTATATTATTTTTTCATTTTTCTACTTAGCAAGGGCAAAAAGTACAAATTATTGATAAGAGAAATCTCTTCTTTTACTAGTAACTTTCCTATGATTAGTAATTTCATCATACACTAAAATAACTTTCAATATACTTAAGAACCTCTGAAAAAGAAGATAAAATATTTTAAATGTTTTTATTCAGGTAGGGAATCATTTTGCAAGCCCCAATTGGAAGAAGGCTCTCACAGGACTACGCTCCAAGCACAGTGGCGCATTCTCAGCCGTTGAATACCTTCAAAATATTACCCAAGCAACTTAATCAATTTCCAAATATTTTACTGTTTTGGCTCCTTGAATTAGGTGTTTTCTACTGCGGAGCAGGAGCTCCTCCTTTGCCCAAAGAGCTGAGCAAGCCCTGCCATGAGTTCAACTAGACTAGTTCCACCAAATTTGAATTCCACAGGGTGCAGTTCCAGATTGAAGCACTTTTTTACTATGGAAAAAGCAAGGAAAATGGTCAAGACACCTGAGCCTACGATTCGGCCTGTCAATAGGCGATCATTCCATGAATGGGCTGCGGAACGCGGGATCTGTGCTTCATGTTTTTCTTGCATCTTCAGAATCTTTCTAGGACTGGGATTCATAGAAGTAGACAAATTCTCAGCAAGCAAACTTTCAGTAGTAGTTGCGATGAAAGAACTCGAATCGCGCAGTGCGCTCTGTAGGCCCGCGCATGCGAAGTAGGGTGACATGGTTTGTTAAACTTTTATTAGCAGGTACAACGGTTTTGATTTAGCCTTTAATCATCCATCGAATTTATCTGGGGCCATCGATTGATAATCAGCGTGTTCCTAAGTACAAGGGAAAAGGATCTTGATATCTCTCCATAGCTCACAATAACATGGTTAAGTAGCTGAGAGAATACGTAAAAGCTTACATTAATAGATGGAAGCATGGTTTTAACAGTTATGAATGTCTTTTCGAATATGCAAATATCACGTATTTTCCTAGGACGGAAGTATGGAGATGCAAAATGGAGACGCAACGATGAAGAGGCTAAGGGGGATGCGAATGTAATGACTTGTAATAGATTGAAGTTGGGTGGACCACCTTCGATGATCAAATTATGGTTAAACTCTATCTTAAATTGGTAACATGGCTTTTACTAGGATAAAGTTAGGGATATATACTAGGAGATTCTCCAAAATATGATCTGACAAAAAAATTATATTAGACTGGAATGGTACGTGCTCCAAAAGAAGTTAGAATTTTTTTATTAAAAAATATAGATTAACATAAGATTTCTCTACATGCAATGCATTTTAAGTTTAATACGAGGGCAATTATTCCAAGGAGCTATTAAGTAGTATCGAGTCTTGAACATGAAAAAAACATGGGAATATGATCATGTATCAAATACATAACCGGGAAGCATAAGCATACAAAAAAAAACCGATATGGGTTAAATAACCAAAGCATACAATAAATTTAATATGTGTATACTGTTAATGAGTGTTTTTGACGCAGTTGCTAAGCATGCTTAATTAAGAATATTTCAACTTTCAAGGTTATAATTACACGTCGTGCGAGAAAAACAGTACGTTGAAAATCGCAAATTTTCCTTTGTTAACAAGTACTCATTGACAAAATTATATATACACAGCAACAAAATAATGTATTAAGGAAGAAATTCACAAAAAAAAAAGGAAAGAAGGAATTTATCCCATGGCTGAATTAACCAAATTCTGTAGTTTCAGGTGGGGGCCCAAGTAGCCTAGCTTGTCCAGCAAGCAAAGAGCTGGCCCAACCCAACGGCCCGCTATCTACCAATGGATTGGCCCAATTCCTAATTTGACCAATTTGTTTTCAATTTATTTTCTTGGTGACCACACAAAATATAGCCAACCATGTACATGAACTGTTGGTGACCGGGTCGGGTATCGGGTCTAATAAAATACATATACATTTGCAACCACTGATCAGAGACTCACCTTCTTTCAATTAGCGATGGAGCGAAACACAAGCATACGTAAAATTTGTTTGTCAATATGGTTCTTTCTTTCTTTCTTTTCCGAACCGAATCTCTTATGTGCACGGGAAATTATTAACAAAGTTCTAAATCTATTGCACTTATGCCAATTAAGTTATGAGCCTTTCAAATGTGCCAATTGAGTCTTAAAACTTTTTCATGATTTTCCAATTAAGTCTATTTGGTCAATTTTAGCTGAAAATCGATGATGTAGATGCTGGCCATTCTATGTAGCCCGGTCGACGCTAATGTGGACAATTTTTATAATTTTTTTAAAATTTCAAAATTTTTTATTTTTTATTTTTCTTTCTTTTCCTTTTTTTTTTCTTCCAAGCCATCGTTGGCCAACAGGTGAGGGCCGATCAACCCTTGTGACCAAGTCTCGTGGCCCTTGCTGGACTTTGTTCAAAAAAAGGAAAGAAAGAAAGAAAAATAAAAAAAATTATAAATAAAATTGTCCATGTCAGAGCCAGTCATTTTATGTGACAATACCGACGTCCATGTTAGCTATTTCTAGCTCGAATTGACAGCACAATTGAAAGGTCTAGGATTGAATTGGCATAAATACAATGGGTCTATGACTTTCTCGGTAATTTTCCTTTTTATGTGCATCTAACTATTATCCAAATTAGACCTATAACCAAACTATAAAAAGAAAAGAAAATAAAATATTAACAAATTTAAGATAATCAATTTTGGAAAGTGTTTTTGTCTTCTTAAAGTAAGAAATTCACTTTCCTAAATTTATACACGAATAGTTTTCTTGATTGGAAAGTATTTTCAGTTGACCAAATCATTTTTGGACAACTAAATGGATAACTGAAAAACACTTTTCCAGAAAACAATTTCATCAAAACAAATTTAAGATAATCAATTCTAAAAAGTGTTTTTATCTTCTTAAAGTAAGAAATTCACTTTCCTAAATTTATACATGAATGGTTTCCTTGATTGGAAAGAGTTTTCGGTCAACCAAATCATTTTCGGACAACTAATCGGATAAAAGTCCAAAAAACACTTTTTCGGAAAACAATTTCATCAAAACAAACACACAGTTAAATTGAATCCAATTCGCATGCACTGGTGGATGAGATGAGCCTCGCATATAAGCAATTCCTACTCCATCAACTGGCCTTTTTTCTAATGAAAAGTCATCGGGTTTATCTATGCCCCATCAATTGAAAATCGGCTTGTCCCTAAAGGTTGAGTCAATGGAAAATGTTTTCCCGATCAACGAAAAACATATATTTAAATTCAGAAAAATGATTTCTTCTTTGAAAAAGTCAAAAAACATTGTCCAAAATATGACTAGATATAGACGTTTGGATTCGAAACTTTATGCTTGGACACAGAAACCCCAATATTGACTCCCGAGTCCCCAGTGTTCAAGACTAGGTCCTTGGCGCTCGAGCCTAGGTACATTAAGGCTGGGCTTGAGGCCCCAATGTTCCATCTAAGCTGAGCCCGAAACCCTGGTGCTTGTGCTTGATGACCCAACACTCAAGCTTGGGTGCATAAAAGCCATGCTCAGGTCCCGATACTTGAGCTCGAGTTCCCAGCGCTTAGGTTTGGGTCCATGAAGGTCATGTTCAGGTCCTTAGCGCTCAAATTCAGGTCCTTAGTTAATGAAATGTTCATTCTAATAAAAAATTATTTTTTAATTTAATTTTTATTTTATTTATTTTGATTTTTTCATTTTTTTCCTTTTCTTTTTGCTTCTTCCTTGACTGGTTGCTAATCACCGCAATTGCTGGCGACTGGCCATAGGTGAGGGACAAGCTCACCCGAGGTCAGCGAGCTCGAGCCTCACTAGATCTGATGAACTAGGCGATCTTGTCCCTCGCTTGTGGTTGGTCATAGGTAGAAAGAAAAAGAATTTTTGATAATTTTCCCCAAGGAAAATCAAATAAAGAAAAACAAACGGCGAAAAATATTTTCTGGTTCATTTTCAAATTTCAACCAAATACCAATTCCATATAGTCATTTTTTCTGGAAAATGACTTTCTGAGAAACATAATATCACATTTTTCACAAAACAAACGAAGCCTAATGTAAGAGAAAAGAATCATGAAGGCTCTCCATGGATCAAGATTACATTATGATGTAGTCAAGAAAAACGTCGTAAAATTTTCAATCATATAAAATCTTGGAAGCGTGATTTTAACGTTTATGAATGCCCTATCAAATATGTAATGTTGCCTATTTTCCTAGGACAGAAGTATCGAGATATAAAATGGAGACACAGAGACTAAGAGAGATTCGAATAGATTAAAGTTAGGTATACTATCTTCGATTATCAATTTATGGTTAAACTCTTATCTTAAATTGGTAAAATGACTTTTACTTGAATACAGTTAAGATATACATACAAGGAGATTCACTAAAATATGAGGTGACAAATTTATGTTAAAGTGGAATGGTATGTGCTCCAAAAGCAGCTATAAGTTTTTTGTTTAAAAAAAGAGAGAGAAGATCAACAGGACATTTCTCTACAGTGCAATATACAAGAAAATAATACAATGGGAAAATACGAAAGATTGAAAACTGGACAGTTCATGCATGATACCATATTAAGTTATTTATGAAGGCGATTATTCCAAGAAGCTTATTCTACCGGTAGGTAGGCGTGGCAAAAATTGAACCGAAAACCTTCGAAATCGAAACTGAACCGAACCAAACTGAAAATTCGTGCATATCTACTTTGTGTCGCCTTTCGGTTCATAGCAAGCACACATCCAAATGGCTTGGTTTGGTTTTCCTAAAAATCTGAACCGAACCGAAGCGTTGACATTTGGCAGGAAATAGATGTCTATTTATTAATTAAATCGAGCCTAAAACGTGAAAACAATATAGGAATAAGTTCATAAGTCAAATGGGTAATAGGGAAGCATGGGCATGCCATAAATCCAATATAGGCTACATAACTAGACCAAGCAGCCTGGCCTGTCCAGCAAGCAAAGAGTTGACCCAACCCAAAAGCCCACTGTCTACCAATGGGTTGACCCAATTCCTAATTTGACCAATTTGTTTTCAATTTATTTTCTCGGTGACCACACAAGGTATAGTCAACCGTGTACGTGAAACGCCGGCGACCGGGTTAGGTATCGGGTCTAAGAAGATGCCCAGTTTCGTTCGTGACTATACACATACATTCGCAACTGCCGATCAGAGACTTGGCTTCTTTCGATTAGGGACGGAGCAAAACACAACTATACGTGGAATTTATTTGTCGGTATGGTTCTCTGTCTCTTTCTTTTTCAAACCGAATCTCTTCTGTGCATCTAACTAGTATCCAAATCAAATCCCTAACCAAACTACAAAGACCCTAGTGTTTCCTCACAATCTTCTATGTAATCTCACGCGGCGCTTGATAGCTCCTATTCGAAAATGGTAAAGCACGAAGAGCGTACCTATTAGGTCCACCGTCGATGGAAACGTTCCATCCTAGCATCCGCCCGGGCCACTTGGGATGGTACTCATCCTAGGGATCACGGCACATGTGGATTTGGGCAATTGTACACGCAATGGCCGACCTAAAACAGGCTTTTAGCGTACAGCCAAACCATGAAAATCACAAAATCCCTTTCGTTTTCCGGTCAAGTGGCTAGGAGCCTGTCCCAGTTGGCCTTTGATTTGAACTTTGAAGCGTTCATGAACACAGCCTGTCAAGTTGTCCATTCCAATTTCCATCACCAGAGATTTCTTCTCGAGCTTTTCTTGGTTCTTTGCATAATTCCCATTATTAATTAGCTCATCATGATATGATGGAACTCTTTTGCTGTTTCCGCAAATGAAACCATGCTCAACTTCTTCAAATAGGAGCCACAGTACATACAATCGCGAACAGATTAACAGGGGTTGCAAGATGCTATCGAATCGCAAATTGGTCATGGGATGTGCACGGAACACATGGTCACGAAATGTATGCAAAACGATCCCATCGAACCCTGTCGAAAGCAAATCCTCCTCCCCAGACCGCAACCGACTACGCATTCCTTTTCCCCCATCACCACCATCGCCGCCACCCGTTTCCGACCGCTCCGGGGATGCCCCCTCCTTGGCTCTCAGTCTCTGACTTACCTGGCGGTCTTTTGATCTTCCCTCCTCCCTCAGATCACAACGTTACAAAGAAGCAAATTCAGAATCGGAGTCATCCGGCCGACAAAACATGCAGTGTCCATCATGTAGACCCAAGAGCCAAATGTCGAGTGGCGAAAGGCAAAATGTCTCTTCCTGTTCCTCCAAAAGAAGAGACGTGCCCGCGACCAATTTGTCTTTGGGAAGTTGGAGGTGGTAACTGGGACAGGCCGCGTCTCGGAGAGGCTCTATGGAGAGGAATGCCTACGAGGCACGCGCAGTGAGTGGCCCAAATTCAAAGTTTGGATCCTGGATGCCCCGTGAAATATCGACGCAAAGGGATCGTGGCCATTAGATTGCGCTGGGATGGTTCGTGAATGTTGTGGAGGTGGTGAACGTAAGCGCTTACGTTCACGGCCCGTCACTTTGCTTATACTTATTTTTTTACCCCCCATACCCCGAGATTCCCAGCTTCCGCGAAACGTTATCGGCTGTGCAGCGTTCGGCGTGGACCAAAAAGGGGCACCGGACCGGTAACCGGCTCCGTCAATTTAACCGGAACCAACACCAAGCCCTCCCCCAACACACCCCCCCCCCCCCCACAAAAAAAAAAAACAGGGGCACCAGACCAGTGCCGGCTCAGTCGATTCGACCAGGAAAAGGTCCACCTTTTAAAAAGAAATAGTTTCGATTGGTTCAACAGGTTAGAAGGGATACACATAACATTTGGCCAAAAGATGGTGGTGCGACCCACAAGCACGAGTTTCTGATCTTACCCCTCTTTTTCCCCCGAATCTTTCTTGATTCCTTAACTAGTAACCGATAAAGCGAGAGCGATGTCGTGAGGACTTTTGGGAGTTAGATTTCTTGTTATGATTTGAGGCTGCATCCTTCGGATTAAAAGACGGCTGTGTCATTCCCTATCCTAGTAGGTTTTAGGATGTGACAATGCAGAGCACCAATCTAGCTCAATTTTCGGAACGGTATTGAAAACACTGTCTCATCAGCCACTAAATTCGCGGCCCCAAACCTTGACTTGGGTAGACCGGGATTCGAGATTTTCTATTTTCCTTAGGGAATCATGTGTACTTTTTTTTTTTCGGTGTAGGTCATTTTGGGGATTACTTCTATTTCTATTTCCTTCTTTATATCCAATCTATAAACCGACCCAAATGAGCATAATTCACGCGCCCGTAACACATACAACTTAGGAGTACAATTCATGCACATGCACCAGGTGTGCGAAAATTTATTGAATAACTACGGTCTGCTTTAGCCCAACCAAACTCATCTGTCGGATTTTTTGGTTCTCATGTAAAACTCCCATGATCTAATAATTTATATGTGTGGGGCTCACGTGTGTATCGAGAACATGTACGGGACAGCATTGTTTTAGACTGTTGATAATGAACTATCATACAAGGAAAACAGAAGAAAGAAGGAGCGGAGGAGGAGGAAGCAAATCCCAAATCTGCGAGCAGGCTCTCCTAAACGCCATTAAGCCTAGCTTTCGTGTGGAACACATGCCAAGGTTGACCGGCCGCCGCCGATATCACTAATCCTACTGTAAGTTTGACCTACGAAATGGACTGTCACTGACTCGGTCAATGGACCAAACGGATCGGTTGGACGGACTGCGCCACCAAGCGTACCGACGGCTATTCCACAAAACGAAATCCCACGAAAAGTTTTTCCTTTCTAGCGAGCAGAAAGATAAAACCGATGTAGTTCGACGTGCCCCGTTCCTTCGTTTATAATGCCACAGGCGTAGTTGTCGACCCTTGACGCGACATTTCTAATTTTCTACGAACGCTGTTCAGATGGGCCAATAGATTTTATCCTCTTCGAGGACCAATCTGGCAATTAAACACATCCACTAAACAAGAGTATCCAATCGCAATCCAGATACTTGGAGTGCGCGAGTGGGCATGTTTGACCACGCGAAAGCTGCAAGAAATCACGTGTTCGTGTTCGGTGATTTCGCGAGCACAACGACGTTCAACTGCGGCCCTTGAAAGCTTCCAAGGGGCAAGATTCATCAAAGAGAAGGGCCGCTTGCGGAAGCCTTTGGTCAACTTGGGTTTTGTAGAAAAAATTTGGAGCTTTCCATTCGGAGCCTTTCACGGAAACCGAAAGCCGGATCCTCGTGCGAAACTTCGACGATGCCGATGGTTACGATTAAACAAACATTTTGGATGGAGACTTAACGACGGCGACGCGGGGTTCGCGCGAATGATGTGGGTCAAATGTGGAGGACGGGTCCTGATCAGGTCATTAAGCACTTGTTCAGCAGAA
The DNA here is from genome assembly GCA_031216285.1 of Syzygium syzygioides. Taxonomy (NCBI): domain Eukaryota; kingdom Viridiplantae; phylum Streptophyta; class Magnoliopsida; order Myrtales; family Myrtaceae; genus Syzygium; species Syzygium syzygioides. The sequence continues at coordinate 6,174,307 of CM062246.1, read as the reverse complement.
GGGACTGGCTAGGCAAGCTTGCTTTTGTTTGTGGTAAGTGTGGTTTTGTCGGTTTTTTTAGATTGAATTGTTTAAGCGAAAGCAAACGTATACGTTAAGTTTGCAATTAGTTTTGAGCTTTTTCATGGTTTCTGTTCGTTACTAGAGTTGTATGCCGCTCTTGGTCTCGGCCTTAGCTTTCGGAATCGACGATTGTGTTTGTTTAGGAGCGCTGGAACATGTGCTCCGAAAGCACTTGGTACTTGCTTTTGTTGAGCATGGGCAGCTCGAGAAATAGCGCATCTCGCGATTTGGATTAGTGTCGGAACAGGTTTGTTCTAAGGAAAGGAAAACGAGATAAAGCCACGGAGAACGTACATATCCGTGATGTAGTAACATGAGTGAAAAGTTATTATTGAAATTTATAAAAAAGAAAAATTATCAGCACATTTGCCAAATTACCAACTACATCTAAGAATCATGATTTCAGTTAATTAGATTGAGCAAGAGTTTGCAATGGTACTTTTAACAGAGTGATTATAAAGATTGACCTACCAAGATAGGTCACCAAAATTGATTTGGAGATGCTCCTTTTCCTTTCTTTCATAATCCGCATTCATCTCAGAAAAAAATGGGTCAATGGCAATTAATGACATTGATCACGAGAGCTCCTGCCGTCTAGAAATCGGCACCAGCATGAAAAATTTGACCATTCAATACTGTCAATTTAGTGTATGGTGGGACGTCAAAACATCATTATGAGTCGGTTAGTCAGATCATAGTCCCACAAAAGACCAGCCCAAAAGAATGATATTCAGTCCCATACGAATAGATCTTTTGGGAAAAATTACCTGATCGGCTTTAAATGTATTGTACGAATATCAATTTAATTTATAACTTTATGATTATATCGATTTAGTCCTATCTTTACATGAAATTTCAGTGTAGATCTTACAATCAATTTTTATCAGTGGAATTGACAAGTTCATTTGCCTTATAAGTGAGGCTTATGAAATACTTCTCTCCAATAAAAAAAAAATTCGATTTGTAAAGCATACCGTCCTCAAAAGCCTTGCGACTAAGTAGCATTATTTATAGATATTGAGTAGCACATACATATATGTGTGTATATTATGTATCAAAGAAATGAATTGAGCGAATTTCATTATGTTTATGCATCTTTTACTAACGCGAAATGACAGCTCAACTCGACTCTTTTCGAATTCGATTGGACGTTGGTGGGAACATTAATTATACCATAGTGATTAAACTATGATATACATAGGAATGATACGCTCTAATTAGTTAGTGATTAGGAATATACCATGATGTGATGTTGATGTGTTTTCCTTTGTCTTTTGACAGCTTGACAGCTTTACCCGTCAATTTGCTAGATGAAGACCAGTGATATTTAAAATGAGGTAGATGCCAAATTTAACCACTAATAACACGAGATACGACTTTAAAATAGAAGTAAATCGACAATAGACATGCTTTTTTATGGATGATCAATTTGTCGGAGCAACGGATAAAATTGATGCTCAGGACATTTATAAGGGATGTCACTGGCGAAAATACAGGTGATTTTAGGTAACTGACGGATGTTACATTATAAAGAAGTTTAGATCAGTTAATCGACATGCTTATCGAGGCATGATCTTAAAAGTAATATACAAGGTAGGCAATGGAACATATTCCAATCTTAATATACATATATAAAGTATGAACTTTGCCTTTGTTTTGATGGTTCAATAAGACCATTACTCCAACACTCTTGACATATAATCGATTTTTCTAAGCACTTGACGTGTCCCGCATTATAATTGTTGGATCTTATTTAATGAAAAGAAGAATATCTTAACGAATATACGTATATGCACATTAACTTCCTTTTGATTGTTCAATTACATCATTCTTCCACCCGTTTATTTTTTTAAAAAAATAAAATTATCAGTAAGAACGAATTTATTCCGACACTTATGATAGTCACTTGCACTTAAAAAGAACTAATGCGTGCTTAGCGTGTGTGCGCCATACTTTATTTCGGGATAATTGCTCAAAACTCCCCGTGATCTTTGGCGTTGCTGCAAAAACGTTCTCGAATTTCAAAGCCTTAAAGAATAATCCATTGATTTCGGTATAGTTCAACGATTGCCTACCGGTTTTCGAAGAGTTGCATATTACCGGCATAGATTTTGATTTTTGTTGCGATTGTCAATTAATATGTCTGTATCACCCAAGTGTTACACGAAAGTGGAATTGGTCAATTTTTTTTTACCAATTTAACCTAATATTAGATGGTTAATGAAATTTGAAAAAAAATTAAACATAGAGGATGTGTGGTGGTGGTGAAATTGAGAAAATTTCGTAGATGTTATTTCGATAAAAAAGAGAACGACTTAATTCATTTTTAAGTAATATCTAACCGGAATCTAAATAAAAAAAAATTAAATCCCGCGATTGGAATAAAAATAAATAAAAAAAAGGACGAACGAGTCCGAGACAAATCTTGCGTCAGCAGTTGTATGCTTGTTTTGTCGCTCGCGTTATCTTCTGGGGCATGAGAAGAGACAATCGTCTTAAATTCGCCTTTATTCTGGCCAACAGAAATTTGGCCTCTATCAAAACATCCGAACAACAAAAAACACAAAGACAACACGAAAAAATAAGAAAAAAGAAAAAGGAAAATAGAACCTTATCAAGAAGCATACGAATGCGAGCCCATCGAATTTCTTATTACCGGAAAAGCAAAAATCCAACTTCGCTTCTCCCAAAAGAAAATGGTGAAAGCTAAAACCAGCCACTTGTTAAGTCACACGGGCCGTACTCATGCCGAGAAGAACAAGTCAATGGGTCCTACGTGACCGCGTGTCACTAGGCAGGTCCACGCACGACCCGCGACCCAATCCCGCGCGCTATCGCCTGGCCGACACATACGAGCCCCGCTCCGTATCGGCCACTAGATAGAGACGCGTCCGATACGAGTAGAAACTTCTCACACGACATCGAAAGTATCTCGTGCGGTCGGTACGTTTGAGCCCGCCCGGCCCATGCCGTCCGCCCCCTCTTTGGAAATTCTCGTCGGTGCTCGAGCTCGGGGTCAATTACGATGACGGGCACCGAATGTCCCGGCAATCAGGTGAAAATCCATGCGCACGTCCGTGTAATCAACAGGTCGCGCGATTGACTCGGTTCATGTGATTACGATACTCGACGGATACCAACACTTCTCGATCACAACCGTTGATTCCTTTCCCGATCCGAGACCGACTCGGGTCGGGAAACGATCACAGCCGTCGATTCCGCGGTTTCCCCGTCCGCGTGCCGCTCGCGTTCTCAAGACGACGACGCAGCTCCTCCTCCTCCTCCTCCTCCTCCTCCTCCTCGCACAAATCGCTCTCCCCGAGCTGTCACCAGCGCGGGTCCCACGTGGCGCCGGGACCCCCGACGGGACAGGAGAAAGCAAAAGCTGGCGCAGCTCCCGGAGACGCACGGTGCCTTCCGCTCCGCCACGTGGCCCCCCCCGGCGGGGGGGCCCCGCCCCGTCAGTCGTCGCCTTCACCGAACCGGCACCGGCCGCGAGCCACCTCGATCCCATCCTCTCCCCCCTATAAACGCACGCAAACCTCTCTACCCTCCTCATCGAACGCCCGTTTCCGTCCTTGCTTCCTTCTTCCTCTCCGTCTCCGTCTCCTCCGTCCGTGCGAATCCGTTCCCGTTGATCTCCGCGTCCGGCCTCGCCACAGCGACCGCCGACCGGGTTTTGTTGTCCGGCGATGGAGAAGCACGCGCTCACGCTCACGGGCCTGCTGGCGAAGGCCGCGTCGGAATTCCCCGCCCGGAGGGCCGTCTCCGCCGCCTGCGGGAACCTCGACCTGGCGCACGCGCGGCTGCGGGAGCTCGTCGACCACGCCGCCGCCCTCCTCGCCGCCGCCGCCGGCGTCGGCCCCGGCGACGTCGTCGCGCTCACCTTCCCCAACACCGTCGAGGTATGTCCCGATCGCCGTGCATGTTCCTTTTTCCGGGTGCGAGTCTCCGTTTGCGCGGTGGGTGTGAATCTCGGGCGAGGGAAAGATTTCCTGTCGACGGCGTTTGAATTCGAGAAAAAAATGCAAACATCTCTGGAAGATCGCGATGGCGATGACTTCCTGAAAGATGGACTATGCTAAGGCGTAAAAAGAAGATGGTTCTTTAATGCTTTGCGGTTCTTCGAGAACAGAGCAACGGGAATGGCGTCGATTTCCATAAAATGGGATGGATGGTTTTGATTGAATCGAACACTGACCCCCTATTTGTCTGCATGTTCTGAAAACATGTGTGCGGGCGTGGGTCGATCTCCGTCGCCGCACGGCGATTAGTCTGTTGCTCTCTTTGGTCGGATTGGTGTGTTGGTTTGCTGATTGGGAATGCGTGCTTGTCCTGCAGTTTGTGATCATGTTTCTGGCGGTGATCCGATGCCGGGCCACGGCGGCTCCGCTCAACTCCGCCTACACGGCCGAGGAGTTCGAGTTCTACCTCTCCGACTCGGAATCGAAGCTCCTACTGACAGGACATGAAGGAAACCAGCCGGCTCAATCCGCCGCTTCCAAGCTCAACATCCCCCACGTTACCGCCAAGCTTCACTCGGCGGATTCCAGAATCACTCTCTCTTCGACTGACGTGGAGCCGAGCCTCGACGCGATGTCCAAGGTCGTCAACGATCCATCGGATGTTGCTCTGTTCTTGCACACCTCCGGCACTACGAGTCGCCCCAAAGGCGTGCCGCTAACTCAGCTCAATTTGGCTTCGTCGGTTCAGAACATCAAGTCGGTGTACAAGCTAACGGAGCTGGATTCTACCGTGATTGTGCTTCCGTTGTTCCATGTGCACGGCTTGGTTGCTGGATTGTTGAGCTCTTTAGTTGCCGGAGCTGCCGTGGCCCTCCCGGCGGCTGGTAGGTTCTCGGCGTCCACATTTTGGGCAGATATGGTTTCATACAATGCCACGTGGTACACAGCAGTCCCTACAATCCACCAGATCATCCTGGACCGCCACCTCAGCAAGCCGGAGCCGGCTTACCCGAGGCTGCGATTCATAAGGAGCTGCAGCGCGTCACTCGCGCCCTCTATCCTAGATCGGCTCGAGGAGGCATTTGATGCACCCGTGCTCGAGGCTTATGCAATGACGGAGGCTACTCACCTGATGGCTTCAAACCCCTTGCCCGAAGATGGTGAGCATAAGCCTGGGTCAGTCGGGAGACCCGTGGGGCAGGAGATGGCGGTTTTGGACGAGCACGGGGCCATACAGGCGGTGGGCGTGAGTGGCGAAGTGTGCATAAGGGGACCGAACGTGACCAAGGGTTATAAGCATAATCCAGAGGCAAATAAGCAGGCCTTCCAGTTCGGGTGGTTTCATACGGGTGATGTTGGGTTTTTGGATTCCGATGGGTACTTGCATTTGGTCGGTCGGATCAAGGAACTCATCAACCGTGGAGGTAACTTGATTGGAGTTTCGAAATATGGCCAATTATGTTTGCTATAACGGCGTTTCGAAAGTAGCTTCGACAGATCCTTTGTTGCGGCCAATGTGCTGAACTTTGGTTATGCTTTGCAGGAGAGAAGATATCCCCAGTTGAAGTCGATGCTGTGCTTCTGGCACATCCAGATATTGCCCAAGCAGTTGCCTTCGGAGTCCCGGATGATAAGTATGGCGAAGAGGTAAACAAACCTTTCATTCTTCATTTTGGCGTTACCTAGTGTTCCTCATTAAGAATCAGCTCTTTCTGTTTGTCAATTTCCTGAGAGATTGAATATCTCTTGAGATAGCAGTCGGAATTTGGAGTACATCTTCGTGCACAAGTTTTGAAAACAAAAGTGAAAATTCTTAGCCAAATAATTGCAATGATCAACGCCCTGGTTGGTTCGTGTGCAGATAAATTGTGCTGTGATTCCGAGGGAAGGTACCATTGTAACAGAGCAGGATGTGATCCAGTACTGCAGGAAGAACCTCGCAAGCTTCAAGGTCCCAAAGAAGGTTTTCCTCACGGACGCCGTCCCGAAAACTGCCTCCGGGAAGATCCAGCGCCGGATCGTGGCGGAGCATTTCCTCGCGCAGATCTCGACCGCCAAAGTCCCCAAGTTCGGTGCTTAATCATCTCCTCAGAAGCGCACGAGTCTTAGGTCGGAATTCATTTTCAGTACCAAATATCAAGTATAGGGGTTACCTTTTAGTTCGTCTCTATATTGTTGACCGGCATTCTCTCTTAATTGATTGCCGGTGGTTGAATGGAATTTGCATTCGTTCCTTGTACATACGTATTGGTATCAATAAAGAGAAAAACAACGTTCCTGTTCTAAGGAACTTCTTCACAACAAGTTCATCGCATGGCATACATCTTTGGTCTGATATCTTCACGCAACCGCGTGCATATGAAGCGACGGATCGGGAAGCAACAGCTTCTGGCTCTGAGTGCCCCAAAGGCGAGCAGCAGGTCACATTTTGCGTACGCGGAACCGCGCATGTGAAGCGACGGGTCATCCAAGCGTCAGAACAGCCGCCGCCCGCGGAGCAAAAGGGCTATCAACCTCATCATCTCTTCCAAGTGCACCTCCTCGGGCCTTAGGTTAACCTCGACGCGTACCCCGACAACTTGACGGGCGCATTCCCGTTTGGAATCACAAGCTGCCGTGCAGATCCTTAGGTACATCGATCAAAACCCGACCAGGCCTCCCTGAATTTGCTACCTAACATGCCTTGTTGATGTGGCTCGCTGATGTGGTTTGACAAATGCCGTCGGATTGAAGTCAGTCTTGCCTGGTGATTGTATCAAGTGTGAATGAACATAAGTGATTATATCACTTCATTGGGTCCAAAAAATTGACGGAGTGGAATGAAATGCAAATTTAACTTGATCGTCTTTTCAATTTGAACCAACACGAGAAATTAAGTAGTGTTTGCTGTGCCCCGCCACATATCATGAGTCCGCATTCCACAACCATTGTAGTGGGAGTTCGTCATATATTTATATGAACATATATTTGAAAGAGCAAGTGAACAAAGGCTATTCAGTGCCACTACCGAAAGTATACAATTGATACAAATATCATCATCCGGGCATTTTGCTGATTGTGATCCAGAGCCGTATGAGGAAACTTATCTTGAAGAGCACGATCATTTCATATATAATCATAACCGTAATGGTTTGCATCAACCGAAGGAGCAGAAAATAGTAAATGTTGCAACGAAGAACATGATGTTCGGCAATTCTCCAAGTAACAAGCTAGTACAGTGGCTAAAGTCTAAGAAACTAGAAAGGCCAATTGGGTGCAACTTCTTCCTGGTGCGACTCCAAGACGTTGTTCCTTGCATGAAGAGCTCGACCGCGTTGCTTGACGACCGTACACAAGAGGTACTTGACCAACGGACTTATTTCCATATTCTTCAACTGAGCCGCCCATTCAGGGTCCACCATTATGTTCGCTGCTGTTGGAGGAAGCGAATTGGCATTTCTGTCACTGTGAAAAGCCCGGGATTCAGCGGCGTAGCAGATGCCATTCTGTGGAGTGACAACTTTGTCTTTATCGAAAGCCGGGGAAGTGGATGGTTGAGCTCGAGCGGTGGCGGTAGTTGAGGGTGGTGATCGGGCAGAAGGAACGTCGACGGCGGTGTGATCATCACGGAGCGACCGTGCCTTCTTTGCTCGTCGATTCTCTTCCTCAAATTGCACTCGGCCGTGCGGATTCCGGCACACGTATTTGTTGCTGATTACGCACAAGACACACTCCATTTCCTGCATTATATTTAAATTGAATAAATTGTCTAATTCCTTTGATTAAAAAAGGGACAAAAGAACTAAACAACGAAAATACGTATATAAAAACTGAGAGAATATTTGTGCCCTAAGAATGTATATGCAACCTATAGCGAGGGCCACAATGGCGTTACGACAAAAGCACACTCTCCAGACCAATCACATCATACGAAGACAGATATTTGTGGCTTTTCGCAATTAACCGATTGATTTTTATACCCTAATCATATTCGCGGTCCATTGTAGATGGATCATAAACACATTTATATCATCGATCAAACCCCAATTATTGCTTTTGAATTGGATAGAACTAGTTAGGATCCATAAAAAGCACTGGAATTAAGTAAATGAACACCTTCAAACACACAAGATTGTGAAACGTTGACATGGAACGAATATCGTGTCCAAGGTATTCATATCGACAAAAGCATTAAGGAAGATATACCAACCAAACATGTATTCGGGATGATTAGGAACCGAACAGAATAGGGAAAGAAACACATACATTGTGCGGATGCTTCGAGTACTCGTACATGATCCAGTGCCCATTCTCGGCCTTGTCGGCTTCGCCGCTTGAGCTAGCTTTCGGTTCGAAGGTAAAGAGTTTCTTGTAGCCGACTACCTCACCTTGCGAACCCTTGATCTTGTAACTCTGTTCGCCCTTCCAAGTACCTGAGCCAGCAGTCCTGTCCACTCTCGATTTGTTCTTCTTCTTCAACGTGGTGAAAACATAGAACTTCTCGTCTCGGTCCTTGCCAAAGATCTTCCAGGGATCACCGCCGCCGTACACGTCACAATCGCGAATGACGTCCGGATCAGGCAACGGTTCTCGATTCAGCCTCCGCATCAAGTAATTGAAAAAGAGCTCATCATCGGTGGGTAGAAAGCAAAGTCCGCGATACCAAATCGCCATCGTATTGAACTCAAAAGTGATGACAAAATCTCTTTCTTCTTCTCTGGCTTTTGTTGTTTTTGAACCAGAGATGTTCGCCGTTGGCTCTCATGTGCTCTTTTTTTATAAACGTGGACCAAGTAGGGTATGGGATTAATGTACACAGATTGGAGATCACCGTCCCATATTTGATGGAGTATTTATCTTGAATCTTGACAATTCTTGGATAAACTGGATTGCTTGGCGTGAGATTATTGGAGGACTTAACTAATTCAAAGCCATTGTTATCCAAAGCCAATTCAAACCCGACTTCAAACATTACTTCATGTCAAACCTTTTCCGGTCAATAGTTCAAATTTCATGTGGATAATCTTCGGTCCATCTTTCGTGACAATTCATGATATACTTCATAGATTCTTGGATAAATACTCAACTAAAACAACTGCGCTAAGGTAAAGTCAACCAAGTTTGGGAACTTTATCCTCAAACAAATGAGGTTCTTGGATAAATTCTTGATAGGTTAAAAAAAGTCGTCTTTCCTTTTTTAGCAATATCCTGGCATGGCCAACTATATCATTTGAATTTCTTTGATTATTTGATAATTAGGTCAATAACGATAAAGAAAAAATGGAAAAAGAAAAGCTAGTAAAGATATTGATTAATGGGTTAATGGCTGGCCAACTAGATATAACTATCATTTCAAATGTTTTCTTCTTATATACACAAAAATTAATAGGAGATTTGCCCGTGCAAAGTAGGAGTAATATGATTAGTCCTATATATCTGTTAACTAACAAATTGCAAGTAAACGTGTAAGTCTTTGTATATGTATCTGTTTAAATCATATTCATAAATCCCAATTGCCTTTGTATTTTGTCACTTTTCAATTTTATAACTTCTGGATAATACCTGATAACTTCATTGTAGGAATAAATTAGGGCCTATTTGTTCTTGATTAGCAAAAGTGAAAATATTCTTCCGATTTCCCTCCAAAATTTGAAGATCATCCAAATTTTAAAAAAAAATTTATGCAAAAGTATAAGGGAGTTTACATGCCAACATTTGTTTGTTGTCAAAACGTATGGTAGTGAGATTTTGATTAAAGGAAAAATTAAGAGTAAAATTCAATCCGTCAGACAAGCCATACGGTGTTTAAATTACCATGTGCTAATAGATTTTCCACATGTAATGATTCTAGTACTTTAGGATACGAGTTGGAAGATGTATAACACCTAAGATTTTCCAATGATTATGAACCTACTAAAATTTATGCTTAAAATTCAAACCCCTTCAAATGGAAAAATTCTAGAGATCCTTTGCTCTAATCACAGATCAAGTAACTAAGATTGGTAAAATTCAACGAATAATAGTACTTTCTCAAATAATAAATGTCAAGTAAGTTGGTTATGCATTACTAAAATGGATCTTGTTAATCACCGCTCAAATGATACTTGTTAAATAAGCAATTTTTTATTTTCAATCTATTAATTGTGCATATTAGGGTGATAGTTAGTGCATTGAAAATGACAATAACTTTCTTATTTGATTATTTAACAAATGTCTTAAGGACATTCAATTAAACACAATCCCAATAAGACATAAGAGGTCGATTTGAAGATACTGTAAATCAATACATTTGAGAAAGTGATTTTCAGGGTTAAATTCAGGACTAATACATCAGACTGAGCAAGGCGTTGAGTTCACAAAATTGTTCTTGGTTAAACCTCTTATTCCATGTTGTAGATATAAATTACACATATGGTTAAAAGGTGCGTATAACAATTAGTAAATAATCTTTGATGCACTAATAATTTTTACATAGCAATGACCAATTTTGCTTTCATATGACAAGACTTACCATATAGCGTGTTTTATGATGCATAGCAATCTTAGAATAATGCACCTAGATTCATGAATCAAATTTAATTTTCAACAGACAGGAGGTGGATTGAAAACAGCGTCTTCGTCGAAACCCAGGAAAGCGGCAAGTTGATCTTGAGTGGCAGCCGGAGCTGAGGGCGGTAATGCGGTGGAAAATTCGTCGACGGCATTTGGGTGATCATAGCAGAATAGGAGTGGCTTCTTTGCTGGTCGATTCTCCTCTTCGAGTTGCACACGGCCGCGCAGCTTACAGCACTCCTTCTTGTTTACTTTTCGGGCGTATTTGTTGCTGATTACGCATAAGACGCACTCTGTTTCCTGTATGACATTTAGACAAAATGAATTAGCATTTCCCTATGTTAAAAAAAATTAAGAAGAGGTTATAACCAATATGAACAGTAAGATAGCAAAAATGTGTCCTAGCAATGTACATGAGACCTAGTAAGAGCCAAAGTCATGTTATGGCGAAATCACACTTTCTTGATCAACCAAGTCAAGATTTACAATTAACTGATAAATCAAAGAATTCCTTTTATACCCTAATCTTTCTGTGGGTGGATCATAAACACAGTTATATTATCCATCAAACCCTAACTAATGCTTCAAAGTTGGATCAAAATATGTAGGATTCACAAAAAGCACCAAGTTAAAGATATAAAGACACTTGACTCGTTATACATAATTCGTGTTTCGGAGTCGGGCGTGTCATGTCAATATAAAATTATATTATTAAGTAAATCGATCTGAATATGATCTATTTAATAATCGAGTCAGAAAAATCAATTCGAGCATGACCTATTTATTAAATAGGTATCAGAACATCAACAATATAACTCATTAAATTAGTCAAATTGGGTAAACTTAATCTAAATGTGGCAAAAAAAACAGTAATGAGATCTTTAAAATAAAATTCAACTTTTATGACTCATTTCGCGAAATTGATGTGCTTAATAAGTTAATAGTATTCTAAACACAATCAAATAATTTTTTAGAAAGATTTAAATAAAGTTGCGAATTTGTTTTCTTAGTTAATCCATAGAAAAATTTAATTTTCATCCTCAATAATCCAGAATAAATTTATAAGTAATGTCTCTATTCACTTATATTACGGTCATCACTAGCAAGAAGTAGGAAAATATAGCTAATTTAATTTAAATTGGTCAATTTTCACTTATATAACAGAAAAATTATGTTAATGAGTGTATTGAGCACTTATTAATCATTATAACTATTTCATCATCACGAGGAAAATCTCAGTCCCTCCTAACTTCTGAGTTAATCCTCATTATATTTAATCTGAAGAAATCATCCTTTCCCTTTGATAAAACAAAATAGAAAGAAATTAAACAACTAAAATACATATATCAAACGTATGATAGAATGCCGACCAAAAAAAAACGTATAATAGAATAACTATGCCTTGGAATGTACATGCAACCCAGAATTGAGTTACGGTAAAAGCAGATACTATCTTGATCAGTCAAGTCAAAATAAGAATGGTCTATATTGTGTTTAAGATGAGACCGGTTGATATCAATAGAAGTATGAAGAAAGATATACCAACCAAACGTGTATTTGGAATATTTCACAACTGAAGAGGAAATAGACACTTACAATGTGAGGATGTGTCGAGTACTCATACATGATCCAGTGCCCATTCTCGGCCTTGTCAGCTTCTACATTCGAGCCGGCTTTTGGTTTGAAAGTGAAGAGTTTTTTGTAGCCAACTAGCTTACCTCGTGAATCCCTGATTTCGTGGCTCTGTTCGCCCTTCCAAGTACCCGATCCAGCAGTCCTATCCACTCTTGATTTGTTCTTCTTCTTCAACACAGTGAAGACATAGAACTTCTCGTCCCAATCCTTGTCAAAGATATTCCAGGGATCGCCACCGCCGTACACGTCGCAATCGCGAACGACATCCAGATCGGGCAGCGGTTCTTGATTCAACCTCCGCAGCAAGTAATGGAAAAAGAGATCTTCGTCGGTGGGTTGAAACGAAAATCCGGGATGCCTAATCGCCATCATAATGAACTTGAAGCGATGACGGAATCTCTCCTTTTTCTTCTCTGGCTTTTGTTGTTTTCGAACGAGAGATGTTCCCCCTCTTGTGCTTTTATAAACGTGGGTGGACTGATTACTTTGCAGTGAAGGTAACGGGATTAATGAACACAGATAGATGATCTCACTCCCATATTTGATGGAGTATTTATATTGAATCTTGACGATTCTTGGATAAACTGCATTGCTTGGCGTGAGATTTTTGGAGGACTTCACTAATTCAAAGCCAACTTCAAACATTACTTCGTGTCAAACCTTTTCCGGTCAATAGTTCAAATTTCATGTGGATAATCTTCGGTCCATCTTTCGTGACAATTCATTATATACTTCATAGATTACTCAACTAAAACAACTGCGCTAAGGTAAAGTCAACCAAGTTTAGGAACTTTATCCTCAAACAAATGAGGTTCTTGGATAAATTCTCGATAGGTTAAAAAAAAACGTCTTTCCTATTTTAGCAATATCCTGGCATGGCCAACTATATCATTTGAATTTCTGTGATTATTTGATAATCAGGTCAATAACGATGATGAAAAAATGGAAAAAGAAAAGCTTGTAAAGATATTGATTAAAGGGTTAATTAATGGCTGGCCAACTAGATATAACTATCATTTCAAATGTTTTCTTCTTATATACACAAAAATTAATAGGAGATTTGCCCGTGCAAAGTAGGAGTAATATGACTAGTCCTATATATCTGTTAACTAACAAATTGCAAGTAAACATGTAAGTCTTTATATACATATTTGTTTAAATCATATTCATAAATCCCAATTGCCTTTGTATTTTCTCACTTTTCAATTTTATAACTTCTGGATAATACCTGATAACTTCATTGTAGGAATAAATTAGGGCCTATTTGTTCTTGATTAACAAAAGTGAAAATATTCTTTCAATTTCCCCCCAAAATTTGAAGATTCTACAAATTAAAAAAAATGCAAAAGTATAAGGGAGTTTTTTTTTTTATGGTCAAGACAAAAGTATAAGGGGGTTTACGCATCAACATTTATGAGTTGTCAAAATGTATGGTAGTGAGATTTCATTTAAAAGAAAAGTAAAGAGTAAAATTCAATTTGTCAGACATGTCATATAATGTTTTAAATTACCATGTGCTAATTGATTTTCCACATGCAATGATTCTAGTACTTTAGGATACAAGTTGGAAGATGTATAACACCGAAGATTTTTCAATGATTATGAACCTACTAAAATCTATGCTTAAAATTCAAACCCCTTTAAATGCCATACGGAGTTTAAATTATCTCTCCTGTAATTTCGCGATGATTTAATTGCAAGATCCGGTTAGCTTCTGCGTTATATTACAAACACCCTCCTTTTCAATTTTCTACGCCACAATGAGCAAAGAGCAAATTAGAATTTTTATTAACGACAAAATTCGACATTATCTCATAAATCGTCGACAATTAGTTATGTTATTGTCTATCATGCTTCTTCAACTCGTGTGGCGCTTCGGTTCGTATGAGTGGAGGCCTTTGCCTCGTGGTTTTGAGCCGGTGATGCGTTCGTTTGTCATTTGGTAGATCGATTGACATTGCCGCGGCAACTGAGAAGTACTTGGATGAATCCACACGTCCGATCATGGTGAGATTACTTGTGCGTGACATTCGGTTCTCCTTCTTCGGTTGAGTTCATGCACGACAATTGCTGATTCTGAGTTATGTTTTCCGTTTGATAGTTTCCTAGATTATCAGTTGGATTAAAGTCTTTTGGCTCACTGTTTGCTACATCTTCTCTGTTGCTGTTTATATTCGTGCGCATTATCTTTGTTAAGGCTATCTCATAGTTTTGTTTGAATGTGTAGGGAACGTACAAAGAGTAAACAAACGATAACGATAAGGTTTCTGTCTAAGTTCAAAAGTTGGTCGAAGGTCTATTTAATATTTACCTGCTGGGTATGCGAATGCTTCTAGAACGCCGACCGCTGAAAGTCGAAACCCAACTCATTTTCGAGCAGGAAGTGGCAGTCGGTTTCCGATGAGGCTACATGATACAGCGAAACCCGTAAAGGGTGTTGGCGTATTGTAAGGCACCGATCATTTTCTGAAATAAAATCTTGTAATTTACACGTTCCTAGTAAGGCATTGAGCGTTTAGTTAAATTACTCGCTCATCTCTTTCTTATACTTTCTCCGGAAAGTTTATGCAATTTCATGTGCGCGCAGATTCGGTCGCGCGCCGTCACAAAGTTCTTATTTTCTCGTCTCCGACAAAACAAAAGAAAAATCACCTTAAAATGTAATATTAAGAATTAGATCAAACGAACATTATTTCATATTTGCGATTATCTGAATCATGTTCATTAGTAATTTTAGGTTTCTTTTTTTTTCCCTTTTTTTTGGGCCAAATTTTGTTATTTAAGAAGAATCCCACTGGGTGGGATTTGTTGGGACAAGTTTTATTATTTAAGAGGATGGTATAGTTAGCCACTTGTTTTCCTTATGATAATTAGATTTCACATAAAAATTTTAAAAAAATTGATGCCATCGTTTTAAATAGCAATTGAATGGTTGACGGCACTAAAAATCCTAAAACTTATCAAATTTGTGCAATTGAGTTCTAAAGTTAATACCGTCAAATTTGATTAACGGAAAACACTAACATATCTTATTTTAACCATTTCTCTCTCTTACATGGCAAATAGGAGAAAGAAAATATGTCCACTTCTGCGAAACGACGATGTTGTCTCTCTGCGTAACTAAATGTTGCCTTCTTCCCCAAGCTGTGAGCGCCGTCTGTTTCCCCAAGCTCAAAACGTCGTCTAAACCCTAAGCCCCAATTTCAATGTCATCTCTTGAACGTCGTCTCCATCTTCCTCCTCCAAACCCTAGGCCCCAAACTCAATGTCATATCTCTGCCTCCGAACGAAATTAACACTCGTCTCCCTTTAAACCCTAAATCCCAAATCAATTTCAACGATTTCGAGTTCCCTTGCTCTTGTGATTTGGGTCCCCTCAGGAATAGGAGTTCGACGCCCATCCTGATCTGGAGTTTGACATTTATCGTGAGTTCGAGTTCTCTTCTTTGTTGATCACGAGTTCGTGTAAAGACTCGTCCTATAGGAGTCTTGGTGGAGGATTGAGTGGCGTTGACGATGGTGACAGCAGCGGCAGCGGCGACGACTATTCTCAAGCCTCTTTCCTCCTTGCGTAGGTAACACATCCATTGTTACTTCTTACTATTGTATTGGAATTCACTCACGTATTGCTTCTACATGTTAATTGATCGTAGGCATCATGAATTGATAAATACTTGTATACTTTGTCTTGCTGAAGCACTCAGCTAGATAGTCATCCGGATCATTTTTCTTATGGTGTATTGTACATATGACATGATAACATGAAGTTTCACTAAGTTCCCAAGCTCTACAGGAATAAGTCTTCATATTCAAGTCAACAACGTATTTGTCACCGCCTATTATAATCTCGTATCCTTGATTTCCATTTCAAATCAATTGGAAATACCTACTAGCAGTTGTATTCAGATGTAACTTACGGACAATTTTTGGACCATAATTTCTAGTTCACTTAGCACATGCATCCCTCTTAGTGTGGATGTAGAAGCAATACGTGAGTGTATTCCAATGTAGCAGAAAGAAGTACCAATGGGTGTGTTACTGCACAAGGAGGAGAGAGGCTTGAGGATAGTCATCGTCACCATCTCCGTCGTCGACGCTGCTTGATCCGCTGCCGAGACTCCCATAGGATGAGTCTTTGCACAAGCTAGCGACCAACAAAGAAGAAAACTCGAACTCGCGATCGACTAAGGCGTCGAACTCCAAATTAGGATGGGCGTCGAACTCCTATTCGCGAGGGGACCCAAATTGCAAGGGTAAGGGAACTCGAAATTGTTGAAATTGATTTGGGGCTTAGGGTTCAAAGGAAGATGAGTGTTATTTTCATTCAAAGGGAGAGAGACGACGCTGAGTTTGGAGCTTAGGGTTTAGAGGGGGAAGATGGAGACGATGTTCGAGAGACGACATTGAAATTGGGGCTTAGGGTTCATACGACATTCTCAGCTTGGGGAAGGAGACGGCGTTCACAACTTGGGGGAGGAGACGACGTTCAGTTACGAAAAGGGAGAACGACGTCGTTTTGTAGATGTAGACATATTTTCTCTCTTCTATTTGCCACATAAGAGAGAGAAATGATTAAAATAAGTCACTTCTATTAGCCAAGTTTGATGGTGTTAACATTAGGACTCGATTGCACAAATTCGACAGATTTTAGCACTTGATTACACTTTTTGCAAGTTTTGAGACTCAACTGCACTTTCGTGACAATTTCTAAGATTTCGAGTGCACTTATCCCTTTCATCTATTTTATAAAAATAAGGGTGTATTTAGTTATACAAGGAGTAGAAATAACATGCACATGCTTCGCCGTCACCATGTACATATGTATTCATATTTTTCGAAAATCATAAAAGCATACATACGATATACAGATTCATATACGTCGAAATTTATGTAATTAGAAGGACCTCAATCTTTATTAGATGATTAATTCTTTAATTTAATTTTTTTATGGAATTTTGAAAAAGAAAATAATTAAATATCGGCTTTCCAATGATAAATGTTTATAATACTCAGCTTCTGTGAAACTCCCATACGAGCAGACGCACCACTAGGGTTTTAGCCTCATCTCTCGTGTGCTCTCCTCTTCCCACACTCGCTCAGCTATGGAAGATGCGCCGCCGCCGCCGTCGCCGTCGCCGGCGGCCCCGCCCCCAGCGGCCGCGCAGCCCCCTTGCTGGAGCAGCATAGTGAAGGCCCAGCCTCAGGCGAAGGTCGAACCGCAGAGCAGCGCGGCCACGACGACGCAAAAGATCTTCGTCGGCAGCTGCAACTCCTCGAGGGGCGTGTCCGTGGCGGTCGTGGACGCGAACGCCATCATCGACGGCGGCGAGAAGCTTCGAGCCCTCGCCGACAGGTTCGTCTCCGTCCCCGAGGTCATGAGCGAGGTCCGCGACCCCGTCTCGCGACGCCGCCTCGAGTTCGTGCCGTTCTCCGTCGAGACCATGGAGCCGAGCCCCGAAGCTCTGAATAAAGGTGCTTTGATGGTGGAATTGGAATTGGAATTGCTATTGCCCTGCCCTGGTATATAGATTGTTCAGGGGGAATTATGCGTGCTTTGAGGCGTTGTAAATTTACTGCGCTCGTCGCGCTAATTGAGCTGAAATCTCACTTGCCCTTTTGTTTTATGGACGTAAAAGGTGATTATGAGAGGTATTGGGGAAAAAATTCGCTGGCATTGTCGTGTTAATTGACCTGAATTGTCATCTTTTGGGGGTTTTATGGTGTAGAAGATGATTGTGAGAGGTTCGAGGGGAAAATTCTTGGTATTATGTTCTGTAAGAAGCTTTGGGAGATGTATAACTTGCTCATGAAAATGAGCCGTCTGTCATAATTTTCTCATTCTAACATAAGTGGTAATTCATAAGGAGTGATAGAACTGGTTTTGCCTGTCAAAAGAAATCAATGTTCTAGAAATTGGAACCGCAGAACTGACTCAAACGAAATGGACTTGAGAAGTTTGGTTGAGGTTTGGTTCCTGTATGCAAGTTTCCAGTGCTCTCAGACCATAAATGACAGAAGCCAAGTTTGCACCAAGACAAATTGTGTAATTTACATGGATATTCATTGTCCATATCCTTGCATAGGAGGAGACATACTTTCTGAGTGATGCCTCAATATCTGTAAATGGCAACATGTGGCCAATCAAGCACGACTTTATTTTTTGTTATCATTGCTTTTATGTGTCCATTTAAATTTGTCATTTGTCTAAATCTATATTGATTTTTCTGCAGTAACATGATTTTATTTTTATTGATCGCATGTTAAATAGAATTTGTCCTATGATTTCAACTTTTATATATTCATTGTAAACTAAAACAAATCTGACGAAAAAGGTGGAAATACTAATTAAGGGAGCAAATGATGTAATAGAGTTCGGGTTTTCTGAAAATCAAAGCAGTCGTCGTAATTCTGTTTTGGTCTTAGCTTTTTTCTTGCTTATCGTTCTTGTATAGCTTCTAAGAGTGGGACTTTTGATGATTTTTCTTGCATATAAAATAGCTATGCTTTAGACTTTATAGAATGTCAAGTGACTTATCTGTTTTATGTGACTCGACAGTTATAAAGTTCGCTCGAGCAACTGGTGACTTGCAAACTCTTTCCGATGTGGATCTGAAACTCATTGCGCTGACATACATGCTTGAGGCTCAAATTCATGGCATTAACCATCTGAGAGATTGTCCACCGCCTGTACATACAGTTAATATTAAGAGGCTTCCTGAGAATGACATGCCTGGATGGGGAAAAAATGTTTCTAATCTGGAAGAGTGGGAAGCATTAGAACATGAAGCTGAGGAGAAAGCAAATACTTCTTCGAGAATTCTACCACTGAAAGACTTAAACCTGAACATTATTCCTGAAGACAGCCTTTCTAAAGATGATTCTGCTGGTGATAATCCCTCTGTGGATCATGAGAATGCGGAGGGAAGTTCGACAAAACATAGAAGATTTCCCTCCAAGAAAAAAGAAATTACAATTGAAGGCAAGAAAATGGTAGCAGATGGAATTGACGCTTCTCAGGGACAAGTTGACAATGATGCCGGTGATTGGCTGCCTGCCGTCAGTAGAAGTACTCATAGAAGATATCTTAGAAGAAAAGCTAGACGTGAACATTTTGAGATGTTATCCGAGAAAGAGAGTCAACAAGATGCCGAGAAGGATATTGATAACCACTGTATTGACGATATCAAAGGCTCGGGAGGGCTGTCACACCATTGTCCTGAAGAAGTGCTATCTGCCAACGGAACTTCTGAGGAGAGTGAGATCGTCAAAGGGGTGGAGGGCAGTGAGGATCTTTCTTCTATCTTGAAACAAATGAGATTGGAGGAAGATTCAGCATCAGCTCTTCGAGAAGAGATAGAGCATCACCTTTCTTCTTCAGTAATGGAATCCGACAAGGTGATGATATCAGAATTAGCATCTGCTGATGCAGCTGAAGCTGAAGCTGTTGGCCGAGATGATGTTGATAATGCCAGTGAAGAAACAGATCAATTGGAGAACTCAAGCCAGACTAATGAAAGCAATGATGCATCTTATTTAGATGATCAGAGTAGTGAACAGAGTTGGGTGCTGAGATCTTTGTCGGAATCCAGCGTAGCTTGCATTACTGGTGATTTTGCAATGCAAAATGTTATTCTTCAGATGGGCCTACGCCTGCTTGCTCCTGGGGGAATGCAAATACGCCAACTGCACAGGTTTGTTTCTAAATATTATAGATGTAATGACATGGTGATTAACTTTCTGATTTTCTTTGACATCAACTCGAAGTTCTTATGGAGAATGCTAGCCTTTTGAATTTCTCATAGTTAATCCTGCAAGTTTCAGCTGAGCTCCCCTTTCACTCGATTCTTGTCCCGTTTTTTTTATCTGGTTATTTTGAAGTTGAGTTCGGCAATAGGATATCTTTACTAGTATTCGAAATTGAGGTCGTCTCATTCTTCAGATGGAATCAAATGTAGGAATTGGTCAGCATGAGGTTAGAGTTCACTTGGTGTAAAAGTTTTTTTTCGCCTCTTGCGGTTCCATCAGGAGGGACAAGAACTTGCAAAAGTAAGAGGCATTTTTTCTGGAAAAAAGTTATGGCTGGGGGAGGAGAGAGGGAAGGAAAGGAGAAAAAGAAAAAGGAAAAGTGGGGAAACAGAGAAGGAACAGAGAGGTGTAGGGGGTGGTTGAATCTGGTATTTCTATGAACTTGCAACTGTTTTGTGGGAAACAGTGGTGGTTCTTCAGCAGTTATGGCTGTTGAATCTTTTACTTTCAAGCATAATGCTTTCATTTTTTTGGAGGGGTATGGTCACTTCCTTTGACCTGGACGTCACTGGTTTGAGTCACAGAAATAGCCTCTCTGCAAAAGCTGATAGGGCTGTGTAATTTCACCCTCCTAGACCAGTGCACTGGGAAGCTTGTTTAGCTTCTATTGTTCTTTATCCAAAGAAAGTGCAGTCTTTAATGAACTTCAGTGTCAGTCTACTCACGTTTTGTTTTATGTCCCCAGGTGGATACTGAAATGCCATGCTTGCTATACTGTGACTGCTGAAATTGGGAGAGTTTTCTGTCCAAAGTGTGGAAATGGTGGAACCTTGCGTAAAGTTGCTGTCACGGTCAATGAAAATGGAGTTGTGTTGGCAGCCCGTCGACCACGTATCACTTTACGTGGCACCAGAGTAAGTATATTTGGTTGCTGGAAGCTGCAATTTTTATTCTTTAATTTTAACAGAAGGTGGATGTATTAATCATTAATGCCATTGCTATGTTGAATATGGTTTTTGGTTTGTCTGAGCATGTTGGCTCTTTTTGCTGATTTTAATTTAATTGTTGCACTTGCTCTCTTTGTTGCTATAATCTGATTTTTTTTTCCAAAAATTATTGTGCTTGGTAATCTCTGCTTTTAAAATGGGAACCATCCCGGTTTTGCTTCATAACTATGATAATTTTCCAGTCTCTGAAACATCCATTTTCTTTCTGCAGTTTTCGCTGCCATTACCCCAAGGCGGAAGAGATGCCATTTCGAAGAACCTCATTCTACGTGAAGATCAGTTGCCACAGAAGTACCTCTATCCTAAAACAAAGAAGAAGGCAAATAAAGAGGTGAATTATCTTTCATAGTGTCGATCGTTTCATGCCATAGCAATTAACTCAATTAAAACTTGGAAATGTTCAAGTTTCTTTCCTTTTGCTTGAACTAATACAGCATATATTTCCGTTCTGCAGGGAGATGACTTCTTCACTTCAGATGATGTGTTCTCCTACCATAGTGATAAGAGGAGTTCTTTTCAGCCTCCCGTAAGGAAGGCCTTGGCGGTTTTCAGCGGAAAGAGAAATCCGAATGACAACCACTTTTCCCGCTCTAGACGTAGATAGATCTTTTGGCAATCTCTCTCTCCCTCTCTCTCCCTCGCCCGCTCGTGCGCCCGGGGTGAAGGGGAAGGGGGTGGAATTTTTGTTGCATGAGTGTTTAAGCACGCACCCCCAGGGTGAAGGGGAAGGGTGGAATTTTTGTCGCTCAAGTGTTCTAGGTTTTGCTTCAATAGAGATACAAATGCACCTGTTTTTATTAATTATGATGTGAAACATATCGGCAGTACGTTGATTGAGTATAATTGTGTTTCGATATATGATGGCGATCTCGCTAAGTCATGATCTGGGGCTCCAGAATGTATTGTTCTCGTTTCCTTCATCCAGAACACAGTTAGAACTGAATGCATAAAAGAAAAAGGGTTAATATTACGAAAAACTTTAACTGGTACCTTAATGATAAATTTACTCTGAATTAATTGTTTTATCATAAAAAATACAACTTGCAACAAATTTATCATCTGTTAGTATCTGTTAAATTTTATCGTCAAATTGTTAAGTTAAATGACTCTTGGCAGTTGATGGCGGTTGACGAGCATATCAATTTGAGATTTTACCACAGTTTTATCAATTTGTGATTTTTCATGATATTAATCTAATTTAACGAAGGGTAAATTTATCACAAGTGTACTGATTTAAAGTTTTTGGTGGTTAAAAAATCAGTTTGAAGTAAATTTATAATAGGATAACCAGTTTTGGGTTTTCATAGTCAAAAAATTAGTTCGGAATAAATATGTCACAAGTATATCAGTTTGGGATTTTTGGCTGTATTAACCCAAAAAAAAACGTAATGTCACTTATACTGTGGATTGGGAATTGCGGGATAGTTTAAACCTAGTTTTATGGATGGAGAAAGCAAATTGGAGACACAAGCGGAAGTTCCCTACGCAGTGTACACATGGCCATTCAGTTATTTCGGTACAATGAAAAGCTCTTACAACTTTGCATGAAGATGGTTTGTCCTGGAAAAACAGGTACCTAAAATGGAAAACCCTCGCCGCACGTGCCCATAGCAGTTATTTGCCATGTACAAGCTTATTGACAGTCGTCCTTGCATCAAGACCCTGATTGGGGCAGAGCCAAATGCTTAGTCCTGTACACTATATCACTGGTGTGGTTCGCTGGTGTTGATCAGCTGCCGTTCTTGGCATTCTTGAGGTTTCGTAGAGCCATAACCAGCTGCTGTCGCTCGCCCTCCACCTCGGCGAACTTGAGGCTTATTTCGGAGTATCTTTCTTGCAGATCCTTGAGCTCAAGCTCCATTGCCTCGTTCCTCTCCCTCAACAATGCCGATTCAGTTGGTAGCTCGTCGGAGTTGCCGGCACTTGAACCAGAGATAAAAGCTTCATTGTCCAAAACGATATCATAATGATCCCTGGAAGTAAAAGAATATAGAATGGATCAAGTGGGGAGCATGTTTCTTGTGCCGCAAAGAATGAAAAGGTTTTTCAAAACTAAGCACCAATTGTTACCACCCCACAAATACAAAGAACATTTCATACAAAATGAACTTCAGCTGGCTAATTCATTGTACCCATGGGTTGCATTGTCGTTTTCTCCGAGGTTGCGTGACATATTGCCCAAATTTTCTGCTAGAGTTTCCTTTTCTTCAGGTGTCACACTTGTTGGCATGACTTCATCAATATCTTCAGGTCTCTGCATCAAAGACGAAGCGTCATATGTGATTGGAAGCATCTAAGAAGCAGGGAGAAAATTCGGTGAACTCTGTGCGGAATGCAAGTCAATAACAAAGCAGCACATATTTAGTCCTCAACACCGCATTTCTCATATCCTTTAATGAATGTGCCTAGTAGCTTGACTAATCTCCCGTTGATTCTGCAAATGTTTAGGCACGACATTACCAATTGATCTCCTGCCTGAACAACGCCAGCTGCTTGTCTTGTGTGAATCTCTACTTTGCACCAAGTACAAAGCATCTCTATGCATCATAAGACAAACTAGAATTACCTTTTCCTTCAACCTGCTCTCCAACTCCTCAATTATGTTTTGCAGATCACTTTCCCTGGCGAGGAATGAATCCTTCATGGAGTCAAATGCGGCTTGCTTTGATTGGATATGGTCCTGTCAGAAGCACAAGTAGTCAAAATATGGCAGAGAGGCAATCATGAACTAAAGTTAATCCACCGTAAGGCAACAATCGAACAGCATTCTTGTTCTTACGTTGCAATAATAGAAATGTTGATCACAAAAGT
This sequence comes from Syzygium syzygioides, assembly GCA_031216285.1. NCBI lineage: Eukaryota > Viridiplantae > Streptophyta > Magnoliopsida > Myrtales > Myrtaceae > Syzygium > Syzygium syzygioides. The sequence goes on along the minus strand of CM062246.1, from coordinate 6,150,549 downwards.
GAAGAGGTTCTCAATACCTCAAGCAATTTGATTTTCTCCTGGAGACTCGTTAGTTCTTTATTGCCACTAGAAACTTGAGCAGGCTTATTAGTTCTCGGAGTGCCCTTTTTTCCGTCCGAAACTGCTGCTCGCCTGTTCCTCTTTTTCTCAGTCAACGTGAATGCATCTTCCTGCTTCTTGAGATCACCCTTTGGCTTGATTGCTTGTTTTCTTAGCCGTTCTTTCCCTGATTTATCTTCAAATATTGAGCTTTTCATGTCATGATGCTGAGCTTTAAGGTTTTCCAATTCTGACTTCAAGCTTTCAATAACGATGTCCTTTTGATCTTTCATTTGCCTCAAGGAATTTAACTCCATCATTGAATCCTCCATCTCTTTCTTCATCGAAGCAAGGGCACTGACCAGCTCATCTCTTTCTGCATTTCCTTTTTCCACCGCCATCTTGGTTTCGGATAGTGATTTTTTCATCTGTTCCAACTCTGCAGTTAGATTTTCCTCTTGATCAGAGAGGAAATTATTGTCCGTACTCAGCCTTGTTATCTCACTATTCAACATCGTGATCTCCTGCAACAAATTTCTTTTACAGTCTTCAGTCTCATGCTCCTTCTGATGTTCAAGCTGCCTAGAATTCTCGTTGATTTCCAACACCATCTGTTTGATTTGATCTGTTTTCGCTTTTATTTCCCTGAAGAGCTCTTCCATTTTTGCTTCGTAATTATCTTGAACAGAAACAAGCTCTTCATTAGCTTTCTGAAGCGTTTCCTCGAGTTGACTTTTCTGTGCACGCAGTTCTCGAGCTTCTGTCAATGCTTTCGCAGTCACTGCCTCATTCACCTCGAACGTCGACAACATTTGCATGGAGAGTTTCCTGAACTCCTCCTGTATCCTTTCAGCAACATTTGCGTATTTCCGTTTTGTCTTCTCAGCTACATTCGCATTTTTTTGTCTCGTCTTTCTTAATGTCTCCTCTGCTAGGATAGCTCTTTGCTCTTGCTCTACTTTGGCACACGTTATGTCTTCAAGAGCCACTTCAAATTCTGTCGTCTGCTTCTCCAATTCTTGCTCCAAGCCATTAATACAGGTCTCAAGTTTGTTAATGGTTGCTAGAGCATCTGAGAGAGATTCTGATTTGCTCTTGAGGTCATTCTCCAATATTTGAATATGATTTTCCAGTTCGCTTATGTTGGTCAAACATGAAGTGCATTGATATTGCATATTCAGTTGCTCCTGGAGCTGGAATTGTTCCCATTTGGACGACATCTCGTGATTTTCCTGCCTCAATATTTCGTAGTCTAGTGCAAGCTGTTCCATCTGCATCTCCAACTCATCCTTTGCCCTCTTGCAGTTAGCTATTTCGGTACGAAGGTCATTGATATTTTGATTGAGCTGGGTTGGATCATTCGCATCTGTTTGGCCCTTAATAAGCTCTATCAATGCCTTCTGGTCCTCATCTTCAACTGCTTCGATTTCGGGTCTTTCTCGATCCTTCTGCTTCAACATGTCATCTAGTTCTTTCACAGCAAGAACCAATTCAGCATTCGAATCTTGCATCTTTTGAAGTTGCAACCTCAGATGAGCATTGACCTCCTTCTCGTGACTCAGTTCTTTTCTCAATTCTACTACAACCGCCTGCAGATCTCCGCCCTCAAAATTACTTTTGAAGGCCTTGAGTTTCTCAGATTCTTCCTTGAATGAATCCCTCTCCTCCTTCAATCTAACATTTTCTTTTGAGAGCCTTTGAGCCCTTTTGGTCTCTTTCACAATTTGCTTGCGAAGAGTTTGCAATTCCAATTCTGAAACATCTGCTTGTCTAGCTGAAGCAAATGACTCAACCTTGAGCCTTTCAGCCTCATTGTGAGAAGCTTCTTGTCCTTCGCTCATTTGAAAATTCTGAAATCTAATCTTTGAGTCATCTGTACTCAAGTTGCCATCAAGATTTAACGACCACTCCCACTTTGACCTCTGATGTTCTTGTTGAGCTCTGGCTGATTCATCTGCTATCAGATTCTGAGGCACTGAGGCATAACCAAGAGATGAGTGGAAGCTAGTAGGGCTGTGTTGGATGAAGTTTCTCGCTTTAAGCTCTTGAGGTGAATTTAATCCAGAGCTGCTCTCGGAGCTAGATATTGTAAGATTTGATCCACTAGACATTCCACATAGGCCGTCTAGATCGGCAGTCGTACTTAATTGTCCTTCTGGAAGACGGTGAAGGAGAATCTGATTATTTTCCTTCGGCAACTACAATGAAAACATATCAACAACATCAGAAAAACCTTGAAGAAAACCTTATCCCATGAAATTTCTGGTACTTCATCACATATAACTTAAAGACGAGACTGTTCCTGCCAAAGAAATGAATGTTTTAATTGAAAATGTTGCCAAAGTTCACTGATAGCAATTGACTTAAAATGGAAGCATACATCAAGAGAGGTAGTCTCAGCGCTTTTGTCTCTTTTTCTTTCGCTTGCTTGGGTCCTGAAGCTCTTGTCTTTCATTTTAATTTTCAAATCTTCAGCTTCTTCCACCAATCTGCAGATGTTTGGGCAACAAAAAATCCTATTCAGACAAAATTATCAGAACTATAAAAACACGAAAAACTAAATAAAAATGAAAAGTAAAGCTTGTGTCTTACCTATGATCAGAAATCTTCTTGGATTCTCTGGACACAAAACCTCTGTAGAAACACAAAGAAAAATTGAGATCTAATTATTGCCATCTGCACACATCTCGGAAATTGTGAATTCACCTAGTAACATTTTCAATTGACAGTTATAATGGTATATCATCTGCTTACTATAATAGCTCATAGTATCAGGCAACTAGAGAACGATTCATTTCATACAATTGACACACGATGAAGCGGGAGATTCTGTGATCTTCCCAGCAAGAGTCTTGAATCTCTGGTGCAGTTTTCTGATCTCAAAGTCGGCTCTTTCGCATCACCAGGAAAAACCAAAGACACATTCATTCATTGACACCAAAACTGTGACACCTGAATCAGTTTCCCACTTTCAACACAAATGCTTTTCAATCACTCAATCACATAGACCAACAGCTATTTATGCATTTACTTATCCATTCTAATTAATTAGACTTTCTGGGTTGCCTGCTTAGAACAAAAAATTGAGACAAAAAGATTTGTAAAAGGAAAAAAAAATTGGAGCTTTCGGTCAAATTTGGGTGCATTGGCTTTACAAACATGACAGTGCAGTCTCCCAAAACAAGACAGAGAGAAAAATTTAACAAATTTATGAGATGCGGGACCATTTCCAGTTATCACCTTCTTTTGCATTTCTGAACAAATTTATGCAGACTAGTGCCATTGCATATAGAGAGAGAGAGAGAGAGAGAGAGAGAGAGAGAGAGAGAGAGAGCGAGAGACAGAGACAGAGACAGAGACAGAGATAGAGAGAGTTTTGGGTAACCTGGAGTTGCATGAAACTGCAATCTCAAGCACACACCTCTCTCATTTTGTCCTTCTCGCTTCCCCACCATTCTCTGTGCCCCGAACGCCCTCCCCCTCGCCGGAGCTCAGCCGCGGCATCTCCGGTCACCGGAAGCTCGAGCTCGCCGGATAATCACCAATGCAGGCACACAGTGCGTCAATGCGGGCCAAATAAAAAGGACCCCAGATTCGCAATGCAGCTCCTTGAAGAGATATAGCACGATTCAGCTGAGTTCACCATAAAAAGGAGCGACCTTTACGACATGGGACCGCGGTAAGTCGGTGAGCCAAAAGACACGGATCTGAGAAGCAGCTTTCTCTGTCTTTGTGCTTGTTCTGTATGTGCATTCTGTTCTAAGCGTTCTCTCTCTCTCTCTCTCTCTCTCTCTCTCTCTCTCTCTCACAGTGACAGTCTCATTCCAGTTTCACACCCACAGAGAGAGAGAGAGAGAGAGAGAGAGAGAGAGAGAGGGAGCAATTCCTTTTCTTTTTATGAATTTGCTGACTTTGGTTATGGTTATATTATAAGCTAAGAAAGATTGACCAAAGTTTTGTCTTTCTGGGGAAGGAAAGATCAGGTCTACAGAGGGAGAGAAGCTTCCATGTCATTATTAAATCAAGGTCATTCTTCAATTTCCTTCTTTATTGTATCAACAAGTGGCTTCTTATCAACCCACAAAAAAAAAAAAAAACAAATGAAAAGAACAAGTGGCTTCTTCATTCACCAGGCCCCGTTACCATGTTGCCATCAGAGTCGCGATACGATTATTTTTCGTTATATTATTCTTCTTATGACCCGGGAGGTGCCGTTAAAATATCCCGTATTCCTTATTTTGGGGTTTATACACTCTTTTTATGTCATTATCGGCAATTAAGGTTTCGAATTCGACTTTCTAACATAGCATCGGAACCGGTTTTCATTCTGATTTATTTCACATGGCAGGTAGGGTTCTGAAATTTATAAACACCGTACCGATATATAATGAAGGTTGATCAATCAAATGAAGGGCGTGAGAAAAGCTAATTGGTCCCCCACCTTCTTTTGGGTCCTCTAAATGGATCAGACCATCATACCATCCGCACTATGTGTGTCCCATAGTCATGAAAATGGATTCTTGACTCTTTAAAATTGCATTTACTTTGCATTCCTCTTTTTCTATTTGTGTGGTTGATTCGGCTTCATTTCGATGGACCCTTTTTGGCTGCAAGAGAACCCCACCAACAGTCCTTGGCCTGTTTCATAAATTTCGTGCTTCTCATTAAGGAAAACGGACAATTTGTAGATCATATAAATTTTTTTTTTGTAACCCAGGAACCTCCCGCACGGCCGATAGTTGGAGGGGTAAAGCTGGAGTGACGCTAGCGCAGGACCCACCACCACGGCGCCACACTTAAGAATCCCTAACGACTATGCTGGGGTTCGACTACGTGGATCATATATATTAATATCCTCTCGACCCAAAAATAGAAAAAAAAAATGAGAATTGCAGAATTGGGACCCTGCCCCCCTAAAAAAACGTCACGAGTAACTAATACTTCTGCTTCATGGTACTACAGAAATATCCTCAATTCACATGTGGCAACCAAAAATATTTTCATCTCAAAAATTAAAAGTCAACTTGTTTAAATCCTATCAACTGCGCGTAAATTACTTTTGGATTTGGATTGGACTTTCTGCAATAGAAATAGAGAGGCCGGACTTAATATGTTCCGTAGGGATTGTGGGCTTGTTCCGTGGACCTCCAACACTGGAGTCTTTGCGCTCGCACTCCTAGATTATAAAATGGACAAAAACATTGTCCTGCAACCTCGCTTTAGCAAAACTTAACAGATCAAATTTATTAAACATCCACACCCGCATTCGTTTGTGTCAATGAAAATGGATTTAACTCATATATACCTTGTCTTTTAATTATTAGATTGGTTCAATTCATTGCCTTCAAAACACGTTCCGCTTTTTTTTTTTTCTAATTAGCCATTTCTTAGTTAGGGTTATTATTTTTCGTCAATGACAACTTATTTTAGAATAGTCAATCTTTCTGCCTTGTAAAAAACACAGACAATAACGTGGAATACTTATCGCTTAAAATTAATGACCATGCACGATTAGTCACTCAATACTCCACTAATCAATGTCGCTCTACTAAAGAAAAAAGAGCGAGATTGACTGAGTTTATCCCATGTTAGAATATGAGAGAGAGAGAGAGAGAGAGAGAGAGAGAGAGAGAGAGAGAGAGAGAGGGGAAAGCTTCCATTAGAGGGTAAGGGAGACGAGGGTTGCTTTGAATTCCAGCTTATAACTTGGCTTCAAAGTCGAAATTGCAAGCGATTTGTGCGTGAGATCAAGGTGAGAAAAAGAGTGAAGACAGAGCCCGTCCGTGGTGCTCGCTGAGTCAAAGCCTGCGTGCGTGTGCAGACACCGGACTCCCCACCCGTTTACGCTGTCTTCGTTCGGCCGCTTGACCATCCATGCCCACCAACCTCCAAGTCCAAACGAATTGGTTTTCTGTCGTCCGGATATGTTAGCTAGATACCAAACCTGAGTAGGTCCTTAAGATGCTCTATTTTGATCCTCATCCGGATCTCGGATTTCCGGGTGTAAATCATCTAGAGGCATTCCATCATTTGGGGAAGACAAACATACAAAGGGAATATGGGGTACAGGGCGTGCAGGCACAAATACGTTAAAATAATAAACGAATCTGTAGAGTTCGTTAGACGGGATCTGGAAAGGCCGCAAAGGCCCCGTAGGAGTTTCGGCTCCCTTTCTAGGTACATACAAATGGATCGGTCTGGAATGAGTTATTTTGTCATCTTGACTGGTGTGGGCACGACCCCTTTTCATAATCACCTTCTTCAGTGGATTGTTGCTAGAGAGGAAAAGCTTCTCTCTACATTTTTGAAGTGCTTGAATCGTAACTTATACTTCCAACGTTGTTTGTTTGGTGGCAAGTCATGCCAATTCGAGCCTCATTCTTTCACAAGGACAAATAGTCTTGTGTGAAACCATAACAAAACATGACTAATTCCCACCCAAGAGAAGAGACAGAGAGAGAATAGTGTTAAATTATGCGAAGTGAACATAATTAATTATGTCATACGAATGCTAATGCAATAGAGAATGAGAAACGTAGTGCTAATTCCAAACTTACGACGGGTGATCAAGAGGGTCATGGTCACTAGATGGTCCAGTTAAACCTTGTCCAGCTCATGGTGATGGATGAGAGGGACTGTTAATCTACTTGCTAATCAATGGCCTTTCTGATTTCATTAAATGTTCCCCACTAATCAAATGAAGCCATCATCATCTTGCCTCACGACTGCGTTTGGCATGGAAAGTCGCCAAAGATTAGACCTTTTATCAAGATTAAATTTAAAGCTATGTGACATTACATTAATTCCAGATCTCGGGTTTTAATATAGGGAAAGAGACTGCAATGATTTCCCCAGGATTGCAATTGATTCCCAGCCGAAACGATCGAATTGTGCTAATTGCCATGCCAAGCAAGAACTACGTATTGTCACAAAATAGAGATTGAATAGCGCAAAAAAAAAAAATCGAAAGCTTTATTTGGCGTAAATGAAAGCTTTCACAATTTTTTCTCAACAAGTTGCCTTTTGCTTCTTATGATGCCAAAAAAGTTTAAGTCCACTTTGATTCTGTTTGGGGCCCGACTAAACGTTGTTAGCATACTAATTAGCTTTAACACGCACCAATAAGGTTCTTGTCATGTGACATGCTATGTATAAATTGTCGACCAGTTTCCTAATGGTTTAAGTTTTTGAGGAAGATGATAAGCAACTGCCGCTCAAATTAGTTATTCGTGATGGGTTTCGCAACTTTGTTCATGTACAATCCGTGCCCGTTATCACGTAGGGTTGAATTTCGCGCTTATAAATGAATGGCTTACATACAATACATAAATTGTTTGACCCGGTTTCTATCGGTTTAAGCTTTAGGAAGGGATGACATCGGCGTAATAGTTCCGGATCTATTGGACTCGAGCAAACCCTGAGCCTTGTTCAAGCAAGGTCTGAAGCTGATTCTGAAGCAATCAATAGATCCAATATCCGGCCATGAATGGTGTTTGCTTTATCAGTATGATCTTCTATAACTTTTGACGACGTCTCAACTGATCTCCTCCGGTCAATCTGCATCAGATTACACTCCGGTCCATAGGGTGATCGACTTGGCTTTCTATTTTGCTCCGAGCGAGAGAAGCTGTTATTTGAACATGAATCGCGCCGCCTCCAGATTGATTGCTTGATCGCTTAGTCAATCCCTTTTTGTAATACCCTAGACATGACATGAATAAGAACCAGAACCCAACCGGCGAGATGAAGCTCATACAAACATGAGAGTTGGTAGCGATCGTTCGAGTTGACTGTGTACGCGTGAAAATGAGCTTTCTCTCTCATCTTATATTAAGGAAGATTACTCAAAGGTTTTCTATAATGCTATTCATTGGCAGTCAAACTTGTACCTGTTTCTCATTAGTCATAAAAATAAACAAGTACGAACATGATCTGTAATTTGGCCGGCCTAATTAAACAGATGGCTTGGCCGGCCATCACTCTCTTCAGTTGCTCATCACATAAGTCATCCTACGCAAATTTTCTCCTATATTATGGACTTGAGCTTGTTATTCTCTCACCCCAAATTACACGAGTCGTCTCGCATTAATGATCGCGACGAAAGCGGTATCAAGCCAAGGCGAACTCTAAATACTAAACAAGACGAAGAATCAGATATAAAGGGACATAAGTAATGAGGAAAGCTGGATTATACTCAAGAATATCATCATCATCCAGTGGTAGGAGCGGGAGTCAGCAGCATTCATTGCCGTTGGCCAGGATCAAGAAGATCATGAAGAAATCCGGCGACGGCGTGAAGATGATCTCGGGCGAGGCGCCGATCGTGTTCTCGAGGGCTGTCGAGCTGTTCATCGAGGAATTGACCAGGAAGTCGTGGGTGTTGGCCGCAGAAGGTAAGAGGAGGACGCTCCAGAGGGACGACGTCGTGTCGGCAATCCATGGCACCGATGTGTTTGATTTCCTGGTGGACTTGGTTTGTGTTTCTGATCAACAGAACAAACGAAGGGAGAGTCCAGTCGAATCCGAGACCGAGACGGTGGGATCAAAGAGGCCCAAAGTTGGACCATGATTCAATTCAACTGTACATAGCAATGGACAGCTTTTACCAGTCAAAACATTTTTTTGTATGCTCGTTGGAGTTTATATCAATGTAGGCATCTTGTGTATACTATTTGACTTCCTAAATTTGAACAACTATTTCGTTGCTTTTCTCAAATTAACAGGATGGAATTTTTTTATAATGTCTTCATGCATTGGTTAATCCCTGATCTTTGAGAAATCAAAGAAAAAATGGTAGGATGATGCCGTATATATACACGTAAGAAAGTATTTTAGGAATTTAGTATATATACAACACTCAATCTGAATTGTTGGATTTGATGAGAGTCGTCATCTTTAGCGGTTTGAGTTTGATTTCATATATATATATATATATATATATATATATATATATATATATGTATATACTGAACCCACACATAATAATTTCTCAATGAAGAGACAAGGGTACAACTGGGGTAAACCATGGATCTTGATTCCTTCCTTTGATGGTCATCTTAGACTTGTCTGTGATTTTGGATACTGGACAGAAACTACAGAGCCTACAAACCATTGAAAGAGTCTCTCGTTGACTGCGACATAAGATCATGCCTTTGGTTCTAGCTAGTGTAGAGTGGCTGGATCTAGTTCGTTTAGTTTTGTGTGGTGTAGTATGATCAGATTATCTTTCGAAAATTGACAGCATATGCAATAGATGAGATCTAGGGTTGTTGAAAGGCTTTCCGCACCAAGTTGCGTGGTACTAAATTTCCCACCTTTGCTATATCAAATCAATAAATTTGCCAAAATTCATCCTAAACAATTGTACCATGGTTTGAGGAAATAAAATTTGTAGCCATGGAAGCATTAGGAGTGATCTTTTTTTTCCTTTTTCTAAGAGATAGGTCGAACCCACAATGTCGTCGGTCATCATGAACTTACATCATCCAAATGGGTCAATCAACGGCAAAAGTCGCAGCTGCATTATTATTTGATCAAGCAATAAAAAGACGAGTGTCAAATGAAAGTTCTTGTATCTCCTCAATCAGGATCATAGAAAATCTAAACAAAAAATTTGGACTAACAGGAAAAACATGTAAATCAATTGACCATGAAATTTGATGATCAGATGTTGCACATGAGGTAAACTAAGGCTAGACTTGGCTATAATACCGTGTTAGAATGTCCAGCTTAAAAACTTAAGCTAATAGGATGGTGGCCATATGTATATAACAAACATATAAATCTCGTAAATGAGCGTCATGAGATAATCTAACAAATAGAAAGCAATTTTGGCTTAAACTCAAAAATATCGTCTCGACCTGAACATCCTTAACCATACATCGATGATTAGACCTACCACACTATAATAACATTGACAAAAAAATGGAAATAATTTGCGATGATTTTTTCAGAAAGGTACTCTTCTATGATGCTCAATCTCTAGACATATGTCTAAGCACATAGAACTTATGCTTTGAGCATTCTACTCTCAAATAAGAGATAGGGCCGTCCTCAATGCTGGGCCTGACGACCTATTTTCCTTTGCATGCATGACAAGCGTCCTTATCTTGCTAAGTGTCCAACCCCACCTATTTTTGTCCTCTTTTCTTTCTTATTTAAATCGAAGTTCCTTGTTGGAAAAGCTTTACTACGAGATCATCACTAATTAATTGCATCATCTTTTGATTAGCGACTCCCGTTGCTTAAGGGTGTAAAACATATGCTTTACGAGGATTTTTACCGATGCTGAAAGCAATATACATCAAGCAAGGATGGCGTTCAAGCAATTCCCCTTTTTCCTCCTGACTTACAGGATGAATGTGCGTTGACTTTTTCCTTAAGGAGACCAAACATTGAGATTTTTTAAAAGTGAAATCGAGATGACTAAGTTGATTCTCATTATTGGGAAAGCTGGAAATAAAAGAGTAACATATGATTACCAACCATCTTTAAGTTAGCATTTCTGGCATTCAAAACCATATCCATCTTTTATTGGCAAGAGATTAATTATTGAATATCCTAAAAATAGAAAAAAAATTAATTTTTTTAGCATCATACCATATTGATTCATGAATTTCTTTAAAAGCACCAAAGGGTAGTTTCACCTTTTCACCCAATTTATGGTCCCTTTCCAAGGTTGCACCATTGTCAAAGGACAAGTGGCACATGTTGGGTATGTAAACATCTTTCTGTTCGATAAAGTCCCAAGTATTAAAAATAGGAAAATACTAAAACAAAAAGGACCAATAATTTTTTCTTCTGACGTTCACACCAAGGTAGTAATAGTGAGTAATCAACGATATAAATCTTGGTCTTTCGTCTTATTTTTACCATACTTGCAACCACCTAGGACTTTCCAGCACTATCGAGAACAGCCTCTTTCCTTTACTTTCCAGCACTATCGAGAACAGCCTCTTTCCTTTTTTTTCTCCTCTCTCTTGACTCTGAGTTTTCGGTTCAGTGCTTCATTGCTGTGTCTGGAACTTTTTCATCGACTTTTTTTTTCCTTCTTTTGACAAGTTTCGGGGGCTAAATTGAAGGAGTAACTGATGGCAGAGGAACAGAAGAAAGCTGAATCTGTGGCACCCCCACCACCCCCACCCCCACGACCAACACGACCACCACCACCACCTCCTGTAGAAAGAACTCGTGCTGAGCAAGAAGAAAAAGAAGCTCCTGAGAAGTATGTTTCATCAGCTGTTGCTGAGAAATATTCACCTGCAGTCCCTCAAAGTAATTAAAATCTCTCTCTCTCTCTCTCTCTCTCTCTCTCTCTCTCTCTCTCTCTCAGTAATCCACATGAGGATGTTACGCAAACTTTGAGGATTATGGTCTCGTTTACTTTTCCAAATGATTGTGGTTCTGAATAAACAATTTGGTTCATTGTGGGAAGCTGTAAGATCAGTAGTCCTAGTTTTGTTGACTGTTTTCAATGTTCAGGTAATGTCAAGAAGAACATATTAACGTTTGAATGGATGAGCAGATGATGGAAAGATTTAAATTGAGTAAAGTATCTCTCATACTAGGTTAGAAACTGGTAGGTTGATCTTGATTAAGTTTGGACTGATTGTCTTATAATAACAGTACATATCATGAGATACAGCATTTGAACAAGAAAGAACCTAGAAAATTATTTGAGTTAGACATTCACTCAAACCCAAATTTGTCTATTGCAAAAAAATCTTGTCTTTAGTCTAGAATTTTGCTGTTTGCAGAGGTAGCAGATCCTGTGGAGAAATATTCGGGGGGATCATTTGATAGAGGTATATTTTGACAAAATTTATTTTAACAAAATTGGACATCTTTTTTTCTTTTTTCATCCATTGGCCTAGATTTCACTTTGAACAGTGAATACTTTTACGCAATCTCCGCTTATACTGTCTGTGTTCTCAGATGCTGTTCTTGCAAGAGTTGAAACGGAGAAAAGACTGGCCTTGATCAAAGCTTGGGAGGAGAGTGAGAAAACCAAAGTAGAGAACAAGTGAGAGCCCGCAATTCCTCACTATATATAAAGCATTTATGACATTAGAATCAGAGTTCTGAACTGCCTGTTCTGTGCTGAGTGTCTCAAATTGTACTTGGATTGAATTTTGAAACAGGACATATAAGAAGCTCTCAGGCATTGGATCATGGGAAAACACTAAAAGAGCAGCAGTAGAGGCAGAACTAAAGAAAATCGAGGTAATTATGTCTTCTTCATTGCCTTAATAAAACACTAAACTGAAGCATATGAAACACTGAAACAGAGCCTCTTAAATCGGTTTTTTTGCTAATATTTTCGCACAATGACCTAAAGGAAAAACTGGAGAAGAAGAAGGCTGAGTATGCAGAGATGATGAAGAACAAAATAGTCGAGATTCACAAGGCAGCGGAAGAGAAGAGGGCGATGGTTGAAGCCAAGAAAGGCGAGAGTTTCCTCAAAATTGAAGAAACTGCGGCGAAGTTCCGCGCCACTGGCTATACTCCTAGAAAGCTTCTGGGTTGCTGCACTGGCTAAAAGTTCCCATGGACCGAAAATTCTTAGTCGAAGTTACAAAAGAAATTATCAAAATAAATGGCTTGTCCATGTGATTCTGCATTTTGCTTTGTTCTTTGCCGTGTTCATGATATTTCTTGTGTATAGGCGTTATCATTTCAGTTCGTGTGGTTTTGGTGTGACAAAATGGATTTATAAGGTGATCTCACCTGTATTCACAGCGCAGGGGGTACTCACCTTCCATGACCAAGGAAGGAGGGAAGCAAGGTCTACTAGGTATTAGATTGGACATGGAAAGTGAGGCGAAATAACCATGTGTAAATCCAACATAAATCATGTACATGAATGGCGACTTCTGCTTTATAAAGAAGAAAAAAATGGTTTTTGTTAACAAATGCTCTTCGGACGCTTATTCAATGCAAATTAGTGATTATATGAACACATGAGAAAAAATTCGTTGAAAAATATGAACTTTTCTCAATTGTTTGCTTAACAGATGCACTGAAAGCTATCCAAGCTCGAATGTTGAGTGCAAAAAAAAAAAAATTAACTTCAACTTATTGGCTTGCATACCCACTTGTAATAACAGATTGTCTGATCGGTATGGTCAGATCGCGAGATTTGTGATTAGATCTAATTTAAAAATTGAGTAAATTGCCTCAAAAATGAAGAATGGTGCGCCAAATGCGGAAAAGTATTTCATGTGTCGATTACATGACCGATGCGGTACATCATGTTCCATTGATGTGCGACGTCCCTTATTATTTCTTCCAAAAACATGCACCTTTAACGTAACTGTTAAAGGGATAGATGCCAAATTGACTCCTCTGTAGCATGACGCGAGATGATCTCTCTTTGTGTCCGAGTCACATTACAGGAGTCAACCTCGCTGAATGGTTGACGTGATAACCGGAGGAAAGGTTATGTTGGTTGAATGTAAAGGCAGCTGGGGAGAGAGATAAAACAACATGAACATGGATTGTCCCCGTGGAATCAGCAATAATGCTTCTTTTTTCCTCTGTTATCTCTGTGGGGGGAGGGGGACATGCTGTGACCGCGTGCCAGTAATCTTAGCTTTTGGACATGAATGCCCTTGTCTCCGCCATCCATCCCACAAATAACCCCACAAGCGCACAGCCTCTCTCCTCTTCCCTTGCACTGCAAGCGGCGTTTCTGCTGCCCAGGAACATCTTCCATTACACGTAGCCGGAGCAGCATACCCGTTTCTCTCTCTTTCCGTGTCTCTTGTTGTACGAGTACAGAGAGAGAGAGAGAGAGAGAGAGAGAGAGAGGGGTTATAGATGGGTGTCGGAACGAGCACGTTTGTCATCAGATGGATCAACTTCATCACTATGGTATAATTTTTGTTCCCTTCTGGCTTTGAAGTCAGGATTACCCTCAAAGTAACCTCCTTTATGTTATTTACTTGCAATGTCAGGGTACCCATTTGTTTGTTCTTCACTTTTCGACGGCTTATGCTCATGTTTTTGCCATTTTCCCACTGTTTCTGTGACTAGGTTATGGTGTCAGTCGGAATGCTGCTCTCTTTGTCGTGCGCATTCTTTAATTTTCTGCAAATTCCTGTCTTTTTTTGGCTTGTAAGGCTTTCTAGCCATCGGTTAAGTCGGATTGGGTACTTGTAATTTAGTTGTCCGGTATGCTGAAGCTTCAGTGAGGGATTTTGCAATTGCAGCAACGTTTGTTCTTTTAGGTGACTTCATTGACTGAGTGCTCCGAAGTAATTTCGTGAAAATATCAAAGTTCCGTGCAGAAGTGGTAGAGGGATGGAAATGTGTGATCTTGATTCAGGCGTGAATTCTCTGTTTGCTTGTTGGTGCAGCTTTTGGCTATAGCTGTTATAGGGTTTGGCGTGTGGATGAGTACTCATGATGACAACTGCCGAAAGTCCCTCACTCTTCCTGTTCTGGGTCTTGGGGCTTTTATATTCATAATGTGAGTTTTCTTTGCTCTTGTTCTTAATATAATCTGCTATAATTCTTGGTTTAGTATTCCTCTCCATTGCTTTTTATCACTGATATGTGATGGATTGCTCGTTGGTTTCGACTTTCAGATCAATAATTGGCTTTCTTGGTGCATTGAAGAACAACTCGATACTGTTGTGGGCTGTATCCTTATCACATTCAGTGGACATTTTCATCTCTAGGGACAACTGCTGTTTTTTCCCTTAAAAATAATTTGCCCTTTTGCAATGATCTCAACTTGACACTGTACAGTACTTGATATTGTTATGCCTGATATTGGTGGGAATCCTTGTGTTCACCGTGCTAGCGTAAGTATATCTTACAAAAGCCCTGGTTGATCTGTATTTTATGCTTCATGAGCTGGGGCAGGCTTTTAGATTTTGGGAGAAAAACTTATTATAATTTAGCAGAATGATGCTCTGCCATTATTTGAAAATGGGTTTGCTAACTGAGTTTACAAGCTACCGGTATTCTCTTTTTTCAAGTTTATTAAATTTTTACTTTCAAAAGATCTGTACATTCTATCAAAGCTTGAAAAATAACTATTTCACATACTAATACTTCAGATTCAATTTTGAGTTGAAATTCTAAATAAATAATTTCACAAGTTTCCTATCCTAATCCTGTATTGACTTGGATGCTGAAATACTTCTGTGCATTTTTAGCTTCATTGTGACAAACAATGGTTCGGGGCACAGCGTAGCCGGTTTAAGGTAAGCATTCATTTACTTTATCTGACAGCATCAGAGTTGAACAACCCTATTCACATAACTGTGTCTTCTCAGGTACAAAGAGTATCAACTTCAGGATTACAGTTCATGGTTTCTAAAACAAGTGAGTGTTGTATTTTAAACGTGCCTTTATTATGTTGCATGCCATTCTTCTGCTAATTGTTATAACTTAGACTCAATTTGGCTTTTTTATTCAGTTAAACGATGCCCATAACTGGGAGCGCTTGAAGAGTTGTCTTGTGAAGTCTGAGGACTGCAATGACTTATCGAAGAAATATAAGGTCTAATTTGTCACTTAGGGTTCTGATTGGTCTAAATGATTGTGTTGACATCATTTGAGACTATCTGCTTTGTGATTCCAGACTCTCAGACAATATAAATCAGCAAAATTAACCCCAATTGAAGCTGGTTGTTGCCGACCTCCATCTGAGTATGTGCCTTTGTTGTCTTCCAACTGTAAAAGATTCTTTTTCCTCATTCCCCTCCTTGCGATAGACCCCTACTATAGGGATTTGATATCCATCTCAAATTTACCTAATTATATTTGCAGAATTTGAAAAAGATAGGTAACAAATCAGGAAATGGAAGTTCATGCTGTTATGTCAAAGAAAAAGTTCATGCTGTTTCTTCTTGGAATTCTTTGAATGACTGGTAGCGAAAGTTGTTAGTAACTGATGTAAATCTTTTTCTTGTGAATCTACTTTTATCTTAGATGTGGTTACCCTAGCGTGAACGCGTCGTACTATGACTTGAGCTACCACCCCGTTAGTTCCAACAAGGACTGCAAGCTCTATAAGAACTCCCGAGCTGTGAAGTGCTACAATTGTGATTCGTGCAAGTAAATCTCTTTGCTTTAGTGCTTGCTTTTCTTATTTCTCCCTCTGTTAGGATATGTCTGACTGTCACTTGCTGTCTTAGGGCTGGAGTTGCTCAGTATATGAGGATTCAGTGGAGGGTGGTTGCAATTTTCAACGTTATCCTGTTCGTTCTCTTGGTAAGGCAAACTGAATCAGAAGATAAAGGGTTCTAAATTCTTATTTAGATCTTCTAATTGTTGTTTTTCTCCTGATTTTCTTCTTTTCACCAATTGCACTTCTCCAGTCGGTGATTTATTTCATTGGATGCTGTGCGAGGCAAAATGCTGCCCGGAATCGTTCCAAAACTTGAGAGAAAATAGGCTTATAATCTGGAAAAAGGACTCGCTGTTGCCAAAAGTCGAGTTCTCTTCAAACATGATTATCTGAGAGCGAGCCAGTGTCATTCTTTTACACTAGATAATATGTCGGGTTTGTTTCTTCATCGAGATTTCTTTTGTGAATGCAAACATGTTCCTTGTGAGCTTGTAGTCGAAGTATGAAATGAAAACATTTGAAGGTTTCAAATGCTTCTGTAATTCATCTGTTGTTGTCCTGTGGAAGGAATGTTCATTCGTTAATGTAATCGACTTCATCTTCGTTTCTCTTCTTACATTTTGAAGATGTGTGCAACGAGAGATTCATTTGTCAATTGCAATATTTAGGAGAATTTTGATATTTGATTTGTGAAAGCGGTAGCTCCACGAAGACTTTTCACGTGTAATGAGAAATCAGTAGTTGAAGAGAACAAATTATATGTTAAAGGGGCAATTTGAAGAGTCGATCTTTTTGGTATGTTTTTCGCACAGTTTACCCATCTCTCACTGGGCAAAAAGTAAAATTTGCACAAAGAAGTGAGTAGCACCAATGTGTAATTCTAAATTCAAAGTGCCAAGCTACCACAGAATGGGTTAATAAACACATTATGAATGAAGTCATTCATTGCATTGAGCCCTGTGTATCGATTTAACAAGTGATTGATATAAGGTTAAACGATAATGCAAGTGCAAGGTAGCTCTTAAATCTAGTGGCTCCACACTCAAGAAGCTCTACCACAGTTTCCAAGAAATCTATGGCACATCAGCAGGACAAATGAAACCGGGAGCTCGAAGATGACGACCATGCTAGCAGAAAAGAAGCACAACATCAGAAACACCACGTCTACAGATTGAATAACCCTGGTTGATCACTTTCTTCTTTATCAATGACAAGCACTGTTCTCTCATAAAAAAAGGTTAGATGAATAAGACACCGAATCGACATGAAGAAGCCATTTCATCTTTATCCAAGACTCGGTTTTTACTGAGACAAGGATCATTTGCGGACACGGATGCCGGAAATATCCTTTAAACCCATTTTCAGTGCTGTCTTTCGGAATAGCGCAGGAGGATTTTTCAAACCAATGGACTCGCAGAATCGGTTGGCTAGCTCTACAAGTGTTGTTTTGTCTCTGCCAATCTCCCTGATCGAGTTATAGTAGCCAAGCCAAGCATGGTATGCTGCTTCTTTGACACTCGTATCAACTTTTCCCATCGAGTCCTCCATCTGCAGCAGAGATAATCTAAAGCATGACAAGAAGGAAGGCGAGCCAAACTTGTTATTCAAAAAAAAAAAAAGAGAGTCAAAAGCCAGAAGAGAAGCATTTGTGGAATTGATCTTTTGATTGTGAGTGAAACAATCATTATGCTTATCCCGAGAAAAAAGAAGGAAGAAACTGTCAGTAATTTTACCTGCAAGGATGATACCCCACTAAGAAAAGCCTATATTGTCCCTTTGATCACTTATTCTAAACTCGAGCAGAAATATACTATTAACATTACAGTGTGGGTTAGGATATTTAAACATCAACTTATCAAGCATGACAGCAGAAGTAAAAGCTACTCCAATCAGGTTCCATGAGCAACATTTACATATAAGAAGCACACAAGTATCAAGGAAGAATGGAGTAGATGAAAACCTTGACTTTGACATCTGGATCCACAGATGGTACAGGGATTCTATCAATGGGCAGATCTTTCACTTCATCCAGGAAATATTTCTCCCACGGTGCAAGCAACAAAATACCCGATCCTTCTTTCCCTTCCCGACCTGTTCTCCCAAGACGATGTATATACTCTTCTCTGTCAGAGGGTATACCCACCTGAATTGAACTCAATATTACTCCCAGAAGATGGAATGACGATGCGGACAAACTTAAAATGCCGGCAAAATTCATGATCATCCTTCCTTAAGATTTGCTCAGAAATTAAGTTCAATGATAGCACCAGCCATCTATCAATTAAAATATTAGATTTTTTTTTTTAACCAGAAAAAGTATATCAGACTCTCAAACTTACTAGCATACCTGAAGGACCAATGTAACATCAGGGTAATTAATTCCACGGGATGAAACATCAGATGTGACAAGTATCAGTCGCTTTGATTCCCGAAACTCGTCATATATGCGAGTTCTGTAAAGTTGAGGCTTCCTAGAATGCATCTCTCTAACATTCATCTTCATTTCCCGAAGAAGTAAATATAGGAGCGATGTTACCATCCCCGTCGTACAGAATACAATGACCTGAGCACAGTGATATTGTTAAACGGGTATAAAATGACATCATTAAAATAAAGAATACTACCATTGATACCTTGTAATCAGGTGCCTCCAAAATATGCTCCTTGAGAAAATGATAAACAACTTGAAAATGCATGTCATGAGGAGCAACTACATAAGACTGCTTAACCTGCAAAAACAGGTAAAAAATGTGTCCAATTGATCAAACATAAAGTGGAACTATGGATACATGACACAGACAATATGATCCTCATGCTCCTCATAATCAGATGAAAATCGTAAAAGAGTGAGAAATGAAATAAATATGGCAGTATATTAATCCATCATTAACACACATGCTTGTGTTGTAACCACCACCCACACTTGGAATATAATACATGACTACAAATAAGGGGCAATCTCGGCTCACTCATAGTTCCATATTTACTGCGTACCAATATGCCTGCTCATGGTGACAGTCAGAATGACCATGGCAACCTTAATAGCTTGAGACAAGACCCAGAGAGAAATTTAGATGTCTTACACTACTTATGATGATCAACATTCAGCAGAACACCACAACCTACCTGGGCATGAGTCTCCACACAACCAACACCCACAGTGTCAATGAAAGAATGTTCTCTTTTTAAAACAAGCTGAGATATCCGGCGAACCTGCAGTCATAATGAATCACAGAAATGTCATGATAAGCAGAGTATCTATGATTCCAAGATCCAAAGAAGAAATAAGGATCAATTTTACCTCTTTTGGCATGGTTGCAGAAAATAGGAGAGAATGTCTTTGACGAGGAAGACAGTCAACAATTTTCTCCATGTCTTTGCGGAATCCAAGGTCTAGCAAGTGGTCAGCTTCATCAATTATGAGCATTTTCAGCCCCATCAGACGCACGGATATACCGGATTTATTCTCTACATGATCCAATAACCTACCAGGAGTTGCAACAATTATCTGCAGTAGGTTGAGGAGAGATTATATTTTATGCATCAAGTTCAAGTAATGTCTACATACGTGCATCCGTCTAT
Organism: Syzygium syzygioides; assembly: GCA_031216285.1. Classification (NCBI taxonomy): domain Eukaryota; kingdom Viridiplantae; phylum Streptophyta; class Magnoliopsida; order Myrtales; family Myrtaceae; genus Syzygium; species Syzygium syzygioides. The sequence continues at coordinate 6,130,847 of CM062246.1, read as the reverse complement.
TTTTACACTGCATAGATATCCAATCTCAAAAAATGATACTTTACTTAAAAAAAAAATTCGGGACATGCATATGAAGGCTAACCTCGCATGACTCAGATTCCAAACGTTTCTGGTCATCTTTGAAACGTGCACCTCCGACAAGTGTTTGCACACCAATACCATCATGGTACTTTAGCAAAGCTCTAGCTTCTGCAGCTATCTGACTGGCAAGTTCTCTTGTGGGGCAAAGAATAAGAACATATATAGGGGGCACCCGCTGAGTTTTATTGCTATGCGACTTTAAAACTGTTTCAACAGCAGGAAGCTGTTGCGTATAAACAAAAGCGTTGTGGAACTTGATGAAATGAATGATGATAAGAAACGAGCAGCAATCCTACCAAAAAAGCTACACTTTTCCCAGTTCCAGTTTTAGCTTTGACCACAGCATCCTTGCCTGTCACAGGCCAGATACTAAAATCATCATTGACCAACATAGGATCTTAGCATTAACAGGGGAAGATAATGTATTGTACGGGTAAAGCATAATAAAAAAAGTGTACAAATATAATATTCGGAAATGAGAAATCTATTTGTACGTTAACGCATTATCATTTTCACAATTTCTTATATTTGCATAATTACAACACTTAAACATTTGAAATTGTAAGAGAAATTTGACTCAAGAAGGAAGAGATGGAGAAGAAGCCAACTGCCAGCCGAAATTGAAAAAGGTGATTAGGCCAAAACACGAAATTAAAAATGGTGAACCAAGCTGTAGATCTAATTACAGGGTACAAAATAGAGACAATCAGAATTATCAATAGATTGGCAACCACGGAATCATGAAGAACCTTTAAAATCTTGTCTCTTTGAGACCTAAACTGCAGAACAGATCAAAGTACGTGAGCATTTCAACTGCTTGACCATCTTTTGCCTTATCAACTCATAAGCTCCCAGTTGTCGGAAAATTTAGCATCTTGCTGACTCACAAGGCAAATGGAACTCATCCGCCAAATATCATAATTGCTCTATGGCTAATGCATGGAAATGGGATGATGAATTGTGTAAGCTACTCTTTTTGAAGTAATATGTTATTAGGAGATCTGAAACCCAGCAACTTATACTTGTGCTTTATCGATGTGTTGATTTAGCCCTAAAAAAGGCAACATGGTGATTAATATACAAGATAAGGTAGCTACTACCATCAAGTGAGAGCGTAGCTTCCTGCACTTTGGTCATTCGAACATACCCAGCTGATGAAAGAGCCTTAATCGACCATGGTGATATGTCACATTCATCAAACCTGGAAAAAGGAAACACAAAAATGACCAGGGGGCACACAATAAAACCCACAGTTGAACCATCATTTGATCCAACAGCTTTGAACATTTTCATTTCAAGAAATTCAGTGAACTGATGAGCCGTCTTTTGGAAACAAAATCCCATACATCAACCAATCCACTCATTTTTCATGTAATAATCTTCTGTGCACTCAATTACACTGTTCTATGCCACTCAAACAATTACACGGGAACTAAAGAAATTGATTTTTGACTTGATATTCATATGGAGAAAGGCCTATTATACCTTTTCTGAGTCAAAATGGAAACTTCGTCCACGTTGTTACCCTGATTTTCTGCCAATTTCTTCTTGCTAAGCTCATGCCTAATCAACTCTACATGTTGTGAAAAATTAGTCTCTTCCTCGACAAACTTCAGCGGCACCCTCTTCTTAATCTTGATATCATACTTCCCGAGAGAAGCGCTACTTCCCCTCTTCCTCATGTTTGTGCCTCCATTCATTTCCTCCACCTCATCCAACGACCCATCTCCACCCGCACTCAATCTTGGCCACCTCAAATTACTAGCTACGGGCCTTCCCACATCATCTGCCATGTCAATCTCTGATTCGTCATCACCAGAAGAAGTATCACTATCATTCTTGAAATACACCCTTTTCCTTTGCCGTGAAAAGTCCCTACTTTTCATAAAACCACCAACACTCCTCGAATCCTCAGAGTCCGCCCAATTAGCCTTCAAACCATGCGACGATTTAAACCGATCATCCCTTGAATTACTGGCCGAATCACTCTCGCTCGAGGAACTCTCATTTCTCCGGAACCTCCTATTACTCACCACCGAGTACTTCCTACTCGCCACATGATTGGCCCCACCAAAACCTCTCCAATCCACATCCTTGCCATTACCAACAACAACACCACCATGCCCCTCCACCAACTTCCTCAAATCAATCGGCGACCTGATCGGTCCCGACCGCATACTCGCAGGCCGCATCGTCGGCGACGGCGGGGGATCTTTCAGCGGACCGTCGTCCTCATTCCACAGGTCCTCCGCCCCTTCCTTCATGAACCGGTCGGCCAGAGCCTTGACATGGTCCTTCGGGGACATGGGGCCGTGGGTCGCCGCCAGATCGCGATCCCCCGATGCGTCCGGCCCGCCGGCGATGCTCGCCCTGATCTCGGACCGAACCCGAGCCTGGTAGAGCTGCTTCTCCTGCTCAAGGAGCCGCTTCTCCTTCTCCCTGGCCTTCTTCTCGTGCATCCGCTTCCACTGCCACTTGTTCAAGCCGCCCGGGAACGTGCGCGGCCCCCCTCCCATGGACCTGGAGAAGATGGAGCTCGAGAGGCTTCCGGAGCATTCCAGAAGGTTCGAGAGGCGGAAGCGATACTCGCGAAGGAGAGACGAGAGCATGATTGCGAGTTTCGCTCGCTGAGGTTTAGAGAGAGAGAGACAGAGACAGAGAGACAGGGAGGCAGGGAGGGAATTAGGGTTTTAGCGGGAAGAAGACGAAGAAGAAGAAGAATAGACAGGGTTTAAGGGCTATTTTGGTAATTTAGGAAGCGGGGAATTTTCAAGTCGGCCCTTGAGTTTTGTTTTAATTATCATTGGGCCCCTACAAAGACGAAGCTTCACGTTTTTTAGGCCCCTGATGAGTGGCAACTCTTTTTGGGGTACGATTGACCCAAAATTAAGAAGGGGGGTGGGTCTTTTCAATAATCAGTATTAGACCTGATCAAATGAGCAGATCGAATGGGTATCGAGCATCAAAACAGCAAAGTGAATAGATTTGCGAGTTCTACTTCACCAATCTGCTTCTTGTGGCTAAACAATTATGCATTGCTAATCAAGAGATGAAGCACTATGCCTCGGAATCCAAGGATTGAGCTAAATAAGCTCAAACCAAGGTACCCTCGAACTATTTTAGCTCGGCAAGTTCCAAGCACTTTCCCAAAGGAAGACAAACTCTAAATCCCACTATTAGTAACATGTTGGGGTGTGGTTCATACTCATCATCGATAAGAATGCACAGAGATCCCGCTTGTTTAGATTTGGGTCCATGAATAGTTACTGAGTATATGTAATATTTTCTCTTGTCATTGATAATTGTAACATAGAAGTTAGATGTGTTAATTATAGCAAAATCATCTGCTGGATGTAATTTTAGTTTAAAACTGAATCATGATAAAATCTTGTATCGGGATTTCATTTTCTCGCTTTTATTCTCTATTGTCTTGTGATTGTGCACCGAATTCTACCATAACAAAAGAGGGTTTAGGGGCAAGAGAGCCACACGAGTTGGTTTGACCTCTCGTTCAACTTTGCTAGACTTGTTGAACCACTTACTAATCGGACAAAAGTAGCTTTATTATCCCCATTTTGGACCCCTCCTCGCCAGTCAATAATGGTAATGACATCAGTGACTTTAGATTTCCCATTTTTAACCTATCGAAGTATATCATCAATGCACTTCTGGTGTTCCCTTTGGACCTCTCCTCATCGTTCCATGATGCGGAATGGTAACGATTGCGTGTCTCGATATGTCTAGTTCCTCCTGTCTCTTGTTAAGTCGGTAAAAGAATAAAAAAACCGCTGCTTGACTTCGTGAATTGTTTATTAATTGGACTGACTTCATTTTCCCATTTTTAGCCTGTCAACAAGTATCATTAATGCACTTCTGGTGCTTCCATTGGACCTGTTCTCGTCATTTAATGTGGGTGACGAATGCATATCTCGCACTGTACCTACTTCCTCATGTCTCTTGTTGAGTTGATACAAAGACACTGACAGTATTCTACTTGAAGTTGCTTTCTTCATCGCTTCTCTAACGGGTACATGCATAAATGAATTGCAACTATCGTTACGCAAGACGCCACAATAATAATTGCCCTTACTTATCTGTTTCAGATATTCCAGGCCAGTTCTGCGCAAATGAAGTCGAAGATTGTATTGCTTCTTCTGTTTTCGCTCCTTCGCCAACAAGAGAAGAGCTAGTCTCCTGAGGAAGATTTGGAAATAGAGGAGGAGCTAAGGCGTTTGAATGAACCTGCTGTCAAGACAATTCAGATACAAAATTTCCTTTCTATTTTTCCATACTAGAATGATTTCTTGAATTCTGTAATTGAGAGGGAAAAAAGTAAAGAAAAGATTACTGAGAGCGGCTTGTCTACATGTATAGACTGAGTACGGAGACACGTATGACTGCGTGGACTTTTACAAACAACCCGCGTTCGATCATCCTTTGTTGAAGAACCATTCCTTCTATTTCAGGGTATGCTTCCTGATGTTTCTACCAAAACATTTTCCTATGCTTTTTTTTTTGTTTAATGAGCTAGTCTAATAGATGAGGCCCAGTTTCCGTCCTAAGAGAATGACGGACCAAGAAACATCTCCGGCAAGCGGAATTAAAAGCACAACTGTCAAGCACTTGGACTGTCCTACTGGTACTGTCCCTATCAGAAGAACAAATAAGGAAGAACTTATCGAGGCCAAATGCAGGCGAAAGTTTGTGCTCGACATCCTGATCCGAACGCTGCTGAGGAACATGGCCTCCATGTAAGTAATCTAATATTCGTGTAAGTGATTAAAGTGCCTAGTTTGTACTACCAACTCTGTTCTTTCGTCTCTTGCAGATCGCTATTGTTTGAACCAAATTCGGCTCCCTAAAGAAGTACAATAGAGGGGGAATGTTCAGGAGCGTAGAAGTACCAAAAGCCTACGGGGGCATGGTACAACGCATGCCAAAGGAAAATCGAAAGTCTCCCTGATTTCGTTCAAGCAAGCTGGATGAATGGTAAGAACTGGATCAAGTTATTCAACACCCGTTTCATCATAATTAGGGGTTTGGCATGGCCTTTGTTCTTATGTTTCACTTGATGGTGCTGATATCCAAATGCCCATTGCTGCTTTAGTTTTCTCCAGATGAGCATGTGTAAATTTTTCATCCGAGATTTTCCCAGATAATCTGAGAAGATGTTGCCATTCTCCTGCTTTTCACTTTTTTTGGCTGACAAATCAATTTACCATTTGACATGTTTATCTTCTGCTCATAAACTCCCACAGGTGAATCCATGCTTGTACTCGGATAATCTGACCCGCAGGTTCATCTTCCAAAAGGCTAGTTTCCGCATGTTCACAGCATTCTCCTCTTTCGATTTATTATCGAATGATCCGATTGTTTTATTACTTCTGCACGAGTGGCTAATCTAGTGCAGATGATCCGATCATCTTGCTTCAATGTCCAGTGTCCGGGGTTCATTCTCGTGTGATCTGGTCACCCGGTCGATCTAATCTTCGAGGCACATTCTCATAGGGAAGGACAAGTATACACACACAATTACTTCATTTACCGGGTAAACTTCTGATATACACCAAAACCACATTTCCCTTTGCCGATCAGTCATTTCCTACAAGACCTGAATCAAGGATTGGAAATGGTTTTTTTCATTCTTTCGTTTACATGATCATTGTTGTCGTTAATATGCAGGATCCAACAAGTGGACTGTGGTGGCTAGAACTAGGGAAGGACTGCATAGGGGTTGGGTTTTTGGCCTCAGAAGATATTCTCTAGCCCCGGCTTGCAAGACTTGGCCACTTACATAGAAATTAGAATGGGGAGGCCAAGCGTACAGCCTGCCGGAAGTGAAAAGCCCGCCGATGGGATGAGGCGAATTTCCGGACAGCGACATCAAGATGTCAGCTTCTTGTCAGGACATCATCACGGATGCCCACGACAAGGTGCCCGCCGCCGACACTGAAGCATACTCCGACCGGGACAAGTATCATTGGGCCATGGACAGGGGCTATGTGAAGGGCCGTCTACGGCATGTTAGGTTTTACGGCGGGCCCGGCTGGGCCTAGTGAAGTCCGAAAACTTGAGATTTCCTTTTTTCTTCGGGCCAATAATTTGAAAAATCAATTTTCGAACGAATATTTGAAAGGAATATCAAATTTGGTAGGGATGTGATTTGGTCATTGAAAGCATCAAATCTCTTACCTATAATGTGCGGTATGAAGTCTACCACTCAATTTTTTTACGAATCATATTAACGACTACTCTCAATACACTCGCTAGGCGAATTAACGACCATTCTCAAGACACTCGCTAGGCATATGCTAGTAGAAGCACTGTTCACCTACCATATAACTGGCCGAACTACTCAAAACTTGGTTTGTAAGTCAAAAGTCATGATTTGTCTTAAGAAACATTGATTAGTTTGTGAAGGACGGGTCTAGGCTTAAGTATATTACCAGCTGTAGATCTCCCCGTTTGCACCGTTGAGGCTGCGACGATTGGCTCATCCAATAGACGACCGTCGTTTCGATATCGCCTTACAATCGGAAATTCCAATAGGGCAAGATAGTTCCTAGTCCCCTCCAAACCCTTTTCGAAAAGTAAAACATAGCCGTACTTTTCAACTTATCTATCGCTAAAAAATGAAAGAAGAGAAAAGACAAACCACCTGGATCATGCGAAAGCACTAATGAAATGAATTCGTCTACAAAAACACTAAAGAACATAGTGGATGCTTAACCAAATCAAGCCACCTAGTCAATGGATCTCCTTAGGTCCCGGTAAACATGGTTGTAACTATTGAATCATTAAATTATTTTTCCCATTTTTAGCCTACCTACAATCAGCATTAATGCATTTTTGGCGTATTCATCTTGACCTTTGAACCGGTGCCCTCTCCTTCTTATCACGTGAAACAATCCTGGGAATCACAAACGAATATTCCACCAGTTCCCCTTGAGCATTAGTCTTTTTATGGCCAATTTGGTCTCGTATCATCTAGGTCAGGATTGTACGAATGGAGTCGAAGGTCGTGTTGCTTCTTATGTTTTCACTCCTCTGCCAACAACATGTGAAGAGCTCATCTTCAGAGGAAGATTTGCAAATAGAGGAGGAGCTAAGGCGTTTGAATATGCCTGCTGTGAAGACAATTCAGGTAGAAAGACGATTCTTGCATTATGTGGCCAGAGAAAAAAGATATAAAAATTTAACAAGAGAGCTTTGTCTATGTGTGCAGACCGATATAAAAATTTAACAAGAGAGCTTTGTCTATGTGTGCAGACCGAGCACGGAGACACCTACGATTGCGTGGATTTCTACAGGCAGCCCGCGTTCAATCATCCTTTGCTGAAAAACCATTCATTCCATTTCGATGTATGGTCTCTATTGCTTTGATTAATGTACTTCCCCAAGAGTCCTACACATTTTAGCTCAAAGTGCGATCAAGTTCTAAAATTTTCAAATCCTTGCAATCAAGTCCCTTCTAGCAACCTCTCGGCACTAGCGCCATGGTTGTGCCACATATGCTCAAAGATATTAAAGAGGGCCACGCAAACTTTCCGTCGGCAAAATTGGCTGACACATTGCTAGAAGGGCTTAATTGCATTGGATTCCAAACGTTAATGAGTTGATTGCACTTTTTCGAATGTTAATGATCCGAATACACTTTGAGGAGAAATGTTTAGGACTTTTCGGTGACTTTCCTTTCTAATTGAATGGATTTTCCTAATAGATGAGGCCCAGTTTCCGTCCCATGAGAAGGACGAACCTCGAAAGGTCTTCGGCAAGTGGAGTCAAAAGTGCATCTATCAAGCGCTTGGACTGTCCGATTGGAACAGTTCCGATCAGAAGAACAAGTAAAGAAGAACTTATTGCCTCCAGAATGCAGGCCAAGGTTCATGCCCTGAATGCCGATCCGAACACTGAAGAGGCACATGGCCTTCATGTAAGTCAATTAATCGTTCCTCGCTTTATAATACATTATGTTTTGGGAAGGGACTTCCTTAAAGGCATTGATCGAGTCGATAAGACAATCACGACCTTACACCAGAAGAAGCAATCGTAGTTTGTGATTTATTTCCATTTGGGTTAGCCGCTTGATGCCATGGTACAAGAAAGGAATTCCTCGTGAATCATTTAGTTTCGACGCGAATGCAATATCTTTGACCAAAACGGATAGTAGACTTACCTATGCACAGAGCCATCTGTCACTATACTAGAAATTATGTGGAAGGAATATTGGTTTTACTTGCTCTTTTTTTCACAAAGGAAAAGCGTTCTTCTTTGGTTTAGGACATTGAGGATCTCATGAATCTCTTCAATTAGATAGGTGCAAATAACTGACTATCACTGTTCAACCCTATAATGTAATTGGCCAGACGATTCGAAACTTGGTTTGCAAGTCAAAATTCATGGTTGGTCTCAAGAGACCTTGATTAGTTTGCGAAGGACGGGTCTGGGCTTAAGTATATTTCCAGTGGTGGGCTTCCCCACTCGCACCCATTGAGGCTGCGGCGATGGGCTGATCCAACGGATGGCCGTCATTTTGTTGTCGCCATAAACAGAAAATTTCAATAGCGTGCGAGATAGGCCCTAGCCCTATCTAAACCTTTTTCAAAAAGTAAAACATAAATGCACTTTCCTACTTTTCTTTCGTTGAAAAAGAAAGGAAAAGACGACAAAGACATAGATAATGTGTAAGCGGTACTTATGTTTTTGTTACAGCTTGCCGTCGTTCGGACCAAATTTGATTCCAAGAAGAAGTACAATGGAGGGGGAATGGTCAGCAGCGTGGAAATGCCGTGGTCCACGGGATCCCAGTACAGTGGAGGCCGAATCAAGATCCAGAATGGCCCTGATTTCATTCAAGCTGGGTGGATGGTAAGCAACTGAATCAAGTCAAGTCAGCCACACATTTCATTTCATCCTTTGATCAACTACTGTTCAGCATTAGCCGTTGTCCTATGTTCTTCTTGACCATAGTGATATCCAAATGAAATCTTGAGCTGTCGTGCTAATTTCCTATATAAAACTGTATGAGGAGATGTTGCTGTGATTCAGCTCTAACTTTTGGCTCGTGAACATTTGATTCCTCAGGTAAATCCATCCTTATACTCGCATTACCAGACCCATCTCTTCATTTTCACCAAGGCGAGTTTTTTGCGCGTTCGTGATACTCTATTCTTCTTTCGACACCGTAGCGAATGAATCTAATCGCTTTAGTTTGTGTACAGACGGCCCATTCGTCTTGCTTCAATGCGCAATGTCCGGGGTTCGTTCTCGTGCGCTCGGACCACCCGGTGGACGCGGTTCTGCATAACATCTCTCGCACCCAAGGACCGGTGTACACGTATAATTACTTCATTTATCGAGTAAGATTTGGGTGTTTCAAAACCCGATTTCCTTTATGTTTTTCCATCTATTTCATATCAAAATTCCATATTATAATCAGTCCTTGTAGCCTGCCCCAGCATTCTTTCTTATACATGTGTGTATGTATGTGTACAGGATCCGGCTAGCGGAGTGTGGTGGCTAGAGCTTGGCAAAGACTACACGGTGGTTGGGTTTTGGCCGCAACAAATATTCTCCGGTGGCGGCGGCTTGCGAGACTCGGCCACTTACGTTGAATGGGGAGGCCAAGTGTATAGCCCGCCGAATGTCCCCAGCCCGCCCATGGGACGTGCTGCCATACCGCTGCCCAACATCCTGTACGACGCCTCTTGTCAGCACATGACCACCATTAACGAGAACCACGACATAGAGGCTGCTGAAGGAACCGAAACGTATGCCGACCGGGTCAAGTACTACCAGGTTGCGGACATGGGCCATAAGAAGGCCCCGCTCCACCGCGTCATGACGTATGGCGGGCCCGGCGGGGCCACCGGTTGGGCCTGACGAGGCCTCCATTACTTGAGATTGTTCCTTGGCTTTTGGCCATCGATAGCTTGAAACTTCACATAAGTTGTCCATCGCGCAATCTCATGTTGAATACTAAATAATCAGTCCTTATTTACACCATGGCCGTCCTTGCAAATTAATATTATAGCCCCTATGGACTCCATAGTAGCAAGAACATGCGACGAAGCAAATGAGCAGCGCAGAGATCGCGCAACACTTATCGTGGCCGCCTCGCGCCACGTGTCTTCCAACGAATCCTGGGTCTTCACCTCCCCTGATTTTCATTGCGGAAAACACAGACCAAGCATGCGTAGGAGCGTCCAACTTGATCTTAATTTGAAGTCAATGATGATAACTCTTGAACAACCGGGTCTCGGCTTAAACAAAAACCTGTAGTGTAGCAGCGGAAGGACGATAATAGCCATTGACTTCTCCAAAAGCCATCGGGGGCGGGGGTGTTTCCGTCATTGCACGTGGAACATGCTGCTGGCTTTTGGCTGCTTCCACACCACTAACTAATATTGGCTTGATCCCGTTTTAAAAGACTTGAACTTTAGAGCCTCTGCGCGTTGTATCACTGACCCAAAACTCTTCTTTCAGTTCATTCTCTGTCCACGTCCTTTCTTCCATCTTGTTTCCTCGATCAATCACTTTGAGAAAAGATCATGAGGACACACAGCAGGAAGCTGCCATTTCTCTTCTTGATGACGCTGTTGTTCATTTCTCGGCTCTTGAGTTGCCGAAGCATCGACAGGTTCGCGAGCAATCGTCGTCAAGAAGAGTCTCTCAAGTATCGCTCGAGGAGGCCGGATTTTCACTTACGGTCCTTGTATGCACTGCAGTTGCATCACTTGGGTAAAGCTACTGCTGGACCGAGCGGGGGCCGTGATGCCGACCCGACGTTGGGCGCTTCCATGAGAACCACGCCCGGCGGGCCGAACCCTCTGCATAATTGATCGGCCAGCACCTTGATCTTCCGACACCAAGAGCTGGTCTTTGTGATGCTAGGTTTTGTAGTTCATAGTGATCTTCTGCTCTTTTTTGTAATTTGTGAAGGGTGTATAGTAGACACTGTTCTATAGAAGATATGTTTGATTGAAATTGGAGAGAAATCATGACTTTACATCTTGAGCTGAATTTTGATATCTTTTCGAACTATTAGCGAGATTTCTCATTGGAATTCCTGCTAATTTTCGACTGTGCAGAATTGTTACCGAAGAAGTTTTGTTCACATAAGGTTGAAGAATATATTGGTAGAAATTGTTCATTCCTGATCCATCCAATACACAAGAAATAGAAACACTACTATGCCTGCCTCTGGTCCGGTCACCGGTCGGCTCTGCCTCTGGTCACCGGTCGGCACTTGCAATTGGAAAAATCAACATCTATGATGATAGAAAACAAATCCAAGTGGAAAGGTTAGTTGGGAAGGACAAATCTTTTTTTTGGTCGAAAGGGGAGGACAAATCTAAGTCTTGGACCAATGAGAAAATTCTGCATCATACAAGAAGAAAGAACAAGGGGTCTGAAAAGCGGTCGGTCTGAGGTTCCTGACAAAAATGCAAATAATTAAGTTAAACTAAAACCCAAAAAATCAAACATTAAATTATGTTTTGCCACCGACTAGCACTGTTTTGGCAGCAAGTTCAGCCATTTGTTTAATGAAGTCAAAACAAAGAACCTCCGTAGTCACCCTATAATTTACTAATTGATTGCTGCGTCGTTATTGTATAGGCCAGAGGTAGAGGACATTGCATCACTTTGGCTCCATTTGAACCTTAATGCATAACCTTTCTAATCAAATGTGTCTTCTTGCTCTTTGATCTGATCTCTCGAGTGGTCAGACGATGCCATTGGGAGGACTTGATCAGCCCATACGTTTCGAGAGGCGGAAGCGATGCTCGCGAAGGAGAGACGAGAGCATGATTGCGAGTTTCGCTTGCTGAGGTTTAGAGAGAGAGAGAGAGAGAGAGAGAGAGAGAGAGAGGGAGGCAGGGAGGGAATTAGGGTTTTAGCGGGAAGAAGACGAAGAAGAAGAAGAATAGACATGGTTTAAGGGCTATTTTGGTAATTTAGAAAGCGGGGAATTTTCAAGTCGGCCCTTGAATTTTGTTTTAATTATCATTGGGCCCCTACAAAGACGGGGCTTCACGTTTTTAGGCCCCTGATGAGTGCTAACTCTTTTTGGGGTACGATTGACCCAAAATTAAGAAAGGGGTTGGGTCTTTTCAATAATCAGTATTTGACCTGATCAAATGGGCGGATCGGATGGATATAGAGCATCAAAACAGCAGAGTGAATAGATTTGCGAGTTCTACTTCACCAAAATGCTTCTTGTGGCTAAACAATTATGCATGGCTAATCAAGAGATGAAACAATATGCCTCGGAACCCAAGGACTAAACCAAACAAGCTCAAACCAAGGTACCCTCGAACTTTTTAGCTCGGCAAGTTCCAAGCACTTTCCTAGAGGTAGACAAACTCTAAATCCCACAATTAATAACATATTGGGGTTGGTTCATACTCACTATCGATAAAAATGCATAGAGATCCCGTTTATTTAGGTTTGGGCCCGTGAATAACATTGAGTATATGTGTGACATTCCGAATTTCGGCCTATTTTTGTGATTTATAAAACGTGTAGTTCGTCGGCGTGCTTATAGTAAAATCTCGCTTGGAAACTGATCACTCCCGGTTATTATTTTTAAAATTGAGATTTCGCTAGAATCGCACTCGATCGAATTTGACCGTTATTTAGAGCCCAAACTTTAGTATCGAATTTTTCGGGGTTTCGGGACGAATTTAATTGGACGGTGTCTATATTATTGTGGCCAGCCTTGATATTATCCGAGATAAGTGAAAAGTGAAATTTTGATCGGATGTGGTTTTGGACTGATAAACCTCATTCGTAGTGTGTTTTTCTAGTGTTCATGGGCCAAATCCTAAAATTATTAATTAAGATTTTTCGGGGATCATCGGATCATTTTCGGATTTAAATCGTGACCATTGAAACGCGATTACTATGATTTGACTACTCTCTCTCTCTCTCGCCCCTTCCCTCTTTTCCCGCTGGTTTCCTCCCCCCTACGGCTGACACCCTCCCCCCCACCCACCCCACCAGCCCCATCATTTCCCCTTTCTTCTTTTTCCTTTTTCTTTTTCTTCTTTTCTTTTCTTCTTTTCTTCTTCTCCTTCGCTGGCCTTCTTCTTCTGCCTAGCTTCTTCTTTTCTGCTACTCACCGCTGGCTTGTCCTCGTCGGACCAGCCACCGCCGAGCGCCACTCCTCCCCTCCATGAACCACCCCCATCCCAGCTCTCCCCCTGGCCGTGCGGCACCGCCCCTGGCTAACCGGAGCCTCCCGCCGCCGGTTCGCCCAAGCCGCGTGCGAGAAGCGCCTCTCATCGGTCCCCCCACGCCCGCCCTCACCACTCGCTACTGCTGTCCCGGCTGCTGAGACCACCACCACCAACCTCCATTTTTGCCTGACTCAGCCTCCAAGCCGCACCGGACAGCCACCCACAGCAGCCGCTCCCTTTGCCAGGCCCATTCGCCGCTCACCGGAGCATTTGGAGGACACCGCGAACCGCCCTCATCGCCGCCGTCGTCATCGCATCGTCGTCATCGTTAGCCGAGTAAGTTAACCCTTAATCCTTTGTTTAGAGTGTTAAACTTGCTCAGAATAGTTTAATTTGTGTTTAGATTAATATTAGATTTGTTTAGTTGAGTTTAGGTGTTAAATTATCGGTGTTTGTGTGATAGGTTATCGCGTATGTATTGATAAGTTATCGTGGTGTTGTGATAAGTTATCGAGTATTTTATTAAATTATTATTTTCGGAATTAAATATTAAATTATTATTTTCGGATTTAAATATTAATATTTTATTATTAAATAATTAATTTCCGAAAATTAAATATTATTATTTTTGGAAAATTTCTAATGTCAAACTGTGATGCCAATGTTGGATTTCGCCGTATAAGTTGGCGTATTTGGAAAACGGTTTGAATGATTTTGAGTCGAGAAAGTATTTTGAATTTTGGAAAATTAAATTGTTCTTGGATATTATTAAATAATTAAATTTAGAATTTATTTATTATTATTTCGAAAAATTTATAATTTCAAATTATGATTTCTAGCTTGAATGTTGGCGTTTATACCGTGAATTGTCCTATTAAATTGAATTTATGACAAACTGTTTTGATCGGAAGTTTTTAAGAAAGTTTACGAATTTTTGGCATTAAATTATTTTTATTGTTATGTCAGAAATGGGTAGTGGTGTTTTGCGGTTAATACTTATGTCATTATTGAATCTTGCAAAATTAATTGACTGTTGCATGTGTGACCATGTGATATTATTGTATGGCATTAATATGAGTATTATTCATGGACGCATATGCTAATTGAAAAGATAATAATTGGCCGGAATGCTTGTGTGCTCGTGTGGTCACACGTTGGAGCCGTCTTGCTGTATATCGCTTGACGATACCCGATTTATCGGATGCCTGGGGATTATCTGGAGTGCCGATATCCCGGATGCCTTGTCGCGGCCCGAGGGCGGACTTGATGCTCTTTACGGGATACCATCTCACTGTGTATCGTTTGATGTTACCGTATTGGAATGTCGTTATCCTGTGTATCGTTTGACGTAGTCGTGCCTGACGGGGCGGGACGGAGACCGGTTTTTACCAGAAGACTGTCATCTTGCTGCGTATCGCTCGATATGTGATGGCTCCGAGGGGACGTAATAATTGGAATACGTGTGATGCATAGTGCTTGATTATGGGGTAAAAACTGCTAGGTATGGTATGGGACGTGCTCAAGTGGGTTTTGCCTTATAATCGAGACACGCGCGACTGTGATGCATTAATGCATGGAAAATCTCTTTAAATACTTCGAGTATGTGACATATGCATTTCATCAACGTATGTACCAAGGCGAGGGAAGGATGCCTGTGGTTGTTTAATAATGTGCTGTTGATGTTGTGTTGCCTGATTAGGGACCGCCGTGCGAGTTGGCCTCTTAAGCGGGGCTTAGATCGTTAACTTATTAAGACTTTCGTCTCATTTATTGTTGTTAACCCCTTTTTCAGGCCCTTAGCGTGTTGATGCATCCAGTTTGGTTCAGGGTGTCTGGAAGCTAATTTTTGGAGTTCGACCTGTTGGTGGAGTAGATTAACCCTAGCCTTTACTCTTTTTGTTGGCTTTTGCGGTAGCGCTTGATATGGGCTTGTAAGAATGTTCCCAGGGGTTAATCAAGTGAAAATTTAAAATAGCGTTGTTTGACTGATGTGAATTGTTTTCCTAGCTATCCCTATTTGTTATTATTATCCGAAGATTATTGTGTTCGTTTCCGCATGCATAATTTAAAGATAAAAAAAGAAAAGGGTCGGCGATGAGTCTTGGGTCGTCGCATCATAACGACCATAGCGGGATGTTGCGTGTCCGTAGGGCTTGGGGCGTGACAATATGTAATATATTTCTCTTGTCATTGAGAGTTGTGACATAGAGGTTAGATGTTCTAATTATAGCAAAATCATCTGCTCGATATAGCTCTAGCTTAAAGTTGAATCATGATAAAATCTTGTATCTCGATTTTATTTTCTCGCTTTTATTCTCTATTGTCTTATGGTTGTGCACCGAATTCTAACATAACAAAAGAGGGTTTAGGGGCCAGAGAGCCACACGAGTTGGTTTGACCACTCGTTCAACTTTGCTAGACTTGTTGAACCACTTACTAATCGGACAAAAGTAGCTTTATTATCCTCATTTTGGACCCCTCCTCGCCAGTCAATGATGGTAATGACATCAGTGACTTTAGTTTTCCCATTTTTAACCTACGGAAGTATATCATCAATGCACTTCTGCTATTCCCTTTGGATATCTCGTCGTCATTCCATGATGCGGAATGGTAACGATTGCACGTCTCGATATGTCTAGTTCCCCGTCTCTTGTTAAGTCGGTAAAAGAATAAGGGATTAATACTACCAAAAACTTTAAACTGATACGCATGTGACAATTTTATCTCGAACTTTTTTTTTACCACCAAAAATCTCAAACTGGTATACTTATGACAATTTTACCCCAAACTTTTTTTTATCACAAAAAACCCCAAACTAGTACACCTGTAACAATTTTACTCCAAACTGGTAAATTCGTAACAAATTTACCCTAAACTATTTTTTTAACCATGAAAAACTTCAAACTGATATACTTGTGATAATTTTACCCCGAACTAATAATTTTTTAATATTATTCTTTATTTTTTCGAATTTTTTTATTTTTTCTTTTCTTTTTTTCATCTTCAATCTCTGGCCGACCGCCGGACCAGCGACCGGCCAGAGGCGGAAGCCGGCGAGGCTCAACCTCGCTGGCGCGGGCGAAGGCCGCCCTCGCTCGACTTAGGCGAGGGTTCCCCTCATCGGATCTGGCGAGGGCGACCCTCGCCGGCGTTAGGCCAGGGTCGTCCTCGCTTGCCCAGGCGAGGTTGGCCCTCGCCAGTAGCCGCCCGACCTTGCCGACTTCCATCAGGTTGTGGGGTGGCCACCCATCAATTCCTGTAGGAAGGAGTTCATACACGGGCATCCACCGCACCGAGATCTTCACGAGAATGTCCGTCCAGCTGGGAAAGAAAATGGCAAACCCGATCATAACATGTTCGTGAAGGTGAAAATGGAAGGATTGACCTGCGGCCTAAAAGCAGCTTCCATTTCGCAAAGTCTATCCCAGTCAATATCTTTGAATCAAGGATCACTACAAAAAAAAACTTGTTTTTTGCGACGGAATTTGCGACGGAAATTTCGGAAAAATCCGTCGCAAATCGAATTTGCGACGGATTTTGCGACGGAAAAAATTCCGTCGCTAATCGGGCGTCGCAAAATTTTGCGACGGAAAATTAACAAATCCGTCGCAAATATTCCGTCGCAAAATTTGCGACGGACGTGTGAAGGTCCGTCGCAAAATTTGCGACGGACGTGTGAAGGTCCGTCGCAAAATTTGCGACGGACGTGTGAAGGTCCGTCGCAAAATTTGCGACGGACGTGTGAAGGTCCGTCGCAAAATTTGCGACGGACGTGTGAAGGTCCGTCGCAAAATTTGCGACGGACGTGTGAAGGTCCGTCGCAAAATTTGCGACGGACGTGTGAAGGTCCGTCGCAAAATTTGCGACGGACGTGTGAAGGTCCGTCGCAAAATTTGCGACGGACGTGTGAAGGTCCGTCGCAAAATTTGCGACGGACGTGTGAAGGTCCGTCGCAAAATTTGCGACGGACGTGTGAAGGTCCGTCGCAAAATTGCGACGGACGTGTGAAGGTCCGTCGCAAAATTGCGACGGACGTGTGAAGGTCCGTTGCAAAATTGCGACGGACGTGTGTCCCAAATTTCGTCGCAAATTTGCGACGGACACGATCCGTCGCTAATTTATTTCTATACAAAATTGGTCGCAAAATCATCGGAAATTTTGTCGCGAATTTCGTCGGGAAATTCGTCGCGAATTTCGTCGGAAAATTCGTCGCGAATTTCGTCGCAAGTTAGCGAAAAACTTTAATAATAGCAAAATTTGGCTTAAAATATTTGTCGTTATTTTTACATCATTTCGACCACAAATTATTGTTCATATCAATCAAAAGAGACAATGACATATAATTGAAACAGAAAAACGAACAAACCATAAATTCTGACAAGTCAGCCACAATGACATATAATTGAAATAAATAACATAACGAAAGTTATAAAGTCTGACATGATGCTATTTGATATCCAATATTACAATACATTCAAAACATGAACTAAGAGACAGGACAACCATAGAAGACGAAAAAAACCATACAGAAGAAGAGGCGGCTTTGGTACGCTGGCAGGACACCAAAAGTAGTCACCTTCGTCAAGACCTGAGGAAATGTCGATACAAAAATCAGTCCAGAATATAACAAAAATAACAAAAATACGTTTCAGGATGAACATAAATGTTCTTACATATGAATATGAGTGAAATTATGAAAAACCAAGATTATGAAGCAAGCTTACCCAAAATTTTAACTAGGGAGACCGGAGAAAATCATCATCATCATCAGCATCAGCATTCTCGACATTAATGTGTTGGTCATCACCTATTGGATTGGCTGGAGGTACAGGAGGCCCGGCATTGCGTTGGAGGTTAACGTGTTCCATAATCACTCTCACTTGTTCTTCCAAGTTATATATTCGTTCATCCTTCTTAAAAAGTAAATTATTCAGACGATCCACTTCTTGGTTCAATTGCTCCTCCACTCGTGACTTCCTTCGACCAGTCCCAGCGGCTGATGAACTTCCAGGATTATTCGGCATGTACATCTTTGACAACGATCCCAGCCCAAATATTTTCCCTTTTTTCGGCCCACCCGATGCCTCCATCCATAATGCCATATTATCAACTGATGGCCGGGACTCAGGACAATCATCACTACCACTTGCACCAATTAACAGATCATCATATTTTTCCTACATTAACAATGTAGATGAAAATAAAATCACTATATATATAGCATTAACGGTTTTGCATTATAGTTTACATATAAGTCAAAGTATAACCTTACATACCTTAACAGCTTTTGCTTGCTCGCCAGTCCATGTCTTATCTTTCTTTCGGAATGTGCGTTCAAATGTAGCTGCAAATGTCGGTTCCGTCCCCAATTCATGTGCCTACAAAATGTAAACTTGAGTAACTGAATTAAATTAACTTATAAGTCATTTAACAGACTTACCAGTCGTTTGCGATGCTCCGCAATGTTGATAGAGCCCCCAGCATATGTGGCTGACCCATCACTAGAACTAGAAGATCGGTTCTTCTTATTCTGCTCACAGAGTTGCCGACTCTGTTCAGATGCCCAAAATGTGTTAATTGCCACCCAATTGTCAGCTGTAAAAAAAGACGGCTTCGCTTGCTTGCTCTTCGCTCTATTCATAACATTTCGCATAAAATCACTTATTTTTTTATCGAAAATTC
The DNA here is from genome assembly GCA_031216285.1 of Syzygium syzygioides. Lineage (NCBI taxonomy): Eukaryota > Viridiplantae > Streptophyta > Magnoliopsida > Myrtales > Myrtaceae > Syzygium > Syzygium syzygioides. The sequence continues at coordinate 6,111,903 of CM062246.1, read as the reverse complement.
GTCTCACTTCATTGTCTTTTGTTTCGTCCCACGTGAACTTCCGCTGCAATAAATAAAAACACAAATTGAAAATTATTATGATGATCACATATCCATAACCATGCACCAAACACATATAGACAGATTTTGTAAAGTTCATGTCGGGAAAAATATCTGATCCTTTAGATATCGAAAACTACAAAGTTGTTCTGGTCCCTTTACATCATTTTTGACCATCAATATACTACACCAAACTTAATTTCTGAGAAAATAAAATATGTACAACTTACCTTGAACTCATTCCACCACATTTCTTTTACTTCTTGTGGAACACTTCTGTAATTAAGATACTCTCCCATCCATAAGTTTCTGACTATTTTGTTCAATTCTCTCACAACAGACGTAGCATCCGTGAATCTGCATTTATACAAATATTGTGCAACATGGATAATTCAGTTAACATTAATATTTAAAGTCCTAAATATGACATATACTAAAATAAAAATGAAGTACTTACGAATCTCCAAATGGACTTATAAAGAATCGGTTATCTTCTTGCCCTCTGTTTCCGTCAATATTCGATTGTTCCGCCGAATAATGGGGTGGAACGGAAGGAGGGGGAGCTACATGAGATTGAACTGGAGAATGTTCAGTTGGCATGTGGTGAAGTCCTGTAACATGTTGTTGATTGTGGGAGAAAGGGCCAACGTGCTCATATTGTGACGGACCATATTGTGGTTGAGGGTTCAATGCCGGGACATGAGAAGAGGAAAGGGATGGGGACGAGGACGAGGAAGAGCCTTGTCTTCTAGACATAAATCCTCCACGTTTAAACTGACAAGTAGGAAGGTTATACGAATATGTAAAGAACTATTGACACGTATTACGAACACATAATGATGTACATGACGAAACTTACCATTTTGATGAAAAGACTGAGAAAATGTTTCCTTCAAATGAGCCAATGTCGAGTGCTTATGACGTGTAATTTCCTACAAATAAATATACTATGAATCCCATTCATTTTCATATGAAACATCAATGTATGAGCACGATATGGGTGGCCACAGGTATCAAACATCACTATATGAATCGCATGCATTTTCATTAATTTTTTTTACCACGTACAAAAATTTATATTTCACTGAAAGTGGGTGACCACAAATATTCTAAATCATTCTATAAAGTTTTGTAAGAAATAAATTATTATTGTTATTCTTAAAATTTTTTTTGAGGTAAAAACAATTTCACTAAAAGTTGGTAGCCACCGATATTCTAAAACATTCTGTAAAGTTTTGAAATTTTAAGAATTTTAAGAATTTTTATATTATTAATTTTAATATAAATTTTTTCTTGTGAAAAAAAAATTCCATACTAAAATTGGGTGGCCACTAGTCGTCTAAACTATTAGGTAAAGTTTTCCAAATTTTATTCATTCTTTATTTTTACAATTTTTAAGGCACGTTACAAAAATTAAATATAACTAAAAGTAGGTGGCCACAGGTATTATAAACCATTTCGTGAAATTTTGGAAATTTTTAAATTCTAATTTTTTTTGCCATCTAAAGAAATTTAAATTTAATCGCAAGTTGATGGCCATATATTTTCTAGGCAATTTGGTGCATTTTTTAAATTTTAAATTTTTTTACTTTTTCTTCACAAAAAAAAATTTCCCTCATAATGGGTAATCACATTTATGTTAAGCCATGGTATCATGTTATGGAAATTTTAAATTTTTTAATAATTTTTTCGCCGGAACGTTAAAAAATGTAAATTTCATTGAAAATGGGTTGGCACTATTAATTTTTGCAATTTTGTGATATGATGAAATTTTAGTTTGTTAAAAAGTTTAAAAAACTTTTATGGTCAAATTTCATATATGTTGTCAGTATTTACCGTTTTTTTAATTTTCCATAATTTTTTATAAAATTATTTAATTTTCAAGTATTTTCTGCGAAAACGTTTAATCAATTATCCTATCGTTATTTAACGCTTAATCATCCACATAATAAACAAATTAACCAGTCGACCATCGCTCAAAGTCATATGCAATCCTAAAATCGACCCGTAATTTAGCCAATCAAAAGTAATCCTAAATAATCCATAACCAAATCCGACTAATTACCTAAATATACTAACTACGGATTAGAAAATAAACCTACTTAGTTTAAGAATAACAAAACCTTGTCTTCTGGACAGTGGCGGTCCCGGCACGGGCGTGGGTGACGGCGAGGGCGGCGGCAGGGATGGTGACGGCGGCGGCGGCGGCGGCGGCGGCGGCTGGCCGGCGGGGCGGTGGTGACGATGGCGGCGGCGGCGGCTTGCCGGCGGGGCGGTGGTGACGACGGCGGCGACGGCGGCGGCCGGCCGGCGGGGCAGTGGTGACGACAGCGGCGGCGAGGGCTTCCCGGCGGGGCGGTGGTGACGACGGCGGCGGCGGCGGAGGCGGCTGGCCGGCGGCGAGGGCGACGGGGGCGGGGGCGAGGGCGGGGGTGAGGAGGGGCGGGGGCTCGGGCGACGGGACACGGCGGGGCCGGGGCGCGGGCCGGGGGCGGGGACGGCGGCGGCGGCTGCTGGCCGGCGGCGAGGGCGAAGGGGGCGAGTGCGGGGGCGACAGCGACGGCGGGGGCGGGGCGAGGGGAGACGGCGGGGCCGGGGGCGGGGGTGACGAGGGCGAGGGGAGACGGCGGGGCCGGGGGCGGGGGCGACGAGGGCGAGGGGAGACGGCGGGGGCGGGGCGGGGGCAAGGAGGGGGCGGGGACGACGGAGCGACCGGCGAGGGGCGGGCGACAGGCGGGGGGGCTGCGGGGCGGGGCTGGGCGGGGGGCTGCGGGGCGGGGCTGGGCGGGGGGCGGCGCGAGAGACACCGGCGACGGGCGAGGGCGGCGGAGCTGCGACGGCGGCGGCAAGGCGGGACGGCTGGGCGGCGACTGCGACGGCGACGGACGAGAGTCGGGTGGGTCGGGTGGGAAAGCAAAAACCAGATCTGAGTCAGGGAGATAAATCGCGACAATTTGCGACGGACTTCGCGTGTCCGTCGCAAATTTGCGACGGACAACTACAGTCCGTCGCAAGTTTGCGACGGAAACAGTCCGTCGCAATTTTGCGACGGACCACTACGTCCGTCGCAAATTTGCGACGGCAGACCGTTGTCCGTCGCAAATTTGCGACGGACTTTGCGTGTCCGTCGCAAATATTTCACCGACAAATATTTGCGACGAACCACGCATGTCCGTCACAAATTTGCGACGGACATGATAGGTCCGTCGCAAATTTTCTATAAAAAAAATTTAGATGGAAATTACAAATCCGCGGGAAAATTTCCACGTTAAATTTGCGACGGACAATGGGTATCCGTCGCAAATTTGTGACGGACAATGGGTATCCGTCGCAAATTTGCGACGGCCTTGTATTCTCCGTCGCAAATTTCGCACGGTTTAAATTTCCGCGCAAATTTTCGAAGGTCGCAAATTTGCGACGGACGTCGTTCTGTCCGTCGCAATTTTGCGACGGACGTCTTTATGTCCATCGCAAATTTGCGACGGAACTAAATACGTCCGTCGCAAATTTGCGACGGATGTATGTATTTCCGTCGCAAATTTGCGACGGATGTGTGTATTTCCGTCGCAAATCTGCGACGGACACGCAAAGTCCGTCGCAAATTTGCGACAGTCAAGTATAATTGTTGCGACGGCTAAAAATTTTCAAAATTTGCAATTGACAAATCTGAGTCCAACGTAAATTTTTACCGGTAAATATTCCCTAACAAAATTTGTGACGGACAGGTTGCGAGTCCGTCGCAATTTTGCACAGACTAAATGATCGTTGTAAATTTGTGACGTTTTTTTCTGTCAAAAATTTTAGCGTCTCATTGATTAGGGTCCTAAATTTGCTACATCTTTTTTTCAGTCCAAAATTTTGGCATCTCAAATTTTGCAATGGAAATTGAAATATCGGAAATGTTACGGCACGTGAATAATATTGGACTTGTCGGCATTTAGGGACAAAATTTCCGACGATAAATTAAAATATAAAGAATAATCGACAATAACAATAATAAAAAAGCACAATAACAATAATGATGACAACATAAAAAATAGCACTTGTAGCATTAATAATTACACATCTGTAGTGTGTTGTGACAAAAATTTTAATTTTCATCTTCGTCTTCATCTTCGTCTTCGTCTTCGTCTTCGTCTTCGTCTTCGTCCTCGTCTTCTGAATCTGTCTGAAAATCAGATTCTGAACATTCTTGTACATTTAATTCGCAAATTTCAGTTGGATCCACATCTATCATTGCTCCACACGGATCTCGTAAAGTTGGTATGTTATATTCCTCAATTTCAACCGTGTTACACACTTCCTCTTGTTGGTAGGCTCTATCCTTCCAGTGTTCCTCGATTTTCCTCCGTGCTTTGATTTTACATACAGCCCACCAATCAGCTTTGTCACGTTTCAAACTAGGAAATAATGCATAACATACTTGAATTGCTTGTTGTGCCAAGACAAATGGTTCATACTTCATATACCTTTTCTTGTGATTTATTTCAATCAAATTGAACTTCGTATGCACCTTCATTCCTTTGATGGGATCGAACCACGTGCACTTAAATAACACAACCCGCATCATTAATGGTCCAGGATACTCTATCTCTATGATTTCATCCAACAAGCCATAAAAATCATCTTTCCAACTGTCACCATTGGATGACCGAACAGACACACCACTATTCATTGTGGATTTTCCCATTCCGTATTCTTGAGTATGAAAATTATATCCATTTATGAAATATGCTGGCCAACTTCGAACTTTTAAATGTGGACCCCATGATAGATAATATAGCAATCCTTGCCCTCCAAATTCATCATAATTACTGTGAACCTAGAGTTACACATATAAAGTCAATAATATATATTTTACTAAATGATGTATAATGTATATAATTTTAATAACTTGGTTTTGATCCATAGGCAACTTACATATGTCTTGAACCATGCTGCAAATTGTTCATCGCACAAACGGTCAAACTCATTTGGTTGTAGTCCAGCCATTGAAGTTTGGAAAATCCTAATATTAAAAATCATATTATTATTAGAAAATATTTGACACGCAAAACATATATTTGCAAATTTACACTTACTTGAAGTATGGCTCGACTTCTGGGCAGTTCAGTAAAATATAAGTATGGGCTGCATGAAATTCTTCGCCTGATAAGTATCTGGGTCGACATGCGCCGCATGGTCGACCCAGATAATTGAAAATAGAGAATGCCATGCAATTAGGATCAATGGGGCCCTCATCATTTCTGCCTGCTCTCCGGCTCTTGCACTGAACGTGCGGCTCAAAATAGTATGATGCAAATGTTGTCACTTCTTCCACAATATATGCATTACAAATTGAAGCTTCAACACGTGCCTTATTCTTCACTTTTTTCTTCAAATGATATAAGAATCTAGTTGAAATAGAAAGAAGCTTATCGGAACATATTATATAATAAACTAATTTGAACTGTATTTTAAAAAAAAATATTACCTCTCAAATGGATACATCCATCGAAATTGGACAGGACCTGCAACTTTGGCCTCATAAGGCAAGTGAACTAACAGATGCTCCATCGAATCAAAAAACGCTGGAGGAAATATCCTTTCTAAGTTGCAAAGAATAATTGGAATATCTCTCTCTAGTTTCTCCATGTGCGATGCTTTTAACACTGTCGAGCAAATATCATGGAGGAAATTACTTAATTCTGTAATTGCACCCCATACAAAGTTCGGTAGAACTTCCTTCAAAGCTATTGGAATTAGTCTTTCCATCAGAATGTGACAATCATGACTCTTCAAACCTGTCAACTTGCATTCATTCAAATCAACACATCTCCCGAGATTCGAAGCATATCCATCAGGAAACCGCACAGATTTCAACCATTGACAAACAACTCGCCTCTGCTCCTTATCCAATGTATAAACTGCTTTCGGTTCTGGTCCCCTGCTGCTTGCATGCACAGCTAGTATTGGCCGATCGCAAATAACTGTCATATCTTTTCTTGCGTTCAAGTTGTCTTTTGTTTTTCCAGCGACATCCATCACAGTATTTATGACATTGTCGAAAACATTCTTTTCTATGTGCATGACGTCAAGATTATGATGAATAAGATGCGCCTTCCAATATGGTAGATCCCAAAATATACTGCGTTTTGTCCACTTATGTGAACTTCCGTACGCAAAAGTTGTGCCATGCGGGTTCTCAACAACGGTTGGAAAGTCCTGCACACGCTCCCAAATTTGATCGCCGGTCAACCTCAATGGTGGACGCGTTCTTTCAGTCCTATTCTTGGTGAACTCTTTCTTATTCCTTCTGAAAGGATGACTTGGCGGTAAAAATTGTCTGTGACAGTCAAAATAGCAAGGCTTCTTTCCATGTTTTAATCTAAATGACTTTGACCTCTCCAAACATATCGGACATCCTAAGATCCCAGCTGTACTCCATCCAGATAACATTCCATAAGCTGGAAAGTCATTTATCGTCCAAAGAAGGGCAGCCTTCATTACAAACATTTGATCGGTAGAAACGTCATACGTCGGGACACATTCAACCCATAGTCGTTGTAACTCCTCAATCAATGGTTGCATATAAATATCTATCAACTTCTTCGGATTTTGCGGCCCTGTCACGATCAATGTCAAAAACATATAAGGTGTCTTCATGCACATACCTGGTGGAAGATTGTACGGCGTTAAGATAATTGGCCAGCATGAATAACTTTTTCCTGTTTTCCCAAATGGAGCAAATCCATCGGCACATAAACCTAACCTGATGTTCCGAGGTTCCATTGCAAACTCAGGGTATGTTCTATCAAAATGTTGCCATGCCTCCGCATCTGAAGGATGACACATTAGACCTTCTTCTGTTTCATGATTTGCATGCCAAGTCATGTGTTCAGCAGTGGCTTTAGACGCATAAAGCCTTTGCAATCTGGGGATTAATGGTAGATAAAACATTTGCTTGCATGGTCTACGCTTCTGATTACGACCCAGCCTCCTGTTAATCTTGTACCTAGGTTGGCTACAGAATTTGCAAGATTCTGCATTTTCATCATCTCTCCAATATAGCATACAACCCCTACTACATACATCAATTCTTACAACCGGAAGGCCTAAGTTTTCCACTAGTTTTTTCATATCATAAAAATCACTTGGCGTGTTGTTATCATGAGGCAATGATTCCCGCATTACTTTAACAAAAGAGTTGAAGCAATCCACAGACACATTATGCTCTGCCTTGATATTTAATAGTCGGGCTGTCACCGATAACTTAGTGTGGTCCTCACAACCTGCCCATAGAGGTTCATCTGCTGCTTTCAACACATCCCAGAACTGATTAGATTGAAAAGTTTCATTATCCACATTTTCCTCAAAACCCGTTACTCCTATATCTTCCAATTGTGAAGCATGACTAGTACTCGCTTGTTCACGTGTAGGAGTAAAACTAGTACTTTCATGATTTGATTCTGGGACAAAATTATAACTAGCTGCATCAATCACTATCCTCTCGTATGGGTTCAATTGCTCATAATAGCCACATTCTTCCCTAACTGAAAATTGCTCACTTCTTCCATATCCTTCATCAGATATAAATGGTTCACCATGGGAAGTCCAATTATAATAGTTCGGAGTAAACCCAAATCTAGTAAGGTGTTCTCTAACTTGATCACACACAAGAAATTTACCATTACCGCACTTTTTGCACGGACACCTTAACTTATTTCCATCCATAAACTCATATTTAGTACTAGCAAAGTCTAAAAATAGTTCCAACCCAGTACGAAACTCATCTGTTAATCCTTGACGTCCAGGTAAGTTCTTATTATACATCCAAGCCCTTTCTCTTTGCATTGTGTCTGTATTAAAATATAAAATTCTGGTAAAATAATTAAAATATCATATCTATTGTTCTTAATTAAAACTATTAAATTTTGGAAATTATAATTTTTTTTAGTCACGCAACAATTAATATGAAATTGCAAAAATAGAAAAAATTACAATGTAAAGAAGACTTACCTAAATATTTGACTGAAATATTGGTAGGACAAAGTGATCAATTTGATGAGAATTGCAAAGTCCACTTGGATTGCGAGACCTTCAATTAGGTACAAACCCAGAAAAGATTAATCACATAAGAATCTATATTTTTTATTAATTTTTAATGAACGATGGAAACAGAATTCATCCCTCACAAATTTGCGACGAATAAATGAAAATCCCGTCGTAGATTTATGACGGAAAATAGGATAGGCCGCAAATTGTGCTCCGTCGCAAAATTTGCGACGGAGAGCGGTTTTTGCGACGGAAACGGATCTTCGTCGCAAATTTGCGACGGAAACACTCTCCGTCGCAAATTTGCGACGGACACCTCACTCCGTCGTAAATTTGCGACGGAAACGGATCTCCATCGCAAATTTGCGACAGACACCTCACTTCGTCGCAAATTTGCGACGGAAACACTCTCTGTCACAAATTTGCGACGGAAACGCATCTCCGTCGCAAATTTGCGACGGAAACACTATCCGTCGCAAATTTGCCACGGAAACACTCTCCGTCGCAAATTTGCGACGGATAAAACGGTTCCGTTGCAAATTTGCGACGCACTTTTCAATTATCCGTCGCAAATTTGCGATGGAAAAACAATTTCGTCGCAAATTTGGGACGGAAAAACGGTTCCGTCGCAAAACGGCGTGGCCATTCTGCTCATCCGAAGGCCAGCGAGGTCTCACCGGTCACCGGTCATTACACCGGTGATGCAGATACGAAAAAAATTAAACATAAACATATATTAAAATAAAAATTACAATGCAACCACGAATAGTTATAAAGTTAGCAATTTTGCACTTACCGGTACAAAAGCTTCACCGAGATTAATACGTGCGTGCACGGATTTTGCTGATTTCAGATATATGAAAGCGGGGGAAAAGCGATAGAGACCGAGAGAGAGTGAGACACAGCAAGAGAGAGCGAGAGACAGCAAGAGTGAGCGAGAGAGAGATAGCACGGGTTGATAAATTACGAATTTGCGACGGACGGGTGTTTTCGTCGCAAATTTGCGACGGACTGACAATGCCGTCGCAAATTTGCGACAGTCGTATTATTTGTCGGAAATTTGCGACGGAAAAATTTTCCGTCGCAAATTTGTTATGGAATTTGCGACGGAAAAATGTTCCGTCGCAAAATATACTACGTCGCAAATTTCGTCGCAAATTTGCGACGGAAAAAATTTCGTCGCAAAGGTCCGTCGCAAAATCTGTGTTTTTTTGTAGTGGATGAGCCTGATCAGTTCAGCTTTGAGTTATAAGCAAATGCAAGAACAGACCAAGATTCTCAAGCAGATTGATCTAGTCTAAAATGAGTTGAAGATGAAGAGAAAAAAAAGAAAAGAAAAAACAAAAAAATTAATAAAAATTCAAAAAATAAAATAATAATATTAAAATTTTAGTTTAGGGTAAAATTGTCACATGTGTACCGGTTTGGGATTTTTTGTGGTATGTTCGGGATAAAATTATCACAAGTGTACCAGTTTGAAATTTTTTGGGATATGTTCAGGGTAAAATTATCACATATGTACCAGTTTGAGATTTTTGATAATAAAAAAAAAATTCAAAGTAAAATTATCACATAAGTATCAATTTGAGTTTTTTTATAGTATTAACCCAAGAATAAAAAACCTCTGCTTGACTTGGTGAATTGTTTATTAATTGGACTGCCTTCATTTTCCCATTTTTAGCCTGTCAACAAGTATCATTAATGCACTTCTGGTGATTCCATTGGACCTCTTCTCGTCATTTAATGTTGGTGACGACTGCATATCTCGCACCGTACCAACTTCCTCATGTCTCTTCTTGAGTTGATACAAAGACACTGATAGTATTCTACTTGAAGTTGCTTTCTTCATCGCTTCTCTGACAGGTACATGTATAAATGAATTGCAACTATCGTTACGCAAGACGCCATAGTAGTGATTGCCCTTAATTATCTGTTTCAGATATTCCAGGCCGGTTCTGTGCAAATGAAGTCGAAGATTGTATTGCTTCTTCTGTTTTCACTCCTTTGCCAACAAGAGAAGAGCTTGTCTCCTGAGGAAGATTTGGAAATAGAGGAGGAGCTAAGGCGTTTGAATGAACCTGCTGTCAAGACAATTCAGATACAAAATTTCCTTTCTATTTTTCCATACTAGAATGAATTCTTGAATTCTGTAATTGAGAGGGAAAAAAGTAAAGAAAAGATTACTGAGAGCGGCTTGTCTATATGTATAGACTGAGTACGGAGACACTTATGACTGCTTGGACTTTTACAAATAACCCACGTTCGATCATCCTTTGTGGAAGAACCATTCCTTCTATTTCGGGGCATGCTTCCTGATGTTTCTACCAAAACATTTTCCTATGCTTTTTTTTTAATGAGCTAGTCTAATAGATGAGGCCCAGTTTCCGTCCTAAGAGAAGGACGGACCAAGAAACATCTCCGGCAAGCGGAATTAAAAGCACAACTATCAAGCACTTGGATTGTCCTACTGGTACTGTCCCTATCAGAAGAACAAGTAAGGAAGAACTTATCGCGGCCAAAATGCAGGCGAAAGTTTGTGCTCGACATCCTGATCCGAACACTGCTGAGGAACACGGCCTCCATGTAAGTAATCTAATATTCGTGTAAGTGATTAAAGTACCTAGTTTGTACTACCAACTCTGTTCTTTCGTCTCTTGCAGATCGCTATTGTTTGAACCAAATTCGGCTCCCTAAAGAAGTACAATGGAGGGGGAATGTTCAGCAGCGTAGAAGTACCAAAAGCCTACGAGGCACAGTATAGCGCACGCCAAATGAAAATCGAAAGTCTCTCTGATTTCGTTCAAGCAAGCTGGATGGATGGTAAGAACTGGATCAAGTTATTTAACACCCGTTTCATCATAATTAGGTGTTTGGCATGGCCTTTGTTCTTATGTTTCACTTGATGGTGCTGATATCCAAATGCCCATTGCTGCTTTAGTTTTCTCCAGATGAGCATGTGTAAATTTTCCATCCGAGATTTTCCCAGATAATCTGAGAAGATGTTGCCATTCTCCTGCTTTTCACTTCTTTTGGCTGACAAATCAATTTACCATTTGACATGTTTATCTTCTGCTCATAAACTCCCACAGGTGAATCCATGCTTGTACTCGGATAATCTGACCCGCAGGTTCATCTTCCAAAAGGCTAGTTTCCGCACGTTCACAACATTCTCCTCTTTCGATGTATTATCGAATGATCCGATCGTTTTAATACTTCTGCACGAGTGGCTAATCTAGTGCAGATGAGCCGATCATCTTGCTTCAATGTCCAGTGTCCGGGGTTCATTCTCGTGTGATCTGATCACCCGGTCGATGTAATCTTCGAGGCACATTCTCATAGGGGAGGACCAGTATACACACACAATTACTTCATTTACCGGGTAAACTTCTGATATACACCAAAACCACATTTCCCTTTGCCGATCAGTCATTTCCTACAAGACCTGAATCAAGGATTGGAAATGGTTTTTTTCATTCTTTCGTTTACATGATCATTGTTGTCGTTAATATGCAGGATCCAACAAGTGGACTGTGGTGGCTAGAACTAGGGAAGGACTGCATAGGGGTTGGGTTTTTGGCCTCAGAAGATATTCTCTAGCCCCGGCTTGCAAGACTTGGCCACTTACATAGAATGGGGAGGCCAAGGGTACAGCCTGCCGGAAGTGAGAAGCCCGCCGATGGGATGCGGCGAATTTCCGGACAGCGACATCAAGATGTCAGCTTCTTGTCAGGACATCACCACCATCACGGAGGCTGCTATGTGAAGGGCCGTCTACGGCATGTTAGGTTTTACAGCGGGCCCGGCTGGGCCTAGTGAAGTCCGAAAACTTGAGATTTCCTTTTTTCTTCGGGCCAATAATTTGAAAAATCAATTTTCGAACGAATATTTAAAAGGAATATCAAACATGGTAGGGATGTGATTTGATCATTGCAAGCGTCAAATCTCTTACCTATAATGTGCAGTATGAAGTCTACCGCTCAATTTTTTTACGAATCATATTAACGACTACTCTCAATACACTCGCTAGGCAAATTAACAACTACTCTCAAGACACTCGCTAGGCATATGCTAGTAGAAGCGCTGTTCACCTACCATATAACTGGCCGAACTACTCAAAACTTGGTTTGTAAGTCAAAAGTCATGATTGGTCTTAAGAAACATTGATTAGTTTGTGAAGGACGGGTCTAGGCTTAAGTATATTACCAGCTGTAGATCTCCCCATTCGCACCGTTGAGGCTGCGGCGATGGGCTCATCCAATAGACGACCGTCGTTTCGATATCGCCTTACAATCGGAAATTCCAATAGGGTAAGATAGTTCCTAGTCCCCTCCAAACCTTTTTCGAAAAGTAAAACATAGCCGTACTTTTCAACTTATCTATCGCTAAAAAATGAAAAGAAGAGAAAAGACAAACCACTTGGATCATGCGAAAGCACTAATGAAATGAATTCGTCTACAAAAACACTAAAGAACATAGTGGATGCTTAACCAAATCAAGCCACCTAGTCAATGGATCTCCTTATGTCCCGGTAAACATGGTTGTAACTATTGAATCATTAAATTATTTTTCCCATTTTTAGCCTACCTACAATCAGCATTAATGCATTTTTGGCGTTTTCATCTTGACCTTTGAACCGGTGCCCTCTCCTTCTTATCACGTGAAACAGTCCTGGGAATCACAAACGAATATTCCACCAGTTCCCCAAGAGCATTAGTCTTTTTATGGCCAATTTGGTCTCGTATCATCTAGGTCAGGATTGTACGAATGGAGTCGAAGGTCGTGTTGCTTCTTATGTTTTCACTCCTCTGCCAACAACATGTGAAGAGCTCATCTTCAGAGGAAGATTTGCAAATAGAGGAGGAGCTAAGGCGTTTGAATATGCCTGCTGTGAAGACAATTCAGGTAGAAAGACGATTCTTGCATTCTGTGGCCAGAGAAGAAAGATAAAAATTTAACAAGAGAGCTTTGCCTATGTGTGCAGACCGAGCATGGAGATGCCTATGATTGCGTGGATTTCTTTAGGCAGCCCGCGTTCGATCATCCTTTGCTGAAAAACCATTCATTCCATTTCAATGTATACTCTCTACTGCTTTGATTAATGTACTTCCCCAAGAGTCCTACACATTTTGGCTCAAAGTGCGATCAAGTCCTCAACTTTTCAAATCCTTGCAATAAAGTCCCTTCTAGCAACCTCTCGGTGCTAGCGCCATGGTTGTGCCACGCGGGCTTTCCGTCGGCAAAATTGGCTGACACATTGCTAGAAGGGCTTAATTGCATTGGATTCCAAACGTTAATGAGTTGATTGCACTTTTTCGAATGTCAATGATCCGAATACACTTTGAGGAGAAATGTTTAGGACTTTTCGGTGACTTTCCTTTCTAATTGAATGGATTTTCCTAATAGATGAGGCCCAGTTTCCGTCCCATGAGGAGGACGAACCTCGAAAGGTCGTCGGCAAGTGGAGTCAAAAGTGCATCTATCGAGCGCTTGGACTGTCCGATTGGAACAGTTCCGATCAGAAGAACAAGTAAAGAAGAACTTATTGCCTCCAGAATGCAGGCCAAAGTTCATGCCCTGAATGCCGGTCCGAACACTGAAGAGGCACCTGGCGTTCATGTAAGTCAATTAATCGTTCCTCACTATATAATACATTATGTTTTGGGAAGAGGACTTCCTTAAAGGCATCGATCGAGTCGATAAGACAATCACGACCTTACACCAGAAGAAGCAATCGGAGTTTGTGATTTATTTCCATTTGGGTTAGCCGCTGGATGCCATGGTACAAGAAAGGAATTCCTCGTGAATCATTAAGTTTCGACGCGAATGCAATATCTTTGACCAAAACGGATAGTAGACTTACCTATGCACAGAGCCATCTGTCACTATACAAGAAATTACGTGGAAGGAATATTGGTTTTACTTGTTCTTTTTTTCACAAAGGAAAAGTATTCTTCTTTGGTTTAGGACATTGAGGATCTCATGAGTCTCTTCAATTAGATAGGTGCAAATAACTGACTAGCACTGTTCAACCCTATAATGTAATTGGCCAGACGATTCGAAACTTGATTTGCAAGTCAAAATTCATGGTTGGTCTCAAGAGACCTTGATTAGTTTGCGAAGGACGGATCAGGGCTTAAGTATATATATTTCCGGTGGTGGGCTTCCCCACTCGCACCCATTGAGGCTGCGGCGATGGGCTGATCCAACGGATGGCCTTCATTTCGTTGTCGCCATAAACAGAAAATTTCAATAGCGTGCGAGATAGATCCTAGTCCTTTCTAAAACTTTTTTTCAAAAAATAAAACATGAACGCATTTTCCTGCTTATCTTTCGTTGAAAAAGAAAGGAAAAGACGACAAAGACATAGATAATGTGTAAGCGGTACTTATGTTTTTGTTACAGCGTGCCGTCGTTCGGACCAAATTTGATTCCAAGAAGAAGTACAATGGAGGGGGAATGGTCAGCAGCGTGGAAATGCCGTGGTCCAAGGGATCCCAGTACAGTGGAGGCCAAATCAAGATCCAGAATGGCCCTGATTTCATTCAAGCTGGGTGGATGGTAAGCAACTGAATCAAGTCAAGTCAGCCACACATTTCATCTCATCCTTTGATCAACTACTGTTCAGCATTAGCCGTTGTCCTATGTTCTTCTTGACCATAGTGATATCCAAATGAAATCTTGAGCTGTCGTGCTAATTTCCCATATAAAACTGTAATGTGAGGAGATGTTGCTGTGATTCAGCTCTAACTTTTGGCTCGTGAACATTGGATTCCTCAGGTAAATCCATCCTTATACTCGCATTACCAGACCCATCTCTTCATTTTCACCAAGGCGAGTTTTTTGCGCGTTCGTGATACTCTATTCTTCTTTCGACACCGTAGCGAACGAATCTAATCGCTTTAGTTTGTGTACAGACGGACCATTCGTCTTGCTTCAATGCGCAATGTCAAGGGTTCGTTCTCGTGCGCTCGGACCACCCGGTGGACGCGGTTCTGCATAACATCTCTCGCACCCATGGACCGGTGTACACGTATAATTACTTCATTTATCGAGTAAGATTTGGGTGTTTCGAAACCCGATTTCCTTTATGTTTTTCCATCTATTTCATATCAAAATTACATATTATAATCAGTCCTTGTAGCCTGCCCCAGCATTCTTTCTTATACATGTGTGTATGTATGTGTACAGGATCCGGCTAGTGGATTGTGGTGGCTAGAGCTTGGCGAAGACTACACGGTGGTTGGGTTTTGGCCGCAACAAATATTCTCCGGTGGTGGCGGCTTGCGAGACTCGGCCACTTACGTTGAATGGGGAGGCCAAGTGTATAGCCCGCCGGATGTCCCCAGCCCGCCCATGGGACGTGTCGCCATGCCGCTGCCCGACATCCTGTCCGACGCCTCTTGTCAGGACATGACCACCATTAACGAGAACCACGACACGGAGGCCGCCGAAGGAACCGAAACGTATTCCGACCGGGTCAAGTACTACAAGGTTGGGGACATGGGCCATAAGAAGGCCCCGCTCCACCGCGCCATGACGTACGGCGGGCCCGGCGGGGCCACCGGTTGGGCCTGACGAGGCCTCCATTACTTGAGATTGTTCCTCGGCTTTTGGCCATCGATAGCTTGAAACTTCACATAAGTTCTCCATCGTGCAATCTCATGTTGAATACTAAATAATCAGTCCTTATTTACACCATGGCCGTCCTTGCAAATTAATATTATAACCCCTACGGACTCCATAGTAGCAAGAACATGCAACGAAGCAAATGAGCAGCGCAGAGATCGCGCGCCACTTGTCGTGGCTGCCTCGCACCACGTGTCTTCCAACGAATCCTGGGTCTTCACCTCCCCTAATTTTCATTGCGGAAAACACAGACTAAGCATGCGTAGGAGCGTCCAACTTGATCTAAAGTGAAGTCAACGATGATAACTCTTGAACAACCGGGTCTCGGCTTAAACAAAAACCAGTAGTGTAGCAGCGGAAGGACGATAATAGCCTTTGACTTCTCCAAAAGCCATCGGGGGCGGGGTTGTTTTCCGTCATTGCACGTGGAACATGCTGCTGGCTTTTGGCTGCTTCCACACCACTAACTAATATTGGCTTGATCCCGTTTTAAAAGACTTGAACTTTAGAGCCTCTGCGCGTTGTTATCACTGACCCAAAACTCTTCTTTCAGTTCATTCTCTGTCCACGTCCTTTCTTCCATCTTCTTTCCTCGATCAATCACTTTGAGAAAAGATCATGAGGACACACAGCAGGAAGCTGCCATTTCTCCTCTTGATGACGCTGTTGTTCATTTCTCGGCTCTCGAGTTGCCGAAGCATCGACAGGTTCGCGAGCAATCGTGGTCAAGAAGAGCCTCTCAAGTATCGCTCGAGGAGGCCGGATTTTCACTCCCGGTCCTTGTATGCACTGCAATTGCATCACTTGGGTAAAGCTACTGCTGGATCGAATGGGGACCGCGCCGCTGACCCGACGTTGGGCGCTTCCATGAGAACCACGCCCGGTGGGCCAAACCCTCTGCATAATTGATCGGCCAGCGCCTCGATCTTCCGACACCAAGAGCTGGTCTTTGTGAAGCTAAGTTTTGCAGTTCATAGTGATCTTCTGCTCTTTTTTGTAATTTGTGAAGGGTGTATAGTAGACACTGTTCTATAGAAGATATGTTGATTGAAATTGGAGAGAAATCATGACTTTACATCTTGAGCTGAATTTTGATATCTTTTCGAACTATTAGCGAGATTTCTCATTGGAATTCCTGCTAATTTTCGACTGTGCAGAATCGTTACCAAAGAAGTTTTGTTCACATAAGGTTGAAGAATATATTGGTAGAAATTGTTTTTTTTGGTAAAGATATTGGTAGAAATTGTTCATTCCTGATCCATCCAATACACAAGAAATGGAAACACTACTGCGCCTGCCTCCGGTCCGGTCACCGGTCGGCACTTGTAATTGGAAAAATCAACATCTATAATGATAGAAAACAAACCCAAGATGAAAGGTTGGTCGGGAAGGACAAATCTTTTTCTTTGTTTTGGTCGAAAGGGAAGGACGAATCCAAGTCTTGGACAAATGAGAAAACTCTGCATCATACAAGAAGAAAGAACAAAGGGTTTGAAAAGCGGATGGGGTGAGATTCGTGACAAAAATGCAAATAATTAAGTTACACTAAAACCCAAAAAATCAAACGTTAAATTATGTTTTGCCACACTGTTTTGGCAGCCATTACAGCAATTTGTTTAATGAAGTCAAAACAAAGAACCTCCATAGTCCCCCTATAATTTACTAATTGATTGCTGCGTCATTATTAGATAGGCCAGAGGTAGAGGACATTGCATCACTTTGGTTCCCTTTGAACCTCAACGCATAATCTTCTAATCAACTGTGTCTTCTTGCTCTTCGATCTGATCTCTCGAGTGGTCAATCGATGCCATTTGGAAGGACTTGATCGGCCCGTACGTTCCATGACGAAAGGAAGGGCAAAAAATGTGAAAAGGGGTTTTAAGGAATGCTTGCCTGAGCAATTATATTACATTTTTTTATATATAACTAGGTTTCAGAAATTTATTAAAGATGTTATATAGAATTAAGGAACTGTGGATAGGTCAGCCTGGCGTGTGCTCGAGAGTCATTGATGGATTTTCTAGTAAGAACAGGTCAGATTTTGACTCTTTGAATCATCTTACACCTAGGAGAGAGAGAACTAGCTTGCCATAGCGTGAGCAAATGAAGAGATTAGCGTGGACTTAAATGTGCCAGAGAATAGCATAAGGTCAATATGAAGCTGTTATGATCCCTAGAGGTGTGAAAAAAAACAGGATCGACCCGATAACACGATCCAAAACAGCTGTCTCGAACCAAATTTCACGGATTGGTTCGAGTCAGTTGCTTACATATTCTGTAAATAGAACAATTAGACAGCAAGATTGTTAGTACATTTGCAGATTTTACATCCATTTTGAGAGCTTGCACATCGCAGGTGTTTGGAGAGTCTCGACTGCTCGATCACATGACGCTTCCTATTGGGGAAAATTATCAAATCAGTCCTAAACCTATTGTACGGCGGCCAATTCAGTCTTAAACCTTTTAAGTTTGCCAATTAAATCATAAACCTTTTAAATTCTTGTCAATTCAGTCCTTCCGACCAATGTTGGCCGGCCAGCGTTGACATGGCCGCCGACCAGCGCCGGCCATCTGGTCAACACTGACGTGACAATTTTTAATTATTTTTTTTTCAATTTTTTAATCTTTTTTTTCTTTTTCTTCTCTTTTTTTCTGCTTTCTCCCCTCTGGCCGGTCCAGCGATCGGCGACCGGCAGCCGACCAGAGGGGAGGGCCGGCGAGGCCTCTAGCGAAGCTCGCCTCGCTGGCCCCTGGCTAGGCAAGGCGACGTCGGCCTTGCCTCGCCGTCGCGACCCAGGCGACGGCGAGGCTCGACCTCACCTCACCAAGCCTCGTTGTCGCCTGGGTTGCGACGGCGAGGTCGAGCCTTGCCCAAATCTGGCAAGGCTCGACCTCGCCGTCCCAATCCAGGCGACGGCGAGGCTCTATCTCGCCTTGCTAATCGACCTTGCCTCGCCAAGCCTCGCCGTTGCCTGGGTCGCGACCCAAGCAACGGCAAGGTGAGGTCGAGTCTCGCCGTTGCCTGGGTCACGACGAAGAGGCGAGGCCGACCTCACCTCGCCTAGCCAGGGGCCGGTGGCCAGCGGGGCGAGCTTCACCAAAGGCCTCGCCGGCCCTCCCCTCTGGCCGGTCGCCGATTGCTGGTCGCCGGATCGGCCAGAGGGGAGAAAGCATAAAAGAAAAAGAAAAAAAAGATTAAAATTAAAAAATAATTAAAAATTACCACGTCAGCGTTGACTGAACGATCAAAATTGGCCGGAAGGACTGAATTGGCAAGAATTTAAAAGGTTTAGGACTGATTTGACAATTTCCCCCCTCCTATTGCGTAATTAAATAAAGTTTCCTAGTTGAAATGGAGAAATGATACACGAGCACAAAAATTCACTTAAGTTGTTTGCTCTAACATGAGAATATCGACCCCGTAATTTGTCGCTCTACTAAGCTGACCTGATCGACCACAGTCGAGCAGCTTTGCGAATCTCATGTCCACATGGTCATCCACAACGATCCTACTGATAGCGCCTTTTATTGCTGATAGGCCATAATCATTCTAAACAAGTCCATGATAGCGTCTTTATCTTTCCTTGTGGGTGGTCCACATGATAAAGACCAGATTTTCAGTCTGTCTACAATCTCTCAAATTGGATTTGCACGATCCAGGTCAAGTTCAACGTCGAAATCAATCATCACCATGAAGTTTGCAACTGTTACCAGATTAAACTCGCGATATCCAAGTTAATACCATTCTTTATCTCCAGACATCATCTATCCCGGTACATATTATTTTCTGCCTCTGTTCACGTCCTTTTTGTTCAGGTATTGCATACTACTGGAAGTACTCTTCACAGGCCCTGTGGCTGTATTGTTTATCGATACTACAACTCATTAATTTGCACTTCTATTGTTTATCGCAGTTTATCCATTTCAAGACTAATTATGCAAAATGATCCTAATTTGTTGCAATATTAGTGAATCGCAAACACAATATTAGAACAAGCTTTTTGTTAAAGGTTACCAGCTTCTTCAAAATTAAGTGTGGAAGCCCTACCGTTTCAATTACTGTTCAGTCACTAGTCTTTCTCATTATTTCTCTCCCTCGAGCCTCATCACCATAGATAAGACATAAGATACTCAAACACGGGTGCGCAAGCACATTGTGGAAAATGAATGGTGAACCAGAAACACAGATTCTAAAAACGCAAGCACACTAGTTCAAGGCGCTTCATCAGATATCACACAACAAAAGATCCCAATCTTAGCAATGAAATTCAAAATACATCCGCTCAACCTCCGTTATTATCCACAAAAGGGAAAGAGTATAGATGAGAACTTCATTGTTCTTTGCCTTTCAGGATGCATCAAATGGAAGTAACTTGAAAGCAACTGCAAGACTGGGTCTTTGCTCAGTCAAATGAAGACTCCTTCCATCCACCATAGCTTTCCTCTGGCTGAAATTCTCGCTCATTGCATTCCTGTGATGAAGGGCCCAGAGTCAATAAATGTAAAATCAGCCAATGAAATTCAATCTTCTTTCCCATCGAATCAAGATGTTAGCACCATCTCAATCGTCAAATATGACCAAGACAGGACTATGATCAGCATCAAAGTCAACATAAGTTTTGATAGGCACTCCTTGTCGCTATAGCAATCTCTTGAACCATTCTTGCATTTCCTTCAAAATAATAATGGAAAGAGAGGTCAAATGCAGAGAATTACCTCGGGAGTAAAGGTAAGACCGATTCTAATCTCTCCACAGTATTCCTCATCCTTGACCACATTGTATGCCGCAGGGGGCACACTTCCTTCCATGAAGACTGGCTCCAAAGAAATCCTGCAAGAACCCAAAAAACCAAATATGAAAGTCACTTGATCATTCTTGCATTGCGAAAAAAAAGATTGTTGCATCACTTTGAATGAGTTGAGGCATTGAGTTCTATTCTCAAACTTGCTATTTCTTCTCCTAAGATCTTGATTCTTTGCGTCTCTAGAATGATTAGTCATCCGCCGATTCTGATCTATTGAATTATGGTAAAAGCCAATTGACATCAAAATAAGCGTGATGCTTGTATTAGTGTTGACACCTATTTGGGCGGTCACGACAATAAGTATAATTGGAAATTGCATTAGAAACTTGCAGAAGCATCAGTAACAGTTCCCCATAACTGCATTTTGAGGTCAATTGACAATGTCTTTTTTCTTTGGTTAGTTATAGGCAGAACTTCTGGACATTCAGCTGAAGTAAAGAGCTGTAGCAGACGAAAATCAACGTCGCGCAGACTGATTAGGGAAATAAACAAGAAATCGGGATAACTACTTGCTGGATGAATACTCACGTTACTTCGCCTACAAAATCATCTGACGAAAAGTTGTCGCTGTCCATTATTTTCAATTTGAGCTCTGAAACTCCCTCAGATACTGTGAACAGGAAAGTCTCGTTCCACTCTGGTTCGGCCCCTTGTCCTGCAGTATTTATTTCGGAGAAGTTTTCACATATATGTTTCAGGACGCATATTTATCATACATCAACCAGGACAATGCCCATTGAAATTTCCAGTGCAATTGCATATTATGCCCTAAAGCTTGACAAGATATAAGTTGCCAATGCATTTACAGATAGCATGCCACTTAGTTTTTCTACTATCAGTAATCAAACTCAAGCAAACAAAATGATGAATCTAAAAGGTGCCAACCTGATGCAACGCTGCTTTTCTTCTCCTGTGTGCGGCATGTAATGATGACATAGGGGTCCATTTTACCTACACATTAAGAATCAAAAGAAATAAAAGCCCAAAATGCATTTTGTTAGAACAGCAAAGTCTATGCAGGATGAGGATATAAACTGAGTTTACAATAATTTTTTTAAAAGGAACCACATTGACTAAACGAAGCACCCCTTGAACAGGCATAGCTAATATTCAATAACCACTGATCAAAACCCAAGAAAAAAGAGAGAAAACAGAGTTAATTTTCTCGGTCTGGGAATTAATGTACTACAACTCCTCAGTTTCTCGTACTTCCTCAAAGTTTTTGATTCACGTATTTTATCAGTATGTAAATATAGATCTATCTTGCAGGAAATTGCAGTTTCACAATTCAAGCCATATACGATGTAGCGTGTATCTCCATGTCAAATCTAATTGATATAGAGGAAATGAGGGCTCGTAATATGATGATAACGATGACAATCAGTCATCGATCGTTGGATCAGAGCAGATAAACAATAGCCAAGACCACTGTTCCATGGATCTACTGAAAGAAACAGGATGATCATAGCAGCCCAATCCAGCTACAGAATGATCAGAACCATCTGAAAAATCACCATATTCTACAATGACCTCATCAAATACTCCTCATCAGTGGTCCTCAGGATCAATTTCGCGGCCATCATTTCCATTCCATCGTGGGTGAAAAAAACTACGCGCACACATCGATTGTTCCAAGATCCAAAACCATGCCAACCCAAGATCCAGAAGAACCGAGATTCAGATTTCGCAACACCAAAAACCCGACGATCACCACAAACCCATTTGAGAAAAACAACGCAAAAGAAAGTATATACTCCAGAATATTCATCTAACAATCATAAAGGAAGACGAAAACGCCAGGAACATACTGAGAAACTCCGTGTTCTCGAGGCCCTTGGCGCCAACGAGGAGGACTTCCAGCTTTCCCTGAGGCATTTTCGTTTCCGGACCGGACGGACGGACAAAGCAGATTCGACCACCTTTGTAGGGTTTCTGAGATCTTTCGAACGACGAGGAAGATGATGAATCAAACGCGGCACGAAGGAATTGACTTGCGGGGGTATTTATACGCAGGTTGTCACGGGACGAACCGGTCGGGATACGAACCGGATCGGCGGGGACAGGAGGCCGGCCGTCCAGCCGAGAAAGAAGGAGGAGACCCCGGTTGACTTCAAACAGTCCCTGTGCAGCGCCAATGAAGGTGTTCCACGTGGGAGGCAGCGGGCCCGTGCTTCTGCCACGCTGGCAAGCACGTTCGTCCTTCAGGTAGTGCCCGGATCTGTTAGGCGAGCATGCATCATATGAACCCCACGAGATCCAACGGTGTAGATGCATTGGACTGATTTGTGCGGGGTGAATCCAACGTGGATTGGATTTTTGTAGTAAGTGTAGGACAGTTTTATACAGTATTGAATATGATTTATTACTTTAAAAGTCCTATTATTAATTGATCTGCCTCGTTTTTTCGTACACTGAATTATTGGATTGATCTTAGTATATCTGGTATTACTAGTCTTATTTTATTTGCTGAGCACATAGGTTTTGACCGCCCTTTGTAAGTTAACATACACCGGAGAATATAAAATGAAATATTTTCTATTTAAGAAACTCATTGTACTGAGAGCAATTTAATAACCTGAAATGATTTAAATGAAGCTCGTGCTGTGATTGATGGCCTAATTATGATTTATCAGATACTTGGACATTGCTTGATATAACTTTTTATGTAGCAACATCAGTTGTGAAAAGGTTATGGTTTTTATAAAGGTTTTTTGTAAACACCTCGCAATTGCAATATCTTACTTTACCTTTTAAGAAGCCGAACCCATCCAATTTTTAAATATTGTAGTTTTAAAACATGTATAGCCACAAACATAAATGATAATATTTCATAACACAATCATATCCCAGCCCAACTACAGTACTACCATGGTTATACCAAACAGGCTATAAGAATCAAGCTTTTACATCCTCATTCCATATTGGGGGGAAAATTACCCGAAAAGTCTTAAATTTATTACACTTTTACCAATTCATTCCTAAATTTTTCAAATTTGCCAATTAAATCCTAAACATTTACACTTTTTCCCAATCGAGTCAATCCGGTCAATTTTAACTAGAAATCACTAATGTGGATACCAGTCGGCCACATGGCGCTGACGTGGATATTTTTAAATAATATTTTAATAATATGTTGAAATTTTTATGGTTTTTTTCTTCTTTTTTTTTTCCTTTTGTATGCCCTTTTTTTTTTTGGTTTTAGAGTTGGCTAGCGAGGGTGTCCAGCCGACCCTCATCGGCCACAAGTGAGGGCCAGTGACCCTCGCAAGCCACAGGAGAAGGCGGCAATGCCCTTGCCAGGTCTGGCTAGGCGAGGGCTTGGTGGCCCTCGCCGGCCAGGCAAGGCGCTTGGCGGCCCCACGGCCTCGCTACCGACCCTTGCCTAGCCAAATCTGGTAAGGGCTCGCGTGCCTTGGCTTTGGGCGGCGAGGGTGCCATGGCCCTCGTCTATGGCCTGCAAGGGTCAGCCAGTCACCCTCGCCTACCAACTCCAAAACCCAAAAAAAAAAACAGAGAAAAGGAAAAAACAGAAAAAAATCATAAAAATTTTAGAAAATTATTAAAATATTATTTAAAAATATCCACATCAGCGCCACGTGACCAGCTGGCGTCCATGTCAGTGATTTCTGGCCAAAATTGGCCGGATGGATTCAATTAGCAAGAAGTGTAAATGTTTAGGACTCAATTGGCAAACCTAAGAAGTTTATGATTGAATTGGCAAAAGTGCAATAAGTTTATGACTTTTTGGATAATTTTCCGCCATGTGCGGTGACAGGGTATTTGGAATATCTTAAGAGATTATCCGATTGAGAAGTTATCTTGATTAGATTATTAGAAAATAACGATGACATTTTATGAATCTCGATTTATATATATAAAACTGTCCGATATCGTGTTCAACGTACACTTGGCAATTCTCGTTTCTTTTGAAGCTTTTGTAGCTAAGTCTGACTAGAATTTGTATCGTCTTTAAGGTAGAATTGGCCATTAGATGGGCATAACATGAATAGGAGGGGGTGAATTGGCTTTTCAAGAAATCACAAAGTAATTTTGTAGAGTCAACCCCAAAAAAATATTGCTTCTACGCGCAAAGTAAACTTGTAATGTAAACAGCGGAAATTAAAGAGTTCAAGGAAAAAGAATCGGAACGGTATTTCCAACTTTAACATCCCAAATAGGTCGAATCCCCTGACTCTCTCCCCATACTGTCAAACACATCTCTAAGCACTCTCAAATAATCATTGCATACTTTTCTCTCGTTACTCACAAATGTCTTCACATTAAGTACCGTAACTTCTCTCGTGTGTTTACCAATGAACTTGTCACTCTTTATTATCCAAAAAGATGAAAAAAACCGAAGTAGACAAGCTTACCAAAGAGACGAATGAAGATCCTCTCAACAATGCATAAATTCTCTTGCTTTTGCCCTTCTCAATTACTTCACTTCTGGTTGAACTTCGATTTGTAAAGCTCCAAATTTGAACTACGCACTTGTATCATGTAGCCATTATGTCCATCTAATTCTCTACAAAAAGAGTCTTGAAAAAAATTTACTGAAAAACATGTGATAAACATTCCATCAATCTAAACTGTCAGCTAGATTTTCTATTGAGACATGTTATCTTCTTTTTTATGGTGGCAGGTTTTGATAACATCATCTTACCAATCTCTTAAGCGAATATGTCTGCGATTTCTGGCATAAATAACATTGGAATATCATACTTTAATGTCATGAACGGGTCTTCAATTTAGAAATTCCAACAGTCATCAAACCCATTTATGGAAGATACTCGATGATCAAGTTTGACTGTTTTGCAAAACTTAGCGGTTAGACACCCTTTATTCTGCAGAGTTTCTAGACTTTAGTGTAATTTGACTCAAATGCCGGTAGAATTAGGACTTAGATTTTTCACGGTTTAAATATGAACCCCTGCACACTTAAATAATTTCAGTAGATATTTGGATTAAGTTTTTCTATCATCAAAACCATTTGGAGACATATTCCAACATGGGCTTGGATCATGCTAGTCGAAAAAAGAACAGAAAAAAGTCTAAGTCGTTGGGCATAGACAAGTCTGAACCTGGTGTCCAGCCTAAAAATCCTCGTCTAGGTCTTCCATGATTGAAAACCGCTGGGCTATTTCGTGAGAAGATTGAACTTTGGGCGCGACCCAAGAACTAGAACAGGTTGCTCGATCTTTTTCATCCATATTCGTAGAACCTAAAACTGGGGCTGCAAAAGAATCCGGAACCGAAGCAATCGGATGGGCTCGGTTTATAATGATTCAGATCAAAAGAAGATATGAACGACATTGTTTTGGCTTGAGATAGGGCTTCTGAAGAAACTTGAGAAATTTGATCGGTTCCGATCTACCAACACACCTCTGATTCGTTGCACGGGTTAAGAACTAGACATGCCGGGCCTGTCCTAGATTCTTCAAGCATAGGCGTAGTCTCACACCTCTCTGAGTTTCACGACACTCGCTAATATGAAACCTGGAATCTCTCTAAAAGAGACAGAACAGAGAGAGCGAAGTTCAATAAACCCGGTATGCTCATTACTAGCTGAATTTCTACTTAAGCAACCAATTACAGGACTTCATGGAAACTCTCTCTAATTGGCCTCGACCTACTCCCCATAATCAAACCCAAACACGTGCAGGCTTATGATAATGATAGTGTCTATGGTCATGGTCCTCTCATTTTTTTTCCACATAACACTTCACGTGTCTAGACATTCAAATCACTTGGGAATATTGCTGCATTTGTGTGAAGATCCTAAACACCAGAAATTTTCCTTATTTAGATTGAGCTCGGAACCGACTTTGGATGGGCAGGCCATGATTTGTATAGTCAAGAAAAAGACGTGCACTCCCCAAGTTAGTTTAGAAGTCCGAAGGGCGTCGTTCGGCGGCCCAGATAAGAGGCTGAACAGGAAAAACATTATTCTATTTAGGCACATAGCGAAAAATTATCCAAAAAGTCATAAATCTATTGCACTTTTATTAATTCAATCATAAACCTTTCAATATTGTTAACTGAGTTATAAACATTTTCTCGTTTTGTTAATTTAGTCCATCCAGCCAATTTTAGCAAGAAATTACTGACGTGGACGTCGGTTGTTCTACGTGGCATAATTGGTGCCGACCTAGATAATTTTTAATAATAATTTTTCGATTTTTTTTATTTTTTCTCTTTTTTTTTTATCTTTCTTTCTTTTTTCTTTTTCTTTTTCTTTCAAGCTTGACGAGGGCCACTGGCCATCCCTTGCCGGTGCAAGCGAGGGCCGGCCAACCCTCGCCCAATGGCCGGCGACTCGTCGACCCTCGCTGGACTTGGTAGAAAAAAATGGAAAAAGAAAGAAAGAAAAAAAAGGAGGAAAAAATATTAAAATATTATTAAAAATTGTCAACATCGGTGTTAGCCGTCCTAAATGGCACTACTGGCATTCACGGCAATAATTTTTTATTAAAATTGGCCGAATGGACTCAATTGGCAAAACGTGATAAGTTTTAAGACTCTATTGGAAAAATTAAAAGATTTAATACTGAATTAGCAAAAGTGCAATAAGTTTTGGACTTTTTGTATAATTTTCTCGGCATTTGAAGATACATTTTGAACCGGATAAATTCAAATATGTGTGGATAAAATAAAGAAATGAAATAGAGGGTTTCGATTTTATGACGACACAACGCGCCCGTTCAATATACAGTCATTTTTCAGATTTGAGACCACGTTACCGCGGCGGTGGTCTCCATCCTACCGAAATTCTTACATGTAGGATTTTTAGGGAATTCATTAGAATCTTTGATTTTCTTGTCCAATCCTAACCTAGGTTTTACCGAACACTTCACGTGATAAATTATGATGATATCTCGGGTGCTGTACTAGTTTATTTCCAATCAATTATAAATATAAAGAGGTTCGATGAAACTTATCACATTTTACTTTATCTTATCCGAATACTTGTCCTAGCGGTCAGACATTGCCTTGAGTGGTTGAAGGCTTAGTATGAGCCTATGTAGCACCGACACATTGGAATGGCCAACGTGTCCGACACTGACACGATCTGACATGTTGTCAAACAGGTATCGGGTTTCCGACTCTTGGTCAACGCGCTAGACACTCCTCCGACAAGCGAGTCCGGAATCCCAACATGCGATTCCGACATGCAGGGGTCAATTTTATAAATTTTCAAAAATTAGGTGCCAAAATGTAAATGTATGAAAAAATAAAGAGAGAAAAATAAAGGTGGAAGGAAAACGGCTAAAACATGCTAGGTCTTTATTTTCTCTGTCTTCTTTTCTCGACTAACGACCTCCCCATCTCAAATTCTCTTCTTTCTTCTTTCCATCAACTACCGGTCCACCGCAAGGCTCTCTCCGTGCTAGTCGCCGCTCGTCGCTGCAGCCAAGTAGCAGGTACACCTCTCTCCATTTCTGCCGAGGGCCCTCTCTCTGTTTTTTGCCTAGTGTCCCGCTCACGGGCTCTAGTTTTTCTATCGTTTGTCTTGGTGTTGGATTTGATGATGTAATGGTAGCTTGATGAGGGAAGAAGTCGTGGTGGGTGGGTTGGGCGGGAAAAGTCGTGGTGGGGGGTGTGGGAGGGTTGCGGGGGAAGAAGGAAGAAGCTGTGTATATTTATTTGTAGATTTGAATTAAAAATGATAATTTATCATGTATACATAAAAATATATATTTAATATACGTATCCCAACGTGTCGAAATTCTTTATTTTTTGAGAATTAACGTGTCGCATATTGTGCCTTATCGTATCGCGTGTTGGTGTCAATGTTGCATAGGTATGAGCACAATAAATCCTATATTTTTTTTTTGCTAAAATGTTAGATCCCGTATTCAAATCACCACGCCTTCTACTCAAAATAACATTTGTGGTCACGCTGTCTGCTCTATTAGCATAAATTTAACAAACAGAAAACAGAACAACTTTTTAACATTTCCATGAGAAATTACATGCATTTATTTATTTTTATATTCTCCCCTGCACATTTAGGGGTGTCAACGAATTGGCTTGGTTCCATTTTTTTTGAAAAACCGAGCTGATTCGAACCGTTGAAGTGTACACTTGAACCGCACCGAACCTCGACTCAAACCGAATATGAACCGAACCAAAAATCCAGTTCAGATTTGGTTTGGTTCGGTTCGATTTTCCAGATCTCCCATCATCCACGATCACCCATCTCCCCCTCCTACTACAAACCACCTTCCACGACCAACCGCCCCTGCACCCAGCCTCAGCCATTGCCACCGTTGACCCGACCCCTCTTGCCGTCACAACCACTGCCGACCTCGCTCCCTCTCTGGTCACCAGTCTTCTCTCTTCCTTTCTCCATTGCAATCTCTCTGTAGCTTGCTTTTTTGGGTACAAAGTGCGGTTCGTGGCTTAGATCTAAGATGGTGAGCCTTGCCGCCTCCATCGGCGACCTCGGTCAGCCTCACTGTGGCTTCATGACATCGATTGGTAGTCGCGAGCCGCCATGGGGGGCCTCGATCTGAGGTCGCCCGTGGCTTGAGGGTGGCCGGCACAGCCATGGCGACAACGGTTCAAACGAGGCTGGTTGAGAGAGAGAGAGGGGGGGCTCACAGCGAGTGATGGCGGTGGGCGATGGCGAGCTGGGAGGCGTCGGCGTCAACAGCTGAAGCGGCTAATGGTGAAGGTGGTCGATGGAGAGGGACTCGTCAGATCATAGCCCTTGTGCCTTTGGCACAAAAAATGAAGACGGTTTCTCACTGCCATTTCGAGAGGGCGTGAAAAAGGAGAGAAATTGTGAGCAATTTTTAATTCGCTATCCGAACCGAAATAAAAAAAAATGGTTATCTTTTTATCATCCAAACCGAAATTGAAATCGAACAGAAAATACACGGTTCCGATTTGGTTTGGACACCCTTACTTTATTTACAGTGCTCAATGAGAGAAGACTTACGCATCTGTTACAATAAATAAAACGGGTTTTATTGGTCTTGGAACTTCGCTCGTCATGTAAGGATGAAGCTGCTTATTTAGTAATGCCTTCAAGGACAGAAGACGACCTTGTAATTTGTCCCTGCGGGGCAGGTGAAAAGATTGGCAGCATCATCCCCGGGGTAAGTATAAGCATCCGGACACCTATCTTTGAAGTACCTGGAATAATTGGTGGGTCCGCAACTGCCGGAATTGCAACAGTACTCATCCGTCTTGAAAATCGGGCATGGCCCGTTGCACCCGCCCGTGACCTTCAGTGCGGCTGGGCACTGCCCTATGATGTCGGCCGTGCACTTGATCACCCAGTTGCACCCGCCGGAGGTCGAGCTGATCTCCATTGGGACGTTGAACCCGTACATGAGCGCCATGTCGATGAAGTCCATGCTCATGTTCTGGTTCAGGGCGAACTCGGCCACTGTGTTCGGGGTCTCCCCGTAGGCCTGGCACTGGAGGACACCGCCGCAGTCACCGGTCTGGCAGCTTCCCCTCCCAGCCCCGTCGAAGTTGCAGTTGGTGCGGGCCCAGACCCGCCCGCCCTTCGTGTCGGCTTTGACGTCAAGGGGCCATGTCTGGCTGCGGTTGAGTTGTATCCCGCCGCCCGGGACGGCCGCCGCCCACACGGTGTAGGGGCAGTTGTTGGTGATGTCAAACCTAGCTGATTGCACGACAGCCGTGCAGCTAATTAGAGTCGAGCAGCTAATTAGATGCGAGCAGCTAATTAGTAGGAAGAAGAAAGAGGGAATGGCGAGAATTGTGAAGAGCCTCATATTTTGTAATAGTGGGGTTTCAAGCTTGGCTCTTTAGCTCGTTACCAAAGGCTCCATATAAATAGAGGGATTGAACAGTCAAATGTCGACTAAAGTATTGTGCGGGTCTTCGAAGACCTTGACCTGTAATAATCTAGGGGCTTGCCTGAGTCATGTTTTATGTTCCCCTTTTCTCGTACGGTATTGTTTGCCTCTTCATTTTTTTTTATTTCTAATTTTTATTTTTCATTCTGGAATTCTGCCCTTGGAAAATGTTTGTTCTTTTGATCATTGTCTACATCTCTCCCGTCAATCCTGCCTCGTGAAAGTTGAGCTTATACAGACAATGAGCTTAGTTGAACCGCATTTTCTCCCTTTGTAATTTGATCCATGTGAATATGTCGGACCTACATAAGTTGTACGGACAGAGGCACGAGGATAAACCGGTGCGATCTTACACTCGACTTACTTCAACACTATCGATTGTGACATAACAATAGAATTTGTCTCTCCGATGATATTCAATGGTTATGGTTTATTCGTGTTGAAATTAGCATGATTTGAACTTTAAGCATGTCATTGAGATATTAAGTTTCCTTCATCGGCGGAGTAAGTGACTGTTTGAGAGGCACGGTGGTCCAATTACATTTACCTAAAGTTTAAAGAGTGAACTAGGTCAAAAGAGCTGTGTCCCAACATAAAATGTCAAAGACTTCTAAGGGTGTTGATTAATCAAGACTCATCGCACGTACTTTGAAAATGATGTAGGTTCTATTCGATATAACCAATGCTTGAAATAGCTATTGGTATCACCTTGGACATATAAACTATGAGGACATCACATATTCTACAAGTTTCACAAATTAAGTCGATCGAATAAACACGATGCTATTCAAAGAGGCTATTTGGGACAACTTTTTCTTTAGTTACCTTAGCTGGGAAAATGGATGCAACTTATAAGATATTTACGAAAAGAACATTAGAAATGCCTTAAATTTCATACAACGTTCCGTTTAATATCAAAATTTTTCGAGCAATCACTTAAGTGCTATATCGATGGACAAACAATCACTAAAGTGTCTCCGGCTATTCCGTCCTATGTAGCTTTTTTTAATAGAATTGTAACTCCTATGTGGTTTTTTTTCATAAAAAAGTATGTCCAATGTTGATTATGAGCTGGTCATTCTTGACAAAATGATCACATTTCATATTAAAATTCTCTCTCTCTCTCTCTCTCTCTCTCTCTCTCTCTCTCTCTCTCTCTCTCTCTCTCTCTCTCTCTCTCTCTATGTGCCAGATAAACCGGCTGGCTTTTAGCAAATACCAATAGACAGAAAAAACTAACGCAATTCGAAGGGAGATCTCACTCCTTGGGTTCATCTCATCTTTTCTCTTGCTTGTGTAAAGTTTTTTTTTTTCTAATCCTCTTTTGAACCTTTTCTCTTTGTTTAGACTTTGCAAAGAAAAATGTTAGTTTTCATTTGAGTTGGGTTTGCGGATGTCCTCTTCCACCAGGAAATTTCAAATTCCGGCAAAACAAAATCACACAAATAAAATAGCAGACCTCCATTGCAAGTTTCAGTTACTAATTTTTTCCCAAATCCTCAATTGAGAGGTTAGGGTTTGAAGAAGATGGTGAAGAAACCGTCGACCATTGCAAGATTCAGTTCTTAATTTTGCCCCAAAATGCTTCAGTCTGAATTAGTCTTTGAAGAAGATGAGAAATTCAAGCCGATTTGTCCCCAATTCTGTTAAATTTAGGGCAAACATGTGTAGCGGCATTGTTTTAGAGCACTTATGCTGAATTATTACCACATTGGATTTTGAGCAAATCACGCCTTTTGGAAAAAAAGTTAAAATATTGTCACGCTAGATTTTCGGCATCACGAATCAAAGTTGACATCTAAGTAATTTTTTTTTTCATCAAAATGGCACTAAAGAGATCTGTAAGAAAATTTTTGGCACTAAATTTGGCGCTATACGAATGTTATGGCAATTTTCTCTAAATACATAGTCTACACATATTGCATGTAGTTGCAGCAGTTGTAAATCCTTTTTTTTATTTATAAAATACTGTTATTCGAGCCTTTCTGATCAATAGATACTCATGAATGCACGAAATCTATCATGTGTCTACGAACATTCCATTGATGGGACGACCTGCTTAAGCCCTAGGATTACTCTGAGTGGGAGACTCTCGGAAGGGTGTCCACGGTAAACAGCCCGCCAATCATGGTGGTCCAAGAAAATCTCCTCCTACTTTAATGGGAGGAAGATATAACAGTCTTTCAATGGGATATTAGGCTGGATATTTGCATTCTAGACCCGTATTTCACGGGGAGAACAGAAATTCCATGGCTTGAACGATTGATGGTGGCTAGACGCGTGAACTATTCTACGTCCCTTTCTTTTTGATATTGGTCCACTGAGAAATCCCAAAAGAACACTAACCGATGAACTAAGGACAAATGACTTTTTGTCGACGTTCTCCATCCTTGTCATATCAAGACATGGAAAAAAAATGTTAACTGAATCGATACGAAGGCTTTCTTCAGGTCAACCTCGGATATAAGGCAACTCTACGAGTACCTCTTAATGTGGATATGGTTTCGCTAAAGTTCCATATTAGTATGATTGAATTAGAATACAGTTCAACTCGCCATTCTAATAGGACATAGATTCAGTTTAATACGGTGCAAATTAGTAAAGTAAGTGAATGTTTTTAGCAGTCTGAACCGAAGGGATAAGATGGGTTTGGTTTTATCACGCCAAAAAGTGTCGACAAACCGTGGATCAATGAGTAAATTGACAAAGGTTGTAAAGAGTCCTATATTGATTCTTGGACATGATACATAAATGATGAGAAATTAAAAGTATCAAGACTGAAGACAATTGCATCTAGCCATGTAAAAGATTACTGAAATATACAACGGAAGTAAAATTGAATAACTAGTGTTCATCGGTTGATTGGTTGTCCTCTGCACGAATTATATTCTAGATTTTATAGCTACTACAGGTAGTTAACAACGGCCAAAAAAAAATCAAATTCATCTTATGGAACTCATGAAATTCCGCAACTTGTATTTACAAACGATGGGTCTACACCTGGACACAACATCACTACCCGACGGTTGCTCGTCCACTCTTCGCGTCCAGCATTACAAGTTACTTTTGAAGTCCCCCATTCCACTATTCGGCGGTTGCAATAACCCACATGTCATGCCCCGACTCAAATCTAATACTTTCCACACCTCTCTTTCATGAGTCAAACGGTGCGACATCCCAAGAACACGTCGTCGACTCAACGGTCTCGCATCAGAGTCAATCGTAGCGGAAATAAATAATTAAATCCGGACAATAAATTGGAGAACACCAAAATTAAACTTGCACGCCCAACCGCCAACACTTACAAACCTTACATTATCCACATATGAACATACTTACACCTTCTCGATGTTTCTGGGTCCATAAATTTTACATGCACATCCACTGCGATTACGTAAAAAAAATCATAATCAAAATAGGCAAATTCCTTATCTACCAAAAGCGGTACTACACGAACATTAGCTTATCGCCTCCTCACTAGTCCTTGCGTCCTTGGTACGACATCCATTCAGGGTGTACTCCACAAAATTATCCTTGGTGTACATGACTGTACCAAAACATTCTGACGGTGGCGGTGGTGACTGATTCCTTGTTCAGGCGGGTTATCTGAAATGGTTTGGTTTATACAATCATGAGACACTTCTCAATAAGTTGCAACCTAAACCCTACTTAAGCTATCACGTACCTTCAGACAATTACACAATCACACACATTCACGTACATCAAGTAATCACAAAGCAGGCACATCAATTAATATGGTCAGGCTCAATCATACGCACACCCGCACTCAATCACAATTACATCAAATGCAAACACGCGCATGTATCATTCTCATCTCGCACACATTTTCTTCCGTTCTCAATTCCTCTTTCTTACATCACTCGCCAGTGACCCGCGTAAACGTACACGCCTCAGGTACATTGCGACCACTCGTCACTTCCCACATCACTCGCTAGTAACCCGCGTAAACGTACACGCCTCAGGTACACTGTGACCACTCATCACTTTTCACATCACTCGCCAGTGACCTACGTAAACGTACATGCCTTAGGTACACTACGACCACTCATCACTTCTCACATCACTCGCCAGTGACCCGCGTAAACGTACACGCCTCAGGTACACTGCGACCACTCATCACTTCCCACATCACTCGCCAGTGACCCGCGTTGAAGTACACGCCTCAGGCACACTACGATCATTCACCACATTCGGCTCGCACACCCGTTCACGTCTCAGGCCCCAATTGCGACCTGACCATCACACGCCCCAGACCCGATCCTAACTCAGCCCGCGCCACATGCGACAGGCCTACATGATTGGAACCTGAGCTTATGATGCCTCGGTCCAATCCCGGTCTCACCCAAGCTGATCGTGCCTCGGACCGATTCTTATACTTGCTTTTTTTTAAGCCTCAGCTTGTGTCAAATGCAACAGACCTACGTGATCGCTGCCCGAGCTTATGATACTCGGCCCGATCCCATTCTCGCACTTACACACCTTCACATAACTTCCACATTCACATGCCACACCACTTTTCTTTCTTACTCATGCACATGCTCATCAAGCATTTACCACACTCAACTGGCCCATCACACACGGCCTGTGCACTCATCAATTAACACGTAAAACATGCTCACTCAGCATTCGACATGGTCAATTTCAACAATTAATTTAATCTAGTCCACGCGTGCACATAATCAAACACATTTCAATCCATCAATCACACTTCAATAAACACACAAGGCCACTCATAGACCCACAAACACAGCCATACTACCACACACCAAACCAACACCATTTGTCCTTAAATCGAGCCCTAAGCTCGCCAATTCCATCCCACAACATCCAGCACTCTATTCAATCTCACTCCAGCTTCAAAACATTCTCATTTCATCCTCAAGTTACCTCATATAACACACCAATAAACACTCAATTAAATCAACCCCATCCAGAATAGTTCAAACATACCCAAAACACATAAATTGCCAATTTTCTCCAACCAAATGGCGTCGAATTAATTTCGATCCTTCACGACACTTTCTCGCCATTAAATAATGGTTCTAAAAATCCAACTTGCATCCCGAATAAATCATCACAGTCCCGTCAACAGTAATTCGCAGCTTGTGAACAGTAACTCACAGTTTATAATTGACCTCAAATTGTCCTCCAAAAATTTCAAAAATAATCCTTAAGGCCCGCCAAACATTTCCAATCATAAACCCCAATATTTTGCACCCGCATATTGTGAATTTCATCATCCTAACTCAATTATAATTTCGACACACGAAAACACGGAAATTGCTATTTTTCTCTAACCAAATGGTCTCAAATCGATTCGGGTCCTTCACGAGACTTTCTCGTCATAAATTCTCGATTCTAAAAATCCAACTTGCGACCCGATCGGCCCATCACAGCCTTATGAACAGTAGTCCACAGCTCATGAACAGTAATTCGCAGCCCCTATTATTCTGAATTTTCCAATAAAAATTTTCTGGTTTCAATTCTAAGGCCCACCACCTAATCTCACCTCTAAATTATGTCATTCCGTACCTAATCTATTCCCAGTTTCGCCCAAAATTGCCTGTCAATACCCGAAATCCTAAATTGGGTTTAGATTGCGACTTACCCGTGTTCTAGACTATCGCGGCTAGAACGGAGAGCGGCGGCACTTAATCGAGGACGTCGGCGACGGTGTAAGGCTCTCGGGTGGCGGCGATTGGCTTGGGTGGTGACGGCGTAGCTTGGGCGTGAGAGAGAGAGCCACGGTGGGGAGGGGGTTTCATGGCCAAAAAAAGAAAAGGGGAGGGAATTCACGGTGGAAGGGGGAGAGAAATGAGAGAGAGTGTGTATGTTCTTGGACCAAATAGCAGAATTTGACCAATTGCGGAAATGACCAAAACGCCCTTTACTCATATTTTTAATCCGACGGTCCCGATTCGATATTATCTTGATCTGACGGCCGAGATCGATTCTTGCACAAAAATATCCAAGGGTATACTTGTAATTTCCAAAATATCCAAGGGTAAAATTGTCCAATCAAAATTTTAAGGCAAAATTACCAAAATGCCATTTACCCTTAAAACATACCCTTTAATAAATCCTAGGGGTATTTTGGTCACTTCTTCCGTTTCTTGTCCAAATTGAATTTTTCCGAAGGAATTGAGCGCACCAAAAATTCACACGTGTCACGTGCAATGTCGTCCTAACGTTCTGTTGTGACTTCCTAATTTTCCGGTGTCCAATTTGGGCAAAAATTCAATAATTAAATTTTATTAAACGCAACTCGAACGTTTCTCGAGCTAACGGGCGGCTTGCTGGGGAAATTCGCAGAATCGACTCGTGATTGATACTGAATCGAGTCACGTGCAAGTCCGTTCGGTGCGTGACGACCTCGGTTGTCATTAAAATCGCAAAGATCAATCACTTGATTCGAGGAGTACGATCGTTCGGTATAATTTCAGAATCATTCGTCAAGTCGGAACACCTGTTGACACCTATAATTAGTTAGGTTGTCGACAATTGAAGTAAATAAAATAATAGACGTCAAAGGATGACGTAGCCCTGTTGACACCTAAATTTTGATTATTTCACCTAGTCATTTGAAAAATTAGGAATCAAATTCGACAAAAAAAAAATCACTTGCAATTGCATTTTTACTTAAGTCATCGCATGTAAGATCAGTCCTTACTATATGATGCCTCCACGGACAAGCATACATCAGATCATCTCTCCACAAGGTCGGAATTGAGGTGATGTAGACTCGAGATTTGGTGGATAAGGAAGTAAAAAACTTACCCATTTGAGTAAAGGGTGTCCAAGATAATCCGAATCTGATTATGGAAAAGATGCAGGTCAGACCGTGAGGATGGAAAAAGAAATAAGGAAAGCCAACTAAGTGATGAGAATCAAAAGAGAAGGATTGCAAAGATTGATGAGGGCCACCAATCAGAGTTGAAGAGGAAAGAATAAGAAGCTGGGAGTCGATGGAATATCCGCAAGAGATTGATGGAATGGGCTGGCCGATGGCGAGTGAATGTGGACACCTTCAAGGCAATATGAGTAGAAGCATAAGAGGAAATCAAAAGATTGCGAGCGCTAATTGGGAAGTGTATTAGAGAGATTCAGAGTCAATTCTCGGTGACAAGTCAAAGCCAAAATTCAGCAATTCTCCGAGAATTATCAATCGGCTCCACGAATCGAGACTTTCCAATGATACGTGGCGGATTTTTTGCTATAAAAGGAGATGGACGCACACCTAGAAGGAGGGGGAGTTCATCATCATCGTCGTCGTCGTGGTTTTTCCTATGTGAGTCCACATTGTGGGAGAAAAGCGATCGTATAAAAAAAAGAGAGGAGACAATCGTGAATACAAAAAATTTGAGAGAGATAAAAAATTCCTTCTTCTTGCTGAAGGTTACGTCCACCACTAGAGAGGCCCGTCAACCCCATTTCCTTTTTCTCCGTCACCCATAGAGCTCAATTGTCGAGCGTGCGGGACATTCACTCAAAGCCACACTTGCTTTGACCTTCCACACGCATAAGCATTAAGAGCACCCGAAGTGGAAATTGACGAAACGAAGTTCCAGTCACTTTGGCGGTCGGTGACTCTTTTTCAGTGACGATGCTGCGATCGTGAAGGAGCCTCGACGTCCATATTATTTTTGCCGCAAGTCATCACCATCCGTTGCGCTCGCCAAGCTCCGCCGTTCCGGCCTTTTTTCCTAGTGACACTGAACTCTCAGCCCCAGCTCATCCGCGGTCCCTATCACAATCCAGTTGTAGCAAGTTTCCACAACCGCCTAGGGAGTTGATCGCTAGCGATTTTGCTATGTCCGGGTGATCTTCCCCAGCATCCAATGGTTCCTGCAGCCATTCCATAAATTCCAGTGGTGTAGACGAATTCCCACACCGTCTCTGACAGTCCCAGTGGTCTTCAGCGAACCCCGACGAACACTGGCCCCGATGCCGTACCCAACGAACACCCAGTATTCCTACCGCACCTCAATAGCAGGCCCTTCTGCCGTGTTCCGTTTTCGCCAAGAAAGTCCAATCTGCTCGTGTACGCTCCAGCAATTTCTTTTGTTGCAGGTCTCTTGGACGAAACCTTCATCGCGTTAACAGGCCAACGAGCCCACCAATCTGTCGTGGTCTCAGTCCAATCATTCTTCAATCATCGCCTA
Source organism: Syzygium syzygioides (assembly GCA_031216285.1). Lineage (NCBI taxonomy): Eukaryota > Viridiplantae > Streptophyta > Magnoliopsida > Myrtales > Myrtaceae > Syzygium > Syzygium syzygioides. Next base: position 6,073,383 of record CM062246.1, on the reverse strand, counting down.
GTATTCTTCCAGTTCCGCTGGTTCCATTATCCTCAAGGAAGCTTCACCATTGGCCTGTATTGAACCGCTACTATAGTGTTCCTCACGTTGCTTGTGGTTCCTCTTTATCGGTCTCGATTGGTTTTGTGCAGTTAAGTGGAGTTGGGTTCAACTTTCTATGATAGTTCTTAATTGGATGTTGTTGGTTGATAGACCCTTAGGTTATCATGATTTGATTATTTCCCTGCCTTAACTAAGGCGTGTTAGGCCTCCGAACCTTTAGACACTAAGGTCGGATCTTAATATCGTCTTGCATGACTTGTTATGATTGATTTTGGTATAATGTGTGTTTCATTGCATCACAATATTATCAATCGTCATTGCACGTCATTTGCACTTCAGGATTTTTATATTTAGGGCATCCATAATTAGTCTTAGAATACATAAAGATTTTGAATAAAAAATAAAATGTCATTAGAATCATTTATATTGCTTGTAGACCTAGATTTAATTAGGCTCACATCATAAAATGCATGTCATTTAGAACTAAGTTTTATAACCGTATCATGTAGATACTTTTGTTGATTACATTACATGCATCGTCCACATTGCATATAGTTCAATAATAGTTGATAATTCACTGTAACTATGTCGAGCACCTAGGATTTAAATTATATAGATGCAGGGTTAGGATTTATTTAATTTGTAGACTTTTAGGGGTCATTTGTCTTTTGTTATTTAATAAAGAAAAATACAAAAAAAAATAGAAGTAGAGAGCCTCACATGGATCGCATATTAGTTAGTCATTATTTCGTGCACGATCATGCATAATATTCACACATTATGTTTGCATGATTTTCTAAAGTAATAGTTTGCAGAGATCTCGTGGTGATGGATAGTGATACGCTTTGCTTGTTTAGTGTGTTGAGGTTCTTAAAATCTTTTGTAATCTATTTACTGTTTGATTATTGGGTGTTACTTTCCTGAGTGCGCACGTGCATGATATCCCCTCATATGTTAGTGGCATAGGTAAAAAATGGATAAAGACTGCATGCAAAATGTTTTTGAAATAAATAGAAAAGGTATTGAAAGGACACTAGATTAATCTAGTGTAACTAAGTCCCCGAATTCATGACTCTTTGGTTCGCAGAAGTAAAATGTACTCTCACATTTTACTTGGGTGTCTAATCGACCCATAACCGATTAGTGGCGGCTTCAAAAGGTAAGTTTAATCATATGATGAAATTGAGTACCAAGTTGTGGTCGGATGGGCTCGGGAGAGTCCGCACTAAACCCGAACGATTGCCTCATGAAAGGAACTTGCATTCCCATTTAGTAAATTCATTAGCCTTCCTCTGGTGGTTCACCTAAGGAAAGGTCATGACAAACCCGTATGAGACAGCTCACGCAAGCAAAACAACTAGCAAGCACTAGCCGACATCGGCGGGAAATTTAAAATTTAGAGAGAACGGGCGAGTGAGCGCCAAAGTTATCAAGGGAAATTGTCATCGAGGCCATCGACAAGGAGAAGGACAGGTGTCAAGTCGGGAAGAGCTCAACAAAGGTCCCTGTTTCGGAAGGACAGGTGTCAAGTTAGGAAGAGCTCGACGACGATTCCTGCTTCGAAAAGGCAGGTGTCAAGCTGGGGGGAGATCGATGACGGTTATTTCCCCGGAAAGGACAGGAGAGGTGTCAGAATGAGAAGAGCTCGATGACGGTTATTTCCCTGGGAAGGACAGGTGTCAGAATGAGAAGAGCTCGATGACGGTTATCATCCCGAAAAGATAGGTGTCAAGCCAAGAAGAGCTCGACGATGGTTCCTGCTTCAAAAAAATAGATGTTAAGCTGAGAAGAGCTCGATGATGGTTATTTTCCTGAGAATGACAAGTGTCAAAATATGAGAAGCTCGATGACATTTATCATCCGGGGAAGAACAAGTGTCAGAGTGAGAAAAGTTCGATGATGGAAGCCCCCCACGAACACAAACCAAAATGTTATCCTTTTATCTTTACTTTTCCGTATCTCACCTTTAGTTGCCGTAGCTGTCGTTGTTTATTTTCCAAGTCAGTATCTTTGTAATATAGTACCAATAATTGGACGGGTTCATCTGAATCCTCTATAAATCCAAGTCAAATTTCATCATTGTTTGAAACTTGTGTTATCAATCGAGACAATCAGACACTTTTTTCACACCTGGATCACTCCTATCCAAAAGTAGACCTAGAATCCAGTCTCATCTAATTAAAAATCGAAAAACGACTTTTGGTGAATTATATTTCTTCGTGGGAACCATTTTAAGCAAAACAACACCCCAATTACTTCTTCAGAATTGACGGTACAAAGTTTTTTTTTTTTTTTTTTTTTTGGTAAAGGTGACGGTACAAAGTTGACACTTACTTTTAGCAACAAGTGCAGGAATTCATGGAAACTAACTATAATTGGCCTTAACTTATTCCCCAAAGTTCAAACCAACCCATGTGCAGGGTCATGATCATGATAGTGTCTACGGCGTCCTCTTATTATTTTTCCACATAACAGCTCACGTGTGTAGACATTCAAATGACTAGGGCAAGTTGCTATATTTGTATTAAGATCCTAAACACGAGAAATTTCCTTTATTTAGATTAAGCTTGGAACCGACTTTGGATGGGCAGGCCATGATTTGTACAGTTAAGAAAGACATGCGCTGTCCAAATTATAATAGAAGACCGAATGCACGTTCGGTGATGTTAATGAGAAACGTTATCCTATTTAGCATTTGGTGACAGGTCTTGGACAGGATCGAATTGACCGTCCCGCTGCTTTAAGGTTGCACTTCCTTGTCAACCGCCAAAATGGTGGCGGTCGCCGTGAAGAGAGGAGCACCCCGGTAGTAGCATCGCAATAGCGGTGACCAAAATTCCTAGGCGCAGGATTTCTAAGCAATTTATTTGAGCTTATGATTTTTTTGTCCATTCTTAACCTAGATCTACCGAACATATCACGTGATAAGATGTGACCATATCTCCGCCATTGTATTCAATTACTTTTCAAAACAATGATAGGCATAAGAAAGTCCGAGGGATTTTATCTCGCTTTACCCTATCCTATCTTCATACATTTGTTCTTACAGCCACGCGTAGCCTGAGTGATTAAGGGCTTAGTACAAATGCGGTCCATCCTGTGTTTAAATCACGATGCCTTCTGCTCAAAATAACATCGGTGGTCATGGTCGCTGCCTGTCAGCGTAGAATTATCCAACATAAAACAGAACTACTGACATAAAATCGGCAGGAGAAAGTAATTTTTTCATTTATTTACGTATATATCCTCCCCTGCACATTACACTGTGCTTATCGAGAGAAGGGCTTTATTTTGCATCTGTTACAAGCTATATGACGGGTTTTATTTGTCTTGGAACTTCGCTCATCGTGGAAGGATGAACTTCTTATTAGTCATATGTCTTCAAGGACAGAAGACAACCTTATAATTTGTCCCTCCGGGGCAGGTGAAAACACTGGTAGCATCATCCTTGGGGTAACTATAAGCATCCGGACACCTATCTTTGAAGTACCTGGAATAATCAGTCGGCCCACAACTGCCGGAATTGCAACAATACTGGTCCGTCTTGAAAATCGGGCACGGCCCGTTGCACCCGCCTGGGACCTTCAGTGCGGCTGGGCACTGCCCTATGATGTCGGCCGTGCACTTGATCACCCGGTTGCACCCGCCGGAGGTCGAGCTGAACTCCATTGGGACGTTGAACCCCTCGATGAGGGACATGTCGATGAAGTCCATGTTCATGTACTGGTTCAGGGCGAACTCGGCCAGCGTGTTCGGGGACACGCCATAGGCCTGGCACTGGAGGAGCCCACCGCAGTCGCCGGTCTCGCAGCTTCCCCTCCCGGACCCATCGAAGCGGCAGTTGGTGCGGGCCCAGATCCTCGCTTCCTTCGTGCCGGCGGCGACGTCGAGGGGCCACGTCTGCCCACGGTCAAGCTGCCTCCCGCCACCTGGAACGGCGGCGGCCCACACGGTGTAGGGGCAGTTGTTGGTGATGTCAAACCTAGCTCCCTGAGCGAGAGTCGAGCAGCCAATTAGCAGGAAGAAGAAGAAAGAGGGGACGGACAGATTCGTGAGGAACCTCATATTTTGTAATGCTGGGGAAATGAACTTGTAGCAACGCCTACTAAAGTCAGAATTCAAGTTTGGTTCTTCAGCTCATTACCGAAGGCTCCGTATAAATAGAGGAATTGAAATGGTAGAACGATGACTAACGTGTTGTGCCGGTCTTTCGAGGACCTGGACTTGTAACAACGTAGGGGGCGGCATGAGACTCTTGCGCCAGACAATTCCATGGAGAATTGTGGAACTAACATGGCCCATTTTAACGTGGTAACGGACCAGTCGAGCAAAACAGTAAGGACACGAGGATAAACTGCGTCGTAAATGTTGTTGCCTGCATCTCACTCATGAATCCCGCCACGTAAAAAGTCCAGCTTCTACAGACGATGATCTCGATGTCGTGTCCGTGACCATCGACCACTGCTCGTGCATCTTTAAGCAACGTGGGTGTAAAACTCCTAACATCGATCGTGACATCCTGCGTCGACTACGCACTTGACCGGTCCAATCCAATACGATGTCAAGTCTGACACAACACTTAGTATCATTCTGTCCGGTGGCACTCGTTGATTAGGGCTATTCGTGTTGTAAATTGTCGTGATTTGAATGTAAGCATGTGATTGAGTATGTATAAACTTCCTTCATCAGCGGCGAAGTTTTCCAACTGTTTGAGATGTCACGGCACTCCAATGATAATTTCCCTAAAGTTCAAAGATTGAATTGGATCAAAGAAGGCGTGCTCATATAAAAGCCAAGGACCTTAGGACGAGCTTTGCTTTCATTAATTTAAAGCTGGAAGTCGTGGCATTCGAGTAGACTTGGTATTCCCAAGGTTGCGGTCCGCGAAATGTTTTCCTTTTTCTTATTGTGGAGAATGTTGAAACACTTCCCTGAGGACACTGGTCAATCGAGACTCCTCGCACGAATTTTGCAAATGGAATAGTTTACATTCAATATATGTCGGCTGTTAGGATCAAATTACGAATGCACAAAATTCTTCGTGTGTCTATGGTCATTCCATCGACAGGGCGGCATGACTAAGCCCTTAGGGTTTCTCCGAGTGGGAGGCACTCGGAAGAGGGCCCAGCGATTTACAGCCCCGCCGATAAGGAGGGCGGCTGAAGAAAATCTCCTCTTGCTACGGTGAGAGGGAGGAAAACAATGTCCTTCCATGGGATATTAGGTCGGATATTCGGATTCTAGACCCGTAATTCGCGGGGAGGACAGAAATTCCAACACTATAAACAAGTGGTGGTGCTTAGATGTGGGAGTTGTTCCGCGTCCCTTCCTCTTGGATGTTGATCCTACGCTAAGTAACTAATAAGGTAGGACGAAAGACTTTCTGTCGACGTTGTCCATCCTTGTCATATCAAGACATGGGAAAAATGTTAACTGGATCGAGACGAAGGCTTAGTTTAGGTCAACCTTGGAGAGAATTGTTGGGATTTTGAGCAAATTGGAGGGAACTCCAAATTGCAAATTTTGGAGCCAAAATCCATCAAATTGTTTGAATGATATTAAAGATGAAGGAGAGAGTCCCACATAGGAAAGATGGGAGCTTGAAGTTGGATATATTAGCTTATGTCTTCCATGAAGGGTTGGACCCCAAGGGGTACCCCACTTTTGTGGAAGAGAGAAGTGTTGCTCCGCCGCCCGTCCGGCCGGTCCGGTTCGGGAACGGGAAGAAATTATTCAACTCATTTATTTTTTTTTATTTGCAACGGTTCGGGGGTAGGTTCAACTCGAAATTGATTGTTGACTCGTGACTCTTCGGACTTACTTTTTAAAACTCATTCGTTTTCAAACAAAGGCTAGCCGTGCATTTTTCGAAATAATCTCTCCCTCATTCGGTTTTTTCTCGCGAAAAGAAGGCTTTCTTTGTGCGATCAATTCCGCGACGTTCCGTTCGCCGTTTTCCTCCGAGCAAGTGCCGGCTTTGAGGGAAGGATCCGTTCTATCCTGGGAGACAATTGTCCATCGACCTTGGGTACCTAAAGAGGGGGCAAATTTGTCTTAAGGACACAACGTCTCTTCGTTGGGCTCGGATCAAACTTGCTTGTGTTGTTCTTTTCGACGCTCAGGTTAGTCGGCTTCTCTCGTTTTCTACTATTGAAGTATGTATGTCGTATTGTATGTGATCAACATAATACGTATGATATGCTAGGGTAACAACAAGAATTTCCATATGTGGATATTCTTTCGGTTAAGATCCATTCTAATTTGATTGAATTAAAAAGCGGTTGAACTCACTTGTCTAATCTATCATTGAGCTTTACATCGAGACATATATTTAAGTTTGATATGGTACGGATTAGTGAATTGCATGAATGTTTTTTAGGAGCCTTCACACGATGTTGAGAGCGAGTTAAAGATAAGTTAAGAATGAATCGAGTATCATTCGAAGAATTACACTAGCCTTTTTTTCTGTCACATAGAGGAAGAGTGTCTGATCATCCATAAGGCGGACTCGTGAATACTTTTCATGTTTTATTTCATGAATAAAGAGTGACAGTGCTCAAATTGTTCCGAACACCCATATAATTGCTACATCGATGACTATAACTCTATCGTTATCATGTCAGTACACATTATTCCATTTGTAATATGGTTTTAAAAGGAGCTCTCTAAGGGCAAGACACGACCACCATAATTTGTCCCATTCGGGCATATAAATGTGCCGGTCAGATCTTCCTTAGGGTAACTGCAAGTATACTGAGAAACTCCGTGTTATCGAAGTTTCTGGCACCAACGAGGAGGACTTCGAGCTTTCCCTGAGGCAATTTTGGTTTCCAGACCGGACGGACGGACAGAGCAGATTCGACCACCTTTGTTGGTTTCTGGGATCTTTCGAACGACGAGGACGATGAAGAATCAAACGGAGGACGAAGTAATTGACTTACCGGGATATTTATACGCAGGTTGTCACGGGAAGAACCGGTCTGGATACGAACCGGATTGTGGGGACCGGAGGCCGGCCGTCCAGCCGAGAAAGGAGGAGGAGACCGCCGTTGACTTCGTACAGTCCCCGTGCGGCGCCAATGAAGGTTTTCCACGTGGGAGGCAGTGGGCCCGTACTTTTGCCACGCTGGCAAGCACGTTCGTTCTTCGGGTAGTGCCGGATTTGTTAGGCGCACGTGGATCATACGAACCCCATGACATCCAATGGTGTAGATGCATTGGACTAATTTGTGCAGGGTGAATCTAACATGCATTGGATTTTTATAAGGTTTAATTACGCAAAAAGCTCCAATTTAGTACATATATGATACATTTACCCCAAACTAATTTTTTTATCATAAAAAACTTCAAACCGGTACATCTGTGATAAAATTAACCTAAACTAATTTATTGATCACAAAAAACCCCAAACAAATATATTTGTGATAAATTTACTCTCTGTACAATTGAATTTATATTACAAAAAACATGTGACAGACGGAGGGTAAAACTCCAAACTGGTACACATGTGATAGACAAAGGGTAAAACACCAACTGATATACCCGTCAACTGCCATGTGTCATCTAACTCAAAAATTTAAAAGTAAAATTAAATGAAAACCAATAGAGGGTAAAATTGTCATATGTGTACAAGTTTGGGATTTTTCATGGTAAAAAAATTAGTTTGGAGTAAATTTGTCATAAATATATTAGTTTGGGGTTTCTCATGGTTTTAACCCTTTTATATTAAGTGTAGGACATTTTTATAGAGTATTGAATATGATTTATTTCTTTAAAAGTCCTATTATTAAATGATCTCCCTCGTTTTTTCGTGTACTGATTTATTGGATTGATCTCAGTATATCGGGCATTACTCGTTTTATGTTATTATCCTGAGCACATAGGTTTTGACCTCCTTTGTTAGTTAACATTAACCGGAGAAAAAGCCATGGTCACATGCTTGGACATTGTTTGTATAGCATTTATTTTCTGAGCACATGGGTTTTCAAACAATTTAAATGAAGCTCGAGCTTTGATTGATGGCCCAACTTTGATTTATCACATACTTGGACATTGTTTATTTAACTTTTATGTAGCACCATCAATCGTGAAAAAGTTACGGTCACAGCTGCAATAACTTACTTTACCTTTCAAAAAGCCTACCCACCCAATTTTTTAGGTATTGTAGTCGCCACAAACACAAATGATAACTATTCACAACACAATCATATCCCAGCCCAACTACAATACTACCGTGATTATACCAAACGGGCTATAAGAATCAAGCTTTTACATCCTCATTCTATATATGGTGATAGGGTATTGGAATATCTCGAAAGATTATCCGATTGAGAGGTTATCTTGATTAGATTACCAAAAAATAATGATGGCATTTTATGAATCTCTAATTATATATATCAAATTGTCCGATGTTGTGTTCACCATAAATTTGGCAACTCCCATTTCTTTTGTAGCTAGGTCTAATTAGCATTTGTATCATCTTTAAGGTAGAATTGGTCATTAGATGGGCATAACATGAATAGGAGGGGGTGAATTGGTTTTTCAAGAAATCACAAAGTAAATTTGTAGAACCAACCCCAAAAAAATATTGCTTCTATGCGCAAACTTTGACTTCCCAAATAGGTCAAATCCACTGACTCTCTTCCCAAACTGTAAAACACATCTCTAAATACTCACAAAGAGTCGTTGCATACTTTTTGTCTCTCATCGAGACAAATGTCTTCACTTAAAGTACGGTAACTTCTCTCATATGTTTACAAATGAGCTCGTCACTCTGTATTATCCGAAAAGAAGAAAAAAACGGAGTCACCAAGCTTACCAAAGAGACGGCTCAAGGTCCTCTCAACCATGCATAAATTCTCTCGCTTTTGCCCTTCTCAATTATATCACTTCTGGCTGAACTTCAATTCGTAAAGCTCCAAATTCGAACTACACACTTGCATCATGTAGCCATTATGTCCATCTAATTCTCTATAGAAAGAGTCTTGAAAAAAATTCATTGAAAAACACATGCAAAACCTTCCATCAATTTGAGCTGTCAATTAGGTTTTCTATTCAGACATGTTATCTTCTTTTGATGATGGCAGGTTTTGACAACACCGTCTCACCAAACTCTCTAGCGAATATGTTTGTGATTTCCAGCATAAATAACACTAGGATATCATACTTTAATGTCATGGGTGGATCTTCAATTTAGAAATTCTAACAATCGTCAAATCCATATATGGAAAATACTCTGACAATCAAGTTTGACTGTTTTGCAAAACCAAGTGCTTAGACACCCTTTATTCTGCAGAATTTCTAGACTTTAGTGTAATTGGACGCAAATGCCGGTAGAATTAGGACATAGACTTTTCACGGTTTAAATATGACCCCGGCACACTTAAATAATTTCAGTAGATAATTAGACTAAGTTTTGTCATCATCAAAGCCATCTAGAGATATATTCCAACACGGGCTTGGATTTTGCTAGTTGAAAAAAGAAAGGGTTAATACCACGAAAAATCTCAAACTAGTATACTCATGACAGATTTACCTCAAATTAATTTTTAACCATAAAAAATTCTAAACTGGTACACCTATGACAGATTTATCTTAAACTTATTTTTTTATCACCAAAACCCCAAACTGATATATTTGTAACAAATTTACCTTTTGTTAAATTGAATTAATATCACGAAAAATCACAAAATGATGCACTTGTGACAGACGGAGGGTAAAACCCAAACTGGTAACTCATCAACTATAACGTGTTATATAACTCAGAAATTTGATGATAAAATTTAACGAAAACTAATAGAGAGCAAAATTATCACAGGTATACTAGTTTAGAATTTTTCATAATAAAAAAATTAATTTTGGTAAATTTATCGCAAATATATCTGTTTGGGTTTTTTTATGGTATTAACTCAAAAAGAAAAGAAAAGTCCAAGTCGTGGGGCGTAGACAAGTCTGAACCTAGTGTCTAGCCTAAAAATCCTTGTCTAGTTCTTCTATGATTAAAAACTGCTTGGCTATTTCGTGAGACGATTGAACTTTGAATGTGACCCAAGAGCGGAAGGTTGCTCGATCTTCCTCATCCTTATCCGACGAACCAAAAACTGGGGCTGTGAAAAAGAATCCAGAACCGAAGCGATCAGATGGGCTTGATTCTTAAGATCGCATTAAATAAATTAAAAATTCAAGAAATCACATTACACATTAAATTAAAGTTCAATGACCATTTATGTCATTTTATCTAATTATTGAGATCAAAAGATGATATGAATGAAATTGTTTTGGGACGAGACAGGTCTTCTAGAGAAACTCGATCGGTTCCAACCTGTCGCCACACCTCTAATTCGTCGCGTGGTTTAAGAACTAGACATGCTGGGCCTGTCCTAGATTCTTCAACCATAGGCTTAGTCTCGCACCTCTCTGACTAAGTTTCAAGATACTCGCTAACATGAAACTCAGAATCTCTCCAATAGGGACAGGACAGAGAGAACGAACTTCAATAAAACCGGTATGCTCATTCCTCGGTGAATCTCTAATTTAGCAACAATTATAGGGCTTCGCGGAACTAACTCTAATTGGCCTCAAATTACTCCCCAAAATCAAACCCTAACACGTGCAGGCTTATGATAATGATAGTGTCTATGGTCATGGTCCTCTCATTATTTTTCCACATAACACTTCACGTGTCTAGACATTCAAATGACTTGGGAAAATTGCTGCATTTGTGTGATGATCCTAAAAACCAGAAATTTTCCTTATTTAGATTGAGCTTGGAACCGACTTTGGATGGCACGATTTGTACAGTCAAGGAAAAGACGTGCGACAAGTTAGTTTAGACGTCCGAAGGGCGTCGTTCGGTGGCCCAGATAAGAGGCTGAACAGGAAAAACATTATTCTATTTGGCATATGAGGGAAAATTGTTCGAAAACTCCTAAATCCATTATATTTTTGTTAATTCAATCCTAAATCTAAATCTTTTCACATTTTACCAATTCAATCCATCCGATCAATTTTAGCCGGAAATCGCTAACATGAACGCCAACCGTTCTACGTGGCATGGTCGGTGATGCTGATGTAGATAATTTTCAATAATATTTTTATATTTTTTTCGAATTTTTTCTTATTTCTTTTCTTTGAAAGTTTCTTTTTATTTTTTTTTTATTCCAAGCCCGGCGAGGGCCGTTGGCCAACCCTCATCGGCCCTCTGTGGTCATTAAGGGTCAGCCAACGGCCCTCGCCAGACTTGGTAGAAAAAAAAAAGGAAAGGAAAGAAAGAAGATATAAAATATAAAATATAAAAAATTATGAAAAATTATCAACATTAGCGCTGGCCATCCTACATAGCACTATTGGTGTCCACATATGCGATTTTCGGCTAAAATTGGCCAGATAGACTCTATTGGCTAACATGAAAAGGTTTACGACTCAATTGGCAAAATTGAAAGATTTATAACTGAATTGGTAAAAATACAATAGATTTGAGTCATTTGGTGATACACTTCGGATTAGATAAATTATGATGATATCTCAGGCGTTATACTCGATTATTTTCCAAACTATAAAGAGGTTCAATGAAATTGATCACATTTTACATTATCTTATCTTATCCTAATACTTGTCGGGGCGGTCAGACATCGCCTAAGTGGTTGAAAGCTTAGTATGAGCACGGTAGATCGCATGTTCAAATCACGATGCTTTCTACTCAAAAATACATTCGTAGTTGCGCCGTCCGCTCTATTAGCGTACAATGAACAAACAGAAAATAGAACTACTTTTTAACATTCCCATGAGAACTTACATGCATTTATTTATTTTTATATTCTCCCCTGCACATTATATACAGTGCTCATCGAGAGAAGACTTCATTTATGCATGTGCTACAAGGTACATAACGGGTTTTATTTGTCTTGGAACTTCGCTCATCATGTAAGGATGAAGCTGCTTATTAGTCGTGTCTTCAAGGACAGAAGACAACCTTATAATTTGTCCCTCCGGGGCAAGTGAAAAGACTGGTAGGATCATCCTTGGGGTAACTATAAGCATTCGGGCACCTTTGTTTGAAGTACCTGGAGTAATCGGTGGGCCCGCAACTGCCGGAGTTGCAGCAGTACTGATCCGTCTTGAAAACCGGTCACGGCCCGTTGCACCCACCTAGGACCTTCAGTGCGGCGGGGCACTGTCCTATGATGTCGGCCGTGCACTTGATCACCCGGTTGCACCTGCCAGAGGTCGAGCTAAACTCCATCGGGACATTGAACCCGTCGATGAGTGACATGTCGATGAAGTCCATGTTCATGTACTGGTTCAGGGCGAACTCAGCCAGCGTGTTCGGGGCCTTCCCGTAGGCCTGGCACTGGAGGAGCCTGCCGCAGTCGCTGGTCTGGCAGCTCCCCCGGCCAGCCCCGTTGAAGTGGCAGTTGGTGCGGGCCCAGATCCGTGCACCCTTTGTGCCGGCCCCAACGTCGAGGGGCCACGTCTGGCCGCGGTTGAGCTGCCTCCCACCGCCCGGGATGGCGGTGGCCCACACGGTGTAGGGGCAGTTGTTGGTGATGTCAAACCTAGCTGCCTGAGCGAGATTCAAGCAGCCAAATAGTAGGAAGAAGAAAGAGGGGATGGAGAGATTTGTGGATAACCTCATATTTTGTAACAGCAGGGAAACGAATGTATAGAAAGGTTTCAAGCTTGGTGCTTTAGCTCGTTACCAAAGGCTCCATATAAATAGAGGGAAAGTACCGTGTGGGTCTTCGAAGACCTTGACTTGTAATAATCTAGGAGCTTGCCTGAGTCATATGTTTTATGTTACCCTTTTCTCGTATGGTATTGTTTGCCTCTTTATTTTTTTTATTTATAATGTTTTTTCCATTCTAGAATTCTGCCCTTGGAAAATGTCAATTGTTTTGATCATTGTCTCCGTTTCTCTTGTCAATCCTGCCTCATAAAAGTTGAGCTTATACAAACGAAGAGCTTAGTCCAACTGCATTTCTCCTTTTCTAATTTGTTTTGTGCGAAAATGTTTGATGTACGTAAGTTGTACAGACAGAGGCACAAGGATAAATTGCGCGATCTACACTCAACTTACTCCAACACTATCGAGTGCGACATAACAATAGAAATTGTCTATCCAATGAGATTCAATGGTTATGGGTCAAAAAAGTCGTGCTCATAAAAGCCAAGGACCTAAAGAAGAGCTTGCTTCATTGATTTACAGCTGGAACTTGTGGCATTCGAGAGACTTGGTTTTTCAAGGTTGCTGTGCCAAGATATAAATGTCAACTTCTTAGAGTATCGTTCAAATAATACTCATGGCATGTACTTTGAAATGATATGGGTTCTATTCGACATAACCAATACTTGAAATAGCTATTGGTATCACTTTAGACATATAACTCTGGGCACATCAATTATTCCATAAGTTTCACAAATTAAGTCGATTGAATAAACACGATGCTATTTAGAGAGACTATTTGGGAAATTTTTTTTTTAATAACTTTAGGTGGGAAAGTGGGTGCAACTTATTTGATATTCGGGAAAAGAATATTAGAAGTGCCAAAACTTCGTACAACGCTTATTTTAGTACCAAAACTTTTCAAGCAATCACTTAAGTGCCACATAGGTGGAAAAACGATCACTAAAGTGTCTCCGGCGATAAATTTCAGCCACTCATCTTTAGTGGCTTTTTTTAATAGAATAATAATTCCTATGTGGTTTTTTCATTAAAAAAAAGTCCAACGTGGACTATGACCTAGCCATTCTTGACAAAACAATCACATTTCATATTAAAACTTATTCTCTCTCTCTCTATGGCAGACAAATCGGCGGGCTTCTAATAATCTCCCAAAGACAAAAAAAAAAAATTAGGCAATTCGAAGGGATACTCACTCCTTCTTGGGTGCATCTCATCTTTTCTCATGCTTGTGTAATTTTTTTTTTAATCCTATCTTTGTCCCTTTTCTCTTTGTTTAGACTTAGCAAAGAAAAATGTTGTTAGTTTTCATTTGGGTTGAGATTGCGGATGTCCTCTTCCACTGGGAAATTTCAATTCCAGCAAAACAAAATCACACGAATAAAGTAGCAGACCTTCAAGATTCAGTTATTGCAAGAATCAGTCCGAATTATGGTTTGAAGAAAAGGAGAAATTTGAGCCGGTTAAGAGGCTAGGGTTTGAACAAGATGGTGAGGAAACCGCCCATTGCAAGATTCGATTCTTAATTTTGCCACTAAATGCTTCAGTCCGAATTAGGGTTTGAAGAAAAGGAGAAATTTGAGCCGATTTGTCCCCAATTCTATTGAATTTGGAGCAAACACGTGTAGCAACATCATTCTAGAGCATTTATGCTGAATTATTGCCACATTGAATTTTTGGCAAGTCACACCATCTAGAAAAAAAAGTTAAAATATTGTCATACGAGATTTTCGACATCACAAATCAAAGTTAGCACCTAAAAGATCTTTTTTTTTAACCAAAATGGCACTGAAATTATTCATCGGAAATTTTTAACACTAAAATAAGCCCATACGAATGTTATGGCATTTTTACCATCATTTCTCTAAAATATATAGTTAACCCATATTACATGTAATTGCGGCAATTGTAAATCTCTTTTTTAAAATAATACTATTATTTGAGCTTTTTTGATCAACTAATACTTATGAATACACGAAATCTGTCATGTGTCTATGAACATTCCATCAACGGGCAGTCTGCCTAAGCCTTAGGATTGCTCTAAGTGGGAGCCACTCAGAAGGGTGTCCACGACACACTGCCCGCCATTCAGAAAGGTGGTCGAAAAAAATCTCCTGCTACTGTGATGAGAGGAGGATATAACAGTCCTTCGATGGGATATCAGGTTGGACATTCGGATTCTAGACTCGGTATTTCACAGGAGAGCAGAAATTCCAGGACTTGAACGAGTGGAGGTGGCTAGATGTGTGAACTATTCTACGTCCCTTTCTTTTTGATATTGGTCCATTGAGAAATCCCAAAGAACACTAACCGATAAAATAAGGACAAACGGCTTTATGTCGACGTTCTCCATGCTTGTCAGATCAAGATGTGGAAAAAAAATGTTCACAGAATCGAGACGACGACCGCGACCAAAAAACAAATCGAGACAAAGACTTTCTTTAGGTTATGTTTTTTTTTATCGGAAACTTTCTTTAGGTTAACCTCGGATATAAGGCAACTCTGCAAAAACCCCTCTTAATATGGATATTGTTTGGCTAAAGATCCACTTTAGTATGATTGAATTAGAATACAGTTCAATTCGCGAGTCTAATAGGCCATACATTCCATATAATGCGGTGTGAATTAGTAAAGTAAGCGAATGGTTTTGGCAAAAGTACACTATAAGTGCCATAACTTGTGTACGGCGCTCACTTTGGTGCCATAACTTTTTTTCGGATCACTTTAGTGCCAAGTTGGAGGAAAAACGATCACTTAAGTGTCATAACTTTTTTTGGATCACTTTAGTACTAAAATTTTTGAAAAACGATCACTTGAGTGCTAAAATTTTTGAAAAACGATCAGTTAAGTGCTAAAATTTTTGAAAAACAATCACTTAAGTGCCAATCTCCGGCGAGACTCCGGCGAGCCACGTTAGCTTCAAAAATTAATAAAAAAAAATGCCACGTCAGATTTCTGGCGAAAAATTGTGTACGGCACCAGAGTTGGCACTTAAGTGATCGTTTTTAAAAAATTTTAGCACTTAAGTTATCGTTTTTCAAAAATTTTAGCACTAAAGTGATCTAAAAAAAAGTTATGGCACTAAAGTGAGCGCCGTACACAAGTTATGGTACTTATAGTGTTCTTTTGCCGAATGTTTTTAGCAGTCTAAACCGAAGGAATAAGATGGGTTCGGTTTTGTTTCGCCGAAAAGTGTCAACGAAATATGGATCAATGAGTAAATCGGCAAAGGTTGCGAAGAGTCCTTTATTGATTCTTGGACATGATACATAAAAAACAAGGAATTAAAAGTATTAAAACTAGAGATTTTCGTGTCCAGCCATGTAAGTGGATACTAAAATACAAACTAGAAGTAAAATTGAATAATCGGTGTTACTTGATTGATTGGTTGTCCTTTGCAAAAATTATAATTCCCGTACTTATAGCTAATACCGGTAGTTAACATCGGCTACAAAAAAATCAAATAAATCTTATGCGACTCTTGAAATTCAACAACTTGTATCTACAAACGCTTAATCTACACCTGGACACAACATCACTACCCTATGGTTGCTTGTCCACTCTTCGCGTCCAGCATCATATGTTACTATTGAACTCCCTTATTCCACTATTCGGCGGTTACAATAACCCATATTTTCCGTCCTCTATCATTAGTGGTTTTCGAGATTCGTGGCGTCCACTACATGATGAATGTGTCAGTTTCACTTCTTCATGACTACATCGATATACCATGGTGAATCATATCCGAAACGGTCGGTTCCATCACTTAAATAACCATTTGCATCCACCTCTTCATAGATTTCGTTAGTTCTGGCTTTTGTTGACTAACTAAACCGAGTTTCATCCTACGCCCATGCTCCAGGACTTGGTCATTATCTGTTGTATCTTCCGTCGGCTAAAGCCACTGACTTCGGTGACTAACTATACTTGCCGACTAGGAGCCTTCAAAATTTACCTATATTGTATTTCACTTGGTCTTTTTTAGCCCGAGTCGATGGTCGAAGACTTGGGCATTTCTTTTGTGTCAATGGGTTTATAATGATTCAGATCAAAAGATGATCTGAACGAAATTGTTTTGGGTCAAAGACTGGTCTTTCGAAGAAACTCGTAGACCGGTTTTGACAAGTCGGCGCACCCCAATTACTTCTTCAGAATGGAGAGTACAAAGTTGATAATTACTTTTAGCAACAAGTGCAGGAATTCAGGGAAACTAACTATAATTGGCCTCAACTTATTCCCCAAAATCCAACCCAACCCATGTGCAGGCTCATGATCATGATAGTGGGCTATGGTGGAGATTGTTGAATATATGTCTCGAGTTTAAGCCCGAAGCGAAAATCTAAATATTTTGAATTGGATATTTTGCGGACGTCCGAAATCGAGCAAAAGAAATATTGGAAATTTGCTTTCCTAATATGCAAGAGTTAGCAGCAAAACAAAAAAGAAGACAAAATAGGAAAGTCAAAAGGTGGATTTTGGTTGACCGAATTATCTAGGTTTTTCAT
Source organism: Syzygium syzygioides (assembly GCA_031216285.1). NCBI lineage: Eukaryota > Viridiplantae > Streptophyta > Magnoliopsida > Myrtales > Myrtaceae > Syzygium > Syzygium syzygioides. Next base: position 6,056,157 of record CM062246.1, on the reverse strand, counting down.
CCCATAATGAGTCGGCCACGTTCTCTTCTTGGGCATGCGTATATATATATATATTATTGTATTGCAGGAAGAGAATCGGTGTAGCGCCGCTTGTGTGAGTGCTTGGTGCAAAGAGCTTTCTCGTGAATTTTGTCCGGAAGTGCCGTTCTCAACGAGTGCTTGATGCGAGTTTCTCTTCGTGGAATTACGCCAAGAGCTCAAGTGTTCGTAGCGATTAAATCTTGTGTTAAGATTTATGTATAATTCTTTTGCGAGATTGAGAGATTATTCCGTGAGGAATTGTGGGGCTAAACACTGTGTGAGTTATTGGGTGTAATTGGGGCTTGGGAAATACTGAGAGTGTTTGAGTGACTCGAGTGTGGTTGTAATTTCCGTTGTATCGCTTGATTTATAGTGGAATTCCGTGCTGCTCTCCCCGTGGATGTAGGTCACTACGATCGAACCACGTAAATCTGGTGTCTGATTTATTTTCTTATTCTGTCAAATTTATTGTTCGATCGCTTGGCTTCCGCAACAATTGGTATCAGAGCTTAGCTTAGCTGAGTTGAAGTGAATCGATGGTGATAGAAGAAGGAAAAGTGAGAATCGACAGATTTGATGGGAAGGATTTTGGTTTTTGGAAGATGTAGATGAGGATCAACTATATCAGAAGAAACTGCACGTGCCCCTGTCTGGGGAGAAGCCAGAGACGATGAAGCAAGCTGATTGGGAATTGCTGGAGAGACGAGCTTTGGGTGTTATTCGGCTGACGTTGGCTCGTAACGTCGCGTTTAACATCGTGAATGAGAAGACCACTACGGGTTTGATGAAAGTCTTGTCGGACATGTACGAGAAGCCCTCTGCGATCAACAAAGTCTACTTGATGCGACGTCTGTTTAATTTGAAGATGAACGAAGGTGCATCAGTTGCTGATCATATTAATGAATTCAATGTGATCGTTAGTCAATTGAGTTCAGTTGATATTGACTTTGAAGATGAGATACGTGCCTTGATTCTATTATCCTCATTGCCTGATAGTTGGAATACTACTATTACTGCTGTTAGTAATTCCTCCGGGTTAACAAGTTTGACGTTTGATGGTGTTCGAGATTTAATTCCGAGCGAAGACATCCGTAGAAGAAAATCTGGCGAACATGTATCTGCTGCTTTAGTAGGTGAAAATAGAGGAAGAACTGGTACACGTGTTAGCAGGAGTAGTATGAACTCGAATAGACGAAGTCAGTCTAGGATTGGTGGTATTGTCTGTTGGAGCTGTGGCAAGAGGGGGCATCTTAGAAGGGATTGCCTTAAGCTGAAGAACGACAAAGGTAAGGGAATTAGAGTTGATCCTACGGATGATATTGCAGCTATAGCTGATGATAATTCGGATGATGCTGATTATGTCTTGTCTGTTACTAATAATTCGTCGTTTGGCGGATGGATTATGGATTCTGGTTGCTCTTTTCACGCTACACCAAATAGGAACTGGTTTACTACTTATTAGTGCACGGATAATAGTAAAGTGCAGTTGGGGAACAATTATGAATGCGATGTTATTGGTGTTGATGATGTCAGAATCAGAATGCATGATGGTATCGTGTGGACATTGACCGGAGTGAAGCATGTTCCTGAGTTGAAGAAAAATCTGATTTCCTTGAGTGCCCTAGATTCAGCTGGGTGTCGGTATTCTTCAGAATGTGGAGTTCTGAAAGTTGTTCGAGGTGCCTTGGTGATAATGAAAGAAATCAAGCATAGTGGCCTGTATGAGCTTCAAGGAGAGACAGTGACAGAATTCGCTGCGGAGACGTCGAATGCATCGGTTCGAGAGTCTGAATTGTGGCATATGCGTTTGGGACACATTAGTGAGAGAAGCCCGAAGGTTCTAAGTGAAAGAAATTTGCTATGTGGTTATGTGTGAAAGAAATTTGCTATGTGGTTATGTGGCTAACGAACTGAATGTATGCAGGTGCTGTGATTTAGATCAACGGCGGAAAGTGCAGTTTAGTACGGTTGTCAGAGAAACCACGGATATTGCAGAATTAATTCACTTGGATGTTCGCAGGTTGTCGCGATTTCCTTCAAGGAAGAGTGCCAGATTTATGCTAACAGTTGTTGATGACTACTCGAGGAAGATGTGGGTGTTTGTGCTTAGGCACAAGTTTGATGCTGTTGTCAGGATCAGGCAGTTAAAAGCTTTGATCGAAAAGGAGACTGGTAAAACGATCAAGCAGGTGCGGACTGACAATAGTATGGATTTTTGCTAGGAGCTGTTAAACAAATTCTGCATGAAGGAAGGCATAGTGAGACACCGCACTAGTGTCAATGAACCACAGCAGGTTGCAGAGTTGATGAGCAAAATATTACTAGAGACGGCCCATAAAATGCTCTCTAGTGCTGGTATGGCTAGAAGATTTCTAGCGGATGCGCTTAGTACAGCGAGCTACCTGAAGAATAGATCCCCATCGACTGCGATTGAATATCGGACTCCCGAAGAAGTGTGGTCAGGTAACGTTGCTGATTATTCTGTTCTTAGAATATTTGGTTGTCCATGTTATGTTCGAGTTAGTGATGGTAAGCTCGATGGAAGGACAAGAAAGTGCATGTTCCTAGGTTATGCACAAGGTGAACGCGGCTATAAGTTGTGGTGCTCGGAATTAAATTCACTTATTATCAGCAGAGAAGTTATATTTGACGAGTCTCCAGTACTTCTAGCTAGGAGTGTTAATAGCAGTGTTCATACGGATCTGAACGGTGTTCAGCTTGAGGTGGAGTTGCAACCAGAAACTTTTGAGGTAGCGGGCACTAGCGAAGTAATCGACACGGATGGTACTTGTAGCGAGGTGGAGCCTACTGAGCCAACGGTTGCTGTAACTGCTGAACTTGACAAAGTGCGTATTCGATCTCCGAATAGATATGGATGCAATGATGGTTCTGCTTTATCTGCGATTGAGGAAGTTGTGTCGGAAAATCCTTGTGGAGCAGTTAAAGGTGCATGTGAAGTTGGTATTCTGATGAGGTCCACGGCTATGGCGAAGTTCAAGCGAGGCTTGGACTTAGAAGACATCTGTGGCAGTTGAGCCCATCGGGGGCTGTGGGAGAGTAGTAGCGAAATTCGAATTTCTATCAAAGTGATTGTGACTTGGCTCAAACGTCGAGCCAAGGTGGAGATTGTTGAATATATGTCTCGAGTTTAAACCCGAAGCAAAAATCTAAATATTTTGAATTGGATATTTTGCGGACGTCCGAAATCGAGCAAAAGAAATATTGGAAATTTGCTTTCCTAATATGCAAGAGTTGGCAGCAAAACAAGAAAGAAGACAAAATAGGAAAGTCAAAAGGTGGATTTTGGTTGACCGAATTATCTAGGTTTTTCATCCCATAATGAGTCGGCCACGCTCTCTTCTTGGGCATGCATATATATATATATATATATATATATATATATATATATAATTGTATTGCAGGAAGAGAATCGGTATAGTGCCGCTTGTGTGAGTGCTTGGTGCAAAGAGCTTTCTCGTGAATTTTGTCCGGAAGTGCCGTTCTCAACGAGTGCTTGATGCGAGTTTCTCTTCGTGAAATTACGCCAAGAGCTCAAGTGTTCGTAGCGATTAAATCTTGTGTTAAGATTTGTGTATAATTCTTTTGCGATATTGAAAGATTATTTCGTGAGGAATTGTGGGGCTAAACACTGTGTGAGTTATTGGGTGTAATTGGGGCTTGGGAAATACTGAGAATGTTTGAGTGACTCGAATGTGGTTGTAATTTCCGTTGTATCGCTTGATTTATAGTGGAATTCCGTGCTGCTCTCCCCGTGGACGTAGGTCACTACGACCAAACCACATAAATCTGGTGTCCGATTTATTTTCTTATTCTGTCAAATTTATTGTTCGATCGCTTGGCTTCCGCAACAAGTCCTCTTATATTTTTCCACATAACAGTTCACTTGTCTAGACATTCAAATGACTTGGGAAAATTGCTACAGTTGAATAAATATCCTAACTACCAGAAATTTTCTTTATTTAGATTAAGCTTGGAACCGACTTTGGATGGGCAGGCCATGATTTGTACAGTTGAGAAAGAGATGCGCTGTCCAAATTATTATAGAAGACTGAACGGCACATTCAGTGGCCTACATAAGAAGCGTTATCCTATCTAGTTATCCTATCTAGCATTTGGTGACAGATATCGGATGGGATAAATTCAAATATGACCGCCCTGCTACTTTAAGGTTGCACTCCGTTGTCAACCACCATAATGGTGGTCGTCGTGAAGAGGGGAGCGCCCCGGTGGTAGCATGGCAATGGCAATGACCAAAATTCCTAGACGTAGTGTCAAGCCCCAACCCAGAATTGCAATCGATGCTAGTTGACCAATCACGACCCGCTCTAGCCCGTGACTTGCGGGAATGAGTTAGTACGTCCCGTTCATTTAATTCAATGCACAAGTGGAAGCAATTCTACGTGAAACGTCACAAGACAATACAAGCAAACCATTGCATGTTGTATTCACCTATCTCGTGCTTATTTAACAAGCCCGTCCTTCAGGCCCTTGTAAATAGCACACATATTTATAGGCCTATTACAAAGGCTTTTCTGCACATAAATCGATTATGAATAAGCAAAACTTTGGCTTAGGTGATCCTACACCCACTATGACATTACGGCTCCTCGCACTTCATACTCCTTTCACTCACACATCTCCTTCCCGCGATCCGTCCATTCGGCCATTCTACGCCCCACCCGTGGCATTCCCTGGAACCAGCCCGTCGTTTTCGCTAAAGGGTCCATTGTGCCCACACAGAGGTCCAACCAGGTTGCCATTTGACCAGCGGTACCACACCACGTAAGTATGGGAGATCACGTTCTCGAAACCCTCGTTCACCATAACGTGGTTTATAACCCGACGGTAGGCGTGGCGTTCATGAGTGTCGATCAAATTGAGCACCTCAACTTGCATCTCTACGGGGACACCGAAACAGATTGGGAGTGATACCATCCTACAAACTTGAAAAGGGAAACAACAAGGGATGAGTCGGGGAGACTCAATAAATGAACTCACTAATGTCAAGTGAGGATGAATCGATCATTGTTAACATGAGTTGGCCATTTCCGCACCGGCGTCAATGGCAAATCAATAGCAAAGCACATGCCAACAAGAGAACATCAAGCATGTCTATTACACGTTAGTATCACCAATCAAATTAAGATTTTATCTTTGAATGTTAACGTGAACATCAAATACGAAACATAGGCAAGACATGGAAAGAACCAACCATGACCAATCATACGATCGAACATGGTCCAAGCAAATCACGTCACAACGCATCTCATCTTCTCTTCCCAATATTAGGGAATTCACTTACTCAATACAGTAAAACTAGAACTCGTGAAGAATGAAGAAAGTGAGAGGCGTGTGGCTTGAGCATGTGAATAAGGTGAGGTATTGGGCATGGACTTCTTGATGGCAGAATAACAAAAGGGAAAGGGTAGACGATGGGGCTTCTTAGGTGTGGAAAGAAAGCACGTGGGGAGAGGTGATGGTCAGTTGGTATATGGCCCCTTGACATTTCAAGTGGGGACCTCTCCTATTTATAGTGGTCCATAATATGAAGACAAGACAAATGTCATGATGAAATTGCCCCTAAAGTCTAATGCCATCATTATTTTGATCTTGAAAATCTTGGTTATTAATGAAGAAGAGCCAAAAGACCATGATGAAATAACCTTAAAAGTCTTAGCCATTAATTTGGCTCCTTGAGCAAGATTTAATTCTAGCCACATAATCTAAGCTTGGGCTCTAAGTTTCAATCTAGAGTTTATGATGATCTAGAGGAGCAATTAAGATCCTTAAACTTGGTCTTCAAGTTGCAATTAGCCTTCTTTCTTTCTCCCTATCTCTCTCTTTCTCTTTCGGCCCTCTCCCTTGACCGAACTCCTCTAGCTGCACCTTTCCTTTGTCTTTTGTCCATTATTGGTGGCAATGAGTCACCTTACCATCAATAATGAAGGTGAACAACTCAGCTAGTAATCAATAATGGAGGGGAATACATAAGCTTAGTTCAATAATCGTAGTTTCAACAAGAAGATTTGACCTTTGACTTGGTCAATTTCGTTTTCATATCTTCCCCCTTCATGTGATCTCTAATCAAAGTTTAGCATATCTCATTTGAAAGATCAAAATGTACACATTAAACCACCAGAAGATCTTAAATCAAAATTCCAATGTTCTCACATAGTAAATGATGAATCTTTGAAATCTGATAAAATTGGGCAGTTTTGCACTGTTCAAGAAATCATACTTAAAAACTTAGTAAATGGATTCCAAAATTCTCAAATTTGAGTATGTTATAAACAATGCCTTAACAAATATTTTTCATACAGAAAACGAAATATGAATCTTTCTATAAACATAACTTTTAGTAGCTCAAAGACAGATTAAAAACGGTTCGCTCGAACATAATCCTTACTTCTAAGAGTAAGCTCTTTCTAGAATCCAAATCATTTTCAAAAATTCCCAAATTTATATATGTAATAGAGAAAGAAGTTATCAACAAATTTTGTGAAGCAAGTTTGTTCAAATTTTTTCCAAAAAAGTTTGTATAAAATCGAGAAAGTGTGAACATCACAGAAATACCTATTCTTGGTAGTTTTACATGATCCAAAAACGAGGTGATCATCCAACCCAAATCAAGTTTGAAATTTTCTAAATTAAAGTATGTAAAACTTCAAGATGTTGGGAACAACTTTCAATAAGGAAATTTCTGGAAATTCAATCCGCAAAGTTTTCCACAAAAATAACAAAATGAAGAGGTACAGAGAATCCGAATCTAGGTTTTCCAGAACAAAATCAAGAATTGAGTTCAAATGGGAAAACCACCAAATTGGATTCAATAAAACTCAATTCTAGCAAAATCAAGAGTGTAAGAAGATTGAAAGGTTTAGAAATGAATCTCATCCCCTTGATTAGTTCTAATGGCACTTCCTTCTTCTGACACCAAATTTCACTAAATTTGACTTAGCAAGGAACTAAGGTAATCAAGGTTTCAGGTGCCTTAAACGATTAACCATACTAGCCTGATCTATAACTAACCCTCGGATTGGTCCATACACTATTTCCATGGCCATTTGCAGGGGATGGAAATTGAGGATGTTACACATAGGGTTTCTAAGCAATTTATTTGAGTTTTTGATTGTTTGTCCGTTCCTAACCTAGATCTAGCGACCATATCACGTGATAAGATGTGACCATATCTCCGCCATTGTGTTCGATTACTTTCCTAACAAATGCTAGGCATAAGGAAGTCTGAGGGATTTTGTCTCGCTTTACCCCATCATATCGTATCCTATCCTAATACTTTTGCTCTGGTGGCCATAAGTAGCATGAGTGATTAAGCACTTAGTATGAATGCAGCCGATCCCGTGTTCAAATCACGACGCCTTCTGCTCAAAATAACATTAGTGGTCACGCTGGCCACTCTGCCAGCATAGAACGATCTAACACAAAACGGAAGTACTGACATAAAATCTGCACGAGAAATTACATGCATTTATTTATGTATATATCCTCCCCTGCACATTACACCGTGCTCATCGAGAGAAGGGCTTCACTATGCATCTGTTACATGCTATATATATCGGGTTTTATTTGCCTTGGAACTTCGCTCATCGTGGAAGGATGAACTTCTTATTAGTCATATGTCTTCAAGGACAGAAGACAACCTTATAATTTGTCCCTCCAGGGCAGGTGAAAAGACTGGTAGGATCATCCTTGGGGTAACTATAAGCATCCCGACACCTATCTTTGAAGTATCTGGAATAATCAGTCGGCCCACAACTACCGGAATTGCAACAATACTTGTCCGTCTTGAAAATCGGGCACGGCCCATTGCACCCGCCCGTGACCTTCAGTGCGGCTGGGCACTGTCCTATGATGTCGGCCGTGCACTTGATCACCCGGTTGCACCCGCCGGAGGTCGAGCTGAACTCCATCGGGACGTTGAACCCCTCGATGAGTGACATGTCGATGAAGTCCATGTTCATGTACTGGTTCAGGGCGAACTCAGCCAGCGTGTTTGGGGACACGCCATAGGCCTTACACAGGAGGAGCCCACCGCAGTCGCCGGTCTGGCAGCTTCCCCTCCCGGCCCCGTCGAAGCGGCAGTTGGTGCGGGCCCAGATCCTCGCTTCCTTTGTGCCGGCGGCGACATCGAGGGGCCACGTCTGCCCATGGTCAAGCTGCCTCCCGCCACCCGGAACGGCGGCGGCCCACACAGTGTGGGGGCAGTTGTTGGTGATATCAAACCTAGCTGCCTGAGCGAGAGTCGAGCAGCCAATTAGCAGGAAAAAGAAAGAGGGGACGGACAGATTCGGGAGGAACCTCATATTTTGTGATGCTGGGGAAATGAACATGTGGAAAGGCCTACTAATGTCAGAAACTCAAGTTTGGTGCTTCAGCTTATTACCGAAGGCTCCATATAAATAGAGGAATTGAAATGGTAAAACGATGACTAACGTGTTGTGCCGGTCTTTCGAGGACCTTGACTCGTAACAACGTAGGGGGTTGCATGAGCCTCTTGCGCCAGACATTTCCAGGGAGAATTGTGGAACTATATGGCCCATTTTAACGTGGTAACAGACCAGTCAAGCAAAACAGTAAGGACGCGAGGATAAATTGCGTCGTAAATGTTGCTGTCTGCATCTCGCTCATGAATCCCGCCCGCCACGCAAAAAGTTCAGCTTCCACAGACGATGATCTCAATGTAGTGTCCGTGACCATCGACCAATGCTCGTGCAACTTTAAGCAAAAGCGGGTGTAAACCTCCTACCATCGATCGTGACATCCTGCGTCGTCTACGCACTTGACTCGGTCCTGTACCATGTCGAGTCTGACATAACACTTAGAATCATTTTGTGCGGTGACACTCGTTGCTTAGGGCTATTCGTGTTGAAATTGTTGTGATTTGAATGTAAACATGTGATTGAGTATGTATAAACTTCATTGGCGGCGAAGTTATCCAACTGTTTGAGTGGGTCACGGCACTCCAATGATAATTTTCCTAAAGTTTAAAGATTGAATTGGGTCAAAGTAGCCGTGCTCATATAAAAAGCCAGGGACCTCTAGATGCGCTTTTGCTTCGTTAATTTAAAGCTGGAATTCGTGGCATTCGAGTAGACTTGGTTTTTCCAAGGTTGCGGTCCACGATGTTTTTCCTTTTTCTTATTGAGGAGAATGTTAAAACACTTCTCTTAGGGCACTAGTCAATCGAGACTCCTCACACGAATCTTGAAAATGAAATAGTTTGCATTCGATATTTGTCGGGTGTGATCAAATTACGAATGCACGAAATCCGTCGCTTGTCTGCGGACACTCCACCGACAGGGCGGCGTCCCCAAGCCCTCAGGGTTATTCCGAGTGGGAGACACTCGGAAGGGTGCCTGACGATTCGCAGCCCCGCTGACGAGGAGGGTAGCCGAACAAAATCTCCTCCTGCTACGGTGAGAGGGGGGAAAAAATTGTCCTTCCATGGGTTATTAGGTCGGATATTCGGATTCTAGACCAGTAATGCTCGGGGAGGAGAGAAATTCCAACACTATCTATGAACGAATGGTGGTGCTTAGGTGTGTGAGTTGTTCTAGGTCCCTTCCTCTTTGATGTTGATCCTACGCCAAGTAACTTGTAAGACAGGACCAATGACTTTCTGTCGACATTGTCCATCCTTGTCGTATTACAGACATGGGGAAAAATGTTAACTAGATCGAGACGAAGACTTCGTTTAGGTCAACCCTGGAGAGAATTTTCAAATGTGGATATTGTTTCGCTTGAGATCCGTTCTAATTTGATTGAATCAGAACACGGTTCAGGCTCACTCGTCTAATCTTTATTCAGATTTATGTCAGGACATATGTTAAGTTCGAGACGGCGCAAGTTAGTGAATTGCATGAATATTTTTTGTTAGTCTTCGCACGATGTTGAGAACGAGTGAAAAGATAAGCTGAAGATGAATCGAGTATCATTCGAAGAATTACGCCAGCTTTTTTCGTCAAATAGAGAAAGAGTGTCTAATCATGCATAACCCAGACTCATGAATACTTTCCATGTTTTATTTAATGAATAAAGAGTGACGATGCTCAAATTGCTCCGAACACATACGGAGTTGCTGCATCGATGACTATAACTTTGTCGTCATCGTGTCGATACACATTATTCCATCTGTGATATGGACTTAAAAGGGAACTCTCCAAGGGCAAGACACAACCCCCATAATTAGTCCCATCGGGACATATGAATGTGCCAATGCCTTCACATGCCTTGCACCCCCAATCGCCCCGTATCTCCGTCTTCCTCAGAAAGAGAGAATACATTATGATAATTTTACATCTCGGTGATTTCGAGATCCAGACGAGAATCAAGATGAAACCTTTTAAGGCCTTGCTTAGAACCGAAACAAAGATTGCTACACCTTCTCGACAATTTCCCCCTCGTTCAAATTACTCGACCGCTTGTGATGCCGCCTGCCGGAGCTTCATTCCTAGGCGTGTGTGAATGAACTAGCGCGTGAAAAGAGTGCAGACAAAAGGGATCACGTCGCGAACGGAACCTTCGACTTTAGACAAAGTAGGCGCCTTCATGCGACGAGAGAAGACCATAAACTTTCCACAAAGACTGCTTTACTTCGCAGGCGCAAGCAATGATGTTGCTCCACACCACGCGCACAGATTAATAGAGGCAGCTCCATGTGGAGACTCTATCCAATAATAAACAAGTTTGGCCGTGCCTAGTCGTGGCGTCTCGTTTTGGACACCGGCGAATTCTTCTTATGAAAAGTCTCCCACCATTGTAGGTTTGTCAAATTGAATGGAAAAATTACCAAAAAATCTTAAATTTATTATAATTGTGCTAATCTAGCCCTATTTTTTTTTTACCAATTGAGTCATAAACCATTTGCATTTCTATCAATTCAATCCATCCGGCAAATTTTAATCAGAAATCGCTAAAGGCCGGCACAGACGTGAACATTTTTTAATAATATTTTAATAATTTCTCAATTTATTTTTTATTCTTTATTCTTTATTCTTTTCTTTTCTTTTTCTTTTCTTCCCTTCTTCCTCTAACAGGCTGACGGACCTCAGTGACCAGCCAGAGGCGAGGGTCGGCGAGCTCGAACTTGCCGACCAGTAGCAAGGGCAAGCCCCACCCACCCCTAGCAAGGCTATATATTTGGTTTGATATCCTTATAGTAATTTAATGAATCGTGTTATAAATCAGCTGTGATTTATTACAACTATTTTATTTTTTAAGTAAGTGTATTCATCTATATAGTGTAATTTTTCTATCGAATCACATTACTCGAAAAAAGGATCAATTATGATTTAGTTAGCTATAATATATTTAGTGATAAAAAAAAACATAGAGAGGGGGAGAGTGTGTGTGAGATTTGGATATTGTACATTTTTTATTTGAACTTTTTTCTTGGTATCAATATCCATAGAAAATAAATCTCGATCGAAACATTATCGGACTGCCCACGCCAACTATGCAAGATGAATGATGACTTTATCTTATTGGAAGACTCAACAATCTAGTTTGAAAGCTAGGATAATTTACACATTAAATAAAGTTAAATGGAGACCCAAATTTTTGACTGCCCTACCGACTTACTCACTTGCATGGCGTCTCTGGCTCTTGACATTGCCGATCTATCTTCAACCCGCCATGAGTGGTCAATAGTCGGGAAAAATGTATTTCATGTGTCCGCCACAAGATGATTGACGTTGTGTGACCGGCTAATCATCTCACTTGTGTGGTATGCTTTATCATCCTAAGTGATGCTTAATACTTAGGAGTCACATACTTTCTATTAGGGTGGTACACTGCACCTCGCGTAGCGTCGCGTGAAATACTTTCTCCAAATTGGAATTTAATCACTTTTGACTTATATTTGCCCAACTCCTGCCAAGAATATTGCAAGGTGGATCGCACACTCGCCTTGCCATTCTCCTCCAAAGAAGCCCAAACGGCCCAGTTAAGACTATCACCAAACAATCGAGTCGAGCCCATTAAAAACTTTAAAGTACACACGCTACGCAAATTGCGAACGGGTCGAGTTTAATTTTCCCTTTTCGCTTTTTCCTCGTTTGGGTTTTAAGTATACATTTAGTCCTCCAACTTGTGTCATTATCAAATGTCGTCCTCCAACTTTTGTTCCTTCCATAATTTGAACCGCCAACTTCTAGAATCTAACCATCTTGGTCACTTCAACATGAGTTTACAGCCAAATCCAACACCATTTGCCCATGAAATTCAACCACTTGAAAAGGATTACCGATCGAGTCCGGACAACTTCATAGATCCCATGAAAGCTTTCTCACTGCCTAGCCCTTGAGCCAAAACGTGCTGTGGAGGAGATGGCCACAGCTTTCTCTCGTCGTTGCATCTCACTCAGTTTGGTTTTGTTCTTGATTTGTGATATATCGATAGTTAGTGTCGGAATCTCACATGCCGAGACATTATAATGAGATCATCAACAACTTATCGAAGTTTAACCTATGAAAGGAAATATAATTTGCTATTTTAAATTCTACAACAAGTACACAATGCATTGGAAAATAAATGTTAGGGGGACCAATCTTGCTAGTGTGGACCATATATGTACTGCTTATATAGGCCATTGCCAAGATTTTGCCATTCAATGGCCCTGATGTTTGGTGGAGGTCTCTTCTTTTTCTTTTTTCTTTTTTCATTTTGCTAATCCATTTAGGGGAACATTTATTTTACCAACAAGAGGAAAAAACACAAAAATCATCAAGGAAATGTGAAGATTTTTATGAAAATATTGGCAAGAAGATAACGATAAGAGTTTTTTTTTGGTAAGGAAGATAACGATAAGAGTTAATATTACTAAAAACCCAGAACCGGTACACTCATGCCACATTCACCCCAAATTAATTTTTGTGTCACAAAACCCTCTAAAATGGTACATTCGCGTTACATTTATCCCAAATTAATTTTTGTGTAATGAAAATCTCCAAACATGTACATCCATGCCACATTTACCCAGGTAAATGTGGCACGAGCGTACTAGTTTGAGATAAATATGACACAGATGTACCCATTTGGAGATTTTCATTATATAAAAATTAGTTTGGAATAAATGTTACACGAATGTACCATTTTGGGGGTAAATATGGCACTAATGTATCAATCTGGGAGTTTTTATGACACGGAAATTAGTTTGGAGGTAATATGACACGGGCGTACCACTTTGTAGTTTTTTTGTGATATTAACTTAATTCCCTTCTTCTTTTTTCTCTATCAAGGAAAATTACAAATTTGCCCTTCAAAAATTACATGCCGAGCACATGCAAATAGAGAAATAAACGAAAGCCTGATAGCTGTATTAAAATGAAAGTTCGGGGCGAGTTTTGCGTAGATGTTGAAAGTTTAGTGGTAAACATATTTATATACACCCGCCTTCTTGAGAAGAGGACGTTAGAGTTCATCCTTAAAAATAAAAATTCCATTAAAAAGCACGCGTCCTCGTGCTCTTCCTTCAAAACTAACAAAAAGAATACTTTTTAGAAAAGTACCCGTAATAATAAAGGCCATCATCATTCACGAAGTAGTCAAATTTTTTTGAGATTTGGCAAGGAATGGCTGGATTTTTTTCCTACGTCAGGTTAAAATCTGGATTTATTGAGATTGTCATCACGGAACTCAGCAAGGAAGGGAAAGAAAAAACACAGAAGCTGTCGTATAACGGACAAATAAGAAAATGACCTATGAGCACCCGCTGTGTTTTTTCATTTTCAACTTTTGAAAAACTTTTGTGGCGCTTGAAAATTTCGATTTCACCTCATATTACATTTAAAGTCACATCAACCTTTTTTCCCACAATTCTCCGTAATTACGACGGCTCTTTACACGGGAAGCTCGCTCGAATATAATCTATTCAGCTTCAGGATTGGGCCGTCAAGAGACTTCAAAACTCAAGGAAGCGGCGGTCACATGTTCGGACGACACCAATCGCGTGCAAAATCCCCTTTCCGTCGGGCTAAGGGCTAGGGTTCTATGCACGTATCAAAAGACCGAACTTAGCCGGTCCATCGAGTTCTTAGAGCATTTCTAGAGTCTCCACGTAATTAATCCCGGTTACCGTAAGAAAAAACATTATGTTGTTCAATCAATCTTTCGGAAAAACCCTAAAAGCGAGCCAAACATGTCCGATCTCAAAGTTACGAAAGAGACTTAGAGGCGTGCGATCTTACCTTAAAAAGGCGCGATTTCTCTCCCTCCACATTCGAGGCGATCTATTCAGCTTCGGGGTTTAGGACAGTGGAGGTTGCGTGTCCAAACGTCACCAACCCCGTGCAAAATCCCTTTTTGGTCAGGCCAACCGCCGGAACCGCTCGCACATGTCGAAAGGTCAGACTCAATCAAGCCATCGAGTTCTGCAGAGCGTGTTTCCCCTGAGTCTCCAGATAATTAATCGGATGAATATGCTCATGTCTTCGAAGCGTAAGAAAAAGGGATAATGACACAAATAATACATCAACTTTAGCTCAATATGTAATGTAATCTTTAAACTTTGGGTCAACATATAATGTGGCTCCTAAAAATTTTGATTTGTTCGATATGATCCCTGAACTTTCAACACATCTCCAGTCTAATATATGGACTAAACTGAACTGAACATGTACCAAAATTTCGGGAATTATATTGAATATTAAGTTAAAATTTAAGAATCATATTGAACAAATTGAAAATTTAAAGACCCCATTACATATTGAGCCAAAATAATACATTGGCCCATTCGTATCATTTTCTCCGGGCCTTTCGAGAAACCATGAGAGCGAGCCCAAACGTGTCCGACCACCCCCAAATTACAAAAGAGGGAGACTTAAAGAGAGAGGCGAGCGACCGTTTCACCTAAAAAAAAAAAAAACCGCGTGATGATCTCTCCCTCCCCTCCTCATCCGGGGGCGATGCAAAAAAGGAGGAGGCTTTTCGCGAACTCGCGATCCCCACTCAGGAAATCCTTATCCGTTCGGAGCGAGTCGGATTCGCCTGCCCTTTGCCTTTCCATGACTCGCCCGACACGTATCGGTCGTGCATGGGACATTTTTATTTTTATTATTATTATTGTCATCACCATGGTACCGAGACACTTGAAGGGCATCGCAATTTCCGATATATATGTTTCGTCAAAAATTGAGATTCAAATTTTCTTTTTGTCCCCCCCGCCCCCCCTCCTCTCTTCCCACGAAGAAAAGCTTCGGAAAAGGGGAGAAAAATCGAAGTGATTAATTAATTGAATTACGGACGGAGAGAGAGAGGGAGAAACTTCTGGAAAGGAGAGAGAACGGAAGGAGAAGCTGACACACGCACGGCCCCTTCTCCTCTCGTCTCTCTCTCTCTCTTCCATTCTCGCGCCTTCCCCTCTCTTCTATCTTGCGGGCCCCCACGCCCTTTTTGGTCCCCACTTTTCTCCAGATATCCGAAATTTCCTTCTGTTTTTTTCCCGGTTATACCCCCCGCGTCCGTTCTTTTCCTTCTCGAACCCTCCTCCTCTCTCCTCTATCCATCATCATTTTCTCTAACCCGCACTTCTTCCCCCACGAAACTTCTAGAAACACCAAAAAAAAAAAACCTAACTCCTCCCCACCCTTCCTTCCTTCTCTCCTCTCCTCTCTCTCTCTCTCTCTCTGCGCGCGTGTTCGCTCCGCTCCGATCGCCGCCGCGGCCGCGGTGTGGGGGCGGGTGGACGGGTGCTTGTTTGATGGTGGCTTCCCGTGCCGTCGACTTCCTCCGGCGTGTTGGCGGGGAGATTCATCGGAGCTCCGAGGCTCGCTGCTTTCCCCGGTACACCTTCTCTTCTCTTCTTTTCTTCCCTGTTCATCGCGACCTTTTTGTTCTTCCCTCCCTTTCGGTGCATCGTTTCTCGCCGCCTGCTTAGCTGAGAATCGGAATCCGCGAAAATTCCTTCGGTTTTTTTTTATTTTCCTCTTTTTAGCTTTTGTTTCGTTTGATCGAATTATTGGTGGGGGAGGGAAGCTTCGGTTCTGCGAGAGGGAGGAAGCTTCTGCGGTGCGTTGTTGATTTTGTGGTTCGGCGTGCGATACGATACGCTACAGTACAGCGTCGTCCGCGAGCTGACTCGAACATGGGAACCTGTCTGGTTCGGAGTCTCTCCAGGTGTCGTCTCTAGGCTTCGGATCTGAGGGGAGGGGAGGGGGTGCGCGCCCCCGCGATGCCCGGGGAGCAGGCCGGGGACTCGGCGGCGGCGGCGGCGGCGGCCGGCGACTCGCAGAGGTCGCTCCCGACGCCGTTCCTCACCAAGACTTACCAGCTCGTGGACGATCCGGTGGTGGACGAATTGATCTCGTGGAACGACGACGGGACGACGTTCATCGTGTGGCGGCCGGCGGAATTCGCCAGGGATTTGCTCCCCATGTATTTCAAGCACAACAACTTCTCCAGCTTCGTACGTCAGCTGAACACTTACGTGAGTCCGCGACGCGATTTTTACTTGGTTTAGGATTCGGTTTCGGCGATATCTTCTTCGTGTTGATGATCCCCAATCGATTGGCTTCTAGGGATTCAGAAAGGTGGTGCCGGATCGGTGGGAGTTCGCCAATGATTGCTTCCGGAAAGGCGAGAAGGCCCTCCTCCGCGACATCCAACGCAGGAAGATCTCCCCGACGGCTGCGGCCGCCGTGACGGTCGCCGCCGTGCCGGGGGTGGGGCGGGCCGTGTCTCCGGCGAACTCCGGCGACGAGCAGGTGATCTCGTCGAGCTCCCCACCGGTGGCCCTAGCGGCAGCCGCGGTCGCCGCCGCCTCGCCGTCCGTGGTGCACCGCTCGCCGAGCTGCACGACCGCGCCGGAGCTCCTGGAGGAGAACGAGAGGCTGAAGAAGGAGAACACGCAGATGAGCCAGGAGCTGTCCCAGCTGAGAGGGTTGTGCAACAACATACTGTCGCTGATGGCGAACTACGTCTCCCGCCACTCCGACTCCGCCTCCGCCGCCCCGGAGGGGCAGGCTCTGGAGCTGATGCCGGCGAGGCAGGCCGAGGCGGGGGAGGACGGTGCAGGCCCGGCGGCGGTGGCGGCGGAGGCGGAGGACGAGGACGAGGGGGAGGAGGAGGGCGCGACGGTCGCTCCGCGGCTGTTCGGGGTCTCGATCGGGGGCAAACGGCGGAGAGTCGAAGAGAACAACAACAGCAACATCAACATCAACGGCAGCCACAGCGGAGAAGAAGAGATGCGAGAGGCGGATGATCATCAGGCGGTGCAATCACCACCCGATGAGCGTGAGCCTGGGGCGGGGGTGAAATCAGAGCCGTCCGATGGGAGCAAAGATCATCACGGGGAAGACCCGCCGTGGCTCGACCTCGGAAAATGACAAAAGCTCTGTCGCCGCGCGACGTCCGTCGGACAAAAAAAGCGATGGACATCAGAGGACGGCTTCACCGCTTGGGGAGCGTGGCGTGGCACGCGCGTTGCTCGTGAGTGTCGGGGGGGCTCCTCCGCTGTACTTGTGCACGGGAGCAAAACCTCGAAACGGAACTTCGCTCGGCAAAACGCAAAAGTCAAAAGCCAAATCCGCGGGCGAAGAGAATGTGGAAAAGGCAAAATAATAATTGCTTCGCGGAGGGAAGAAAGCTGAGGTCTGCGCACGTGCGAGGCGTGCGATTTTGTCCCCAAATTAGAATGGAATTTGGGGTGTAATTGTTGACGCTGTTCGGGAGGAACAAGGGTGTATGAAAGCTTTTTAAGTGAATAGGGTTCCTTCTTTTGGGCACGAAACGGTGTCCTTGATGTATCTATCGATATCGATTCTTGGCTCAAATGTATCTATCGATATCAATTCTTGACTCGATTTGAGTCCATACGCGCACCTGATTAACTAAGAATGTGCTGAATCGTAAGTGAGTTTTACCATCGATAGTAGTACGATAAAATCCGGCGATCGGATAAGAATCTAGGGATTCAATCCAATGGTCGACGCGCTATACTTTTTTCACTTTTTACTTACGGATGATGTGTTTTTAGTATCTAGTCTGGATTGAAATGGCAAGCTTATGTCTTTTACTTTTTATCTGTGATGATGTCCGTCGAGGGAAATAGTGGGTATGCTCTCGGATTTGAAGTTGAAAATATCCATGTTCTGGTCATTATGGGATGTGCGTCATTGAGGAGAAACCAATTTCAGGTGGTTAGCGGAAAGAACCTTATGATCCTATACCCCGATCACCCCAGCCAGGGATTTTGCCCCGTCACCACCTCAAGGCATCGTGTGGTCGGGGGCGGGGCAAGGGCCGGGACGGGATGGGCCATCTTGCGTGGGGCAATGGTGCCCCATGGGCCGCCTCACTTTTTGGTGGAATGTTGCGGCAATATCTTGAAAATGTATATTCGTTTCGTCGTATATTTTAGCAACAAATGACAATGAAAAGACTTGCAAATGTCTAAATTTAATATCAACCCCTCACAACATAAAAGTTAACAAATGATTATGTTATTCGTTCTTCCAATTTAGTAGTAGTACAGAAACGTTCCATTCCTTATCTAGAGGGCATGGATTCCGAGTATTCAAATTCTCTCGCACCATCTTGCGCCATGCCGTCATGTTGCAGATACGAGATGGATTGAGTCCACAGGTCGAGTACATTAGATTCGTCATAAATCTCAATCTCATCGCCGCAAGTAAGACCGATGTATGTCTCTCTCTGTCCTTCGGTCTGCAACGGAGAAGATGTTTCTCTTTAAAAATAAATAAACAGTTCAGATTATATGGGTCAAAAAGGACCATGAACAAGTCCATGTTCAGCACCAAAGGAAATCGGCAATGGATTCCTCAAGCACTGTTCTAGCTATTTCACAATTATCTTCTTTGCGACAATACATATGGTCCACTTTCATTCTATGTGAGCTGTTCGCAGTTTGATAAGTAACGGTTTGTAAAGAACGATTAAACAATCAATTAATCCTCCTGATGACTCATTCCACTTCTACGATGGGTAACACCAACATCAAATGGCTTACGGTATCTAAGTCATCAAGCACGTCGTAGCCCTCGCCATGAAGAGGGTACACGAACGTGGCGCGCACACAAGAGCACGGCAAACGCACGGCCGATACGAGAGCGGGCTAAAGCCGGAGGCCCATTGCCGAGGCGGGCTGGTGGGCCAGCGGCGGTTCGCCCGGCAAATTTCCCCGGCCAACCGTTTTCTTGCGAGGGAAAAAACCATCTCGTCGGGTAAGGGGCCCGTGCCGAGTTGAATTAAGCCTGTCTCGTGCACGTAAACCTGTCTTTGATCTTGAGAATCAGACTGTGGTGGGCTCGGGCCATGGAGAGAGGAAAAGAAGACGGTGGAGTTGCTGCTTGCTGCGGGACTTAAAAAGCTTAGAGTTTAGGGCTTGGTGGGAGCTGAGGTTTTGAACTATATCTGGCTGGCGCTGGCCCAGAACCGTGAGCTGCCGAGTTGAATTGAGCCCACCTCTTTTCTCAGAAGGAGGAGAGGAAGAGAGAAAGGTAGATACACCTAAATTCATGCAGAGATTAATGTTCTGATGTCAGGAATACTTTATCAAATATGGCGTGTTGATGTCGACAAGATCAATAAAGCGCTTCTTCAGATGATTTTCCCTTTTTTCTTCTTTCCAAAGCAACTTTTCCTTCGCGTTCAAACAAATGGCAGGGTTCATTGCACGAGTCCAATTCACCCCGCATTCACTTCGGTTGAAAAGAATCTCACCCATCACTTATTCTACACGAAAGGTGCAGTAGTTTCCTGCTATTTTATCTAAATTCCCATAGAAAACGCGAAACATCACATGGGTGCGCGCACTCGCTTTAAGCTTCCAGCAACTTCCGCACGTCTAACTTAACGGAAGAGATTCGACTGAATAGACACGTTCTCCTGGATCGAGTCGGTGAGGTGCCAGGTACAAGGAACACATGCAGGCCATGTGCTTCGTCGCCATTAAACGGACATATCAGTCTCTCCGTGGCAATGACCGTTCGAGCCCGAGCGAAAATCTTCGGTTGGACTCCAGCCCCGCCATTTGCCGCACGGAACTCGCAGCAAATTCCTGCTACGACTATTGCTTATCCGATTAAATTTCACATGGAAACGCAGACGTCAGATGTGACGCACCCTCTTGAAGCTTGTTCTAGTAAACTTCCACATGTGCGATTCAGTCGAGTAGGTAGGGTTTTGGAATTTTGGTGCTGTATCCGAGTCGGCAGGGTGTCTAGCAAAAGGGATGATACACGCCGTAGTTCTCGTCATTGCCAATTAACTTCGTCCACGACAGAATGATTATGAAATCGGTATCTGTCATAATGTATTAAGTGTAATGGTTCCAGGACATCCTTCTCGATATTGCCGACTCACCTCTTTCACGGCAATTTCACCATCTCAATCTTGTCCACATTAGCTGCGCCGCTCCTTGACTTGACCCGAACTCGAGGCACCATCCCTTCCATGTGAAGACTACAAAACTCCAATGAGACCAAAACTTAGGTATTCATAGCATCTTGATCATCAACGCGTGAGAATTTCGAAAAAAGTACAAATAAAAAGCCATAAATCAATTACATTTATACTGATTCAGTCCTAAATTTTTTCAATTGTATCAATTTAGTTATAAACCTTTTCCGGCCAATTTAGGCCGTAAGTTGCTAATGTAGACGCTGACCATTCTACATGACATGGTCGGCTCTAACATGAACCTTTTTAAATTTTTTAAATTTTTTTTGGGACTTGTCGACCCTCGCTAGCACTGGGCGAGGGTCACACTCCCTCGCCAAATTTGGGCATTATGGCCTCCCCCAGATTGGGCAAGGATCGGTGTAAAAAGAAAAAGCACTTCAGACGATTTTTCCTTGGTCTAAGATCCCGAAGGATATTGATCAAGTTGTGGAAAAATCCCTTCAGAATAAGCAGTGAAGAATTGCTGATGTTCCACCCTTGTCGGGCCCAAATTCGACAAGCGCATTGCAGCCCTCACCACCCTCGCTAGATCTGGACGAGGGATCGCACCCCCTCACTTTGGCTAGTGAGGGCATCGTCGCCAGCCCTTAGTTGAGTGTCAGTGAGGGCCGTAGCATCCTCGCCCAGTGCTAGCGAGGATTGCCGGCCCTCAATCCAAACAAAAAAAAGAGTAAAGAAAAGATAAAAAAAAATGTTCACATCAATGCCGGTCGTGCCACTAAGATGGCCGGCGAGTGTTCACGACAACAATATCCGGCCTAAATAGGTCATATTGGCTTAATTAGCAAAAAGTGAAAATATTTAAGATTAAATTGATACAATTGAAAAGTTTAGAATCAAATAAGATTTTTTTTATACTTTTTCCTTAAAATTTCTCGAGTACGACTCGAGAAAGCGAAGGTCTCGTGGAAATTCATCGTGCATTTCTCTTGACAGCTCAAGGATACCTTTTTTGAGTAAAAAACGATTATCAGGGGCGATGAACTTGATAGACCTCTCAGCATTTGCTATAAGAATCCCAATGTTCTCGTTATGATATATATAGATTCATAGCCTTTTCTATTATTTTGGTTGTTATTATTCCATGCAGTTATTGAAAGCCTAAAGGTACTATAATATTCTTGTATTTTTTTCTATAGCAAAAGACAATATAAGATGGGAAATGTTTATGTGACTGTCCTAAACTGTGAGAATAGCAGTCTATTTTGGGCCACAAATAAATAATTAAAAAATATTGTGGGATTTACTCTTTCAAAATTCGTGGCTCACAACATGCTATTAGAATAACAATAGCCCAAAAACTGTTATGTTAGCAAAGCCCTTATAAGATATTTGACTTGACTATTGCTTTTTGGTTGAAATCTTTCGAGCACACGATTTACTCTTTTTCTTTTTTAAATTCGAAACGCTTGAAATTTTCGCAACGTACAATTGCTGACGTGTAATTCCACATGTAATATTAAGTCCGGATAATACTTTAGACCGTTTAAAAGTATAACCCTAAAATTTAAGCTAATAATGAAACCAAGCGACGTGGGTATTTCAATTATCTCGTGTACAAGCTGAACAAAAAATGACAAGTGGAATTCGACGAACCTCGTGGATGCCCACGTGAAATAAACAGGGGCAGGAACTGATTCCGACACCGTGCGAAACAGCACGATCAAAAAGCTTGAGCCAATAAGCGGAGCTTAGAGGGAGACCGCATTTAGATAAAAATCCTACGTACGTCGTGATCAAGCGACACGTGGCATTTGCCAAATCCCGGTGCGTCAGATGATCTTTCGAAAGAAACCCTAGTAATATTCTCCATCCAATACGATATTTCCCTTTTCTTTAATCATTTAATAGAAAAGAGGAAAAACGAAATATAATATAGCGTAACTTCAAACCCACGAAAGCAAAAAGAAAAACGGAAAATTGCGTACTATTCAATCGAGAGTGCAAGTTGGTGTGATTGCATTGTCCAGGGCAACTTCCCGCGGACTAAAAAAGTCGTCGCACCACAAAACTTCAAGGTCCCTTCCTCGTCGGCATCCACCCAAAAAAAAGAAAAAATTCATATATGATTTTTTTTTTGTAGAAAGCCTGTATCATTTTTTTTTTGGGTCGAACTCATAAATGATTTCATTTGCAATTATTTGTACATTTTCAAATATTTTAAGCACTTCATATTAAATAAAAAATCAAATTGCGAGAGCAGCAAAAATTTATAGGCAAAAATAAAAAAAAATTAAATGCAAAAGTTACTCCGACGAATCTCGTGGACCGTTTACCTCATTGTTGGATGATCTTTTGCGTTCCTTTCTAGTTCGAAAAAGGATGTGACAAGAATCACTGCTTTTCAGTCCCACCGTCCATGCTACTACCAAAAAAAAGCACCAAGTTGAGACATTATAATCTAAAGTTGAGGTTAGGATTACTATACAACCCTGTAACGTATGCCCGTGAATTTTATGACCGTTGGATCGCCGAAACCAGATCTTATCTGTCGAAATCCGAGATTCAACTTTGGTGGTCCCGCAATTATAAATTACAAGAGCATCCTATGCCCTCGATGCAAAATAGGCTCGCCTTTTGCTCCGTTTGTTTCACGGAAGATGGCCGATTTGAAAAACATTTTCCTAAAATAATAGCTTGTATCACTTACAGAAATGAATAAATGAAAATGATCTTCATTGTTCACGAAATTTTTTAGACATAAATTGTTGTCGGTACTCGCAATGTTTTTCATTTTCCTTAGTTATTTCAATCAATACAAATGATCATATCATTAATTTTTCGCGAACAAATTTAGCCTTAAAAATTTAAAATCGGATCTTTTTGCCGCTCGAATGAATCCTATTATTTATTAGGCTAATACCACAAAAAAACTCTAAACCGGTACACCAGTGATAAATTTATCCAAAATGAATTTTTTAACTACTAAAACCCCCAAACCGGTACATCTGTAATAACTTTACCCTCCATTAATTTTTGTTAAAATTTAATAGTCATATTGGTGAGTTAGATGACACGCGGCAGTCAACATGTGTATCAGTTTGGAATTTTACCCACCGTTTATCACAGATATACCAATTTGTGATTTTTTGTAGTTTTAATCCAATTTAATAGAAACTAATAGAGGGCAAATTTATCATAAATGTGCCCATTTGGATTTTTGATAGTCAAAAAATTAATTTGAGATAAATTTATCACATGTGTATTAGTTTAAAGTTTTCGTGATATTACTCCTCTTTTATTTTGGGAACCTTTATAAAAGCCTTTCAAAGTACATCGTCGTTGGTTAAAAAAATGAAAGGAACATACTTGGACCACCACAAAAAGCAATTTGCTTTATCCTGTGACCAACCCACCCCTCCCTAGAAGCATCTCTCTTTCCTTGATTCTCACAATTCTTTGTTAAATAGTCCCTCAACTCACTCCGGGACTCATCGACACTCAACACTGCAAGAGTGAAAATAGCTCAGAAAGATTGCAAAGATTGCAAGAACTCACGTCCTTCCTTATTATGTCAACCAACAATATCGAGCCTTCAGACATGGATATCACTGTCATATCAGCTGAGGGACTGAAGAAACAACCCTCCTCCTGTTCCATCTTCTCAAAACCTCTGAGACCCTTCATTACTCTCACGGCGATAACTTCTTCCAATCCACGCTTCGCGCAAAGCAATGGCAACGAGGAAGATCGAGTAGGGCTCAACTGGGGTGACAAGTTTCATGTGCATGTCAGCTCAAGTTTCTTCACTGACCTGAATGCTTCCATTCACCTCCAGCTCTACAGAAAGAGCTTCACTCAGGGTTGGGCCCAGCTGGGCTGGTGCCGGGTTCCGGCAACCGATATTGGGTGGCCGCCAGTGGACTCGGTGAAGTACCTGAGCTACCGGCTACTGGATCGGGATGGAACCAGGAGCGATGGCATTATTAATCTTTCGGTGAGACTGGGAGGGTCTTTGGATACACATGACCAATGGCCGAGCGACAATGGTAGAGCCGTGGCGTCTCAAATTGATATACATGAGAAATGGTCGAGCGATAACGATAGAGCCGTGACCTCTCAAATTGGAGGGTCTTCAGATACACGTGAGAAATGGTCAAGTGATAACAGTAGAGCCGAGACATCTCGAACCGTGATAGGCATACCGGTTAATTATTGCCAGTTTCCTATGAGGTGAAATGATAGGGGCAAGAAGTGTCCGGATGGTGATTGAAAAGAGTGAGAATTTACAACTTTTAAGATTCTGTATTATAGCACAGCTTGCACAATCAAAGAGCAGAACTGTTTTCGGTTAAATCCCATACACCTTCATTGTGCCCTAATGGTTAATTTTTCTACGACCCAAATCATGATTATCGATTGTCATGCAGCATATCTTATCACTTATCGGCATATACTCAAACCAACATCTTAATCTGTGATCGAATATCCTAGCCAATTCAAATTGCAGGTAGCCCTGTACTGTGATGGTTCCAGGGCTTCCTTTGAGGGGGAATTCCGGGAATCACTCCAGATGACCGGGTTGACTCATTCAAATTAGTGCAGTGTCGCTGTCAGCATTTATTTTAATTCTGGTCTTTAACGTGGAAAAATACTGGTCCGACGAAAGTGCCTTCACGAGTCATCTAGCCAAAGTTCGAAAAGTAAATTACACACGGCGCCGCAAATAGTTTTGTCCGACATAGGATAGTCCAAAGCGCAAGAAGTAATAGGTGATGCATTGCATTTGGCCTAGTCAGGACCTTGGTCTGGTGTAAAGGTTTAGGTTCGGATAGGTGACGGTAAAGTCAATCCTGAGTTTTAAGTCAAGCGGCGTGCAAATTCTGCGGTTTCACACCAAGGAAATGCGCCAAAGCACAAAAAGCATGGCCACCCACAGACGGCAGAATTAACATGATGATAATAAATACTAAACAATTGAGGCCACCCACAGACGGCAGAATTAACATAATGATAATAAATACTAAACAATTGATGCCCGACGGTGGATAATTGGGAAAATTATCAAAAAAAATCCTAAATTTATTACGCTTGTATCAATTCAATCATAAATTTTTCAATTGTACAAATCGAGTTATAAACATTTTGACATTTTGAATATTGTCCATCTAGCCAATTTTGATTGGAAATTAGTGACGTGAACAACGATTGTGAAAACTCTTCAAAATTTTCTAAATTTTTTTCTTTTTTATTCCTTTCTCTTTTTTTTTATTGTTAAGGGAGGATCGCCAGGCACCGCTAGGCGCTAGCCACCTAGCAAGGGCAACAACCCTCTTGCTAGCCATCAACGAGGGTCACGAACCCTCACTCATAGTTGGGTGAGGGCTTTCTGCCCTCACCAACCACTAGGCGAGTGTTGCGGCCCTCGCCTAGCTATGTGCAAGGGCTGCAACTCTCAACCAGATCTAAGCAAGAGCCATGATCCCTTGCCAATCACGGCGAGGGTCCTAATGATACTTGGGAGGGCTCACGGCCTTCACCTGCAACTAGTAAGGGCCTACAAGCCTTCGCCCAAGTGGCCGATAGGGGTCGCCAAGCCTCAACCGATGACTGGCGACCCCTTGCCAACCCTTAACAATAAAAAAAAATAAAAGAAAAAAAAATTCACATCAATATCATCCTTTGCCACGAAGAACGACTAGAATCCACGTCATTAATTTCTAGTCAAAATTATCGGATAAACTGCATTGGCAAATTATTTAAATTTTGAAAATTAAATTGATCAAATTAAAAACTTTACAACTAAATTAACCCAAATACAATGAATTTATGACTTTTTTGGTAATTTCCCATGTCCAAATCTAAATGAGCAATGATCGAAGTTTTGTCTCAAGATTTGCCGCAATGATACCACATTTTGATTTTACAGCTGACCAAATGAGTATGCTCTTTTCGCGAAATCACTCATTGCTAAATCTTAAACCGCCTCCATGAATTTCAGACGTCCGTGACCTGTTTGGAGTCTGAAAGAAATGCAGAAAATTTTTGGACCAGAAGAAATACGAATGTCTCTCGTGTATGCACGTTTGAACCTTCCCGGCGCATTTGAACCAAAATTCTCCCGACTATAGTGTGCCAGCTGCCAAATAAAGCCTTGACAGAAGAGGCCGTGACTACGAAATTTGTATAGTTGCCGTTAACAGTCATCTTAAATCAATCAAGCAAAATCCTCCTACTAAGTACTTCACATTGATTTAACATCAATGCGCCAACACCGCAACAACTCGATCTCACATTGCTTCTGTAGATGTTGCCCTTGTAAGTGTGTACCGATCGTGAAAATTCAAAAACAAAACACGGTTGCATTCTGCAATCTCTGCAACAAAAGAACTTACGCCCAACTCCACCCACCAGGCCGTTGCAATATCACAACAGAAAAGGATGATCCTTGTCCATGGTCTGAAGATCATAAAGTTACACATTCCACGGTTCCAATGTGTATAGACCAGAATAATTGGGCAACTCTATAAAATGCATAAAAGCAGGTCAGAGGAATTGCAAACAAAACTGAACTATACATTCTACTCAAACTACATTACTGTCATCGATGAACTGAAAAGTTTATCTTTGTGCACGAATATTGCACTGTGAACAATGTCATGCAACATTATGCAAAGAATAGCTCTACTACAGGGAATTCGCTCATGAACCTGAAATAAACGAGAGTAATGTATAACTCACCGGAAACTTCAACCAAGCAATGGATTATGTGCATCATAATGAGACGCAAAGAGGTTCCGCCGAAATCCACACCAACGAACCAGCCAAAGACGATAGCTAACAGCAACATCCCCATGCGGCATGTTTTAAGTTTGGATGTTGCTTACTTGATTTTCTTCATTAAATGAATGTAAGCTTCTTTGGCCATTCTCAGTCCAATGGAAGGCAATGCTACACCTCCCACTATCGCTTACCAGGAAATCCATGGAAGAAATTGACTAAGCACCACATGAATCCATCTCAAAAAGGTCTTTCAGAATCCACACCAATGTGCCAGCCAAACTGAGATGTCAACTAAGAGCAAATGTCACCACGCAGCATGTCTAAATTCTGATGTCGCTTCTTGAATTTTCTTCTTGAATGAAGTAAAACTTTTTTGGCCCTTCTCGGTCCAATGGAAAGAGCTGCTTCGCTCAAGGATATCTGACATAAATGTCGATCCCACAGCAGAATCCTTTGATGGAGTGTCATCATATTCTGCAGGTACATAAAACCCAAAGCCAATTGACTGGTTAGAGTTGCTGGCAAGTGACAACAGCACTTAGAGTGAGGCAAAGGTCTAGAAATTTAAGGATTTTCTCAATATATGCTTATATAAGACGAGCAAAGATCCCATTACTCGATGTCGAGAACTAATCCAAGCAAAGAATTCAAATGGCAATGGCACCAAAATTACACCATAATAAAGGGTTTCCAGCATAGGAAAAAAAGTTTCTGGATCAATCTCGAGAGAACCAGCCAAGAACAAAACTTAGATTGACACCCGTGAACGCATCCCTCTCTAATGATTTTCATTAATGTGAAACAAATACTGCCGTTCTGCTGTCATCACTTTCTTCTCGAATTTTGCATGTTCATGAGATTTAATATTTGGTACCAATTCTTTGTTTTTATCAAAATATGATCCTTGTAGTAGAATGTATCATTTAATTTTAAACAACTCATAGAATCAACACTCCTGACAAAAATACTCACTGAAACATGAGATACAGCGGGAGAAAAGGTAACAAGAAACCTAAATGAGAGAATCATACCTGAAGACATTGGGAGCTGGTACTGCCGTTTCAAGAACTTGGAGGCCTCTCTGTCCTTTTTATGACACAAGACTCTTATCAAAATGTATGCATCATCAGGGATGCTGCCATGTCTACGTGCATGTAATCCTGATGATATCCGTTGACTTGCATTTAGTAGCATTTGGATAACTGTGTCAGTCTGTCAAGACAAAATTGGTCAAGCAGCTACTTACATAAATTCATATGACTGTACAATTTTCAGTTATCCACCACCATGCGAACCTTAAGGGAGAATAATTGTAGTATCTGTGCAGCAAATTTAGCTTCTTTCTCCACCAGCGAACGGGGAAGCCCCTCTCCATCAGCAATAAAAAATTCCTATAAATCAAATATAGCACAACTAAAAGCATGTAACAACTGCATAGTATGAGAGAAAGCAATGGCACATTCTTGGTCAGTCTTTAGCATAAGCAAACATCAGAAGGAAGATTCGGTACTTCAATCCTCTGTTGCAACTTGAAAGCCACTCAAGTTCATCACAGATAAATGAATTGCATAAGTGATCCAGAACCCTAGGAACCAATTCTAATTGGTCAATAAAAAAAAAGTCCTACAGCACATTTCATAGGATGCGCTACATATCTAAATCACAGCCAATATGTACCTATTTCAAAATGGATTTAGAAAGCATTAATAAACTAACAGATCCTGCATGCATGATCTCTCAGGCATCACTGAACTTACCACCACTCGCATGATCTCTCAGGCATCACTGAACTTACCACCACTCACTGATTTTGATGCTACAGCATCGAATCAATGGCACCAGACCAGCTAGTCAGTTTCTTCAACACTGAATCATTATATCCAGTTCTTTTAGCCCCCAAGAAAAAGGCCAATTAATTCCCGCAAAATAAAGAGCAAGAAACAAGAATCAACCGAATTTGACCTGGCTGAACTGATCTAACCAGGTCAAGATCCAGGCCAACCATGTAAGGAGTTAACATAAGGATAAATGAAAGAGGATCTTATCCTAGAAAAAGTAGACAACCCCTTTACAATTGCTTTAACAGCATTGGATCGAAGGCCTAAAGTGAGGTTAGAGCAGCCTGAACTCAAGACTCCACAGATGTCCCGGGTGCTTTACACGCCGGCACAACCGAGCCACAATATGCTTTATGTCTTCCGTCTAGTTTCCCCTATAAGGTGAATTGACAGCCGGTTGCGCCAATGCAACTGACGAGCAGTCACTTGACCAGTTCATGCTCCAGTTTAGTGTGAAAAAACCATCAACTTAAATGCACCAAAACATTGGCAAATAAGGGCACCAAAACAAAAGTGTCATCAGGTCACAGCCAACACATCCAGAGCAACTCCAACTCTCAAGTTATGCTTAAAAAGAAACAATACCACAATATACAAATATAAAGACCGTGAATCAATCCCTATCAAACCAGTACCAAAACTTGAAAATGAATGCTAATATGACCTAGATCATGCTTATATATAGGGTATCAGAAACAACTCTATTTTATCTCAACACCTTTCAAGTCTTCGAGTTTCAAGGTGAGTTCGCGTTCATGATTATTCTCGAAACAGAGACATGTTATTTTATCTCGAGGACAAGCATGCAAAACAATACTGATCTCTTACTAAGCTTCAATCTCTTAACTGAATCAAGAAATTGCTGTGTGACCAAGCTCGATTGAACTCCTAAAAGGAAAAGTTTTATCCCTCAATTCTGAAGAATAAACAGGACATTAATTGAAAAGGAAAAAGACATGCTAGTGGACAAAAAATTTTGTCCTTGAGCAGACAGCATCCTCTGTAAGAGAGTCAAAACTCAGCATCATCACCTTTTATACAAGAGTTTAGTGCACTACCATATCTTTCTACTTAGACACAAAAAAGAAGCTAAGGAATTCAGAGAGAGGAAACAAACAATAAAAAGCAAAGGGATATATTCACAAACCTTCAACATAGTAAAATCATCCTCCAACAAAGAAACATCTGTCTCAGAAAATGCACGAGATGGGCCGCCATCAAGCAACACCCAGACAAAGGCATCCTGGAAGATTAAGATGAAGAATTCAGGTTGCACCATCACAAAAAATATGCCTCAGACTCTTACCTTTACCAAAAAAAAAAAATATGCCTCAGCATCATTAGAATCTAAGAACAGTAACATACCATGGATGCTCGATAGACACTTAAAACCACAAGGTCTCTAAGAGATTCATCAAGTAAGCCACATATATGTTTAAGGACCTGCATTGATACCAATGTTTGAAACTCTGAACACTGATTCTATATATGAGCATACTAAAAGACATGTAAACGGCCATGCACTTCCAAATCAGTGTGTGCACAGAGAGAGAGAGAGAGAGAGAGAGAGAGAGAGAGAGAGAGAGAATCTTACGGTATCAAAATGAGAGAGAAACTTGTCCAGTCGAGCGCTTTCAACATTACCATAGTATAAAAATGAAAGCACTTTGTCTCTTAGATCCCAAAACACCATTCTCAATCCTAGAAAAAAATCCAAGAGATAAATTCAGCAAGTAAGGTATTATTTTGTATCCGAATGCCAAAAGATATTTAACAGCATATATGAGAGCTTTAGACACACATTGCACATGATGCTTGAGAGAAAACATTCTCATTTTATGTGTAGCGTCAAATTCTGGAGATGAAGAGTGCATATAATCCAATTATAAATGAAAGCTGCATCAAGAATAGCATGTGCATTGCTTGCTGACAAAAACACTGTTGTACGACTAGCAAATATGCTCAAAACTTTGTGGGTTGTATTGCTTACAATCCCGACCCCCAAAACCCCTTTCTTTTTTTTCTTTTTTTTTGGTAAGGAACCACTTTCTTTTTTTCTTCTCTCTCAAACAAAAGAAACCAAAAAGGAAAGGAACAGCATCTCTAGACAACTGTGTGAGTACCAACTCCTTTTTCAGTCAACTTTGCATAGCTCTCCATATTCCAATAACATGCACACTTCCTCGTGTGACTACAATTATCTTTAGAGAAACACGCTCGTGTGAATTGCCAATTGGCATTTATCTACAAGATCAATATACTATTGTCTGTTCGTACATGTTTTTTAACATACTATTAGAAGATCCCTTTTGTTGAGGTAAGCGAAAGTATAGGAGATTTAATGGCTAACCACATATAAAGCAATGCTTACAAAAAAAAACATCAAAATATTTTCCATCTCTTCATTTACTAAGTATCAATTGGCTACGTTATATGTGTATTATGTGTATTAGAAGCACTGGCTATGCTGGTTTCTTTCAAAAAGTGATCGGTGCCTGAAGAACTACAGGCACAGTACTCAAATGTCAACTCACCAATTAAGTCGCAAATCGTGCCTATTGCATTTGTTGAAGTATCCCTGATGCTGTTGAATGCAGTACTAAAGAGTTCATCAACTGCTTCATCATATGTTAAGGAGTCAGTAACTGTATTTTGCAAAGGTTCCTCCACCGCTGCATAAGCATTCAGCAAAGAATTAGTCCACGCAACCACCCAAGCAACTAAATTTCAGGACTATCTTAAAACAAACAACAATCAGCATGGTCACATAACTAAAAAAAAAGATCAGCAATCAAAAGCACGCTAAGATTGGAAAAATGCCTGACTTGATCTTGAAAAAATAAACCCAATACATAGCCACTTCTTTATTCCCATAATTTATCATGGATGAGCCTTTATAAAAAAAATGGAAACTACTCCTGCGTGCTCACAGGTTCAATACTAGAAAAAGTGAATTTTTTACCCTCCCAAGACCTTAGCAATGCAGGAGGATCATGCACCATGACAACTTTATGGTAGAAACTCATATTTCTAGTAAAGAGAAATGGTTCAATTGGCAATTACTAGAATTAAATTTTGTGAAAGCACTAGCAACTAAACCTATCAAATGGGTGGGTCAGGTTGAAAATGGTCCAACCCAAATAGGCCTATCTAACCCATTTTGAACTATTTCCATGTAATGCAAATTTAATGACCATACCCAACCCAACCCATATCAACCCATACCCATCCCAATCCATATTGCTAAAACACTTCCATATTTAACTAAATTTAGAAAAACATATACTCAAATTGAGGAGTGAGCGCGAAGTGAGTGAGCGCAAGATTGAGTGAGGGTGAGAAAGATGAGTTAAGTTTAAATAAGTTGTAAACTCATTTACAACCCATTTATGACCTATTTAACACTCATATTATGTTTATACCAATTTATGAGCCATTTAGTAAATATAACTAACTATTTATGACCCATTTACTGATACATAGGTTAAGAAATGGGTTTATGACCCATTTTGACAGGTCTAGTAGCAACCCATCTAAGAACTCAAGTTTGTTGATCAAGGAACTATTCCTTTCACCCTCCCCTTAGATTACATCTAAGCAACACAACTACCCAACCACAGAAAATCCACAAGTTTTGGAGAAAAACGTCCTCCCTGCAACACTTGAGGAGGGCTCCACATACGTAAAACAAGACCTGCCATTCTAACAACAAACCTATTTTGAAATTTGACATACTGAAATATCCACAAGATAGACATTGTAGAAGAAGTGTGATCATATGTTTGCAAGATCATTCGTACTTCCATAGACAGATGCATGACAGTAATCGGACGTACTGGAATATTTCCACAGCAATCTATTATATTGGCATACAAGATCTTTAGAAGAACTGAACCCATGTCAAAACAATCCTCTGTTAGGACAATGAAAGACCATTTAGCGGGCACACTTCCAAGAAACATTCTGCTAAAACTTTGCCATGTACGCTCTTCTAGATATCAGTTATGAGGAATGGCAAGAATGTCCTTAATCATACTAGATCACCAACCAAATAAACTGATTGAAACAACAGGAGAATTCTTGCATTAAATCTCAGTATGCGTGAAAGTAGAATTCCTTTGCCATGCCCAAGAGCCCACAAAGCCATGGGAACTCAGAAAAATAGCAAGTCACAAAAATATTTATGCATATGTTTAATTACGATAAAAAGAAAAAAAAGGTGTCAATATGCTCAAACATGCAACAGATAAACCAATTTAAGAAGTTTTTGCTCCCAGTCAGGAAGTCACCTGATCTTTGATATTTAGATGATCTGACAAGAGCCCAAGATTTTCTAAGGGAATCTTCTAGTATGCCACCCTTTTTCTTGATATACTGTACAGTGAATAAAAAATGTCAGAAGAATGTAGGACAATCCTTCATGATTGATCATATGAATCTGAAAATTGAAATTTTTGGGGTTTAGATCCACTCAGATTGCTGCTTGTTGTTGCATCTAATTCCACTCCTTTTATTGTTTTGTAGAAGAAGAATTTTAGTATCATATTAACATGTATATGGGGTCAACTGAAATCAATCAAAAAACAAAGAAAACCTCTCTCCTATAAACACAAGAAGCAATCTTTTCTACCATCTTCATGTACCTAATGAGTCAATGGAAAATACACAGACCTGAAGAGTATTTAATCTTATACAGAGCTTTGATATGGTCGATGCAGTCAACTTATCATTCATGCCATTGTCGGTTAGAGTGTTTTCCACCATCTTCCTCTTGATTATAGGAATAACGGTCTCTGTGTAGCGAGTCAAAGGAGGAGCTGAGGGTAATAGATCCTTCTTCTCAACTGTCAAAACAGTACGCATCATCATCAGAGTTTTTAAGGAAAGAAGCACTCCTGGAGTGTAAACTGGTGTGTAAGTTGAATATAACTGGAAAATAACTGGAAAATCAGCACAATTAACTCAGGCCTCAGCCCTCAATCCATTGCACATGTAAAGAATATAAAAGATTAGTCAAATGAGAAGCGCATAGTCCATCAATCCCCTAAATCCCAGTCCATGCTGCCAGACAGAAAGAAATTCGTAATCTCCTAAAATTCAAGTAAACCTATAAGCACAACTTTTCACTCAAATTTGCCGCACATACCTAAACCATTAGATACCTTCAACAAATAGGCATCCAAGCTGTGAAATATCACAGAAAGTAGAGCTTGAAGATGCGTAATGTTCATTGGGAGATTCCACCCAAAAAATTGATCTACTGTCTGCAAGTCAAAAGGCATGAAAAGAATTAGACCATGCAAAAATCTGTGCAAATTCTAACTATCTACATGCTTCACAAGGCTAGCATTATACTTTGACTTTTTTTTAAGCAGTAATACTCCAATTAATGGTAGGATGAAACACGTTTAACTAATATTACCAAACAAATATGCCTTCTTCAACTATTCTGAATCTTCTCAATTTCCACATTTAAATACTAATTCATTTTTGAAGTGAAATGTTATACCAGCTTCAGACAAAACCATACAATTGCCCTACATGCCTCTTATGGTGACCGCCATGTGTATCAGTTTTGAACTTACTATATAAAAGAATACATTCAGCAGATCCACCATCATGAATTCATCTATATAAAGTAACCAGTACTTAAGTCATTAAGAACTTCATACCTCTTCGATTATCCTGAAAACTTCAACTACGGATGGTGCCTGCTTTTGTTGGAATGATATTGCCTCCCACTTCTGCACAAAGTCAAAACAAGAATAAATGCAATCGGCAATTCCAGCCGCTAAAATTAATTATATAACATTATCTAATAAATAAATAACTATTCAAGCAGGAGGGTACGCCTCATTTAGCCAATGGAATCTTGAGTGTCTTATTTATGCCTTGTTCAATAGTCCCACCATGCACAGAGAAAAGTAACCCAAGAAAAATGCCCAGACCAGGCATAAATCTTAATCAGAAGTTTTCCAACTCACTACACTAGGAACGTAATTGAAAGTTCAGGACAATTAGATTGCAAACTTTTTTCCGTTATCAAGTATCACCTAGCATCAAAATGAATACCAGTACCTTTTGTCCTGTTCACTGCATTTTGCTAGCACAACATTTTGCCAATCTTTTAAAAGGGAAATATCAAAGAGTACCCCTAACACACTTGTTAAGTCTCAGTAATATCTTTCAAACCATAATTTCATATTTGAATGTAGTAGATTTCTCTATATGTGTAGTTTTTCAATTTTTTATAGTCTCTCCAAAAGAGTTTCTACTAATTTA
The DNA here is from genome assembly GCA_031216285.1 of Syzygium syzygioides. NCBI lineage: Eukaryota > Viridiplantae > Streptophyta > Magnoliopsida > Myrtales > Myrtaceae > Syzygium > Syzygium syzygioides. The sequence goes on along the minus strand of CM062246.1, from coordinate 6,020,836 downwards.
ATCGCTTCTGGTGTTAACAAAACCCCTTTTATAAATCATAAGAAATGTCAAGCCAATATCCACACCATGGATCCATGCTCTTCCCCTGCTCTCCAAGTCTTCCCTATAAATAATTATAACTGATGATTTCCTAAGGTTATGCTAAGCCATACGGTCTGAAATAATTGTGATGGTTCTGAATTATCCACTCCACCTCAAGATCTACGGCTCGTTCAGTCCATTGCAAGACACGAGAATGTTGAGCAATAATCCAATCAAGAATAATTGGCCCAGCAACTTCTTCGATCTGCATAAGAAATGTTTCGTTATGATTTTGAAGCACAAAATTGTAGATGCACAAATGTAAAGTAGCCATGATTACTTGTCTAAGCTTAGATACTTAATGTCACAATTTCCATCATATGCACCAAGGAGAGAGAAATAAAGTTATCTGAAGACTCATTTTATAAAACCAAGCAGCTTAATTGGCCAGAATAAGCTATCATAATGCAGATTAATGAAATTTGCATCAAAAGAATAGATTAGTCATTCCGTACAGAGGATATTGAATAGAAGAACTAATGTGGTAATAAAAAGCTGAATCACTGTCAATAACTTTGAAGTAATTGAATCTCTAATATATGCCGAATGAACTTCAACTCGCCAAGTGTAGATCCAAAGAAGATGCACATCAGCCACACTTAAAAGAATCACAATCTCCCCCCTCTCTCTCCTTAATAAACAAGATGGAGGGTTAAAATAGGAATCATACACAAACATCAAGGCATCTTGTTGCTAGCATCACAATGAGCCATACTGTGGGACAATTACCATTTGGAATACGTATGCAGTATGACTTTACATGGGAGTTCACATCAGACAAATTTTACAAACTGAATGAATCTGATGATCTCCATAACCTAACAGCAGAGAGTTCGCTTCTCAAATATTAACTTACTGCTAAAATTCAAAACCAGATATTATTACATCTAGAAGTGCAAATACACAAGTATAACGACAGAAGACAAGTTACCATCTGATAGACAAAAAAAATTAGACAGCACCAAGTAAAAAACATTTCCTATAATCTGTAACTAGTCAATTTCTGTCAGCAAAAGAAGTTTCACATGTGGCACAATCTAAAGAGAGGAAAAACCCATGTAAACAGATGATACTTGATTTCAGAAGATCGTACTTGATATCTATGCAGATCCCGGTCAGACAGATGATTCAACTTGTTTTCCTCACAAGTAGATGCATATAACTCACTAAGATCATAATCCAATGTATGGGCAGCAGAAAGAACGGATCTAACATCCTCGGTTAGATATGACACCTCCACAAGGTACGGTTGCTGTATATTTGGGAAGAAAGGTAGAAAAGAGTGAAAACTTAATATATGTACAGTGCAAACACGAAGAAAGACAAAACGTGTGTGGTGGCTAGCACGTGTCGCCCCCAGGGTTTACTCCCCGGTTGTCGGCCGTGCGAGGGTTCGTTGGGTTATCCAAAAAAAAAAAAAACAAACACGAAGAAAGACCAAACATTGCACAAATTTAACGTGACAAACCAGTCTTTCTCCATAATATTTCTTCAGCTTCGTCGCTGAAACTGCCCCAGCTTCCGGATACCAATTACGCATCACTGGATAAAAAATGCCAAACTCTCTCTTGGCTAGCAAATTTAATTCATTTGCTAGTAGAGCCAGACTATGTGTTTTTGCCAGTTTGGATTCCAAATCAACTGTACTTGCTACCTAAAAAATCCGATATCAAACCAATGATTAGAAACAAAGATATGCTAGAGAAACTTCGGATACCATACGATTGTCTCACCTGATTATATGCAGCTTCAATGGACCTTTCGACATAAGTGCTGAGTTTTCTGGTAACATTCCCATTGGAAGCATTTAATTTCAGGAGCTACATACATGCAATACCCTCATGTCACAACTAAGCTTTTTGGAAAATATATGAGTATGTCAGAAGGCACGCCAAAGACCGTAATATTAAAAGAAAGGCACTTGAGGTAGAACATGAGTTCATCAGGCAATTTTAGGATGGTTCTTTAGTTGCCACAGGATATCTTTGATATTGCATTTTTTACTGAAAATTATTAAAAAACCTTTTTCCACTTCCAATTTTTTCAATATTCTGGAAAAATTGTTGGTCAATTATTTTTATTAGAAGTGCGCTTTCTCTTGTAGCATAATTTTTATTTAAAATAAATAAAATTAAAATATTTTGTCAAACAAACTTTTAATTTCCTTTTTATTTCAGTTTAAATATGAAAATTAAATTTTATTATTATATAGGTTTCCAAAAGATCATTTTCAGTTTTTAGAAAATTTGAAAATGGAGGAGGGTTCCAACCACTAACTTTGATGAGTTTTCTATCTTTCACTCTTAAGTTTCATCACTTTTCTCAACCACATTTTCTGGGTATAATAGCCTTTTTGTGGGGCCATTTGCCTCTTATACTCAAATGATTACCAGCAACACCTAAAGGAGAAGACTTTGGATTATGTTTGCAAGAGATATAAAACAGCTGGGACCAGAATTTAGAATGACAATTAAAGGAGATGTTTTTTATATTATGAGGAGAACATCTCAAATGACAATTTAGTAATAATGCACATATAATATTAGACCATGAATGAATCATAATGTCAAATTACCAAACACGCTAGACAGTTAATCTCAAATGACAATTAATGGTGATGCTTTATATTATTTGGAGAACATCTCAAATGACAATTTAGTGATAATGCATTTATAATATTAGATCATGAACAAATCATAATGTCAAATTACCAAGCACGCTAAACATTTAGCTTGTGCGGAACAACTTGCCTTAATTTCCCCAGAGTTGATGATAGGAACTCCAGTCAGTGATGCCAACATCATCACCCTTCCGAAGATACCAGATTCCTGAAAATGAGCTTCATAATAAGATGATTACTCAAAGGAATGCAGGTGATAGTAAAAAGCAAGCTGCAAGCATTGACATGCAACTGGTAGCATATGACATCTATGAGTTCAAGCGCCAACCTAGTACATGCCCAGAAAGAAGATATTATGTTTGATGAGGAAAGCACAAGTAAAAGCACAAACAATCAACTAAATTTAACAAATAATTAAAGATAAACAGAACTTGACCTTACTAAAATGCAGATGATAGTCCTCCAGGCGACTATCGCACCAAATGCTTATTGAACAAAGAACAGCCTCATCTAGACTTAACTTTGTTTCGACACCATTGTATCGTTGAGAACACACAAGTCTGTTGACATATTGCTCTTCCTTCCTATCATGGTCTTCAGCAGAGACAAATCTCTGCAACTTGAGGATACAATGTTCTAAGAGCGATGGCTCCTGTGTCCCCACAAACTTCAATGGAAAAATTGAAATGGTTAGGAAGTTTGACATCTCAAAGCACGATACTATCATTAATTAAAATAATGAGTAACACCATCTAAAAACGGTCGAACCAAGAAAAGTGATCATTTAAATACATGTAAATAGATCTTGAAAGAACATGCCTGGAAACCAGAGTATTCTTTAAACCAGAACATTATGGGTAAATAAATGCTTGCTTCGCTACAATCTAAAGAATCAAACAATTTCTCAAGATTTAATAACTAAATTCCTATTTATATTCTTTAAACACTCGTCTGATGATATATCCTCCAAGTTTACCCTGCAAAACCAAACGGACATAAAACTTATTCACAACATGAAGAAGTTGCCAAATTCCTTCTAAACTCGTAGGAAAGCCCACAAAAATATTTACCAAGTCCTGCACAGACATGTACATGTCAAAACAGAATGGACAGAGAAAAGAATATTAATTGTGTTACCTAGTTGTGAGTCTCTTCCTGCAAATTGTCGATTTTATTTTACTTAAACAAGGATAACCCAAGCAAACTATAAGCTAGACCAGTAGACAATTATGAAAACAAATAATATCTAAATGGGAAACATAATTTTGCTTACAATACAACTTTAAGGTCATGTACAGTTACAAAGTATTCTTGGCAAACAATAAATTACACGGCAATATAGTTTGTACATAACAAGATGTTTCAGTGTGGATCCAGCTTTTCTTTTAAGAACCATGCAGTGAAATATTATCACCACAATTGATGTATAAAGAGTGATTTAGCACACACAGAGAGAGAGAGAGAGAGAGAGAGAGAGAGAGAGAGAGAGAGAGAGCTATTCCAAATTCCAAGCCACTTAACCATAAATTTATTTATTACTTTTCCAACAAAAGGACACCACAAGTAAGGATCATACAGTCAATAAACTGTGCCCCTCCGGCATAAATTCTCCCAAATTTGCATTGCCACACACAAAACTCAAGACATAGGTAGAACAAGACAACAATTGCCATATAATCTAGCTATTATCCATCTTTGCAAAAAAACAATATAAGAAGAGCCTTATTTGCTCATTCTTCATTCTATACATCTGTCGTATTACACACTGTATAAAAAATGCAAATCAAATGCAGAGGAATGCTACACAGCTTCACATTGATAAATGCCTCGCAATTGTTAAGATCCAGTTGAGGTACAACAAAATACCTGCCTGAAAAGGACCCACCCATGCATTGCATCATGGATTTTCTGAGTGATGCCTAAGGTAGGCCATGTCATCTTGATTAAATTTAGAATTTCTTCAGCTTCCTGAACAAGTGCATGAAGAAAATTATGCATGTGCAAAACTACAAAACCAAAGCAACACTACAGGTAATGCTAATTGCCAATGGACACACCTCAATGAGCTGGCTTTCATCAAGAATATCGAACATGCCAAAAAGTAGTTTCTCATAAATTCGAATGTTCAGTTGATAACCCACTGTCCAGTAGCAAGTTCCAGTTTCAAGACCAACCTCTCCTGGCAGAGATGACAGCCCTAAAACCACCTGCCTAATAGCATACAGAACGTCGGCACGATCGCTTGGAGACATTTTGACATCCCATTCCTGGAATACAGAGAAGGTGATTCATTCTAATATATGAGAAATGAAAATGTTGAAAAAGAATAGAACTATTTCGGTTGATGTGATTGAAGTGGACATGAATATGTGCAGATTAACAAGTGCCACACCTTTGGATCTCTTATCTTCGGAAGAGAGCTTCTCACCATACAATGTTCATTTGCCCCAAGATTAGTAGAGGAACTTATAAATTCTTCCAAAAGATTCACCTACAAATAAAGACCAGACAAATTATAGATTTACCACTAGCCGATGATCACCTCATCTCTATCATCCACAGGAGCAGAGTCAAAGGCATAAGAACACGAAAATCACACATCCAGTTCTTTCCATCAAAGTCATTCACTTTGATACTATCTTTAATGGCCTTGATATCAGATTGCATAAATATAAACTGACGCTAGACTGCACTCATCAATTGATGAAGAATCTTTTAAGATGGTCAGAGTTTGCATCCTACGGAATGCTTCTAATTTTAGTAATTAAATTTAACACAAAACAAGACTATAATGGTCACTGCCTCCACCCAATCCCCACCCCAAAAGAAAATTAAGAAAACGTTACTTGCTGCCCTGCCACTAGGTGAAAAATCATGTTCATCTAACAAAAGTCTAGATGATGCCAGCATTTATATGGAAATTAAAGATTTACGGTGCTCAATATATATAGCCACATTCAAAATGATAAAAGCAAAAGCTAAAAGCCATAGCCCCCAGAACACCTCCAAAGTCTCTTTTTTGGTTGCATTTAAGTTTTTCAACCCTGCATCTGTATGTATGTGAATGTCTGCATCTATTTGCTGAGTGGATCCTATCTGCACAACTCATGGATCCTAAACATATTCCCAACATTTACTGCACCTTCAGGATCAGACCAGTATAAGACCACTTAGTTAATGACAGCTTGCTTAGTGCAGTCATTTATGTGTCTCTCTGTCAACAAAACAATCAGCAGAGACATAATTCTATTCATTGCAGGAGCCTTCTATACGAAAAACACAGCCATCTCTTGGTATTAGATGTGAATCACCAAAAGTAACCCTAACCCCTTTACAAAAACTGAAGCATTCATACTCTCTCTATCCAATAAGAAGTGCTTTCCTTCATATTGACGCCTTAATATCCATAAAATTTGGAATTGTGCGGAACAAACATCAAGCTCAATCTGTCCCATACCACAGAGAACTACAAGGAAAGGCATTTAGAATCACTACCTGTCTCCTTCTCCATTGCAAATAGTGTTTCTCGTTGAGAAAATCAGACTGATGAATTCCATCTAAAAGGCCCAAGGAAATTTGAGGAACATTAATCTGTCTGCATGTTTTACTTGCCACCAACTCTATCAATTTCTTTCTGATGCATGCATCTTTAGCTTCCGAAATCTGATCAAGGAAAATTTTTCCATGCAAGATAACAAAAAACTAAGTGAGAAATGACTGGAGTAAGTACATCATGCCACCGTTTATATATCACATAACGCTGGAAACTCTGTATGAAGACCAAAAACATGAAGACCTAGATGTTACTATCTATTTTCACCAAAGAACATTCTCCAGCTGCTGATTTACAAAGAATATGGGATGGAATATTAAACCACAGGATTGAACTAGACAAATTTCTGCCTAAGTGTGCATCAAACAGAAATAATTTGATCAACCAAACTTCAAATACATGGCCAGCACCAGGTGAATGACATTAATGCATTGAAAGCATGAGTATCGTTTGCATACTTTTGAAATCATACTTAAAGTGATCCACTCAAGCTCTCATCATCACCATCCAAACATGAAACTTATATCTTCAGAGACAATAATATTCGGAAATGCTTGCCTGCATCTGAGAGCGTATAATATCAATTAGCTCAAAGTGTCTTTCAAGAGGCTGAGACTGCAAATGAATCTTATTCCTTTTGCCCTTTATTCCCGAGAAAAATTTGGAATTCTTTTCCTTCTTTCTGTCATAAACCGCCTGTAGCTCAATCCTGATGAAAGAAACGATAGTATCAATCTGAGCAAAGAATTTCCAATTTAAAAACAGGAAACAAAAAACATAAGTAGATCATATCATGAAATTAACAAACAAAAATGAAGAGAGTGGAAAGAAATAATAAAACTGGAAGCAAGTGTATTAGAAGGAGAGAGAAAGAAAAAGAAAGAAGCGAAGAAATTTACCCAGAGAAAATCATAGATGCAAGCAGTACTTCATAGGCTGATTCTTGCAAGTCATCATCAGACAGTCCTTTAAAATTCTGAAGCCATGTATCAGTTTACTAAAAAACTTGCCAATGTTTAGAGGAAGACAATTGTCGAGCCTTCTAGACATCATCATACATAAGCTTTTATCCTAAATATTTCAGTCCAAGAAGAAACAGAAGTAAGCAATCACATACCTGCAATCAGGACAGGTAATCCCAACGGAGGAACTTCTGAATCAACAGGCTTCATAGGTGTACGATGTGTCTCCTTATATTGAAGAACATCGTCTTCTGTATCCCCAACAATTGGAGTATCTAATTTACCCACAGATGTTGAAGCATGGTCAGAGCTGTAGGCCACATCCGCTTGAGGAGGCATGCGCTGGGGTGGAGATCCAGCAAGTTCGGGGTCGGAGACAAGAAAATAAGAATTCTGGGATGGCGACTGAATCTGCTTGCACAAAAATTTGCGTAAACTTTCAGGAGAAAGTATAAGAAAGAGATGAGCAAGTGATTTAACTAAATGCTCAATGCCTTACTAGGAATGTGTAAATTACAAAATTTTATTCCAGAAAATAATCAGTGCATTACAATACACCAATACCCTTTTTGGGTTTCACTATATCATGTAACTTCATCAAAACCCACTACCATTTCCTGCTCGAAAATCAGTTAGGTTCCAGCTTTCAGCGGTTGGCATTTTAGAAGCATTCACATACCCAGCAGGCAATATTAAATAGACCTTCATGCAACTTTTGAACTTAGACAGAAACCTTATCTTTCGATACTAATTGGAAGGTATAGCACAATAATATACATATCGTTTGTTCACTCTTGTATGTTCCCTAGACATTCAAACAAAACCATGAGGTAGCATTAACAAAGATAATGCACAAGAATATAAACAGCAACAGAGAAGATGTAGCAAACAGTGAGCCAAAAGACTTAATCCAACTGATAATCTAGGAAACTTTCAAACGGAAAACATAACACAGAATCACCGATTGTCGTGCATGAACTGAACCGAAGAAGAAGAACCAAATGTCATGCACAAGTAATCTCACCATGATCGGATACGTGGATTCTTCCAAGTACGTCTCAGTTGCTGCGGCCATATCAATCGATCCACCTAATGACAAACAAAAACATCACCAGCTCAAAGCCACGAGACCGAGGCCTCCACTCAGACGAGCCGAAGCGCCACACGAGTCGAAGAAACACGAAAGCAACATCATAACTCACAAACCCCGAGCTCAATTCACGTCCAGTTTTCACCGTCGAACTCCAGAAAACAACTCAAACAACACAAAAACCAGCACCCGGACCAAAGCAACACCATGCGGACACCGACACGGAGCTCGTTCTCGGGACCTCCTTCGCCGAAACTCAAAGGGAACTCTGAGACAGCCACTCACCCGATTGAAGGCGGCGGATGACGTAATCGGCGCTGAGGGTGTCGAAATCGGCGCCGGAGAGAGAGGAGCAGTCGAGTCCGGCCGAAGCGAGCAGGAACTCCAGGAGCTTGCGGCGATCGCGGCGGTAACGATGCAGCAGGGGCGGCGGCGACGGCTCCATGGGGGCGGGCGGCGGCGGTCGTTCCGATGGAACTTTTCAAAGAGGAAAATTCGATGGGAGAGAGAGAGAGGATCAACAGTTCGGTCGCGTCGAGTGGGGAGCAATCATTCCGAGGGTGCCGCGGAAAGCGTAGGCGAGCGCGTCTTTTGATTCCGCCAATCAGCGAGCTGGAAAACAAAGGACGAGCCCCGCGGTGCAATTGCGTGCGGGGAGGACGAATTTGCTGACCCCTCGTTGGAAAACTAACGGACTAATTTTTCCGTCTTTTCCTGTTTTTCTACTTTTTTTTTTATGTTCGATGGAACGAAAATCCGTACGGTGAAATAATCCCATTTTTTTATATTTTTAAGATAAAATTTGATCCCAATTCTCTTTTATTGCTTACCCTTGCCGCCGCCCATTCACCGACGGCTGGCCATCCGCCGGCCATCCACTGTTGCCGTTCGCACCCACCGTCCGCCGCTCACCAGCCAACGGGAATATAAATTTTGTGTTATTATCAAATAAATTTCTATTCTAAGAAAAAAGAAATTTTGTATCGTTATCAAACGTTACTTTTTACTCAGAAACTTGTCCGAAGAAGAGAAATATTGTCATTCGTGCCCTAATCATCGTCTGACTTGATTACATATGGATGTCGATGATTTTCGGCAAGAAAGTTGGGATAAAAGTAAGAGATTTATGAGATGATGTTCGAATTTATTCGTTAATAAATTCTAATTTGCTCTTTGCTCGTTGTCATGTAGAAAATTGAAAAGCGGGGTGTTCGTAATATAAGGCAGAAGCTAACCAAATTTTGCAATTAAATCAACGTGAAATCACAAGAGAGATAAAACGGGAAAAACTAAAGAGTACCAGAGATTTTACGTGGGTCAGTTCGAGTGTCGGCACCTACTTAAATCGATTACTCACAAAGTGTTTCTCACACCTAAATTAAACTCAAAGCAAACCCATCACTCCAAAAAGTCACAAAAAGAAAATCTTATGCTCCTATTGTTTACCCTATTGTATTTGATATCAGAGTAGAATGTGTATAACTATATATCCATCTTGTTTCCTACTATATCTGATATCTGAGTGTAATATTTATACATATATGTGTGTATACATACTTCTTTTAGAGAACCTGCTCAAATTAAGGAACTAGCTCAAAGTAGAGACATATTCTCAACAAAGGGTATTTCAGTCTTTAGACACAAAGCTGAAAAATGATTTTTATGTACGGAATAAGATATGTTATATTGATTACTATGCATCATAAAATGGTAAGTCTTGTCATATGAAAGTAAAATTGGTCATTACTATGTAGAAATTATGAGGGTATCAAAGATTTTTTCCTAATTGTAAAACGCACGTATTAAACATAGGAGTAATTTATATCTGCAACATGGAATAAGAGGTTTAACCAAGAACGAGTTCGTGAACTCAACGCCTTGCTCGGTCCAATGTATATTAGTCCTGAATCTAACCCTGCAGAAATTACTTTATCAGAGTATCATATTTATACATAAATGTATCTTCAAATTGACCCTCATATTTCTTTTTAAGATTTTATTTAAAAGAATGTCCTTAAGATATTTGTTAAGTAATCAAATAAGAAAAATATTGTCATTTTCAATGCATTGTATGTTATTGTAATGTACACAATCAATATATTGGAAATCGAAAATAGGATATTTAACAAGTACCATTTGAGCAGTGATTTACAAGATCCATTTCAGTAAATATGTAACCAACTTACTTGACATTATTATTTGAGAAATTAATATCATTCGTTGAATTTTACCAATCTTAGACACTTAATCCGCGATTTGAGTAACGGATCTCTAGAATTTTTCCATTTGAAGGGGTTTGAATTTTAAGCATAGATTTTAGTAGGTTTGCAATCATCGAAAAATCTCAGGTGTTATACATCTTCCAACTTGTATCTTAAAGTACTAGAATCATTGCATGTGGAAAATCCATTAGCACATGATAATTTAAAACAGCATATGGCTTGTCTAACGAATTGAATTTTACTATTTACTTTTCATTTAATTGAAATCTTGCTACCACGTCTTGACTTATCTTTAATCCAAAGCACATTAAACTTTCACAACATACAAATGTTGGCCAGTACATTCCCTTATACTTTTGCACATGTTTTTGAAATTTGGATGACACTTTAAATTTTGGGGGGAAATCAAAAGAATATTTTTACTTTTGCTTAATCAAGAAAAAATAGGCCCTACAATATATTCCTATAAAATGAGGTCACACATGTTATCCAGAAGTTAAAAAATTGAAAAGTGAGAAAATACAAAGGCAATTGGGATTCATGAATATGATTTAAACAGATATATAAAGATTTACGTGCTTACTTGCAATTTGCTAGTTTAGAGATATATAAGACTAGTCATATTACTACTACTTGGCCCGGGCAAATCTCCTAGTAATTTTTGTGTGTATAAGAAGAAAACATTTGAAAAGATAGTTATATCTAGTTGGGCATCCATTAACCCATTAATCAATATCTTTACTCGCTTTTTTTTCTGCATTTTTTGTTCATAGTTATTGACTTGATTTTCAAGAATTCATATAACATATTTGGCCATGCCAGGATTCTTGCTAAAAAAGAAAAGACGTTTTTTTTTTTATAACCTATCGAGTATTTATCCAAGAATCTCATTTATTTGAGGACAAAGCTCCTAAACTCGGTTGACTTTACCTTAGCCCAGTTGTTTTTTTTTTTTTTGGTAAAGATTAGCCCAGTTGTTTTAGTTCAGTATTTATCCAAGAATTAAGAAGTATATCATGAATTGTCACGAAAGATGGACCGAAGATAATCAACATGAAATTGAGCTATTGCAACCGGAAAAAGTTTGACATGAAATAATGTTTGGAGTTGTGTATGTGAGATGTTTTATTGTTATCTTATCACTTTAAATTACATAAAGTGTGGTTTAATGTTTAAATATTCTAACCTTTGCTATATATCTAGTTTTGGAATTACAAGTCGCAACGTCTGTTTCCGCATGAAGATCGCCTAAAGGGTTGCGAGGATCAAAGAGCTCAAAGTTTCATTACTTGAAATTAAAGAAAAAATCATCATGTATACGAGATTACTCGAGGAAATTAAGAGATGGGAATGACGGTGGCTTTGAATTGGCTTTTGGATAACATTGGCTTTGAATTGGTTGAGTCCTCCAATAATCTCACGCCAAGCAATACAGTTTATCCAAGAATTGTCAAGATTCAAGATAAATACTCCATTAAATATGGGAGTGTGATATGCTATATGCGTTCATTAATCCGTCGCCCTCACTACAAAGTAATCGGTCCACCCACGTTTATAAAAGCACATGAGAGCAAACATCTCACGTTCAAAGGAAAACAAAAGCCAGAGAAGAAGAAAGAGATTTTGTCATCGCTTTCGAGTTCATTACGATGGCGATTTGGTTTCACGGACTTTGCTTTCTACCCACCGATGATGAGCTCTTCTTCAATTATTGGATGCGGAGGTTGAATCAAGAATCGTTGCCTGATCCGGACGTCGTTTGCGAGACATGTACAGCGGCAATCCCTAGAAGATCTTTGGCAAGAACTGGGACGAGACGTTCTATGTTTTCACCATGTCGAAGAAGAACAACAAATCGAGAGTGGATAGAACTGCTGGCTCGGGTACTTGGAAGGGCAAACAGAATTACAAGATCAAGGGTTCGCAAGGCGAGGTAGTCGGCTTCAAGAAACTCTTTACTTTCAAACCAAAAGCCAGCTCAAGCGCGGAAGCCAACAAGGCCGAGAGTGGGCATTGGATCGTGTACGAGTACTCGAAGCTAAGAGTGAACAAGATGGACCGCCCAAATCGGGACCAGACCAGACCGGACTGGATCGATCTATTTGGTCTAGTTTTCAAGAATATCGGTCATGTTCCCGCTTCCTAAAAGTGGAACCGATTTCCGGATAGTCCAATTCCCAAATCTAGGGTGAAATCGGACTGGACCGGACCGATAAATATATATTTTTCTAATTTTTTCATACATATATGAAAAATATTTAATATTGATCTCATTTGAACCAATTGTTCAATTTTTTCATATATTATATATATTTTTCCAATTTTTTCCATAGCCTTATGGGATCAAATCAAAACTACAAAGGAAAGAATGGAACAATCGGTTCCTGATTCACAAATAATATTTAATATTGATCTCATTAGAACCGGACCGGACCATCCATGGTCCCAAGACTAGCCGGTCTGGTCCCCAGTCCTAGAAACTGGGAACCGATCCTCCTGATCCGGTTTCCGATTCTTGGGTTGGACCGGACTAGACCGGACCGGACTGGGAACCGTTCACTCCTAATACCAGTAATAGGTAGGCTTTAGTTGATAAGTACAAGTTTGTCCTTGTCCAAGCCTACACAAACGAGTTTTATCAGAAAAGGTTAATGCGTCATATCATCACATGTAATGGGTCTCCTGCCGGTTCCACATGCAAAATTCTTTAAAAGAAAGATCTCTCCCACTGAAGTTCAACTCATGAATTATGCAATGGGTCTCATGCTTAGTCGAAGCATCCCCACAATGTATGTGTTTCTTTCCCTATTCTGTTCGGTTACTAATTATCCCAAATACATGTTCGGTTGGTATATCTTCCTTAATGCTTTTGTCGATATGAATACCTTTGATGCAATATTCTTTCCATGTCAACGTTTCACAATTTTGTTTGTTTGAAGGTTGCTCATTTACTTAACTCCGGAGCTTTTTATGGATCCTGATATAAATGTGTTTACGATCCATCCACAATGGACCTCAAATATGATTAGGGTAGAAAAATCAATCTGTTAATTGCAAAAGGCCACAAATAACTATCTTCATTATGATGTGGTTGATCTCGAGAGTGTGCTTTTGTCGTATTTTTTCTGTTTGATTCTTTATTTTTTCCTCCTTTAATCAAAGGAAGGGGACATCTTATTTTGCTTGAATGTAATGCAGGAAACGGATCGAGTGTGCTTTATGCGTGCTTAGCAACAAATACGCAGAAGAAGTAAGCAAAAAGGTGCGCCGGAATCTGCCCGACCTAGTGCAACTTGAGGAAGAGAATCGACGAGCGAAGAAGGCACGACCACGTGATGATCACACAAACGCCGCAGTCGTCGACGTTCCTTCCACCGCATCGCCACCCTCAACTATCACCACCAATCAAGCTCAACCATTCACTTCCCCGGCTTTCAATGAAGACAAAGTTGTCATTCCACAGAATGACATCTGCTACGCCACTGAATTCCCGGCTTTTCACAGCGACAGAAATGCCAATTTGCTTCCTCCAACAGCAGCGAACGTACAAGAAGACACCCGCCTCACAGCTTCCTCGGCTTTTGGCGGCAGACACTGGTGCAGTTTCCACGACGAGCACGTCGGCACCCGTGGTCAACTGGTAATGGATGGATGGTTTGATGATGGACATGGAAATGGATCTGGTAGTCCGCTCCGATTACCTTTTCAATTCAAATCCTTTTGCTGATCCATCAGAAGGCGATACAAATGCAATGCTCGCATTCTCGCTTGGCGTACCATACGACCAGACGTGGGATCCTACTTCTCTTTATTGAGAAAGGAATGTTGCTGAATCGGAAGTACAAGACCGCAGTGCACTGGGAATGGATGGATGGGTTGATGATGGACCTGGAAACGGATCCGGTAGTCCGCTATGTTTACCTCTTCAATTCAAATCATCCATTGGAAGGCGATACAAATGCAATGCTTGCATCCTTGCTCGGCGCAACATATGACCAAACGAGGGATCCAACTTCTCTTCATCCAGAAAGGAACGTTGCTGAATCACAAGTGCAAGATGTTGCAGATATATATGGGCTGATAACTTTTTGCTAGTTTAGCAATTCTAGTTATTAAACGAATTGATCCATCGACATGTTCTTTTTTTAGGGTTAATAGGGATGATGTAAATACAGTTTCTGCATTATATACATGCATGCATACATATATGTATAAGGTACAATAATCATAAAATAGAAACTTTGCTCAATTAGTTAATGGGATGTATTTACATTCCAAAATCAAAATTTTTGTTCGGGCATAACCACTTATATATGTACTTATTACACTTCAGTATTTTTGCTTGATCCATTAATGGAACTGATCCATTTATTAAAATTAATGAAAGCCGGCTACAACTACCATTGAAAAAGGGAAAAATAAACGAGATTTTGCATGCATTCCGTGCATAGTGTAACGTGGGCAACTGTTGAAAACAAGAACAACGCATCATCAACGTACATGGTTAGTACTTCGTTTTGAATCATGGACTGATTTTCCACGTCATCCATAAGTCACTCCATTCCTTGGGCAACGCATGGCAATGTGGGTCCCGCTATTAACCTTTACTTCGCTTTCTCTCCTCCGTCACTCTCTCCTCTCCGTCATCGTATCACCTAACATTTTCTTCTGCCCACAACCATTACTCTCTCTCTCCCACCACCCCACCTTTCACCATCTTCTTCTTCAGCACACATCCATACCCACGACACCTCCATCATCAACGCACAATGCAGAAGAGAAGCTTCATTTTTCTTTTTCTTTTTCTTTTTATATGGACATAACCTCTGTAATGTGCTTGATCTCCAAGCCTTTGGTGACCTGATTTTTGTGCACAAGAAGAACAAATGTTGCTAAATCCATAGAGACCCCAACAACAACAATTCTCAGTACTGCAATACTGAGAATCTAGCTTTGATTGATGTAACTTATTCTCATTTGCTCTCTAATTACAGGCTCGCAAGGAAATTAAAAAAAAAAAGTGCAATCTTTTTCGTCAACCTCACCAACACGAAGACAGTAAAAAACTGGAAAACAAGAAAAGAATAAACTTCTGAAACAATCTCAGTAACAGCTAGAAAAAGAAGAAGAAAGACAAGGAACTCAGTCGATTAGGGTCTAGATCTAGGGATCTTTCATTCTATCCATTCTAGATCTCTCCTCCTCTTCCTCGGTCTCTTTTTTTTTTTTCAATTTCCTTTACTTAGCTCTCTCACTGCAACATTACATCAATCAATCGATAAGCTTCGACGAACGACGACGATCTCCTGCCATGATCGAAGTTCCGAGCATAGCTCATTGAATCACACTAATAGGTCTATGGGAGGTAGACAAAGAAGAAGAAGAGAAAGTGTAGAGTGGAAGGGAGAGAGTCAGTCAATAATGTTGACAATAACGGGGAAGTGAGAGTGACGGAGAGGAGAAAAAGTGGGACCCACATTGCCAGGCGTCGCCCAAGGAATGGAGTGACTTATGGATTACATGGAAAATTAGTCCTACCCAATATTTTCTCGCAGAGTGTCATGCCATGTGATACATATTAGTAAAATGTAACTTGCTCTTTGGTCACTATTGTGTTAAAAAATCGAAAATGAGGGATTTTAGTCTTTTAGAGAGTGAATAGCAAAGTTTAAGATTAATTTTAGAATTAATATTACCAAGAACCCGAAACTAATACACTCGTGCCAGACTTACCCCACTGGTAAACTCATATTACATTTATCTTAAGCTGATATATATGTGCCACATTTACCCCGAAATAATTTTTATGTTACAAAAAATTACAAGCTGGGTATACCTGAACCACATTTACTTTCAAACCGGTGCACCTATATGAATGATTGATTAAGTCCTCGATCCATGGTTCGGCTTGAGATTAAAGAGCATTATATATATATATCTGAGGTAAGTCGCTTGGATTAGCAATTCAATCATCATATTTCAAGGTTCATCTTGATTTCTGTCCTCAAAGAAATCGAAAGTTGAGTCCCTGTTTGTTTGGACTAATCAAAAATAAAAAATTGTGCTTGTTATATTAAGTTCAAGAATTAATGAATATAAAATATGTTATTCTACATGATAGCGTGAAATTTTCAGATATTTCGAATTGAAAAAAGTCAAAGTAAAAAATAAAAGTTAATCTAGACATGCCATCAGCAATAACATAACTCTTTTGAAAAATAAAATTTTTAGATATTCCATTTTGTATAATACATTCACAATGTTAATCGGTACACAATGTTAACAAAGATGTCGCTGATCACGAATTCTTTTGAAAAAGATATCAAATCAGTGGTTGTTTCGGAATTATGGCTAAAATTTAGGATGTGATCGGGAAGTCTAAAAGAAGAAACACGAACTGGAAGGTAAAGTAATGCCGGTGTCGATGGATTATCCATCTCCAAAGGGGCTCCGCTCTGAATCTGAAGCCGAATCTGCAAACGAGGTAACGAATTTTGCTGCACAAAGTTTTGCTTTTTGAGGGTGGAACTAGCAGTAGTCGTAAGGAGATCCCACCTCTCTCTCATTGTTTCTGACAAAAAGTTGAATTTTTTCTTGTGTTTGTTTGTTGAATTCTCTTACTTCCTATTTTCCATCAACCTTTTTGTCAGAATTTTCTAACCTTATTTCTTTTTCTTCTGGTGAAACTCAAATCGGCGATTTTCGTCAACTTAATGCTATTTTTTTTTATTCAATCGCTACAAGATTAACAATTCCATGAGCTTGGGCTTTTGTTGTTGACATAGAAACATCCCTTTCCATATCTTCAGTTCTTTGTACATAAACTCTTGTGATGGTTTCGCGCTTCTCCAACTAGATTTCTGATCGGCGTCTTTGAAGGATTCGATGCCTGATTGTGACCCTGGTCACTTGCCATATCTATTAGGACAGGCAACACTTATGCATGCTGATGTAGGGTGTTCCCAACGGGGTTCGTGTCTAAGTGGTTTTGGCTTCAGCCCTTCTAGCTCTTGGCATGTTGGCTTTAGGTATCTCAAAGAGCTCACCTTGAATCGAGTCGGAAAGGGGCCGCAGCGCAACGACTAGGACTCGTGTCGGAGGAGTTTTGAGCATGAGGGAGAACTCATTGAGCAACTACTCGCCAATTGTCCAATTCTAGAGCGATTTACTTTAAAATATGCTCATACTTTGAGAGTTTCTGGCCGATCATTGAAGCTGAAATACTTGCTCATAGCATGTTGTGTCAATCTTGAACGCATTGAAATGGTTGAGATGGGATGAAACGAAATATGGGGTCACGAAATTTTAAAGTTTTGGCTTCTCTCTCAAGACTCAGAAAGCATGAAAAGTCATTTCCCCTCCATGTGTCGAGTCTGGCTTCACCTTCATTCTCCCTTCTCTCTTCTTCTACCGGTGACATGCAAATCGCATGTTCTATTGGTCATGGGGCGATGACCCTTCATGCAACGGAACCTCATGTCTAAGATAGTGCTAGTCTTCAACCACTTCTCATACACACTTCGACCACTTCATCATGGCTGAACCAAACAAGGACAAGTCGAAGCAGGAGAAGGAGGAGGAGACAGAGTTGGAGCCGCCAGTTCCGCCGAAGGATCTTCCTCGGAGGCTTCATGAAGTGCATGAAGTTTTTTGTATGGTCGACATGCAAAGTGCACACATCAGAAATAGAAGGACGGCTACGTAAGTATTACTTCATTTAATTTAATAAACTTGTATTTGTACTCTCGCTCACTGATATTATTCTTTCCTCAGGGCGCTGGAACGATGAAATGCGAACACGAGACTAGCTGAGGCACAGGACAATCTCAATCAGATTGTCCAAATGATTAGGCAGCATGAAGTACGAAACCAGGGTCTTTACCCTTTTATTGCCAGACCATTTCACCGATCATGGCGAACTAGAGCGTGTGGAGAAGCTGGAGCGTTTTTTTCAATTTTGATTTAATTTACAATGGGATATGATACTTCTTGAACACTACAAAAAAACACCGGATTAGCGACGAAATTTACGACGAAAAATTTGGAAAAATGCATCGCAAATCGAATTTGCGACGGAATTTTTCCCGTCGCTACTAGGTCATTGCAAAATTTTGCGACGGAAAATTCAAAAGTTCGTTGCAAATTTGCGACGAAAAAAAATTCGTCGCAAAATTCGTCGCAAATTAGCCACGAATACAATCCGTCGCAAATTTGTGATGAACTATATCCGTCGCAAAATTCGTCGCAAAATCCATCGCAAATTTCATTGCAAATTTACGACGAACTCAATCCGTCGCAAATTCATCGCAAATTTCGTCGCAAATTTGCAATGAACTCTATCCGTTGCAAAATTCGTCGCAAAAATCCGTTGCAAATTCATCGCAAATTTCGTCGTAAATTTGCAACTAACTATGTCCGTCGCAAAATTCGTCGCAAAAATCCGTCGCAAATTCGTCGCAAATTTGCGATGAACTATGTCCGTCGCAAAAATTTGTCGCAAATTTGCGACGAACTCTATCCGTCGCAAAAATCCGTCGCAATTTCGTCGCAAATTTGCGACAAACTCTATCAATCGCAAAATTCGTTGCAAAATTCGTCGCAAAAATCGTCGCAATTTTCGTCGCAAAATCGTTGGGAAATTTGTCACGAATTTCGTCAAAAAATTCGTCACGAATTTCGTCGCAAATTTTGTCGCAAATTAGCGACAAACTTTAATGATAGCAAAATTCGACTTAAAATATTCGTCGCTATTTTTACATCATTTCGGCCATAAATTCTTGTCCATATCAATCAAAGGAGACAATGACATATAATTGAAATAAAAAAACGAACAAATCATAAATTCTGACAAACCAGCCATAATGACATATAATTGAAACAAATAACAGAAGAAAAGTTGTAGAGTCTGACATGATGCTATTTGATATCCAATCTTACAATACATTCAAAACATGAACCAAGAGATGGGACAATCATAGAAGACGCAAAAAAACCATACAGAAGAAGACGCGCGGCTTTGGTACGATGGCAGGACACTAAAAGTAGTCACTTTTGTCGAGGCCTGAGGAAATGTCGATACATAAATCAGTCCAAAATATTAAAAAAGCGTTTATGCATGGATGTGGAATTAGGTGTAAAATAACAAAAGGGTTAACAAAAATACGTTTCAGGACGAACATAAATGTTCTTACATATGAATATGAGTGAAATTATGAAAAACCAAGATTATGAAGCAAGCTTATCCCCAACAAGCTAACTAGAAAGACCGGAGAAAATCATCATCATCATCATCATCATCATCGGCATTCTCGGCATCAATGTGTTGGTCATCATTATGCCCATCACCTGTTGGATTGGCTGGAGGTACAGGAGGGTCGTCATAGCGATTGAGGTTAAGGTGTTGCATAACGATTCTCATTTGTTGTTTCAAGTTATGTATTTGTTCATCCTTCTTAACAAGTAAATTATTCAGACGATTCACTTCTTGGATCAATTGCTCGTCTGGTCGTGACCTCCTTCGACCAGTCCCAGTGGATGATGAACTTCCAGGACTATTCGGCATGTACATCTTTGATAATGATCCCATCCCAAATATTTTCCCTTTTTTCGCCCTACTAGTTGCCTCCATCCATAATGCCATATTATCAACTGGTGGCCGAAACTCAAGACAATCATCACTACCACTAGCACTGCTCATTAAAAGTTCATCATATTTTTCCTACATTAACAATATAGATGAAAATAAAATCACTATATATATATCTACCAAAAATATTGAAAGCATTCACGGTTTTCATTTTTTTTTTTTTTGGTAACCCAGGGAACCCCCGCACGGCCGACAGCCGAGGAGTAAACCCTGGGGGCGACACGTGCTAGCCACCACACACGTGCCACCGGTTAAGTCACCCTGCGGCGCCCGGGATTCGAACACTCAACCTTTTGCGAGAGGAAGAGTGCGCGTTCCAGCAGCGCCACCCAGGCGGGTGGTTCACGGTTTTCATTATAGTTTACATATAAGGCAAAGTATAACCTTACATACCTTAACAGCTTTTACTCGATCGTTAATCCATGTCTTATCTTTCTTTTGAAATGTGCATTCAAATGTAGCTACAAATATCGGTTCCGTCCTCAATTCATGTGCCTACAAAATGTAAACATGAGTAATTGAATGAAATTAACTTATAACTCATTTAACAGACTTACCAGTCGTTTGCAATGCTCCGCAATGTTGATAGAGCCCCCAGCATATATGGCTGACCCATCACTAGAACTAGAAGATTGATTCTTTTTATTCTGCTCACAGAGTTGCCGACTCTGTTCAAATACCCAAAATGTGTTAATTGCCGCCCAATTGTCAGCTGTAAAGAAAGACGGCTTCACTTGCTTGCTCTTCGCTCTATTCATGACATTTCGCATAAAATCACTTATTTTCTTATCGAAAATTCTTCTCACTTCATTGTCTTCCGCTTCCTCCCACTTGAACTTCCGCTACAATGAATAAAAACACAAATTGAAAATTATTATGATGATCACATATCCATAACCATGCACCAGACAAATATAGACAGATTTTGTAAAATTCATGTCGGGGAAAATATCTGGTCCTTTAGGTATCGAAAACTACAGAGTTGTTGTGATCCCTTTACATCATTCTTGACCATCAATATACTACACCAAACTTAATTTGTGAAAAAATAAAATATGTAAAACTTATCTGGAACTCATTCCACCACATTTCTTTCACTTCTTGTGAAACACTTCTGTAAGTAATATACTCTCCCATCCAAAAATTTCTTACTATTTTGTTCAATTCCCTCACAACAGACGGAGCATCCGTGAATCTGCATTCATACGAATATTATGCAACATGGACAATTCAATTGACATCAATATCTAAAGCCCTAAATATTACATATACTAAAATAAAAATGAAGTACTTACGAATCTCCAAATGGGCATATGAATAATCGGTTATCTTCTTGACATCTATTTCCGTCAATATTCGATTGTTCCGTCGAATAATGGGGTGGAGTGGAAGGAGAGGGAGCTAAAGGAGATTGAACTGGAGAACGTTCAGTTCGCATGTGGCCAAGTCCCGTAACATGTTGTTGAGGGTTGGAGGAAGGGCCAACGTGTCCATATTGTGACGGACCATACTGTAGTTGAGGGTTAGATGCCGGGACAGGGGAAGAGGAAAGGGACGGGGACGAGGACGAGGAAGAGCCTTGTCTTCTAGGCATGTGACCTCTACGTTTATACTGACAAGTAGGAAGGTTATGCGAATATGTAAAAAACTATTTACACGTATTACGAACACATAATGATGTACATGACGAAACTTACCATTTTGATGGAAAGACTGAGAAAATGTTTCCTTGAAATGAGCTAATGTCGAGTGTTTATGACGTGCAATTTCCTACAAACAAATATACTATGAATCCCATTCATTTTGATATAAAACATCAATGTATGAGCACGATATGAGTGGCCACAGGTATTAAATATCACTATATGAATCGCATTCATTTTGATTAAATTTTTTTTGACAACATACAAAAATTAAAATTTCATTGAAAGTGGGTAGCCACAGGTATTCTAAGTCATTTTATACAGTTTTGTAAGAAAAAAATTATTATTATTGTTAAATTTTTTTTGGGACCTAAAAAAAAATTTCACTAAAAGTTGGTGGCCACCGATATTCTAAGACATTCCGTAAAGTTTTGAAATTTTAAAATTTTAAGCATTTTTAAATTATTATTTTTTAATATAAATTTTTTTCATGAAATAAAAAAAATTTGTCCATACTAAAATTGGGTGACCATAGATAGTCTAAGCCATTAGGTAAAGTTTTCACAATTTTTTTTTGGTAAGATAAGAATTATATATATACTTTTCAACACGAAACATACACGATATGGAACCGAAACACAAAAACCTCGTACCTGAAGCGACATACAAAGTGTCCCAACAGGTGCAAAGGTGTAACGGTAATAGAGCTAAAAGCAGCAAAGCAAGATACAGGAGGGCCTACAAAGAGACCACAAACTAAGGACCAAAACAACCTCAAGGGGTTTGATCAAATATGGTAGCGGAGATACTCCAACTGGCTTGGATCCTACGATTGCGAGGATTGTCTTGTACAGGTTTGAAAGACAAACCTCTATCCCTGGTGAGTTTCACAAGATGATGCCGGATCGCCGGCACGAAGAGGGGTTGGTTCCTGAATAGTATATTATTCCGAGTGGTCTAGATAATATGGCACAAAGCAGCTAAAGAGAACCGAGCAATTCTCTGATCAAAGCTGTGGCCTCCTATATGGCTGGTGGCCCATTGAAGATTTTCTTGCCAAGACTGATTCATCCATGAAAGGCAGCAATTTCCAGCCCAAAACAAGGCAAGAGAACGCGTGACACGACAGGCAAAGAACAAATGATCCACCGAATCAGGTCTACATTTGCAAAAGGCACAAACACCTACTGAAATGCGGTGATAATTAAGCAACACAACCTGTGTTGGGAGCCTATTCAGGGATATCAGCCACAATAAGAAGCCATACCTAGGCGCAATACTGTGGTCCCAAACAAAGGAAGACCAAGGAACAACAGGTTTGGAAATTCTGATCTGCTCCCAAGCTGAAGCCACCGAAAAATCACCCAATTGGTTGCCTTTCCATACCAAGCGATCAGGCCTATGCAGCACCAGAATAGGGACATTTTCCGGCCATGAATGAAAGGATTGAAGCATATTTGAGGCCTGCCAGGAACCAGAAACGAAGTCCTGCACCGTAGCCTCCCTGGGTATGCCCGAACAATAGATGTCCCTATTCGAAAAGAACTCCGAAAGAGGGCCTTTAGGATGCCAAGGGTCAAACCAAAAGGATACTGATGAACCATCACCAATTTGCCACTTGAAGAACATATGAAAATCCCGCCGAATGTGAAGGACTTTTTTCCAGGCCCAGGAACAAAAGGTCGGCTGGGGCACTATCCAAAAATTTTTGTTCTTAAGAAACGTGGAATGAATCCACTTATACCAAAGTGATTCCTTATCAGTAAAGAGAGTCCATATATGTTTGAGCATTGCGGCAAGATTGCAGTCAAGAAGGCTACGAATACCCAAGCCGCCCTCCTTTTTGGGGAGACAGACATCATTCCAAGGGACCCTAGCTCCACCAACGCCAAGGTCTGGACCCTTCCATAGGAATTGTCTAAGAATCATTTCGATTTTGGACAGAACCGAACGTGGGAGCATGAACACACTAGCCCAAAAGACTTGAACAGCATGAAGGACAGATTTTATGAGCTGAAGTCTACTAGCAAAGGATAGAAATCTTTGGGACCATGAACGAGCACGCGCAGTAATGGCATTTACTAATGAGGTACAATCCGCTTTGCTTAACCTGGACGAGATAATCGGAACCCCAAGGTAACGAAAGGGAAGCGTACCTTCATTAAAACCAACAAATTTCGGGTCTGTTCTCTGCTTTGCGATGTGCCACCAGAGAAGAAGAGCTCGCTTTTGTTTACATTAGACTTCAATCCCGACCATTTAGAGAATAGGTCCAGGCCTTCCTTAAATAAGGTAGCTGAGCCTATATTTCCTTCAAGGAATAAAAGGACATCATCGGCAAAGAACAAGTGGGTTAAGCCAACTGCCTTGCATCTCCAGAAGAATCTGAACTCCGGACGCCTAGCTTGAGTGTTGAGAATCCCCGAGAGAACTTCCATCACTAAAGTAAATAAGTAGGGAGACATCGGGTCCCCTTGTCTTATGCCTCGTTCACTTGGAAAAAAACCCATGTAACTCTCCATTAAAGGCAATGGAGAATTTAGGGGATGTAACACACTCCATGGTTAGTTTGATAAACAACTGCGGGAATCCAAAAGTCTGAAGAACCGTTTCCAAGAAAGCCCAATCTACAGAGTCATAAGCCTTCTGGAAGTCAACCTTAATTACGCACTTTGGCCGATAAGGAACACGGTGAAAGCCCGCGAATAACTCTTGTGCAAGGAGAATATTATCACTTATCCTCCTTCCCTTGACAAATGCATTCTGGGAATTGAAGATAATGGACGGCAGAACAAAGGCTATTCTATTAGCCAAAATCTTTGTAATGCATTTGTATATCGTGTTGCAACACGCAATAGGCCTAAAATCATGCATAGATAAGGCATTGGGAACCTTAGGCACAAGGGTGAGAATCGTAGCATTAATCTCCTTTAGAAGCGATCCTGATCTAAAGAAGTCCTTAATGGCCAGCACTACTGAAGGCCCCACAACTTCCCAAGAAGATGTAAAGAAATCAACATTAAAACCATCAGGTTCTGGAGCTTTACCTTTGGCAAGGGAGAACATTGCATTCCGAATTTCAGTATCAGTAACATCCCTAGAAAGGAAAAGAGTCCGGTCATCAGTAAGGTTGCGATTAACCACTGCCCGAATATCAGCGGACGTCGGCCGCATGGTGGGATAGCTCACCTTAAGAAGAGTCTCAAAATATGAGACAGTATGGTTATGAACCATATTTGGATTAGTGAGGACAGCATCATCTTCATCCAAAACCGAAAGGATACGATTATAGAGATGTCTCTTATTGACAAAGTGGTGGAAATATTTAGAGTTCATATCCCCTTCTATCAACCATCTAATCCGTGATTTTTGTTTAAAGAAACTCTCCTCTTGAAGCCTGAGATTGGAGAATACCTGGAGCTGTTCCTTCTCCAAGGTCGCCAAGTCCTCACTAAAAGGGTCCAGCGCCAATGCGTCTTGGGTAGCCAACAGTTCGGCCCTTGCTTGAGAAGTCCGCATAGAGATGTCCGAGAAAGAATCCCGGTTGAGCTGCTTAAGCCTCCCTTTGAACATTTTAAGTTTTTGACAAAGTACAAACATGGGAGTTCCCCCAATGCGAGCATCCCAAACCTGAGCAACAAGCGTTGGGAATAAAGGATGAGACATCCAGAAATTGAAGAATTTAAAAGGCTTTCTTGAAGGGGTAGGTCGGGCAATTCTGACAATAATAGGAGTATGATCCGAAACTCCATGGGCTAAAAAGTTAGCCTCCGAGAAAGAAAACGAATTGAGCCATTAAGCATTGATCAATGCTCTATCAATCTTCCTTTGTTTTCGGGAGTCACCTGAAGAAGTCACCCAAGTAAACCGATGGCCTATATATCTTAGATCCTCCAGGCCAGCTTGGTCTAAGCACTGGTTGAGTTCATCAAAAGACGGAATCCATGAATTAGAACTTCTCAGTCTATCCGAGTTGTAATGGATTGCATTGAAGTCGCCTGCCACCAACCAAGGTTCCGACTCAAAAAGTTCACTGGATGTTACAAGGTCGGCCCATAAGGGGTGCCTAGCAATGAATGTATGCTCTCCATAAACAACAGAGAAGAAGTAGGTCTTATTGAGAGCCAAAAGACGGATATGGCCATGAATGACTTGAGCGGAAAGAGAGATAACTTCCAGGTCTACCTCTTGGGGTTTTCACCCAATCCAGATTCTACCACGAGGAGAGAAATTGTAGTTGGCAGTCCACGCCCAATCAGGTAAAAGCCCAGTAGAGATCTTATCAAAAAGAGACGGATTAATTTTCGTCTCAAGGATGCCAATACAAGAGATATTGTGAGTGCGAACCAAGGCTCTTATTTCCGCTTGCTTAAGAGGATCACCAAGGCCTCTAATATTCCATATAGCAAAAAACATATAGAGATAAGGAGAGAGGTTACCGCCGTTTAGAGCCGCCCCGATTGGGTTTCGGTTTGGCCTTCTTGGTGGAAGCAGGATTGCTCGCTGAGCTGGGGTTTAACGCCGGACAAAGCACTGGTTTTACCAATCCTTCCTGATTAAGGTCGCCCCCCGCGGGATCATTGTGGACAGTATCTTTGACGGTCCTAGAAGGGGCCAGACTGGTTTGTGCAGTAAGAGGCTCTTTCGATCTAGCCTTCGAGACAGGGGGGAGAGTCCTCCACCTGGTCGCAGTCAGCACTACTAGCTGAGTCCTCTGTATTAGCTGCTGATGCAAAGGACGCCTCAGAGGACTCCAAAGAGGATGACTCAGGTTC
The DNA here is from genome assembly GCA_031216285.1 of Syzygium syzygioides. Taxonomy (NCBI): domain Eukaryota; kingdom Viridiplantae; phylum Streptophyta; class Magnoliopsida; order Myrtales; family Myrtaceae; genus Syzygium; species Syzygium syzygioides. The sequence continues at coordinate 5,994,244 of CM062246.1, read as the reverse complement.
AGGAATAGGGAAGACGTTCTCAGCCTCCTTCGCATGGCTTGAGCTCGGAGCATTAGATTCCTTAAGGGGCATTAGTGCAAGGGACAAATTAGAAGATCCCCGCTTCTTTTTGATTGTCTGCCAATTATCCTCCACAAAAGGGGCCTTATTATTTGCAGCAATTGGGTTAGGACTGGCTTGAGGTTTCCCAATGGGCACCTCCACAGGAGCAGCACACCTATGGCCGAAGGTTCCACAAGTCAAGCAAGAAATAGGGTGCCACTCATACTCCACTTTAATAGACCAGGTTTCACCATTCAGTATGACATCCACCGATTCCAGCAGGGGCTGGGATGCTTTGAGCTCAATACATACTCTAGCGTAAGAAATCATATGCATTTTCTCCGTCTGCATGTCTACATGTAACGGTTTTCCAATCGGGCTTGTCACCGCACTGATGCCCGAGGCAGACCAAAGTGCATAAGGAAAATTCCTTAGTTTAACCCAGACCGGAAGGGAATGGTGTTGATTTTTCTCCAACTTCAGTGCTGGGTGCCACTGCTGAAGAATCATTGGCACCCGGAGGATTGTGATTGGGCCACTATCCAATATCTTCCTTCGAAAGGCTTCATCCGGAATATGAAAGAAGTAGAATCCATCCACATTAGCTAAGACATCTGTTACCTGTGTCCCCCAAAGACTTTGAACAGCCTTTTCAGTCAACTTAAAAGGCAATTTCTTGCCTACAAAATAACCCACTATGCATTCCAACCACATAGGGTTGATGTCCTCTAGGATCTCCTCGGAGATTCTCACCACCGGCTTTCCATCTTCCATGGACAGAGGAATATATGATAGGGAATACCCCTTCATTGCTAACTTAGCAACAGCGGCCCACGATCGCTGGGTTTGCTGTGCTTGGTCTCTATTAGGTGGTATAGCCACCACTTCATCTCCTCCTGAAATTCCAGCATCCACAGAATCATTAGGGGGAAACTTGAACCGATTTCTCCCTCTGCTTCTGCTTCGCCTAGAAAGCTTCTGACCTTGCTGAGTGTGGATAGCCTCCGCAGCAATAGGAGGCTTGCTGCGTCCACGACTACGAGGGTGATTTGTTACCTCAATCGGCTTTCCAGTACCTTTTGAATTACCAGGGACATCAGCTTTCTCTATAACACCAGAACTTGCAATTCTGTGGTTAGTATTGGAGGGGCCAGATCTTGCAACAGCTAGTTGCTTGGAAGGCTTAAGGGATCCCTTGCCTTGCTCAGGTTCACCTACAACCTTAGTAGCCTCCGAAAGGGGGATAGACCCCCCAGTGTGTTGATTCCCAGCCATATGCAGACTTAAAATGCCATAGAGAAGGGGCACAGCGATACAGCACAAGGAACACCGAGAATCTCAGCACCAAAGATCAAGCCAATCTTTAGTGAGGGCCACCAAGAGACACCACAGCAGTTAACCAAGACAAGAATCAGACGGAAAAACCAGTCTAGAAGCCCAGAACACGAGTTGCACCAGACGGGTGTACTGTAGCAAAAGAGCAACGAAACCCAGAAAACCCAGAATAGCTGGAACAACCAGAGGCTTGCAAAACAGAGATCCTTCAGGCAAGAGGCTACGAAGTACCTGGCTACTCCCAAACCAAGAGTACAGGAGGATTCTACTCCACGATCACACAGAATCGGGCAAAATCCCCAACCGGGTGAACAGGAGCGAAGAACAGCAGATGAATTGCAACCCAGAACAGCTGACCCGATTTGTAGAGGCTACCCCAAGCTTGATCCACTCGTCCAGAGAAAGGACAACTGCTGGCGAAGCCCAGCACCAAGGGTCAGCAAGAAATAACGACCAGAGAGCTCAGAATCGGCAGTCATCCAAGCAAGATGAACAGTGCCAAAATCGCCCAGAAACGAGAGAGAGTCTGCACTTTGCAGGGAGCACCGAACCAGACGTAAATGAAAAGTATAAGTTTTCACAATTTTTGTCCTTATTCATTTTAATAATTTTTAGGGCACGTTAAAAAAATTAAATATAACTAAAAGTGGGTAGCCACAGGTATTATAAGTCATTCCGTGAAGTTTTGAAAATTTTTAAATTCTAATTTTTTTTTGCCATCTGAAGAAATTTACATTTCACTACAAATTGATGGCCACATGTTTTCTAGGCAATTCTGTGCAGCTTTGAAATTTTATATGTTTTTAATTTTTTCACCCAAAAAAAATAAAAATTTTCCTCACAATAGGTGACCACATTTATGTTAATCCATTTTATAAGGTGATGGAAATTTTTAATTTTTTAATATTTTTTCCCCTGGAACGTTAAAAAATATAAATTTCATTGAAAATGGATGATCACTATTAATTTTTGCCATTTTGTGATATTATGAAATTTTAGTTTTTTAAAAATTTTAAAAAACTTTTACGGTCAAATTTCATATTTGTTGCCAACATATACCGTTGTTTTAATTTTCCGTGATTTTTCTTGATTTTTTATAAAATTGTTCAATTTTCAAGCATTTTCTGTGAAAACGCTTAATCAATCACCCTATCGTCATTTAACGCTTAATCATCTACATAATAGACAAATTAACCAGTCGACCATCGATCAAAGCCACATGCAATCCTGAAATCGACCCGTAACTTAGCCAACGAAAAGTGATCCTAAATAATCCTTAAACAAGTCCGACTAATTACCTAATTATACTAACCAAGGTTTGGGGAGTTGCTTACTTGGTTCAAGGACAACAAAAACCAGCCGATAGAACAGTGGCGGTCCCGGCACGAGCATGAGCCTAAATGATGACTAGTCGGCCAGATGCTCGGCCACGACTGGGCGAACAACGGTGGAGCTCGGCGGCGACGGCGTCAGGGGCGGCGACGGTGTAGGGTGGCGGCGACGGCGTCGGGGGCGGCGACGACGTCGGGCGACGACGATGGCGGCGAGCAGGGGCGACAGCCTCGGCCGGCGGCTGGTCGACGGCATCACGGCGGCGCCGGTGGCCGGGCGGCGACAACGATGACGACGACGTCGGCGGCGGCTGGCTAGCGGAAACGGCGGCTGTGCTTTGGCTGGCCGGCTCCTAGCGGGCCGGCGAAGGGGGCGAGGCTGGGCGGCAACGACGGCTGGCCGGTGCTGGGACGCGACTGGCGCGAAGGCGGGCGACGAGGCGGAGCGAGGGGGCGACCAAGGGGGGCGAGCGACGGGCCGGGGGGCTGGCGGCGAGGTGAGGGCAGGCGACGAGGCCGGGGAGAGAGCGTGACGAGGCAAGGGGCGGTCAGCGAGGCGGGGGCGAGGGCGCGATCGGCGGCGGGGCGGGCGACTGGCGGGGGGGCCTGTGGGACGACCGGCGACGGGCGGGGGGGCCTGCGGGCCGACCGGCGACGGGTGGCAACGGCTGGGCGGCGACGGTGACGGCGACAGCAACGGCTGCGAGGGCGACGGGCGGGGGGGACTGTGCAGATCGAGCAGGGGGCGGTGTCGGGGAAGGGGGTAAGGGTAATAACGATGCAAATTTGCAACGGACCCTAATGTTCATCGCAAATTTACGACGGACTTGCTCCGTCCGTCGCAAATTTGTGACCGACCTGCTTGTCCGTCGCAAATTTTCCACCAATAAAAATTCCAAATGAAAACAAAAATCCGTCACAAATTTGCGACGGATTAATTTTTCCATCGCAAATTTGAACGGCAAAATTTCCTTCCTAAAATTTGCAACGGACTCAACTTTCCGTCGCAATTTGCGATGGACTAATCTGTCCGTCGCAAATTTGCAATGGATTTTTTTTATGCCGAAAATTTCGAGCGGTAAAAATCTTCTCGCAAAATTTACGACGGACTCAACCTGTCCGTCGCAAAATCCACTTTCCGTCGCAAATTTGCAACAGACTGTCTATATCGGTCGCAAATTTTGCGATCGACAAAAAATTTCCTGCAGAAATAAAAATTTGTCGCAAATTTGCGACGTAAAAAAAATTCCGTTGCAAATTTACGACGGTTTAAATTATCCGTTGCAAATTTCGAACGGCACAAATTCTCTCGCAAAATTTGCGACGAACAGGTTCAGTCCGGCGCAAATATGCACATACTACATGAACAGTGTAAATTTGTGACGTCTTTTTTTCGGTCAAAAATTTAGCATCTCATTTATTTGGGTTCTAAATTTTCTACATCTTTTTTTCAATCCAAAATTTTGGCATCTCAAATTTTGCAATAGAAATTAGAATATCGGAAATGTTAGGGCACGTTAATAATATTAGACTTATCGGTATTTAGGGACAAAATTTCGGACGATCGATTAAATTAAAAAGAATAATCGACAATAACAATAATAAAAAAACACAATAACAATAATAACAAGAACAATAATGATAACAACCAAAATAGCACTTGTAGCATTAATAATTACACATCTGTAGTGTTTTGTGACAAAAATTTTAATCTTCATCTTCGTCTTCGTCCTCGTCCTCGTCTTCATCATCTGTTTGAAAATCAGATTCTAAACATTCTTATACATTTAACTCGTAAATTTCAGTTGGATCCACATCTATCATTGCTCCACACGGATCTTGTAAAGTTGGTATGTTATATTCCTCAATTTCAACCGTATTACACACTTCCTCTTGATGGTAGGCTCTATCCTTCCAGTGTTCTTCGATTTTCCTCCGTGCTTTGATTTTACATACAGCCCACCAATCAGCTTTGTCACGTTTCAAACTAGGATATGATGTATAACATACTTGAATTGCTTGTTGTGCCAAGACAAATGGTTCATACTTCATATACCTTTTCTTGTGATTTATTTTAACCAAATTGAACTTCATATGCACCTTCATTCCTTTGACGGGATCGAACCACGTGCACTTAAATAACACAACCCGCATCATTAACGGTCGAGGGTACTCTATCTCTATGATTTCATCTAACAAGCCATAAAAATCATCTTTCGAACTGTACTGTCACCATTGGATGACCGAACAGACACACCACTATTCATTGTGGATTTTCCCATTCCATATTCTTGAGTATGAAAATTATATCCATTTATGAAATATGCTGGCTAACTTCGAACTCTTAACTGTGGACCCCATGACAGATGATATAGCAATCCTTGCCCTCCAATTTCATCATAATTACTATGAACCTAAGGTTACACATGCAAAGTCAATAATATATATTTAACTAAATGATGTATATAATTTTAATAACTTGGTTTTGATCCATAGACAACTTACATATGTCTTAAACCATGCTGCAAATTGTTCATCGCACAAACGGTCAAACTCATTTGATTGTAGTCCAAACATTAAAGTTTGGAAAATCCTAATATTAAAAACCATATCATTATTAGCAAATATTTGACACGCAAAATATATATTTGCAAATTTACACTTACTTGAAGTATAGCTCGATTTTTGAGTAGTTCAGTAAAATATAAGTATGGGCTGCATGAAATTCTTCGCCTGATAAGTAACGAAACTGACATACGCCGCTTAGTCGACTCAGATAATTGAAAATAGATAATGCTGTGCAATTGGGATCATTGGGGCCCTCATTATTTCTGCCTGCTCTCTGCCTCTTGCACTGAACGTGCAGCTCAAAATAATATGATGCAAATGTCGTCACTTCTTCCACAATATATGCATTACAAATTGAAGCTTCAACATGTGCCTTATTCTTCACTTTTTTCTTCAAATGATATAAGAATCTAGTTGAAATAGAAAGAAGCTTATCGGAACATATTATATGATAAACTTATTTGAACTGTATTTTAAAAAAAATATTACCTCTCAAATGGATACATCCATTGAAATTGGATGGGACTTACAACTTTAGTCTCATAAAGCAAGTGAACTAAGAGATGCTCCATCGAATCAAAAAACGCTGGAGGAAATATCCTTTCTAAATTGCAAAGAATAATTGGAATATCTCTCTAGTTTTTCCATGTGCGATGCTTTTAACACTGTCGAGCAAATATCATGGAGGAAATTGTTTAATTCTGTAATGGCGCCCCATACAAAGTTCGGTAGAACTTCCTTCAAAGCTATTGGAATTAGTTTTTCCATCAGAATGTGACAATCATGACTCTTCAAACCTGTCAACTTGCATTCATTCAAATCAACACATCTCCCGAGGTTTGAAGCATATGCATCAGAAAACCGCACAGATTTCAACCATTGACAAACAACTCGCCTCTGCTCCTTATCCAATGTATAAACTGCTTTCGATTTTGGTCCCCTGCTGCTTGCATCCACAGCTAGTATTGGCCGATCGCAAATATCTCTCATATCTTTTCTTGCGTTCAAGTTGTCTTTTGTTTTTCCGGCGACATCCATCACAGTATTTATGATATTATCGAAAACATTCTTTTCTATGTGCATGACGTCAAGATTATGATGAATAAGATGGGCCTTCCAATATGGTAGATCCCAAAATATACTGCATTTTGTCCACTTATGTGTACTTCCGTACGCAAAAGTCATGCCGTGCGGATTCTCAACAACAGTTGGAAAGTCTTGCACACGCTCCCAAATTTGATCGCCAGTCAACCTCACTGGTGGACGCATTTTTTCAGTCTTATTCTTGATGAACTCTTTCTTATTCCTTTTGAAAGGATGACTTGACGGTAAAATTATCTGTGACAGTCAAAATAGCTAGGCTTCTTTCCATATTTTAATCTAAATGACTTTGACCTCTCCAAACATATCGGACATCTTAAGATCCCAGCTATACTCCATCCAGATAACATTCCGTAAGCTGGAAAGTCATTTATCGTCCAAAGATGGGTAGCCTTCATAACAAATGTTTGATCGATAAAAACGTCATATGTAAGGACACTTTCAGCCCATAGCCGTTGTAACTCCTCAATCAATGGTTGCATATAAACATTTATCAACTTTTTCGGATTTTGCGGCCCTGTCACGATCAATGTCAAAAACATATAATGTGTCTTCATGCACATACCAAGTGGAAAATTGTACGGCGTTAAGATAACTGGCCAGCATGAATAACTTTTTCCTGTTTTCCCAAATGGAGCAAATCCATCGGCACAGAGACCTAACCTGATGTTGCGAGGCTCCATTGCAAACTCAAGGTATGTTCTATCAAAATGTTGCCATGCCTCCGCATCTGAAGGATGACACATTAGACCCTCTTCTGTTTCATGATTTGCATGCCAAGTCATGTGTTCAACAGTGGCTTTAGACGCATAAAGCCTTTGCAATTTGGGGATTAAGGGCAAATAAAACATTTGCTTGCATGGTCTACACTTCTGATTACTGCCCGGCCTCCTGTTAATCTTGTACCTAGGTTGGCTACAGAATTTGCAAGATTCTGCATTTTCATCATCTCTCCAATATATCATACAACCCCTACTACATACATCAATCCTTATAACCGGAAGACCTAAGTTATCCACTAGCTTTTTCATATCATAAAAATCACTTGGCATGTTGTTATCATGAGACAATGATTCCCGCATTACTTCAACCAAAGAGTTGAAGCAATTCGCAGACACATTATGCTCTGCCTTGATATTTAATAATCGGGCCGTCACCGATAACTTAGTGTGGTCCTCACAACCTGCCCATAAAGGTTCATCTGCTGCTTTCAAGACATCCCAAAACTGATTAGATTGAAAAGTTTCATTATACACATTCTCCTCAAAATCCATTATTCCTATATCTTCCAATTGTGAAGTATAACTAGTACCCACTTGTTCACGCGTAGGAGTAAAACTAGTACTTGCATGCTTTGATTCTGTGACAAAATTATAACTAGCTGCATCAATCACCATCCGCTCATATGGGTTCAATTGCTCATAATAGCCACATTCTTCCCTAACTGAAAATTGGTCACTTCTTCCATATCCTTCATCAGAAATAAATGGCTCACCATGGGAAGTCCAATTATATGGACACCTTAACTTATTTCCATTCATAAACTCATATTTACTACTAGCAAAGTCTAAAAATAGTTCCAACCCAATACGAAACTCATCTGTCAATCTTTGACGTCCAGGTAAGTTCTTATTATACATCTAAACCCTTTCTCTTTGCATTATATCTGTATTAAAATAAAAAACTATGGTAAAATATTTAAAATATCATATCTATTATTCTTAATTAAAATCATAAAATTTTGGAAATTATAATTTTTGTTATTCACGCAACAATTAATATGAAATTGCAAAAATAGAAAAAATTACAATGTAAAGAAGACTTACCCAAATATTTGACTGAAATATTGGTAGGAGAAAGTGATCAATTTGATGAGAATTGCAATGTCCACTTGGATTGCAAGACCTTCAATTAGGCACATACCCAAAAAAGAATAATCACTTAAGAATCATTTTTTAATAATTTTTAATGTGCGATGGAAACGGAATTCATCCGTCACAAATTTGCGACAAATAAATGAAAATTCCATCTCAAATTTGCGACGGAAAACTATTTCCGTCACAAATTTTGCGACGGAATAGAGCATTCGTCGCAAATTTGCGACGGAATAGAGCATCCGTCGCAATTTGCGACGGAATAGAGCATCCGTTGCAAATTTGCGACGGAATTTTCATTTATTCGTCGCAAATTTGCGACGGAATCAAGTATCCGTCGCAAATTTGCGACGGAAAATATTTCCATCGCAAAACGGCGTGGCCGTTCGGCCTCACCCAAAGGCCGGCGAGGTGTCGCCAGTCGCCGGTCGTTAAATCGGTCATGCCGATACCAAAAAAAAAACAAACATAAACATATATTAAAAAAAAGAAATTACAATGCAACGACGAATAGTCACAAAGCTAGCTATGGCACTTATCGGTACAAAAGCTTCACCGAGATTAATATGTACGTGCGCGGATTTTGCTGATTTCAAACATATGAAAGAGGGAGAAAAGCAAGAGAGAGCGAGAGAGAGAGATAGGGTTGGAATATCACGGGCTGATAAACTATGAATTTGCGACGGACGTTCATTTTTGTCCCAAATTTGTGACGGATTTTGCGACGGTTTTATTTTCCGTCGCAAATTTGCGACGGATTTTGCGACGAACTTTTTTCCGTCGCAAATTTGCGACAGATTGTATTTTCCGTCGCAAATTTTCGACGGAAAAAAGTTCGTCGCAAAATCCGTCGCAAATTTGCGACGGAAAAAGGTTGGTCGCAAATTTTGTGTTTTTTTGTAGTGGAAGGATAGGGTCTGTCTTAGAGTCATTGGTCAATAAGGATTAGGTAGATGATGGACATGGAAACGGATCCCGTAATCCGCTCCGATTACCTGTTTAATTCAAATGCTTTTGCCGATCCATCGGAAGGAACGTTGCTGGATCGCAAGTGCAAGTTGTTGCAGACATATTGGCATGGGCTGACAACTTTTTTCTAGTTTAGCAATTCTAGTTATTAAACTAATTGATCCATAGGCATGTTCTTTTTTTAGGGCTCATACGGATGGTGTAAATACAGTTTCTGCTTTATATACATCCGTGCATGTGTCCCGGGTCGAATGTTTGGGAACGATTCATACGGATGGTGTAAATACAGTTTCTACTTTATATACATGCATGCATGTGTCACAGGTCAAATGTTTGGGAATGACCTGTGCGGTGACTTAGGCTTTTCTCGATCGCTCGCTCACGATCGTAGAGAGAGAAACTAGAGAGAAGCTATGGGAGAGAATGAAAATGCTTCTATTGATTTGGATGATCAAAATGAGAAGAAGGACACCCAATAGAGGGCTTCGGATTACATCCATTGATCGATTCTTGAACGAGTCGCCGATATTGCACCATCCCGTCCACCAACCACCAACCGAGAACTCTCTAGAACACGGCAGAATTACCGTATCGCCCGTCTATGGGAATGTTCCAAAAGCTCCATTAGGGCTTGGACAAGCCTTTGTCAATAATGCACGGTCCTTTGCGCTTGAAAACCTTGCGACCGTGACACATGCATACATACATAGATATATGTATGGGATGTACACCGTCAAAATAAACTATTTTTTATGTAAATAATCATGAATAGAAACTTTGCTCAATTAATTAATGGGATGTATCCACAGTCCACTTTCCAAAATTAAAATTTGTTCACGTATCACCACTTATATATGAACTTATTACACTTCAGTATTTTTTCTTGATTAATTAATGGAACTGATCCATCTATTAAAATTAATAAAAGCCGGCTACAACTACCATTGAAAAAGGGAAAAATAAACGAGAATTTGCATGCATTCCACGCCTAGTGTAACGTGGACAACAATTGAAAACAAGAACAAAACATCATTGACATACACTATTAGCATTGGTCATGCAGAGTGTCATGCCCTGTGATACATATAAGTAAAATCTAATTTGCTCTTTAATCACTGTCATGTTAAAAAAATCAAAAATGAGGGTAATTTAGTCTTTTAGAGAGTCAATAGAAAAGCTTAAGATTAATTTTAAAATTAATACCAAGAACTCCAAACTAGTACACTCATGCCACATTTATCCCAAACTAATTTTTATGTTACAAAAAATTACAAACTGGTACCCCCAAACCACATTTACTTTCAAGCTGGTGCACATGTGCCACATTTACCCCCAAAATATCCCAAATTTACCATATTTATGTATATGTATACCTCTTTCAGAAAACCAACTCAAACTAAAAAAAGCCCGCTCAAATTAGAGACATATTCTCAATAGAGGGTATTTCGGTCTGTGGACACGGAGTGAAAATCGATTTTTATGTACCGGTTAAATATGTTATATTGATTGCTATTCATCATTAAACATGTTTATATGGTAAGTCTTGTCATATGAAAGCAAAATTGGTCATTACTATGTAGAAGAAATTAGTGTATCAAAGATTATTTACTAATTCTTATACGCACCTATTAAACATATTAGTAATTTATATTTACAACATGGAATAAGAGGCATAACCAAGAACAAGTTTGTGAACTCAACGCCTTGCTCGGTCCAATGTAGTAGTCTTGAATCTAACCCTTTAGAAAGAACTCTCACACGTATCCATTAATAGTATCTTCAAATCGACCCTCATTCTTATTAGGATTTTGTTCAAAAAAATGTCCTCAAGACATTGGTTAAGCAATCAAATAAGAAAAATATTGTCATTTTCAATGCATTAACTATCCTCATAATGCATAATCAATATATTGAAAATCGAAAATTTCTTATTTAACAAGTACCATTTGAGCGGTGATTAACAATATCCACTTTAATTAGTAATACTTAACCAACTTATTGACATTTATTATTTGAGAAATTACTATCATTTGTTGCATTCTACCAATCTCAGACACTTAATACGTGATTTGAGTAAAGGATCTCTAGAATTTTTCCGTTTGAAGGGGTTTGAATTTTAAGCATAGATTTTACTAGGTTTGTGATCATTAAAAAAACTCAGGTGTTATACATCTTCCAACTTGTATCCTAAAATACTAGAATCATTGCATGTGGAAAATCTATTAGCACGTGGTAATTTAAAACACCCTATGGCGTAGTTGATGGATTGAGTTTTGCTCTTTACTTTTCATTTAATTGAAATCTCACTACCATATGCTTTGACTTATTTTTACTCCAAAACACATTAAACTTTCACAACATACTAATATTGGCACATAAACCCCCTTATACTTTTGCATATTTTTTTTTAAAATTTGGATGATCTTCAAATTTTGGAGGGAAATCAAAAAAACATTTTCACTTTTGTTAATCAAGAACAAATAGGCCCTACAATTTTTTCCTACAAAATGAGGTTATCACGTATTATCCAGAAGTTAAAAAATTGAAAAGTGAGAAAATACAAAGGCAATTGGGATTTATGAATATGATTTTAACAGAGATATAAAGAATTACGTGTTTACTTGCAATTTGTTAGTTTAGAGATATATAGGACTAGTCATATTACCACTATTTTGCCTGGGCAAATCTCCTATTAATTTTTGTGTATATAAGAAGAAAACATTTGAAAAGATAGTCATATCTAGTTTGCCAGCCATTAACCCATTAATCAATATCTTTACTCGCTCTTTTTTTTCCATTTTTTGTTCATCGTTCTTGACCTGATTTTCAAATAATCAAAGAAGTTCATATGATGTATTTGGCCATGCCAGAATTCTTGCTAAAGAAGGAAAGACGTTCTTTTTTTTTTAACCTATCGAGTATTTATCCAAGAATATCATTTATTTGAGGATAAAGTTCCTAAACTTGGTTGACTTTACCTTAACCCAGTTATTTTAGTTGGAGTATTTATCCAAGAATCTATGAAGTATATCATGAATTGTCACGAAAGATGGACTGAAGATAATCAACATGACATAATCAACATGAAATTGAACTATTGACCGGAAAAAGTTTGAAATGAAGTAATGTTTGAAGTGGGCTTTGATATGGCTTTGGATAACAATGGCTTTGAATTAGTTAAGTCCTCCAATAATGTCATGCCAAGCATCACAGTTTATCCAAGAATCGTCAAGATTCAAGATAAGTACTCCATATGGGAGTGAGATCTCGTACTTGTGTTCATTAATCCCATTGCCTTCACTACAAAGTAATCGGTCCACCCACGTTTATAAAAGCACATGAGAGCGAACATCTCTCGTTCAAAAACAACAAAAGCCTGAGAAGAAGGAGAGATTCTGTCATCGCTTTCGAGTTCATTAAAATGGCGATTAGGCATCCCGAATTTTCGTTTCAACCCACCGACGAACACCTCTTTTTCCATTACTCGTTGTGGAGGCTGAATCAAGAACCACTGCCCAATCCAAATGTCGTTCGCGATTGCGACGTGTACGGCGGTGGCGATCCCTGGAATATCTTCAACAAGGATAGGGACGAGAAGTTCTATGTCTTCACCGTGTTGAAGAAGAAGAACAAATCGAGAGTGGATAGAACTGCTGGCTCAGGTACTTGGAAGGGCGAACAGAGCCACGAAATCAGGGATTTGCGAGGTAAGCTAGTTGGCTATAAGAAACTCTTCACTTTCAAACCGAAAGCCAGCTCGAGTGCAGAAGCCGACAAGGCCAAGAATGGGCACTGGATCATGTATTGAGTACTCGACACATCCCCACATTGTAAGTGTCTCTTTCCTTTTCGGTTGTGAAATATTCCAAATATGCGTTTAGTCGGTATATCTTTCTTCATACTTCAATTGATATGGTCAGTCCTTGTCTTAAACACGATATAGACCATTCTCATTGTGACTTGATTGTAGACCATTCTCATTGTGACTTGATTGATCAAGATAGTATTTGCTTTTACCATAACTCAATTCTGGGCTGCATGAACATTCTAGGGCATAATTATTCTATCATACGTTTGATATATGTATTTTAGTTGTTTAATTTCTTTCTATTTCTTTTATCAAAGGGAAAGGATAATTTATTTTGATTAAATATTATGAGGACAAACTCAGGAGGGAGTGAGATTTTCATCGTGAGGCTTAGAGTAAATACATAGACTTTTCTCATGTAATTAACCTTAGGGAAAATCAAATTTCTTCTCATAAATAATGATTAATAAGTGTTCAATACACTCATCGACATAATTTTTCTGTAATATAAGGGGAAATTGACCAATTTAAATTAAATTAGCTATATTTTTCGACTTCTTACTAGCGATGACCGTAATATAAGTGAATAGAGACATCACTTATAAATTTCTTCTGGATTGTTTAGGATGAAAATTAAATTTTTCTATGGATTAAGTAAGAAAAAAATTCGCAATTTCATTGAATTTGTCTAAAAAATTATTTGATTGTGTTTAGAATACTATCAATGTATTAAGCACATCAATTTTGTGAAATGAGTCATAAAAGTTAAATTTTATTTCAAAGAACTCATTACGGTTTTTTTTGCCATATGTAGATTGGGTTTACCTGATTTGACTAATTTAACAAGTTATAAAGCTGTTGTTCTGATGCCTATTTAATTAAAAGGTCGTGCTTGAATTGAATTTTCTGACGCGATTATTAAATGGACATATTCAGATCGATTTACTTAAAAATATAATTTTAAATTGACATGGCACGCTCGACTCATAAACACCTAACAATATATCTTTAACTTGGTGCTTTTATGGATTCTAACTATTTTGATCCAACTTTGAAGCATTAGTGATGGATAATATAACTGTATTTATGATCCGTCCACAAAAAGATTAGGGTATAAAAGGAATTCTTTGATTAATCAGTTAATTGTAAATCTTGACTTGGTTGATCAAGAAAATGTGATTTTGCCATGACACAACTTTGGCTCCCACTAGGTTGCATGTACATTGCTAGGACACATTTTTGCTATCATACCGTTCATATTGGTCATAATCTCTTTTTATTTTATTTTTTTATCATGGGAAAACGCTAATTCATTTTGTCTAAATATCATGCAGGAAACAGGGTGTGTCTTATGCGTGATCAGCAACAAATACGCCGAAAAAGCAAACAGAAAGGCGTGCCGTAAGCTGCACGGGCGTGTGCAAGTTGAAGAAGAGAATCGACGAGCAAAGAAGGCACGCCCACTCTGCTATGATCACCCAAATGCCGTCGACGATCGTTCCACTGTGTCGCCGCCACTCAAGATCAACCAGCCGCTTTCCTGGGTTTCGACGAAGACGCTGTTTTCAATCCACCTCCTGCCGTGACTCCGATTGTGGATTTTGCTGGCGACGCCAACCTCTATTTGCATCCGACGACGATGATGACCGTGCCGAAGGACATCCTCTGCACATATGACTCCCTGGCTTTCAGCGGAGACATGGATACCCACTGGCTTCCCACGACCGCGAGGAACGTTTTGCAAGAAGATACCCGCCACAATCACTTTCCCGGCTTTTTGCGGCGATGCAAATGATGTCAGTTCGCTTCCTACGACCATGACGGCAGCGCAACAAGATACATGTGGTGCCAGTTCCCTGGCCTTTGGCGGCCCCGCCTGCCTCCATCCGATGACGACAATAGCTGCGCAAAATGACACCTTCTACGCCACTGATTCCCAGGCTTTTAGCTGCAACGGAAACACTAATTCGCTTCCTCCAGTGGCAGCAAACATGCAAGGAGATACCTGCGACGAGGCTTGCTGGGCTTTTGGCGGCCCAAGTGCCGATCCGCATCCAACAACGAGCGTGGCAGCACGAGGGATTGACAGTCAATGGGCGCATCAGCTTATGAATATGGAAATAGATCCGTTCGACGATTACCTCTTTCATATAGTTGTCAAGCAACCTGCTCGAGCTCTTAATGCAAGGAACGGCCTCATTGAATCGCCACCGGAAGGAGTTCCAGCAAATTGGCCTGTTGAGTTTCTGGACTTTGGCAACTGTATCTAGCCAGTTATTAGGAGAATTGATGAACATAACGTTATTGTAATTATTACTATTTTCTGCTCATTCGGATGATGCAAACTATTATGACTTCGATTATAGACGGGATGTTCGTTATGTTCAATATAAGTTTTCTCATAAAGTTCCGTGTCAAAATCAGCAAAATGCCCTGATGATGACATTTATATCAATTGTATACTTTCTGCAGTGGCACTGAATAGCCTTTGTTTACTTGCTCTTTCAAATATACGTTCATATGAATAATCATGTTAAAACCTTTTCAGTTAGCAGCGGACACAGAAACTTTGAACTATCAACGGATCGTAACACAATCGAACATGTCGGTTTGTAAAACTCCTACATCGATGACAAACTGCCAGTACAATATGGTTGTGGCAATTCGGATATGCGAGAGGGACAGGGAAGACAATATAATATCTCATATTGGTCCAAATTGAAAAAATGATTAAGTTAATGTTGCAGTTCATCCACTGTGTTAATTTTTTTCAAACCAATGAAGTGATATAATCACTTGTATTCGTCGGTGCTTAATACAATCACCAGACTCGACTGACTTTAATCAGACGGAATTTGCCAAACCACATCAGCAAGGCATGTTAGGTTGCGAATTCAGGGAGGCCTGGTCGGGTTTTGATCGATATACCTAAGGATATAGACAGAAGCTTGCGGTTCCAAACTGGAATTCGCCCGTCAAGTCGTCGGGGTACACGTCGAGGTTCATAGCCATTTTGCTCCGTGGGAGGGGGCTGTTGAGATTCCGGTGAGGATTTGAGAAGGTTCGCAGAACTTGCCGGGATCCCCCATCACTAGTAGTTTGAGGGGATCTTCGACTCATGCTCGGGTGATCTATCTCTTCGTATGCGCGGAATGCACGGTTCCGTGTATGCAAATGTGATCTGTTGCTCGCCTTCGGGGGGAGGTTCAATGATTGCGATAGTCAAGCCAGAGGCTCTTGCTTCCCGAGCTAAGATTGTTCGCATCGATATCGAGCCCATCGAGATAAACAAGAATAGCAGCAGCCTCCCGTTCCTATGGGAGCGAATGTCGAATTGGACTTGCGAGGGATGGACCGGTGGTAATAGTGTCTCCCCTGGTTTTGGTGTGATTATTATTGTGTTAGTGTTTTTACAGAAATTTTGCCGCAGTGACGTCATGAAGTGAAGATTTCAGACCATAGCAGGGTCCTGGGATGTGGATCTGGTGAGTTGTGAGAAATTCGTGTAGAGGATCCTCATTTGAGGCATAGCCTCTCTTAGCATTATCATAATATGAATAATTGATATATATTGATTCGCAAAGAGAAAATCCGATACTCCTCCTATTTGCCTTATTGTACGTGATATCAAAGTTGAATATATATATATATATATATATAAACACACATCTATTAGAGAACCTACTCAAACTGGGAATCCCACTTAAACTAGACACATACTTTCAATAGAGGGTATTTCAGTCTTTGGACACAGTTGAAAATTGATTTTTATGTACCAAATAGGGAAAATACCACCAAAAATCATAAATTATGCTACTTGTGATAAATTTATCCTGAACTTTTTTTGTGACATGAAAAATCTCAAAAAATGTCACTTGTGATAAATTTACCCTGAACTTTTTTTATAACACGAAAAACTCTAAATTATACCACATATGACACATTTATCCCATGTTACTTTAGTCCATGGACATTTTCTTCTTTTTTCTTTTTCTGTTTTTCTTTTTTCTTTTCTTCTCTCCGGCGAAGGAATTCGGCGAGTGCTGCCCTCGCTCAACATCGACGAAGGCAGCCCTCGCCAGATCCGACCCTCGCTGGAGTTAGGCGAGGGTCGCCCTCGCCTAGGCCAGATCCAGCGAGGGTCGGATATGGAGAGGGCTGCCCTCGCCCGCCCAGGCGAGGCTGCCCTCGCCCGCCCAGGCGAGGGCTACCCTCGCCGACGTCGGCAAGGGCAGTGTTGCCCGATGCCGGCGAGGGTCGTCCTCGCCTAGGCGGGCGAGGGCAGCCCTCGCCGGCTTCCTCCGTCAGAGAGAAGAAAAGAAAAAAAAATAGAAAAAGGAAAAAGACGAAAATTCCCATGTGTCAAAGTAATGTAGGGTAAATGTGTCACAGGTGGCATAGTTTAAAATTTTTTGTGTCACAAAAAAAGTCAAGATAAATTTGTCACAAATGACATAGTTTGGAATTTTTCGTGTCATAAAAAAAAGTTTAGGGTAAATTTGTCACAAGTGTCATAGTTTATTTTGATGGTATTTCCCTACCGAATAAATATGTCAACACACTTTATGGTAAGTCTTGTCATATGAAAGCAAAATTGGCCATTACTATGTACAAAATTATTGGCGTATCAAAGATTATTTACTAATTGTTATACGAACCTTTTAAACATATTAGTAATTTATATCTGCAACATGGAATAAGAGGTTTAACCAAGAACATGCTGTTGAACTCGACGCCTTGCTCAGTCCAATGTATTAGTCTTGAATCTGAGCCTGCAGACATTACTTTCTCAAATGTATTATCATTAATAGTATCTTCAAATCGACCCTCATATGTCTTATTAGGATTTCGTTTAAAAGAATGTCCTTAAGACATTTGTTAAATAATCATATAAGAAAAATATTGAAATTTTTAATTCATTAACTATCGTCGTAATATGCACAATCAATATATTGAAAATCAAAAATTGGTTATTTAACAAGTACCATTTGAGCAATGATTAACAAGATCCATTTCAGTAAATACATAACCAACTTACTTGACATTTATTATTTGAGAAACTACTATCATTCGTTGAATTTTACCAATCTAAGACACTTAATTCGCAATTTGAGTAAAGGATCTCTAGAATTTTTCCATTTGAAGGGGTTTGAATTTTAAGCATAGATTTTTTTAAAAAATATTTTTATAAAAACAAACGTTTTATTAATCAATGACCCAAGGACTTGCGCACAGCCTTTGTGGACCCAGGCCTGAGTGCTGGGGACTAGAGCTCAAGCATTGGGGACCCGAGCCTGACCTATATGGACACGGGTTCAAGTGCCGGGCATAAGGTATGAGCACTAGGGGTTATCTGCCCTGGCCTCAATGGTACTCAGGCATGGGCATTGGGGGCCCAAGCCTAGGCACCAGGGTCCCGAGCCCCCCACCTCAATGAACCAAGGTCCAGTCTTGATAGACTCGTGCCCGAGCATCAGAGACCTAGTTTCAGCCTCAATGGACCCGGCCTAAGCATTGGAGACTAAAGAACCAGCGTTGGGTTCTCGTGTTCAAACGTAGAGTTTTAGATCTAAACTTCAATACCTAGTCATGTTTTGAAAAATGTTTTTAGACTTTTTCAAAGAGGAGATCATTTTCCTAAATTTAAGCATGAATTTTTTCTTGATCAGAAAAATATTTTTCGTTAACTCATTTTACTGAGCGAATCGAATATCGAAAAATAAGGAAAATGTTTTCCTGAAAAATGTTTTTCGACCATAACGAACTCTCCAAGTCAGTGATCAAGCAGTCGAATTTTGCGCAGTCTACAGTGTAGACGTGTAGTCCACGTGGCATCCAATCCGGCGTGGGACGACAACCGGTGGTGGTGGATACATAAGGGGCTCTGGATTCAATGGAAGCTAGAGACGGCGATAATAATTAAAACCTGCTATCACGGTCAAACGCTAGGAGAAACGGTGACTCGGGACCTGCTATTCCGGTGACAAGTCACAGTCCGACCGTAACTTCTACGGACCAGAGCCGAGGCGTTCACACTTCGCCAGATGGCGACGTGCCTCGATCACGGCCGCGCGGGCGCAACGAATGCACGTACACCGTTAGATCCCTTGTGAATTTCACGTGAATCCCGCTCGTCTCATCTAACGGCACAGGCAAATTGGGCTCGTAAAATTCGAGTCGGGCTTTCTTTCGCGCGTGGATTTGCGAGGGACGAAAAAGATTGAATGGATTGACTTCCAAGCGACAGCTGCAACCAACCATACCGGACAAAGCAAAAGCTGCCACCTCCGCACGACGTTGACTCCTGATGATGACAGGAAAAGGTTACTTGGCATAATCCAGCCATACCGCACAGCGACGACGGACGCAAGACATAAAAATTTAACGGAGACGATATAAGCTCCGAGGAGGACGAGACGAAAACAAAAAAACGATCCATATGCACGTTATATTAATAAACGCCCTTACCCATCTAACACGGTAGAGGCGCGACGGCCATCAGTAGCCCCTCTCGAGCTCACCCGCCTGGTCACACGCTAATTACTCGTGATGGGGTTACATCGACAAGAATTATTGCTCGTGTTCTGTGATTGACTCGTTACGTCACGTAATCAATAAACTCTAAGACCCGTCAAATGGGTTGGTCGGATCATGAATGGTTCGACTCAAATTGACTCGTTAATCCGTTCGTGACCCATTTATCTGTGAAGCAAATTCCTCACCCACGTCCGATCCGATCCCGTGTTGGAAATTGGATCATGTGCGTGATCTCTCCTGGGGCGGGTTGAATAATCACGTTGTGCCGTGTGGCGCGATCGAGGGACGGTGGGAACGACACTCGGACACGCAAGTCAGAAATGGGAGACGCAAAAGTGGTTGGTTCGCTTTCGTTGTCGTGGAATCGCGCGCGCACGAAAGCTCTCCACCTCCCCCTTCCTTCCTTCTTCCGCAACTGACCCCCACCCACGTACCCCACCCACCTGCGACCTACCGTCACCCGCCGGTGACCGTTCGCCCCCTCACCCATCACCCCACTTCCGCAGGCACTTTCTGATCCTTATTTTCCCCAATTTTTTCCGTACCATGCTGTGCTTATGGAATGATTGAATGAATCTCGGTTAAGCCCGCACGAGTCCTAAGCTCCGGAAAAATACTGGGTTTGGTTTTGGAAGTATCCAACGCACCTAAATTTTAAGGCAAAGAGCAAACCAATTAACTGTTGAAAAGCGGGTCGACGAAAGTGACAGCTAGTTGAGTGGAGAGAGACGGCATGCTTCGGTAACGCCGAGAAAAATGCCGAAGAAATCATCAACAGAATCTTGTTCGCGCATGTGTTTGGACGGAGCAAGAAGAGACGACGATAACGGACGACTCGTCATCAAGCTTGTTTCCCAATGACTTTAGTGAAAAGCCAAGGCAATCAAAAGTTGACTGGGTTCCTGATTAAGGCGCGATTAAGAAAGAGATGTTTGACTTGGTTTAGCGTGAGAACCATTTGTGTGTCCAAGGGAACATGTCTTTGCTAATGCTTAGCTGTCCCGCGCCTTTCCAACGGGAGAACAAGGACTGTCGACTTAAGTAGTTGACGAAATATTCTTATTCTCAGCTTCCAAAGTACATCGGAACAAGCAAAAGGTGCTAACTAATCCTTCCTTTTAAAAAAAAAATTAAGGTCGATAGGCTCGTAAGGTATCATTACACATGTTGCATACGACCCATATTCTTGTAGATCTTATCTCGGTAAATCCAGCGCAATTTGATTTCGAGAAAAGTACGTCAATTGGGACCTCACAATGGTTCAAAGCAATGCTAAAATGTATTAGAAACCTTTGCTAGATAATTAATTTACCGGTGGCGATGACGGGTGTTTACGGAAATGGCAGTATTATTTCCACACAAAAACAGCACAATGTTTTCTTTTTTTTTTCCGGAAACATTGGTTTAACTCTAGACATGTTTATTTGATGAGTAATGTTTTTGGTAAAAGGCATGGAACTTCTCTTGATACAAATTGAGATGATTGATCTCCAGCATTCCATGCACCATCCCTAATGTTCTAATGACATACTTTTCGCATGAAATCATGACCAGCATTACGTGCTGTAATTATGTGTCTTAAAGTTTACAAAACCTTAATAAAGCAGTGTATTCATAAGGTGGTCCAAATGGGCACACTGGTCCAAGTTGCTGGGACATGATGGCATAATTAAAGGAGCAAAAGTGAGAAGGCAGAGAAAAGAAGAAGAAAAATAATAATAATAATAAGTAAAGAAGGGAGAGAACCGTTAGGTAATAAAAAAATATTGATTTTAATTTGTTGAATTTTAGCCTTTTTCACCTCATTGCTTATGGGAGATTTGAATGAACTGCCCTAGGAGAGATTATGCATATCTGATGAAATGACGTGTACAGACATGATTTGTTTAATTGAGACTTGCTAGTTAATGAGAAACCATGTCGATGGATCCAATTATACTCGTCTTGAATCACGGCATTCCCTAATTTATAAGATTTGGGCCACAAAACACCATAAACTATGTTCACCGTGATATCAATACCTCAAACTTTCATTTTGTACCATCTTCCTAAATTGTGCGTACCGTGACATCAAAAGTTCGAACTTTTTTTTCATGTCACTAAGCCTCTTAAAACTATATCCACTGTAATATCAATACTCCAAAATTTCGCCATACCGGTACAAGTTTGGGATATTGGTACACATGAAAATAAAAATTGGTTATTGAGCATGGGCAACGTTCTGTTTTTTTTTTTGTCAGATAGTGGGTAAGTTTAGGATGCTTTTTGTGGTAGATAACTGGGGTTAGTGGTGGCGGAAGAACTAGATTTGAAAAAAGAGAGATTCTAGTAGTAAGATATCTAATGAAATCGTGGCTGAAGTTGAGATCTCGTTCAAAGATAAAGATATCGGATATCAAAATATATTATACGGGATGATCGATTTGTAAGGACCATGATTTGGATTTCAGGGAGTATTTGCATGACGCCGGTACAGGTTTTGCGGTTTCGGTAATGCATCAAAAAGTTTGGAGTATTGGCATCACGGTAGACATAATTTACGATTTTTTTGTGATATTTTCCCTAATTCATACGTGAAATCCTGCTCGTACCTCTATTATTGGGGGGGAATTATATAAACCAAATTTCGGTGTCCGACCAAAAAAAAAAAAACCTAAATTTCGGTGGGGGAATATAATGAATTATACGAAAGCACACCGCGTGAGAATCCCCCCATCCCCCACTAAATCCGCGTGCTCTTGTCATTTCGCTGCTAAATCCGCGGAGGGCGTTATGGTAAAATCCCGTCCAGCTCTCCCACCACCACCCCGCGTCCCCGTCCGTCACCGTACGGCAGCCCAAAGCCCTATAAAACCTCCCCGCGTCAACCGCCGGTGACCATAGCAAAAACCCTCGCCCCGCTCGCCGCCATATTCTTCGTCATCGTCGTAGTTTGACGGCTGAACCACCACAAATACGAAACAAAAGCGGTGCAGATCCTCCGCCGTATCTTCCTCCCTCCCGCCGCGTTCCCGCCGCCTCGTCGATCGTTCCCCCGCTTTCCTTCCCCTTCGAAGCCGCTCCTCCCCCTCCTACTCCTCCTCCTCCTCCGCCTCCTCCTCATTCTCCTGCTCCGCGCGGCGAGATCGCTGAGCGTATATAGTCGAGGGGGGGGGGGGGAGCTCTCCGTATCCGAGGCGGAGCAACCGGTGGCTTGGTGTTTGGATCGGATTCGGTTGCGATTCGAGCCATGTCGGGCCGAGATCTCGAGCGAGGCCCCGGGAAGGGCCCCGCCGCCGCGGGCGGCGGTTATCCTCCCAGCGCGGGCTACAACCAGACGGCGTACTACCCGAACCGCCGCGGCGACTCCGACAGCCAGTGGACGTCGTGGCTGGTCCCCGTGATCGTCGTCGCCAACGTGGCGGTGTTCATCGTGGCGATGTACGTGAACGATTGCCCGCGGAACAACCTCGGGTTCGAGGGCGGCTGCGTCGCCAGGTTCCTTGGGAGGCTCTCGTTCCAGCCGCTCAAGGAGAATCCCCTCTTCGGCCCTTCTTCCAATACGTGAGTTAGATTTTTGCGCTTCTTCGTGTGATTTTGTATTTCTCGTTGCTGTGGGGCTACTTCTGGCGGTTGGGGAGCTCGTGTTCAGCTCGGAATTGAGAAAATCCCGAGCATTGGACTTGTTGCTTGATAAACAGCCTGTCCCGGTGCAGAAATGTGTGCTCCAGTGTGTGTTCCACTTGATCTGTGAAATTCGACAGGCTGGTCTAATGGAACTAAGAACAAGGAATTCTATTGACAATTATGCCTTTTTCTTCTTCTTTTTTTTCTGTTTATTGGTTTTGGTTTGTTTCAGCGAACTTGATTAGCTATTGTGGGATCATAAGTATGGCTAAGTCTTCTTGTGCTGAACTAGATGGTTCTCGAAACTATGTCTTGTTGAATTTGAGTTCCAGCTCGGGAAATTTTTTGGTTTTTGAGTTTGTCTTGAAGCTGCTTATATTGGAAATTTGCTGGCTTTCCCCCTTTGAAGGAGTTGACATATCTTAATCATGGAGAATTTGTGGTTCCATCTCGGTGAACATGGTAAATTATACTATTGGATATCGCTATTGTCTGTATATGTTAATAAATAAATAGATGAATGCAGATATTGGCCAAAGAAAAAGAGATGAATGCAGCTGCATGTTTTGATTCCTCCTGCTTTTTTTGTTTGCATAGTCTATAATTTTAGCTTTGAGTTCTGCATAGTTTCTCATGTTGCGTTTAGTCAAGGCAAATCTTGAAGCATTCCTTATGCAAGGTATTGTCTTTATGTCTGTCCTATTTTTTGTGTTTGAGCTGGGAGGTTTTTTAATGTTGTGAAGCGTCATTTTCTAACAGCTAATTTGTAGTTTTCAATTGACTTAAATTGTCAGGAATAAAGCAAACCGATTGGCGGGACAATCTTGTTTCTTTTTATATGACATGGTTCTTGTTTGATTGTAAATTCTATTTGCATAAAATAATGTTTATGTTCTCTGTTCTTTTTATGTTCTGATGTTTCACAAAGTTGGCCCCTTGACTTTTTCTGAAGGTCTTTTCCTTCGACCTTTTCAATGAACAAAATGTTCATATGAAGTTTTGTCTGGATTTAAGATGTACTGGTTTCTTTTCTTTTTAGGACTATCGTTGGGCTGAAAAATTTTCCAGGTTAACATCCAATTTTCTGTCTGACCCTGTTTTATGTCAAAAAACTTCGACCCGGTGCACGATTAAATATGAGAAATTTCATTCACAAAATCTCAGATGATGGAGTACCACTGTTGCTTCTTGAAACCTTTTCATACGTTCAATTAGGCTTTACTGAGCTGATGAAGGACGACGAGTCCCACAGTATTTTACGACTTTAGTTTAAATGGCTAGAAGTAATCGAGTGACATGTTTAACAGAAACTTGGCAGCATTACTTTCCATCACTAACTAAGCTAACGGATGTAGACATCTTTATAATTTACTGGAGAATCTTTATGGCGATATGGGATCGCTGATGAACTTCATCTTGGTTTATTATAGATTGCAGAAGATGGGAGGTTTGGTGTGGTACAATGTTGTACATGGAAACCAAGGTTGGAGACTTGCCACATGTATGTGGTTGCATGCCGGTGTCATTCATCTGCTTGCAAACATGTTGAGCTTGGTCTTCATTGGAATTCGCCTTGAACAGCAATTTGGCTTCGGTATGTCAACTGCCCATATCACATAATAAGGTCTTAAAGCTGCTCTATAGCAATATTCTGTATGGTGTTTCATTCCATTGCCTGTTGATTAAGGAAGTCTTCTACTAGATGAGTTTCACTACCATGGACTCTAATTGACATTGCTCTTCTGTGGTTACCCCTGCAGTTAGAGTCGGAGCAATCTATCTAATATCAGGATTTGGTGGTAGCATTCTGTCCTCCCTTTTTATTCAGAACAATATCTCTGTCGGTGCTTCTGGCGCTGTCTTTGGGCTTTTGGGAGCGATGTTGTCAGAGCTTCTTACTAACTGGACCATCTATACCAATAAGGTCTGATGCTCTCTCCATGTCACTGTTTATTCCCCCAACCCAAATACCTCAACCTAACAAGAAATAAAGAAGAACAAAATGGATGTTCATTTCTTCATGCATCACGATTTATGCCTGCTAATGTAGGTTAAAGCGCCATATTAATTACTAATGAGACACACCCGTAGATCTCGATTTTGATTCTTTAAATTTGTTCCTTAGCCGTTCCAATAACATTACTAGAGAATGGCAAAATCCTAACGCCAAATAATTTTTTTGAGGTTGGAATTGAAGTTTTTCGGGGCAGCTCTCATTAGCCTATGACTGCTCTAGCTTTTTAAGTTTCACCGAATCTAAGGAAAGTAAATGCTTTGACCATGGTGTTTATAGTGTGTTCAACATGTATTGAACACCGTCGGATGGCAAATTTTTTTCATAAGCAACCTTCTTTATCTCATGCAGGCTGCAGCTCTTTTCACATTGATATTCATCGTAGCCATTAATCTAGCAGTCGGGATTCTCCCTCACGTGGACAACTTTGCCCATATTGGAGGATTCTTGACAGGATTCCTCCTTGGTTTTGTTTTGCTTGTCCGGCCCCAGTTTGGCTGGGTGGAGCGTCACTATCGTCCTGCCGATGCTCGTGTCAAATCGAAGCACATGGGCTACCAATATGCCCTCTGGTTGATTGCCTTGGTCTTGTTGATAGTTGGGTAAGCTCTTTATCCTGGACAAGATTAACGCATGCATCGATGGACCAAGATCTTTTCTCTTTGCATCATTTGCATGAATAGCACATTTTACCTTATCTTACTAGTGTCATCAATTTCTCTCTTAGACCCTTGACATTGCCTGGAACGGTGTGTCTCGATTGCTTTGCTTGCTAATGGATTTATGAGTGTACCTATGGACTCTCAGTGAGTTGCATGCCGTGAAAGATTGACGTGAGCTTCTTCTCTTAACCGCTGCAGATTTGTGGTGGGGTTGATCATGCTTTTCAGAGGCGAGAATGCAAATGACCACTGCAGCTGGTGCCACTACCTCAGCTGTGTCCCGACTTCGAGATGGAAGTGCAATAACTGAGAGAAGTCCGAGAGTTCTGTATCTCATATTCTCGTGTTCATTGGTACATTTGATTTTCTTTTCATGTCATAACTAGTTCTTTCATTTGTTTATTGTGTGACATCCCTTACCGCTTGTGTAAATCTGTAGCTTCAGACACCTCTTCGTTCTTTTGCCCGTCAATTTATAGAAATACGGTATACCCAGGTCTCTCTCTCTCGAATGAATTGCGTCCACTTGGATTTGCAATAAGGCAATGTGTGAAACATGCAGAAAACAGCATTTCCACGACGGTTTGTTTTGTTTGTTCGCGCCTGTTGTCATGCCACAAGCAAATGAAGAGGGCACTGTTTAAGGAATGCACTCGGGTGCAGTAAAAGAAAGTTGCGTAATTCCTATTAAAAGTGATATCTTCCTTGACAATTGTGGATTCCTAATACTTGGTAGAACAAATGTAGCAGAGTCGCGGAAGTTAGATTAAAAAAGCGTGCAAACTAAACTAGAAGCTCTCTAGAGCAATGATGACCCTGTCGGATAACCGATATAACACAGGCTTCGGTTAGATATGAAGACCTACCCTAACGGTGACTACTTCAATTCTAAGATAGTTGATACATGCCAGCAACGAAAAGACCGTGCCCATCACCTCTAATATCTATATCCGTACCCGTCGCCTCTAACTGGCATCCCAAGCCTGTCCAACCGACCGGACCCTGGATATGCTTTGTTCGCGAAACTTGAGTGCAAAGACAAGACCTTCTGTGAGATGGACCTCGATTCGCCGAAACCGTGTAAAGAATGCCTCTTCGCAGAACTAGATTTCTCGAAGTGAGGCCGCTGTTTAGGGGCGCTCATTGACCTGACCTTGGCCTTCGAAGATTCGGTGTAAGCCATGTAGTTGGGGTGGTCTGAGTAGCCGCTTAAGTAGCTTCTCGAGCCATCGCTCTTGGTGGGAGTGAACGGGCTTCTCCTAGAACTACCGCCCCTAGAAGACGCCGAATAGAATTGGGGGCTGTTATCGGCAGTGCAGAATGCGCCTTCCTCCACCTCATGAGAGAAATCCATCGGGCTTAGAGATTGCACCTCACACGAAGAGGGGCTAGGAACCGTTTGGCGCGCCGTCGAGTCTTTTGAAGTGGTGTAGCTATGACTTGCTTGGTCTGAAGGCAACGCGTGCCGAGACGACTGTACAAGACTTCGGCGCTTGGGTGTGGAGGAGGGTTTCCCTGGATCAATTTCTAAGATCTTATCACTTTTCTCATCATCCGCATGCCCACCGTTTGCTGAAAGTCCCCGTTGATCCCCCAATCTCTCATCGACCCGACGCTCCGACCAATTGCGGCCCAAGGGTGCCCTTTCTTGAAATCCAACAATCCTGCCACTTGCTCTGGAACCATTCCTCTGCATTTATTGGGATCAAATTAGTAAAGGCGTCAAAGATAAACAAGCACTAAGAGTGTTTCAAAGCAATAGGGGGGTTCAAGCAATTAAAGGTTCGTTCCTTCAGGACAAACTAGTCCTCGAGCTTTCCTGGGATTTTAAGCGATACATTTACTTTTATAAAGAACACAATAAACGTATAGCACGCAACACTTAGTTAAGGGCCAAGGCATACCCGGAGAACCGGAGACTGATCCTGTCTTGAACTCTTGCTTCGAACCACATACTCTGATTTTTCAGGAGTAGCGGGACCCTGTAATGAGGTTGTTGTCATGAATAGCTTAAAAGGTAGCTCTCGAAGGTCCACTTATTCTCGTACATAAAGAACTTGTCAAAAGCTATGCATAAGATCATCAATACAAGCGATGCTAACAAATAAAAAATCGCTGGTCCAGAGGAAGACGCAACAAATGTATAAGAAAAAGGGATAAGTGGAGGTATTACAGGGTGGTGAAAGTGAGAGGACTTGTTGCTTGATTGTGAAGATTCAGAAACCTGGGCCCTCTCGGCACGTGCCCAGGCCTGGGCTCGCAACACGGCTTGCATTTTGCGCACCAATTGAGCAGTTCGCTTCCTCTCGATGTGCCCTCTCACCAGTGCTTGAATCTTGACCAGTCCCTTTAATGCTCGCAGCGCTCGCCTTGCCTGCCCAACCCAAAGAAGCAGGAGAAGAAAGACTCAGTGTACAATAATCTTTTATAAATTACAGAGGGACCCATCTTGATTAAGAAAGAGCATTGTGAGTTTTCACAGCTATAGGTAAAGGTAGCAAAATGGGAAAAAAAAAAAAGGCAATTCCTCCAGCTCGCTTGAATTTAAAAAACACATCGCCATAACAAGAAAAGGCACCGTCACAGATTATTTGAAACTGCACTCATGTGCAGTAAGTAGATAAGATGGGGTCTGTACGGCAAGGTTCACTTAGTGAGACAGTACTTGCCATGTTTGGGACTAACATAGTGACTTAATTAAATGAGCTGAGCACCTCGTTAGACGATAACATGTACGAAAGCTTTTGATGAGAGAACCAAGTGGGTTTCAATGAGGGACCAGGCCGAAGCAACGCTACCACTGAGCAAAAATCAGCCTTGAGCACGTGAGCACAGTTCGGCCCAGGCTAGCGTTTTAACTTCCTTAAGTACAATTATCTGAGCACAAATCGGTATCCAAAGTACAGCCATGGACAAACAGTAGACGCGGCACCGGCACTGGGTAAAAGTGGGTCATGCAGAATAGTGTACGAAGCGTGACGCGGGTCATGCTATGCCAGGTAATATCATTCGCAAGTGGTAAATTCATATTTCTTTTTTATTGGTCAAGAAATTCATATTGATTTTCCGATTATTGAAAACTTCTAAATGGATTTTGTTGACTCGTGAAGTACATATATAATTTCCGATATTCTACTTTTTCTCGTGTAATCATGCTGCGTGAATTGAATATTTGAAAGAACGGTACATGACATGATACCTAGAGAATGCAAACATTCAACAAGTCTTAACATAAACATGTAAATAGGTCAACATGATAGCTACTTTTCCATCCCGCACGAGAACTGCATTTACCATTCCTTGACTTTAAATCGAGATGGGCTTTTCCAAAATGGCGCCAAGGGGAAGCAAGTGCACACATTAACATGCGAAAATGAAAGGGAACAGGCGCCATAAAGAGACGAGTTTTCACCCACTCCGCACCCCACCACCTACTCGAAGTTGAAAAAGAAAAACAAGGGTAAGAAGAAGAAGAAAAAGCCTGACACTGCATCGAGAAGACAAAGACGTTTCGCTAGCCGCCCTACAGAAGGCAAAAGAGACTTGGTTCACGAGTCCGTGACCATGATTTCCACAACAAAAACTCGTAAAAGTAACCATCTAATCCAACTTTCATCGCCAAAAGGCACATAAACCCACTCAAGGAAACCAGCACCGAGCCCCATCTCCAGAACTTGTGGGGTCAAGGACCACCCACTCAATATAATCCTGAAAAAAAAAACGATCAAAGAAACCAGACCAAGAGTTGACCTACCTTCCCAAGTCTATCCGACCAGCCATCTACTTCGATTTGAATCAGTAGTCCGCACTTTACTCGTTTGTCAATGATACGAAAAGAAGTAGATGTGCATGCAATTACAAGTCTGTTTCAGAATTGCCAAAGTCATTCACCGTCAAGATTCAATCACTTTAACAAGTAATTTTAGCACAGAGATGCATACGATTCCATTAGCTGGTCGAAATTGCGAAAAAGAGACCTCTCCATAAAGCAAAAGACCAATTTACCCATCGACCACGTACGGTTGGCAACCACACGGAACAGAGTGAACCCCATATCTCTCACCAAATGAACGGGAAAGGCCAGGCGACGAGCCTCTACCCACCAGAAGTAGACAAATGCTCATAATAGGAAAACGATACAGATAAACCCCAGAAGAGGAGGAAGGGCAGGCGACGCAACCGCAAACAAACAAAGAGTGGGGTAGAGCGGGGGGACGCGAAGCACCTAATGCTCTTTCTCTCCCGGTTAAATAGCGAAAACGCCATCTCATGTCGCACGTGACGGGAATTTCTTGTTGTGCAGGGCCACACGGCTTCTTCTTCTTCATCATCTTCGTCTTCATGGGATGTGCACATCAGATTCTATTTCGGTGAATCTCGGAATCGAAGGAACGGAAACGGTAGCGAAGAGTTTCGGCATTGCTGTTGCATAGCGAGCTTTTCTCAGTAAAACGACAGGAAAGAACAACTCGGACGAAACCGACGGGCGACAGAGAGAGAGAGAGAGAGAAAACGACAGCGTCCTGATAACGGATAGTTCCCCCGCAGGAAAGAGAGATGAAGAAGGAAGATCACGAGTCGCCTAAACTGTAGGTAGACGAAGGATCGCGCCTCCCTCGTCGGGGATTCTGTTTATCTTATGCTGAAAATCCGAATGCATTCGCCTCCATGAACTTTCGCTGGAATTCGATCTTTCATCTTGTGATTGATTCTGCAAACGAGGGACCAGGGAGGGACCACGGAGGGTCGGATTTAGCTTAGAATCTGCAGAAGAAGAGCAGCAGCAGCAGCAGCGAGGGAATCAGACCAGAAAAAAAAGAGGGAGGAATCTTCAGTTTGACAGGCGGAAGAAGATGCTCCTGCCGAGGAACAACCGTGGAGTGCGAAGTCACCGAGGCTGGAGCGGCCATTAGAATCAATCTCTAGTAGGAGCTCGTGAAGAAATCTAATTGCAAGTAGTTTCACGACGACGGGGCGAGGAAGAAGAAGACAAAATGCGGACACGTGGCGTCGCCCGGCCGCTCGCTCCCTCCATCTCGAAGCTAAATCCCCGTAACGCCTCACCGAGATCGAGACTCAAAAACTTCGTGCAGGATGAGAAAGAAACGGGGCCAATACGATCGGAGGACTCACCAGATAGCCTCGGAATGCCGACTGGATCTTGAGCGCCGCGACCTCCTCCCTGGCCGCCGCGCAGCTCCCCCCGCCGGCGCAGCCGCCGTACGCCGCCGCCGCGCCCCCGTCGGCGCACCTCCCGCTGCTCGTCAGCCGCACGACCTCCGCCGCGGCGTGCGCGGCCATGACCGCCGCCTCCGCGGCCGCCGCGCTGGCCGCCGCGACGGCGATGGCGCGCTTGCTCGGATCCGCGGCGAGCTCCTCGGCGCGCGCGGCCGGCGCCGTCGCCGTCGCGGCCGCGGAGGGAGCGGAGGAGGAGTACGAGCCGCAGCGCTGGTGGCGGCGGCCGCCGTCCCTGTCCCGGTGCGACTTGACGAAGCTCCAACGCCGCTTCTCCCGGCCGGGGGCGGCGGCGGGAGGCGGCGGCGGCGGGGGATGATGGGGCGAGTCGGCCTTCCTGAGGCCCAGGAGGCCGCGGAACCACTTGGAGGCCTTGCCCATGGCGGCGGCTCAGCCGAGCGAGCTCGGGCCGGCGTGTCGGTGGCGGCGCGAGCGGAAGCGACGGAAGCTCGAGCTTTGGCTGTGGCTGTGGCTATGGCTATGGAGTCGCATTTGCGCAGCGAGAGCGATGGAGAGAGTGAGCGAGTGAGAGAGTGTGGGGAGTGTGACTTTTATACGGTGGAGATAGTTGACGAGGGGAAGAAATGGTGGACCCCCGTGGGGGGTGTGATCGCGCGTGGCGGCGACTCGCCCGCCACCGCCCAAATCTCGCAGGGGAAAAGAAAAAGAATTTATTTTGCACGAACGGCCTCCGAACTTTGGCCGGATGCTCGATGCGATCCCCGAATTTTTTCATCTGTTAAACGAGATCCGTAAACATAAAGCTCGATATACAGTGCGGTCCCTGAATTTTTAATTTGCTCGACGTAATTTCTGAATTTTTTGTACGTATTCAATTTAGTCCATGGACTAATAACAATGGTCCCTAAAACTTTTTATTTGTTCAATGTGATTAATGAATTTTTGGTACATATCAAATTCGATCCACAAACTATATAAAAATATTCAAAATCCGAAGATTAAATTGAACAAATATCAAAAGTCCAAGAACTGCATTGCATGTTGAGCTTAAGATCATGGACCAAGTTAAATAAATTAAAAGCCAATGGCCAATATTGGACATCTCACCAGAGTCCATTGACCATTCGTGTCGTTACCCCTATAATTCGTATATAAAAACAGATTCAGACCACTGCACCGTAATTATTAAGTAGGATGAATGAAAAAAACGTGCTTTCGATACTAAATAACACCCCCTAAAGAGCTTCCGAAACAGATTCGAGCATAAAAATAAATTTCAAAACTCAAGATCGAAGTGGGAAAAGTGCTCTGGATGCTCCGTCAGGCTTGACGCATCCATCCTCTCGAAAACCGCCGCTAAACGCTCGATCTTCTATCGCCGTCCCCAGTTCGCCCGTCGAGTATCTACCTAGCGAGACGCTCCGCGGCCGTGTACTGAGCGAGTATCGACGCGCGATCCTCACGAAATGTGTACGGGGGTCATTGATTACGGGGGCCAATCAATCGATCGATTTTTTCTTTTATTTTGGTCGGTCATGCTCTATCTTTCGCTCACAATACACATTCGGACCCGCGCCCCACTTTTCGTAGGGCGCGGGCGTCGAAACCCGCATCTTAAACTATGCGGGGGGGACGGATCTTCTCGGGGCGCGCGAAAGGGACGGGAGACGGATGGGCCCCCGGATGACCCGGTCTGTACCGGGTTAGTCGGTGGGGGTTAGCGACCCACGGAATCGCCGCATTTAATTAGTCAATTTTAGAAAAGTCGCGAATTCCAATTGAAGCCGGGGCCTGTATACATACCCTCCTACACCTGCACCGCCATTGACCCCCCTCCCCTCCCCCCGTTCGACTTTTTTTCTTTTTAACAGCCCTCCTATATTTTTTTTTAAATTTATTCTCCTCCTCCTTCTCCTTCTTCTTCTTCACGCATCTTCTGCTCTTTCATTTCCTTTTTTCCAAAATTGCGATGCAATGCCGGCTCCAATTGAATCGTCACCGCTGGATTGTTGTTTTTTTTTTTTAAGGACGGTGCTAGGGGAACGGCGCGGTTATTCACGGGGAACAACGGCGCCCCGTGGACCGAAAAATCGCCATTCAATGGGACCTGAGCAACCGGAATCACGACGCGGAACAAATCTGGAGAGTAAATGTCGATAGGAAAATTCTCAAACGATGGGGGATGATTCGTTTTTTCGATTGAGAAAACAATACGGTCGAGAAAGAAATGTACTCGATGGCTGTTGATTTTTTCTCTTTTTTTTTAAATACTTTGAATAACTGCTTAGATGTAAAACCCGGTTCTTTCGCGGTGTGCTCGCGAAAATATTTTCGCCCATTCTAGATACAATAGAAGTCGAATTACCGACCCACGCATGTATTTCGACCTAACTCGTGAGATTTCAAACGATTACCGAACAAGCGAAAAAATTTGGAAGCCGGCAAGCACGATGAAACGGTGGGAGTTGTGCGAAAAGAAAAAAAGCAGTGGCGCGAAAAGCTTTAATCAAACAAACCTGATATACTCTAAATTTTTAGATAAATATCATTTTCAGATAGTCCCGAGATGATCATAATTTTCATTTTCGAGTTAGCTTGGATTACAACGACTTGAGTCAAATTTTATTCATGCCTTTGAGTTGCGTAAATTAGGTATTCGCGTTTTAATTTAGACAACTGCACTCATTTTGTTAAACGGGACATTTTCTTCCGCGACTACAAATGTGGAAATGTTTTACAACAGAGATGATGTTAAAAATCATGCTACGTTCATTTTACCTTATGATAAATACGTTTAACCGTCGTTTTTATATCGAATGTAAAGATATTTTTGTAAATATTATGTTTCCACCAGCGTTTTTTTTTCCTTTTTTACTTTTTAATTCGATTTATTGGCTTTTCAAATCTAAAGAACGCCCCACTTGGCGGTACCCACGAAATGAGATTCACAGTTTTCACAGGAGAATCGCACGAACGATTTGTCCGGTTTCTTCGAGAAAACTTGGGACGGGGACCGTGCTATCGCCCTCTCGTTTTCCAAATTTTTTTTTCTTTAATGTCGCGAGACAAACGAGCAATTTTGGGAAGCGCATCGTCGTCGACAACAACGGTATGCAATAATGCACGCTGGAAAAATGCAATGATGCTTAAAAGGACGATCGAATCAGATCCCTTGATAAAAACATTTATTGCTTTCGACTTACTTGTTTTCATTTTCATCCGCGTCTCATAACCGCGTGAATTTAGTTCGATGATTGCCGATTTGGAGATCTCGAACGAATTTACCGATCCAAATCGGCATTCACGAACCCTCTTGATTACCGAACGAGTCCGCGTGTACCTCGGAACGAAATCAATACTTGAAAATTGGATATAATTTCTTCGCGTCGTCACTGGACCTGTCAAAATGGGTGCTAGATCTATTTCTTAATCTATATTTGATGGGTTTGGTTGTTATATGAGTTCATTATATTCAGTATATATGTCACGCGTATTTGGAACGGTAAAACCCAAAATAATGTGAGTATTAAATAAGTTCATAGTTTACTTAAATCAATCCGCCTTTATGGCTCTCTCTTCACTTTCGCTCGATCTCGCGCTCGCTGATTCCGTGCTCTCACCTAAGCTTGGGTATGAATTTTCTCGAATTAAGTTAAATACGATGAGTCGGGACATTAATTAGGTATGGGCTGTGTTTGATATAAGTCACTACATTTATATTATATAGAAATTGATCAAAACAAACTAAAAAGATTAGTTTGGATCGAATCGCTTTCGATCCGATCCTAACCCATCAGTCTATCGGATCTACCGGTTGATCGAGAGACCGCAGGCCATAAATGAAAACGCCTTACGAGTACAAATTATGGGGGTTTTTGGTCCGGCTTTACGAAGGGGCTTTGGGCCTCCAAAGCCCTTTGGGGGAATTATTCTGTGTTTGGTAAATTATTTTGGATGCTCCTTGGCCAAATGTTGGCCTTCTCAAGGCTCAAAGCTCAAGGCACCCCCTAGGGTGCCTTGAGCTTTCAGCATTCTCGGAATGCTACTGTTCACCTTTTTTTTTTTAGGGTTGGAAGCTGTTCATCTTCTTCGGGCAGGCTCCGGTGGTCGACAAGGGTAGTTGGCGAGGGAGAGGGCCGGTGAGGTCGCCTGGGGTTGGGCGACCCCCGGCGAGCCAGATCCGCCACCGCCGGCGGTCGCCCGAGGCCAGGCGACCCTCGGCGGGGTTGCCCGGTCGCCTGGGGTTGCGCGACCCAGGCGGCCGTCGCCTGGGTCGTGCAACCCTAGGCGGTCATGCGACCCCGCCGAGGGTCGCCTGGCCTCGGGCGATCGCTGGCAGCGGTGAATCTGGCTCACCGGGGGTCGCCTGACCTCAGGCAACGGCGGCCGGTTCCGGCGATGAGTAAGTTTTATTTTATTTTAATAAATAAAATAATTCTCAAATTCCTTTTGTAAAAAAAATTTACCAAACACTATATTTTGGCCAAAGTAACTTTACAAAATATTTTTACCAAATACCATTTGCCTTTTCCCAATGGGCTTTCAGCTAAAGGTATTTGCATTTTCCCAAATGAATTCCCCCAAAGTCGAAGCAAACAGGCCGTATGCAATTAAAAAGGGGGGCAGGTCACCACATCGGTGCAGACTTCGGAGAGGGATGATCTGATGGACAGCGACGGCTCACCATCCAGACCAATGCGCTGCGGTGACCGTTCGATGCTCGCAATTTCCGCTCCATGACATTCGATCCATTGAACGCACGTGGAGCGCTCAATGGATCGTTAATGGATCGGGCCCCACCGTTGCTAGCTAGGTGGACCAGCTTTCGATTTATTATTTTGGATTTTGTACAATAATTTTTAAGAAATAAGTGCTTGAAATTTAAATATCGATTTTTTTTTCTGTTTCTGGCAGGAAGGAAATTTCTCATTGCGCACGAAAAAGAGGCGCGTGACTTTGAGATAAATATGCAAATCCCACAAAAAATAAGTAAATCGAAAAAATGAATCAATTTGGTACGGCCTTAAGCGTTAAAAATAAAATCAAGAGTTTGTCGTTGATAATTGAAATCGATAGGTGAATATTATGAAATCATACCGAAGGTAGGGCGATGTTCATTGACGGTAGGTTTTAGCGATATATTTGGCAATATTCGAATTGCTATCGGTTTTTTTTTTATTATTATGAATTGAGTAGTCCGTCTCTTACTTATCGTGTCGAGCGGGATTTTCACAAGGTCGATATAAATTAAGGCTATCGAACAAATCTACTCATTGGGTGCGGAATTTTTAGTCTTCAGCACTTAGATTGGTCATTTAACAAACCTAACTTGGTGCACTATGGATAGCCAAAAAAACTCAAATCAAGTATCTAGTTCAAGAAAAGTTGCACGGGGGAACCTAGACATTTCGTCCAATGTGCAATCAAATCACCCTAGTGAGCTGGTCCCACATGGCATTTTTCGATATTTTTTAGCTGATGTGGTATCGCGTCGGAAAAAAGTGAAACAAATACAACAAAATAGCAAATGGATTCAAAAAAAAAAAAACGAGAGAGACAGTAGCCGTTTGTTTAAAAATTAAGGCGGTATTTCCTTTTTTTATACGATGTACCATGTTAGCCAAATTAATTAAACGGATACCGAGAGGCCATCAATATCAAAACACTTAGGTTTAGATTGCACATTTTCCAAAATTTAAAACTTGATTGCACGCTGAACGGGTCGTTTAATACCGTTCGCCGCAATTTTTTTTATGTATTGGATTTGATGACATTACCAGGTGACATGTGCTTCTCGATCCCAACCAACTTTATGTATGAACTTTAAAAATCACTATATGCGATTGGCTTGGTACTTCACATGTGTCTACGAGGCGATGCGACACGTCTAACGGACGAAATGTCTTCTCCATGAATTGTGGTGTTGCGGAAGACGACGAACACACTTTTGGTCATAAAGTGGAGGGTGTGACTCAAAAGCACGTGATGCCGTAAAATAAGAATTTCGCCAAACTTCTATCACGATTCCTTTGATTTATCATCTGAATTCATGTATTAATAAGGAAGACTTTACGCGACATGAAACCAAAGAATATACGACTGCCATATTCCGAGATCATTTCAAACTATATTGAAAGTTTAAACTATCAAATGAATATACGGTTTAATACTAAAATGTTGTAGTACTCTCTCTCATACTTAGGTCGGGATTTGGCCTAAGACTAAACCGTAAAAAATATATAATCTAGGAGATAGATAAGGAGCCTAAAAAAGATTTAAACTAACAACTTTTTTTGACGTCATATAAAATTTCGTGAGACTATTGTCAATTATATAAAAAATGATTAATATCACGAAAAACTCCAAACTTACATCTGTGATAAATTTAACCCACATTAATTTTTTGATCACGAAAATCCAAAACTAATACATTTGTGATAAATTTACCAAAAATTAATTTTTTGGCCATAAAAAACCCCAGATTTGCACACTCGTGACAAATTTACTTTCTGTTGAATTAAATTAATATCGCGAAAAATCTTAAATTTATCGCAGCCGTATTATATTTGGATTTTTCGTGCTATTAACCCTATTAAAAATTCAAGTTATCGTACAAACCCGCAATTTAACAATTGGATGTTGCAACACAGGCATTCTTCGTTTATAGATGACCGGGCTGAAATTGGCAACCGACTTTCAAGTTTCAACAAAACTTGAGCGGAAATAAAGACGAGAACAGCTTCTTGGGAATCGAAATGCATGTCATCCGATGATCTCATCCTATGAGAATGTCATCTACATGGAAGAGAGAGCAAAGTTGCCTACCTCATGTCCCACGGCCACATAAGAAGACATGTCCCTACATTCTCCGCGCGGTTATGACTATATGACGGCGGAGGCAATAACATTCACGACATGATCACCAAACAAATATTCACATGAAAAATACAAAAGAGGGCTCTCGAGGTACTGGTTAATTCTGATTAATCGTGCTTTGAAAATATAAAGATTTCTTTCGAAATGTGCTACTGTGAAATTCTCAAAGTGCGTCGATACATATCGTTTTTATGTTTTCGATGCTCCTAAATTAATGCCTTCGAGGCACTTATTCACCAAACTTTTTAATGAAATGTTTATGGGATTCAAAATGTGTAGATCGAGGGTCAAATTGTACTCGCCAGTCGCTCTTTCATGTAAATGTAAAAAACCCTATTTTTCATACGCGTCTCCAAATAGTCGAATCTCTATGTTCGCTAGGCGTGTCAACGGTTCGGTTCGAATATTTTGAAAATCCGAACCGAACCGAATCATTAAAATGTACGCTTGAACTAAACTAAATATAGAGTCAAACCGAACATTAACCAGGATCGGATCAGTTCGCGTGAGAAAACCAGATATTATGATTTCTCATGGCGATTTCGAGAGGGGTGAGAAAAATCATTCGGTTTTTTGTCGAGAATTTCGGCTCGATTTGGTTAATCAAACCGAGCCAAAATAATTTATCGAAATTCGAACCGAACTTGAAAATGTGCCAAATTTCGATTCGACAGGGCTTTTATGTCCCTAGTGTCCGCCCGTGATGTCGAGTTAAATTAAAAATAAATAAATAAATAAATGAAGGGAGGGGCGAAAGATGCGAGCAAAGTAAATTTTACCGTACGGAAGAAAGCGAGTAAATAATGCTCGCTCACGAGAGCGTTGAGAACCTCGTCCGTGATTTTTTCCCTTTCACCGCACGGTTAAAGAGGATCATCCCCCCCCCCCCCCTAAAAGGGATCAAGGGCTACACTCTAGAGAGACGCTTAGGGTGGGTATCCGAACCGGGCAAAACGGATGTCGACCGTCGGATCGCGGGGCCCACGTCCCTGAGAGAGAGAGAAAACGGGGAGGATCGGACGGACCACGCTTCCACGCCACGCCATACCTATAATCCCACCTGCACCGCCTGCGCCCCGTAGGCTTCCAATCATAAGAGGCGAGCCCCACCACGTGATGGTGGTGGTGGGGGCGGGGGGCCGCCCGGCGGGAATCGCACGGTCGGTCGATCTTCCTGATCGGACGGCTCGCGAGACGGCGGGACGACGTCCCGCGTCGTCGCTTTTTTCTCTCTCTGTTATCTTTTTTACGGTGCCGGGACGGGACGAAGTAGAAGAATCTTTACGGGCGATATCTTACCCCCCCCCCTTTCCCTGGATTTTTCTGTCCTGTTCCTTTTCCTGGGAAAACGGGAAAAATTAATAAGTGGACCGGAACGAGAATATCTTTGCGAAGATATCGTGCGCCATCCACCTCCTTTGCCGACACGTTGATGCGAGTTGGCATGTCGGTTCCCGATGCCGCCGGGGGGGGGGGGGGGGGTCGCATTTACCATCGTATCCTCGCGGAGATACATCTAGATAGATTTTCGGCCAAATTGATAAAACACCCGTGCTCGTAAATAGCGGGCATGGAGTGCAACCCGCTTGCCGACCAAAAGCACCCCTGGTTACGAGATACCATGCAAAGTAATCTTACGGCAGAAGCACGAAAAAGGAAGAAGAAGAAGAAGAAGAAGAAGAAGAAGACGAGGAGGAAGAGATAAATGTGGTGACCCTCCGACGAGTAATTGGAGATTCCAGCTCGCATTAAACCCTCCGGAATCGAATTTGCTTGTGATGTGTGGCTATGAAGTTATGTTGGAAAAAGGCCGTGTGTATGTAAAGAGTACGTAAACCCCGCCGATGAGCGATGCGGGATACTTCAACTGCGAATATGTTTGTCCTCGAACGTGATTGGGATGGAAGCAAGTGTCGAGTCACTTTATGATTGGAAGGTTAGGAGATGTGGCGCCTCGGTTAAAATTACGGCCCGCCACTTTGTGAATGAGGGACTCTAGTCTCCTTTAAATATATTTATTCAATGAATTAATTTTACGAATTAGTCCTGATATTTTTCTAACAATATCTTTAAATAGAGAAAAAATCACCAAGAACCTCAAACTATACTAATAGTAAAATATTTATCCCAAACTTTGTTCTGCGATGCCAAAAATTTCAAGTTCATGCGTGCACGACACATTTACCCTCTGTCAAGATTCTGTCAATAAAAACCATTAAAATTCTGCTTATATGGATGCCAAAAGATAAACAATGTTGATATGATGCCCACGTAACTTAACGGCATTTTGGCTGAAAATCACTTAATGAAATCTAAATAGAGGGTGAATATGTCATATTAGGTACAAATTTGAAAGTTTATATTATTGAGGGTAAATACGTCATAATGAATATAGGTTGAATTTTTTATCCAAAAAAAAATTTCAATGTGCCGTGCTCATCGTCCAAAAATGGGTCTTCAAGTCTCAACCTCGGGAAGCAACGGACCCAAACGAAGGAAATAAGGATTAGGTGGGGTTTTTGACCCGAGAAGAGGGGGCCCCCCACATTCCGGGTCAAAAAAAACAGAGAAATGCAACGTCACCGCGAGCTCCTGGCCTCCCAAATTAGGGCCCCCCCATGCGAAGAGAAAGGATTCCGATCTCTGGTGTGAAAACTGCGAGCCACGTTACAAGGTCAAAATTGGCTGCCCGCCATCGATAGTTGCGGGGCAGGGGAGCAGTCAATGTTCGCTGCGGTGGCCTGTCAACACTTAAATCCAATTTCCCCCATCCCAAGAAGGATGCCCATGCCGATTTCGCTTCTCTCCCCGTACTTTGCTCGTACTTGGCGGATCCACACGCAAAAATTTTCTTTGGTCGTTTAGCCGGTCAAATGCATGGGCAATAATAACTTTGGACTACAAGTCTCGCTCAAAGTTTAGCTCGCTCAAAGACGAGTTATCGAACTGCGACGGAAAGTTGGTGGGATCTATCCTTTTTATCGAGCCACAAGAGCCACAAGTAATTTGAATATTTTGGCTTAGATTAATCTCATTGAATCACCAAGATTACATCAGAAGGTAATAGCCGTGCTTCATGATTTCTATTGCTCTGATTATAAGAAGATATAAGAAATCGTTTACCTCTCTAAATTTCTGTATATCGTTCTTCGTGCTTCCTCTGGAATTCCACGGGAGGAGTAACGAGCGACCACTTCTGTAGCCAACATCACTAGAAAGTTGCTTAATTCTCGCAAACATAGTCCCAGAGCACTCTCTCTCTCTCTCTTCCACGCGCATAAAAAATGCATTGTGAATTCCCAGCCAAGATTGTGATTTCTATAGCATTCAACAATCAAGTGCATTTCTCGATTATCACAAGACGGGGAAAGTCTCATCTCATCTTGGCATAGTTTTTGGATGAGAGTTCGCCTCTCAGATCTTATGCACATGGATACTTTTACTCCACTTTCGTTTTAGGATGAAAGTAAAGAAGATAATGTGATTAATTGGAGCTATTCATCTACAGTTTGGACGACTATATGCACAAACAAAACTTTGGTTTCGAGTTGAATTACAACCTTAGCTACCTGGGTTCTTTCGGATGGAGGCAGCTGCACAGCTGCGGACTAGGCTTCTCATTCTCTGGAGGATCAATTCGAAAGAAGGTCGCTTATCCGGGGCACTGCTCATAATTTACGAAATGCCAAAGTCAAAATGAGCTTTAATTGTGTGCCGAGGAAATAATGACAGATATGACGACAATGAAGCTAAAGGGTGTTTGTTACCTCTGCCAACAGTCGTGGATTAAGGAGGCTATCCCAGGATCAATCCCTTCTGGCACGTCCAATCTTCTATCCATGAAGCCAACCACTCCGACAATCTTCGGTTTTGAGGAGAGCAACTTAAGCAAAAACTAGTAGGCAATGAGTATGTGAGAAAGAGTGGGGTACCTGAAGGGAATTTAAGTTGTTCCATGGAATAGATTCTGTCATCAGTTCCCATAGTATTACGCCGAAACTGTACACATCAGACCTGCGTGATATAGAAGATATATCCATGCGTGAATTTCTCTTAAATCAGAAAATATGGCCACATGTTGAGTAGAGAGTAGATACCATGCACGATGCGGCCGCTAATTTCATTAATTAGAACAAATCGATCATATTTTTATCAAGAACTTTTTGCGGACTAAGTTTATCGAAACTCGCATTTTGATTATCCTATGTAGAGAAAAGAGAGGTGGGAGTAAATCAAACGCTCCTTAGGGAATTATATGGGGTGACTCCAGAAATTACTTTTCATCTGATGGTTCATTACGAAGGACTTCAGGAGCCATCCACTGAGGCTGCATCAGAAACATTGGAGTCAACAGACCCGCTGACAATAGCTTGCAAAGAAAATGATAGACAGAGAAAGAAGTAATCAAGTAGCGAATGCCTCTGTTTATGCTAAGAATTGCCACATGAAACAAATGACTCAACAAGAGAATGTCATTACAGTTCCTCTTCCAGATTTTGCTGTTAACAGCGTGGCATTCTTCAACCTTGAGAGACCAAAGTCTCCAACCTGACGAGTTGTTCAAATAACATCAAACAATTGGTAAATGCTCGGCTCGATAGAAGCGCACGTTGTCAGGTTAAGGGGAAAAAAAAGAACAGAGGTCCTCATGGCACTATATTGAGAATACATTACCTTGACAGTCCAATTTTTATCAACGAGCAGGTTAGAAGATTTGAGGTCTCGATGCACTATTGGTGGATTCCTGTGATGCAAATAATTCATTCCTCTGGCCTGCAATGAGGAATTAATTCAAGTTAACTTATCTGCTAATGAAGAGTGTCTACAATGTCGTTATCATAGTCATGCTTACATGCTTCTTGTAAGTGTGTGCATTGTGCGTCTGCTGTGTGCGTCCACGTACTAGAGAGAGAGAGAGAGAGAGAGAGAGAGACTCACAACATCAAGGGCCATTCTCAAACGGTGCCTTGTGTCTAAGACTTGATTGTTTTTGTGTAGTGTCTTGAAGAGACTTCCCCTGATCAATCAAGACAGCAAGAAATTGATACATCTAAGAAATAACGAGGAAAGGAAAAAGGCACCACCCCAACACACTTGCACAGTTATACTCTCAATATCTAACAGTCAGCAACTCTTACTTCTGGCATCATTGCTAGATCAGGCATCAGAAACCGCCATAATTTCCTTACCTTGGCATGGATTCTGTTACAATGGCTAGTCGTTCCTTAGAGTAGACTGCTCCCATGAACAATAGAACATTCGGATGTCTCAGTCT
The DNA here is from genome assembly GCA_031216285.1 of Syzygium syzygioides. Lineage (NCBI taxonomy): Eukaryota > Viridiplantae > Streptophyta > Magnoliopsida > Myrtales > Myrtaceae > Syzygium > Syzygium syzygioides. The sequence continues at coordinate 5,951,050 of CM062246.1, read as the reverse complement.
CTTCATTATTTCGATCTAAATTGCAGCAAGGGAAAGCCAAAAATGATCATTGACAAGCATGTTTTGAATGTAGTTAAAAGTAACAAGTTCAAGTGTACCTCTTTCTTGTAGTCCTGCAAAGTATTTTCACTATATTCGTTCCCAACATAGACCTTAATAGCAACATCCTGATGGGACAGAATCAATTTGCGAAGATCAATATATTGATCGTCATACTTATTATGACATTTAAGCATCAGTTAAGGTAACTACCGATCCCTCCCACATGCCGCGATGAACTACTGCACATGAGCCTGCAGCACAGGTCAGACAAGCAGAATTAATTTGCAATTTGTGGAAATCTGCGTCAGGCTTTACATCCCAATATCCTTTTCCCTTGACTATTTTACTGACATTGTAAGTTACAAAAAATGATGCCCTCTAAGACAAGCTTAAAAAAATTCACTTTCATTGGAAAGCATGATTAAGCCAATCTTCCTCAAGCTGACACTTTTTATATTTTCAATTGAAACATGTAACTCATAAACCTAGATATATGAAGTACAGTGTCAGTCAAAATAATATAGAGAGACCAAACCGTACCTTGCCCAATCTCTTCACCCAGCTGTAGATCTTCCCAACGAATCTCGCAATCAACCATATAACTCAACTCACTATCACTTTTGCTTGATGAAGTGTCGTGGCTGCCAATGCTTTCTCCAGAACTGTGGCATTGTTTGCCATCAGGCAGTTTTTGTACTTCCTCCTTTACCAAGTCTCCTGGCTCAGCAGTTTCCTCACTCACTTGGCTGAGCACTTTCGGCAACAAATTTCCTGGTCTAGGCAAACGAAAACACTTATTGTATTTTCTTGAGGATGCTAACTCAGAAGTCTCACTGAAAGTGGGAGGATGTGCACCTCTGTGCAAATCAATGGATTCTCTTTCAGCTAAAACAGGAGTTTTCCTGCCAGGACATTTCCCCATGATATTGGGATGAAGAGTTCCCTGGCAGGTACTTGATGCCTTCAAATCTGTTGCAACGTTAGGCTCACATGTCACTTCATTTCTCACTGGACCATTACTTGCATGTTTGATCTGTTGGTAACTTTCATCTTCATTTACCACATTCCGATTACCTTTAATATGCAGCTTCTCCAACAGTTTTGCTGCCTGCGGTCAGTTCAATCATGAAAAAGTTACCAAAACAAGATAGAATGGCAACATTATCACAGCACGGGCCCATTTTGTAAATGAATAATGTTCTATATTTGCACAGTTGTGGATAGTCCTGTAGCTCATGTTCTTCTATTCAAAATGGCAGAGCGTTTAGGACTGAAAAAAATGCCAAAGAGGAATCCAAAAATCTTAGTCTACTAACTTATCTTGCTAACCCATATTTCACTGCCTGGAAAGTTTAGGTCAATATGTTAAAGATTAAATAAGTATATTAACTATTCTGTAGAAGTTTAACTATTCAATGTTGAACTTTCCCCTGCAACAGAAGTGCGCACCTTAGAAACCTCCCCTCACGTGTGAACCTGCCATCTAGCAACCTACAACTGGATCTAAAGTTAGATATTTTCATGCACCAACAAATCTCGACAGCCCTCACCTCTAAGTCAACTCGGATCTTCTTTACCAGACCAACCTGTGATGGCACGCACAACCCAACAACCAACTATTTGCAATAATCGTCCTTTGGAAACTCATGCAGATAAACTATTGGCTTTCTAGTTCAAGATCTTGTAATGCGAAATTACAAGAAAGAGCCCAAAGTTACAGCCATTGGCAGACTTAACCGGACAAAATTTCAATTAAGCTGATCAGTTTGGCCAAACTCAGTCGCTTAACTATTCTCTTTACCTTCAATTATCCACTGCAGGACTTCCTACTCACACCTCGGACATGCATCCCAAGATAGAGTGTCCATGCAAACATCATCCCAAAGCAAACATTCATAGAAACTCACTAAAGAGTCAAATATGCATCGCCCATCTAAAAACTTGACACCGTCAAAATTTTAATTAGGTAAAATAAACTCTTGGAAAGACTATTGAAACACGCTGATAGGCTTTCGTAGATTTGGGCAAGTAAGTATGCCAATTCACCATCCGAGGAATCTCTTCGATCAACCATATTTTCCCAGTGTTCATACTGGGAATACAAGACAATGATTTTCCATCACTTCTTTAGAGATATGAGAAATTCATCTTGCGGCTATAGGATCAGAGGACGGAGACTTACCAATTTACCAGGTTTCTCTAATATAGCATCATCAGTTTCTATTGCATCGTGCTGTCCACCAACACATAGATTCTGTGTATTGTCTCCACATCTGCGTGGTAAAACTTTGGACGCCTGTGAACAAAAAGAATGTAGTCTCTGTCAACTATCTCCAAGCTTCAGGAATTTCCAAAAATAGTAATAGAGGGGAAGATGATAAAGGGGGCAAGAAAACTGGAAGAAAGTGAGAAAATATGACATAGAATGTGTAAGCACCAGGTTTGAAACAGAGGAAGCAATTTGTGGTATAGGTGCAATCTGTGGCCGTGGCTGCCACTGAATCTTTTTCAAGTTCAAACCCCGTGATTTAGGCAAGCCATTAGCATGCTCCTCATTTGCTCTTGATCTGTCCAGGCTTATACCATTAAAAAGGGCCACGTCACTTGAAACAGTGATAACACCAGCAAGCTCTCCACCCTCGTATAATGGGCTTTTCGTCACCATAGCCACAAATGTTTCACCAGACCTTTTCTTAAGAGGAAACTGACCTGACCATGACTGGCCAAACCTCAGCTTTTCCATGATATTCTGCAGAGAAGGAAAATGTTCTTCAGCAACTAGAATTTCATCAACTCTTCGTCCAATGACTTCATAGTCTTTCCATCCATAGAGATTCTCAGCAGAGTGGTTCCTGGAATTTGAAAATCACAAATAGACTTCAGATACAGGTGCGGCTTCACTGAGATATTGCAAACATGAAATTTCTCTATCTCAGCCTCTAATCGAAGATTTCCCTGCTTTAAGAAGTGCAAAACCAAGGGTGAAATGTGGCGGAACAATCAAAGCTACACTTTCTTGGAGAATAAGGGCTGAATACTTTCCAAAAACTGCTGCATTGGTATATGACCAATGTGACTAGCATTCGCTAGAACGTTTTTGAAAATTTCAGAATTGCTCAAAGCCTTATACATCTTTTTACAATTTCTATTCTTTCGGCATATTCGTGAGAGCTTAAAAGTTGAAATAGTAAATATAGCTCAGTCTATCATGTAATAAAAGATTTACTTTTGAAGAGATTTTTTAACCTATTTGAAAAATATTTGATGCACATACTGGCATCTAGCCTTCTTTGCTTCACCTTTTGGTTACACAATTCAGAAGCCACAAGTGACAATAGTAACTTGAAAGGGCAAGGGACCTTTTAGTTATTATTTCGATGGACATTGGTAAATGCATAATAATCTGAGCTTCTGTCTATGGATCTGGCATTCAAGTTCATTGAGAGAAGAGATTTTTCTTGGACAATGTTAAATGGTTCACATTCTTCCGGATATTACTAGTCTTTAGTCAGACAAATTTTTAAACCTCTAAATTTGTTGCTATATTAGTGCTATACTTTCTTATCTAACTTTTGGGAAATTTTGTCAATAAATACATGAAGTTAAAACTTCGCTTAGAGTATGTTCAGCCCTTCAGCAATAAAACTTTGGCTTTACCATTGTCTGGCCTTCCAACACCAAGAAAAACAAGAAAATATAACTGTGGTTTTCGTTTATAAGGCTGGAAGTTCATTGCGAACTTTTGTCAAACACCTTCACTATCTTGGCTCCTATCGTCATGCATCATGAATAGGAACACCGTCTTGAAATCGCCAAAAAAGGAGAACAGCCCATTGAGAAATATTCCTATAATTAATTCGACAGTTTAGACATAGGATTCACTGAATCGTGGTTAAACATCCCAACATGATCTTCCATCAGCTGTGATGAACAGCATAAAGAGACAATTACTTTTAGAGTCAATTCAGCACCAAGTGTCAAAAACTTTTTAAGGGAGGTAAACAGCACCTTAGCTTAGCACTTCAGCATTGCACCGCAAAAAGTCGAACATCTCTATCCCTATGAACTAGTACGAGTTTCGACAATTCGCCGCCACTAATTCCTTCAAATTATCAGTGTTACTTCAACAGACTCCGCACACAAGTGCAACATGATTTTCAGTTTCCCATGTTATTCTAATTTCTAGACTAAAATTTCTGCATCCACAACAATTACAGAAGTTCCTCCGCACTTTCAAACCGGATTTAAAAATCAAAAAACGCGCTCTTCAACTTCCAATACACACTCGAAGAGCGAATAGGCAACCGGAATCAAAATTCGCGCCCAAGTAACTGAACATCCATCGTTCTCCACTACGCACGGACATTCACACACGCAAAACAAGCAGCACGAACAATCGCAAGCCAAACTTCCAACTGACTTCGCACAAACAAGCGCGTAAGAAGCTCTAGCTGCTCCACACACTTCCAACTTCGACACCAAAACAATCCTCGACTTCTAATACGAGACATCAAGAGCCAATCAGCCGCCGCGATCGCGAGCCGAGATTCCGCAGAAACTCAAATGAAAGCAGAAACGCACCAGTAAGTGATCTTTCGCGAAGAAGCTCCGCACACGTGAACGGCGTGTCCGATCGACTCCAGAATCCTCCGGCACGGGCCTCCCCCACGGAAAGCTCCCGGGAACCGTGCGAGCGGATCGGACCCCGAGTCCGGCGGCGGTGGCGACGCCGCGCCGGGCTCGGGGCTCTCGCCGGACTCGACGAGCTCGGCGAGTCGCTCCGTGAGCTCGGCTTGGCACGCCTCGAGCCTCAGGCACCGATCGGCGACGGCCCGGTACCGGCTCGGCCCCGGCGCGGGCTCCAGGTCGGCATCTCCGGCCATTCTCCGGTGCGCATGGAGGGGTCAGATCACAGGGAGCAAGCAACGCAATCGCCTAGTTTATTATTATTACAAAGGTGGTCACCAGGAAGAAGTCACTCCAACGACGACAGCCACAAGAACGGACGGGTTAAAAAAAAAAAAAGAAACGCAAATTAAAAAACGCAATTGAAAAATAGACAAAATTGCATTTTTTTAATTTTACGTGTGAGTGGGCCCGCGGGTGGGAGCAATCAGGTGTTGACAGGAGTACTAGTTGGTGAAGCGAAGGGGACCAATGGGGGAAGAGGGGTTTTCTCGTGGTGGGGCCGGCACGTGATGTCAGCAGTGCTGGAGTTCGCTATTGGTTGAAGGGACGGCCACGCCAGCTTCTTGTTGCGTTTTGGGTTTTGGTGCCTCGAAGGCTGCCCTTGCCTTTTGGGGTTATTTACACGTCCTGCCCTTGCCGCCATTCGTTCGAAACTCAAGAGGAAGCGGGTTGGTGGGGGAACAAAAAATCTGTATTTTTTTGAAATTTTTTAATCCAACTTTTCATTTTGACCGCATATGTACTGAATAGGGATAAGCATGATTTCAAAGTAGAATTTGGAACCTGAAAACTTGACTAGTGAGAGCACCTATAGGTTCCGAGTTTCAAAGTATGTAGGGTAGGTTCCGGATTAAAAAAATTTGGCAATTTATTTCGACAGGTAGATTCCAAGTTTTAGGTAGGTGGAACCTAGAACGTAAGACCCGAAACCTAAACAAGTTTTTGTGTTTTTTTTTGTATATGTCTTCGCATGATCCTGCGGCGTTTCATGAAGTTAGATTATGAGTGTATAATCTGGAACTACCAGTCTGAGTTTTCATTTTATAACTTCTTAATATTTCATATTCTTCGTATGTCTAAATATAAATCGTGATTAATGGATTACAGCAGCAAATGGTGGTTATTAAAGTTGATGATTCACTGCAATTGTTCAATTAATAATATAAGTAGAATCTGGGTTGACCTTGTAAACGATCCTTAAACCTGTAATAGAGTAGGTTCTAAGTTTAAAAAAATAAGGAACCTATTATTATGGGTGAAATCTATATGGAACATGGAACAGCTTAGCCGTAGTATCGATTCACGTCATGACTTTTCATTTTAATTATATTTACTTGAACTGTAATGCCAAAAAAAAATAGTCTTTTTGTAGTCTATTGGGTGAATGATAACCTAATAGACCTTAGAATCTATATTGAAACCTATGACAATGTAGGTTTCAGGTTCTAACGGATAGGTTCTAGATTCCAAAAAATGAGAAACTTGTATCCGATGATAGATTCCAGGTTCCATGTAAAACTTGTAAGGAACTTAAAACCACTCACCCCTAGTATCGAATACACAAAAAACTCAATCGATCTACTTTAATTTATTTTACACCTGCAAAATAATAAATCGGTAGATCGCTAAATTAGCAACTTATATAATTAATCCCTTTTGAAGACCTTGATAAACTATTTTGTGGGGGCAAAATAAAAATTTTGGCGTATAAAATTGAGAAAATGACATAGATGGTCCATGAAATTTAGCACACCGTACAATGTCGTCTCTTGAAACTTTAAATTATTTAATGTGTTCTCTAGATTTTTGGTACATATTTAATTTAGTCCTTAGATTATATGAAAATGTTCAATGTTGTCTAAGAACTTGAATTGATGAAGAACAACATGGAACATTTTTCATATGCACAGAAGGGTCGAAAAATTAAAAGCCTAGGGATCACACTGTACACTGAAATAAAATTTAATGGACCATATTGAACGAATTTAAAATTTTTAAATCACACTGTGCATTAAGTCAAAATTTAAGAATTATTTGTGTTATTTTCTCTATAAAAATTTCAAGAGGAATTCAATCATGGCGCGCTTTGGACCAATAAAATAACCGTTCGAAGCGTTTGGCAGTCGAAAAGTCAAAATCATCATCAAACCAGAGGATCCCGCAATTTCCCAAGAGAGGCACCCGACCTTCGAATCCCTCAGATTCTGAAGCGGAAGCGGAGCTCGAATCGCTGTTCCCTGATCGCGCGCGATTCCTCTCGCTCCGCTTTTTCGGCGCGGCGCTGAGCGCTTCTTCCTCCTCCTCCTCCTCGCTGTAGCTCTAACGCTCTCCGAATCGAAGCGGCGCCATGCGCGGTTCTGTAAGAATCTTTTTCCGCTTCCTGTGTACCGTTGTTGTCGCCGTCGCCCATCGTCGCTTGTTTTCCGACGTGGAAAACGGTTGCGGGATGTTGGTTCGTCCAGAAGCGAGCCAGGCGGTAGCGGAGCTGAAGCGTGCTCGTCAAATGATGATTGCGGACGGCCCGGAGTACTGGAGTGGCAATCAGCTGATCCGACGGTAATTTTTAGGATGCTGATACTGTTTTGTGTTCTAACATCAAAACAACAGCTTGTCGAGGTGGATTGTGTACAATGACTCTGTTGTTTCGATCGATGCTATGAATTGATTGCGATTCATGGAGATTCGGTGCGTCTTGCTGGGAAGTCGCCGACGCGAAGGAGATATATATATATATATGCCTGAGATGGCATCGATTCTTTAAGCAATTTCGGATATCGTCCGTCGCGCCGGTAGAAGTTAAATATCTCTTCATAAGCAGCAAAAGAGATTACCGGAGTGGCGGTCTCGGTGTTAACAATGGCTTTTGCACCAAGGCACGATTCATTTGACCTTTTCTTTCCAGAAGCGAGATTCTAAGCTGAATCATAAAGATGGTCAGAAAGTTGTTGGTGAAATTGAAAATGCTTGTCTGCTCACTCTTGAAGTACCGTCACCGGTGCTGTGGGGAAAATGATTGCCGCGGAATTGATAAGAAAAGATGCAGAGTCGTTATACCCATGACCATAGATGTTGGTGAAGAAGCCTCAGTTGGCGTTAGACTTTAGGCTTGAGAAATTATTGTATAGCCCAAGAATACAATTCCCTCTCTCGCATGAGCGTGAATCCTACATGGGCGGGATCCGCATCGCATTAGCGAGGGAGGACATATATTACGAGAGCGCTGTAATTATCTTCTTATCTCTTGTTTGAGTTTATAGGCGATGTGTCTCCTGTTAATTTGACTGGATGTTCCATTTCGTCATTTCTTTTCTCAACTCTTCTTTCGGGCGGGGCGAGAACGTGGAAGAAAGGCTGACGAGCTGCAAACGCTCTATTTAGTGATGGAGATATGTCGTCTCGACCAAAAGGATTGACAGAGGTAATGTGTTTTGCAAGAAAAATTTTCGTCTGCTCTGTGATTGAAGTTACATGTTTCTCCCACTTTCTCTTTAATTCTCTTGAACAAGATGAAAGTAAAAAGATACAGTGTCTGAACTATCAATTGATCTTTGTTGAAAATACTCTGATAGCTTCTTGCTTCTGTGTATTTTGCAATCTTCTTGCTACGCTTTCCTATTCAGCGGCTCTTCAAGCAATCTGATTGGGGGATGCCAGTACGATTCCCTCAGTTTACGCCCGCTCAATGCTCAGACATGACAATGCCATGCATTTGAAGTGTTTATTTTGCTATTCTGGAGCTTTATGCATCTTCCAGATTCAATGCATCTTTCTTCCTGAGCTGAATGTCAAAGCCATCTGGAAATTGTAGACCAGGGGTCCGAACAATGTTGCCTCCCTTGATTATTTGCCACCTGAAAGTTCGAAGAAAAGGTCATCTCTCTCTCTCTCTCTGGTCTGTGCATGAATACTCACTCGCCGTGCATAGTCAGGAAAGCTAATCCACAATAAACTTTCATAGCCCGTGTACCTGTACTTAGTAACCAAGCAATGAAGAAAGACCGCCATCTGGACTTTTGTGAAGTCTGTTCCAACACAAAATCTCATACCACCGCCAAAAGCCATGAAATGTTTAGATGCACCATTCACTTCAATTCCCTGTATTTGAACACCAATTTTTATCAGCACATTAAATGGCTTAGTAAGTTATTTATACAAATTCTTTTGCACCAAATTGCTGGCTGGTGCACCAAAAGTGGAAATCCACAAACGCCGGACCCACCTTCCATCTTTCTGGATTGAATGAAAGAGGATCTTCATATTTCGTGGGGTTTAAGTGTACAGCTGGTGGACATGCCACAACTGCCCATCCTGCTGGTATGGTGTATCCTGCATTAACATTGGGCTTTATGCTTCGTCAAGGTGGGCATGAATTTATTAGCATAGTTACAATAGAAGGCCTAGCGATACTGTTGCGCATACCTTTGAACTGGATGTCTCTTAGTGCTCTTCGGAAGACTCCTGGAACTATATTTGCTAGTCTTACAGTCTCATTTATGAACTGAAAGATGAATTTTATTAGAGCCGTACAGATGCACGTATAATCTCTACCTGATAATTTAAACGGTTATAACCCACCTGAAATTTATATGTCATTAATTTGTACTCCTTCCATGAAAGTCCGGAACTAGCGTCATCCCTCTTCCTGAGAATGGCCTCATGCTCTTCCTGCCATAAGCATAAGGATTTAGGGAAAGTTTGCCAGCACTTAAGAGCTGTTGGTAAACTTATACAGTGGAACCAAAAAGGCAGAATTTTACTGACCGTGAGTTGCTTCAGCACCCTAGGATGATCTGAAAGAAACTTGATGGCTAGCGTAAGAGCCAAGGATGTGGTCTCAAAGCTGGCAAAAAGTAGCACAAACATTAAATCTAGAGCGATTGCCTCCGTGAGTATTGTTCCCTCTTTCTTAAGTTCTTCCAGGACATAATCAAAAAAATCACTTAGGTCCTTCCTGGGCGTTGCTCGTCTTTCTTGCATTAGGTTCTTCAGCATTCTCATTGCCTTTTTCCTGCCCTGATTCAAGATCACAAAGGGACGAGGTTGATACCATAATAGGGTATTTCAGCTTGTTAAGAAATGAGTCATTCCCATCTCTTTTTTCCCCTTTTTTTAGGAAAGTGGAACCAAAGAGTAGGAAAATCACATTATTTAATGTTCTGGACTTAACTCAGTTTACCTGGAGACATTCGTGATAGGCTGTTCCAGGCATATCTAGTGGAAAGGAAATTAAACCCTTTATAAAGGCATCAAAATTCGCTCTCAGATTCTCTGACGAGCTCTCCGAGTCATGACTTTTCAGCTTCTTTGCTGTCAAATGGAATATCATCTGCAGAGACCGTAAGTTCATGCATATGCTTGAATTAGGATCCCTGTTGGAGGAATATGGGAATCAGAGAGCAGAGCTTAGGCTGCATTACACTTGCAGTTGCGTCTTTTACTTCGACCTTGTCCTGATTCGACCAGTGCCTCAATCTTCGAATTGCAACTTCCTCAACTTCAGGGAGCATCTTCTTGAGGCTTTCTGGGCCAAAGAGATAGAGCACCATGTTCTTGAGGTACCTGTACATAAAACCATGCAAAGAACCCACATTCTGTCGCCCAAAGATCTCTGTGAAGGTGTCTGGATACCAGCTCTCGAACAAATGCCCTTCTTGTTGGAAGATGAAGTAATTGAAATCTGGGTCGGCTGATACTACAACCGGTCGACCGACCAAACTGGTACGAAATATTGGCCCGTATCTGAAAAATTTACTGGAATCAGACATTTATCAGAAAAGGCAAAAGTGGCAGCGTCCTAACTTTAGATTTTAGTTACCTCTTCATTCTCTCTTTAATGAATGGAGCGATGTCATGAGTAGTGTTTGGAGTGAAGAACCGAAGGGTCTCGCCTAGAAGTGGCCACCCCATTGAACCTGGTGGGAGCTTTCCGTCGCATCTGGGATTTCTCCATCTGTAGACCCAGTGTGTGATGCTTATAATGATCAAAGCTCCAATGCACAATGCCCACATTCTCAGTTCTGCTAATATGTTCAATGTGAGAAGTTCTCTATTAACAGATGCTAGCTTCAGTGAAAATCTTATGTAGGCAGCTTTCAGGTTTAACAAAATGTCAAAACAGGAGGAGAAAGTTTGGGAAGGAAGGGATGAATGAGGGCATAGATGCTGACCTATCTCGGAAACCCATTAGAGGAATCTTATATAGGGTTATGGTGATTCACATCTAGCTGGGAAATGACTATGAAATTGGCGCTCTTTGTTATAGGGAAGTTGTGTTTGCTTCAGAAAGAAATTTATACGAGTAGTTGGAGATAAACTAAAATAATCAGGAATCATTCTACCCGAGAGACCACTAAAATAGTGACTATGAAATTATCCTTCGTCAACGGCCTCTGTGAAATTGTGCAACAGACTTGCATTACATGATAAAGAAGCTCTCTCTCTCTCTCTCTCTCTCTCTCTAGATTAGATGTTCACTGAACTTGGAAAAGAAACATGAGGTTGGAAGGATTTGTCTGATGGAAAATTTGTATCAGAAAGCGATGCCAATCTTCAGTGCATCATTTACTAGAACACGTGAATAGAATAAGGTCTCCCCAACTGATTGAAATCTTAAAGGCAACTGTTCTGTATACAACAGTATCTAAGTGACGCTGATGCCTCAATATATGCTCTTCTTGGTCGCCTCTGTTTTTCCCCCTTAAACATTTCGTTTATTGTCCAAGTTACAGGTGTGACAGACATGTTCCTAGATATTCTCTAGCTGGAATCTTGTTCTTATATTCGTATCTATCGCTCTAAATCTCTGCGCCTGCGTCATCAGAGATTGCAAAATGGATACGGAAGAAATAAGGAGAGAGAGAGAGAGAGAGAGAGTGAGGAAAAAAGAGTTCTCTCTTATTTCTTTGACTAATGTTTGTGAAGAGTCAGTGGCTAAGCTAATTAGGCTAATGAATGAGGCTGTACTCATTTCGAAGCATAGAGCAGCGCCCCTCCGTCCCATTGAGCCACGGACTTTTACCTCATGCAGTGAGCTCCACTAGATAGGTAGGTCACTGTTTTGGTGACCCAACATTATTTGAATCTTTGAGGTTTCATTTTATTTGTTTATGGGTTTATCTCTGATTTACTAGAGAAAAAGATTTCTGCACGGACAATGCATGATACAGAATAATTGTTTAAATGTATCACGCGACGGATGGTATTCGTGTCAAAAACTTCTTGACCCACCGCGGATTCAGATGTCTCCACAGTATTCCTATCAACTTGGTAAAATCCTTTGCATTCCTAGGCTTGTTTGTGCACTTTTTATAGGAGCCACGTCGCTCAACGAATTTTATCTGCATCTTTGCGATTTGCTGTCAACAACTCTTGGCACCGCACTGGTGGTGACCTCTGGGTATGCAGACCACAGACTATCTTTATTGCTTACGTTATGCTTTGAGAACACTGTATATATAAGTCACGCCCCACACATTTATAGCACAAAAGTGCTTTTGTTGTCTTGTTTCTTAATATATGAAGAAGTTCAGAAATAGAATATTTCGGTGACAGAATCAGGTGACGAAATAGCTGAACTCCCTTGTGGAAAGGTCGTGGGTTCACAACAATGACAGCTTGAGTAAGCCCTTTTCTTTTTTTGGGCCAGCAAGGAATTAAATCCTTCTTTTCCCCTCAAATTATAAAAGGGTATCCTCCAAACTCCTAATGGTTGTCGTATCATGTATGAAAGCTTAATCGAAGTAGAGTCATGAGGACCCACATGCTCGGCTTGTCCTTCGCACAGAATCTCTTTAGTGGCCACCCACACGCAGTGGATCCTCGTAAGTATGATCACCCTGATGTTTAGTTTAATCAAAATACTGCTATGGTTCATGGCCCGCTTGCTCATTTCTTACTTCCCATAAGCCGCTTAAAGAATTGCATCTACTACGTATTTCACGTACTTTCGTTCTACAATTTTATACTCAAGTTGCAAGAGCATCGTTCCTGTGGGTTTTATTGCGGTTTCGTGTGGGCGCCCCATGTAAAACTTCGCTAAAACCTGCACCAGTAATATCCATCGAAGTTGTTCAATATACCGAATTTAGATCTCCAATGACTTTGCATGAGGATGAAATTATCGGTATAGTCTGCAGTGAGGAGTTACTCTAATGGCTTCTTTCTGTGGTTTCATGACTAATGCCTTCTATTGATGGTAATTTCTCTCTTTTAGGGATCATTATTCTAATGCGAATAAGCATGTAATTCTCTTAAGGAAAAATCTGATGACTTTGTTTACATGTTAGTGTGGAAACACATAATACACGTTGTTGATAATTGCTCACGATTCTTTTAATAAAGAGTAGAGATAAAATTAAGATACACTGTGAGAAACCTTGCTTATATTAACCAGTGGTATCGTGACGGCGAAGCACAAAAATGTTCTGAATAAAACTTAGTCTATAGCTCAAGTTGGATTTCGTTGCCCATTGTCAATCCATCAATAATGGTCTCAAATTGCATATTTATATGAACAAGCTTGCATGATTGGAAGTGAAGAAACTTTGAACTGTGCAATCAGAGAACCGGAAGGAGTAGTGAACCAGTAAACCACATTGCTTCAGATTGTAAAAACCTGAACATGTAACGGTCAAGCAAGTGCTGCCACTTGCATTTAATTCCCATTTGACCGGAGCAAGGGTAAGACTAAAAACATCTAGGAAAGCAAAACCTCTTTTGACCATATTAATGATGTTTGATTCTGGACACAAATTTTTAGGGTTTGACACTAACATAGCTTGGTAATCTTGGGGTGCCAAGAGGCTTGCCATATGCTTTCTTGTCGGTAAAATGTCTCTGCATTCCTTGCTGGGGTGGTTTCAGGCAATATCATTATCACTTAAAGAGCATTATATGCAGTAGATTGTCGGTTGCTGTGTCCCATATGAGGTAGGGCTTTGTAGCTTCTTGAAATTTGGAATAGGATTACTATATGATGGAGAATCATTAGGAACAATGGTTTCACACAAGAAAACAAGACTCCTACACCTTTATGTTTTTGAATTTGAATGTCGAAATTTCATTAACTTATTCCATATATAATTTGGGCTAGCAGAAAAACTTGCATGGGCCAATTACCAATTTTTCTTTATTGTGTCCGATTATCAAAACTGGCTAGAAAAATGAGCGACTTCTAATGTACTTTGCTGTTGTATTACTAACTTTAGAGTGGAGACAAAATGGAGGGTCATGTGATTCATGCGCTTCTCTCGTTCCTAGAAATGATGAATTCTTTGGACGTTTGTCATCTAATTGATTTTGGCTAATTTAAGGCATTCTTATTTGTTTAATGGGGCTTCTCCTAGTAGGTTCATTGAACTCGTCTAGAATCGTCAGATGAAGCTATAACAACTAATAGAAATCTTAACAAAGTGCCTAAAGATCAATAGTGAAGATCATCCATAGAATGATATCATTTTTTAAGAAATGAAAAACAATGCAAAAGTTAAATATGTCGGAAAATGTTTTGAAGGTCATCCTGTCAACGCTTAATGCAAGAGCATCGATGTAATAGTCAATTACTCATAATTTGGGAAAATGTAAAATCGTGTCGAGACCACTTAATTATGACGAAATGCTGGAGAAAGAAAAAGAATTATATGATCTTTTTTCATTGCCAAGTCTTAATAAGGGGTGTGCAAAATGGACTGCCTAAATCGAAAATCGCCCGGACCGGACTAGACCGGGTGGTGTGGTCCGATTCCCGAAAGTATCGGTTCGATTTCTTGTTGTTAAAAGTGGAACCGGTATCCGGGCGGTCTAGTTTTCGATTTCAAAGGGAATCAAACCGGACCAGACTGACCGGATCGGACTGATTATATATATTTTTTATTTTTTTATTTCTTCAAAAAAATTAATGAATTTTAACTAAACCCTAAGTAAAGAACGTTTTTTTATTCGTCTTTTCAATTTGAAGAATATTGTATACATATCACTTAATTCAACAAGAAAAGATAGCATCAAGTAGTGGGAAAAAAAAAGTGATCGATTTCATTGGACCGGATTGGAATCAGACCAGGAACCGATCACCCCTAGTGTTTATCATCTATAAAGAGCCATATCACATGCATCAAAAGAGAATGCTTTTAAATGATGGAAATGGAGGAGTGGTTAGAAAAAAAAAAGACAAGACGTTAGTCGGGAAAAGAAGTTAATAAATGATTAAAAAAAACTCATCTTTCAAAAGACAGGCAAACGGAGGCCAACGCAGCAAATAATGGTGTGCTTCCAATTAGGTATGACAATTGTTTATATCATATATTTATCAAATTACGGCAGAAATCATTTTTAAATAATTGTACGGAGCAATAAAGAAAGAAATGTTTTTCCGAAAGGAGTCTATTATTTATAGATTGAAAGTTACAGTTGCGAAATAGGCATAAAAAGCTAGTTACTAATTGTCCAAGTAGAAGAGTAAACAAAACGAAATACTCACGTTCCTGCCTCCTAAGCAAATGGGAGAATAATGCACCATCTCTTTATCTTCTCATAAGCTGATGTGAAAGCAAGCATTGGAGACAATCCTTATGACTACTCTGCAATAATATCTTTAATAATGAAAAATTTGGACCGAAGATTTGGCGATTGATCAAAATGGAAACTCAAAAAATTAATAAAAAAAACATTCTAAACCAAATGAGGAGATAATTACACAATGAATCCTAAACATGTTGTGCGGATGCCAATTCAGGTTTAAACATTTCAATTTTATCAATAGTCTTAAACCTTACCGCAGAATTTCAATGTCGTCATTTTGCTCGATTACCATCGGAAATTACTAAAGCGATGTCCAGTCATTGCTGGCCATCCCATGTGGCACGCCAATGTGGATAATTAGCCCAAAAAAGATCGCCCAAAGGTTCAGGATTGCATTGACAAAATCGAAAAATTTACAATTGAATTGGTATCCGTATAATGGGTTCAAGAGTGAATTAGTAATTTTTTCCTGCCAAGTGAGGTTCAGGATGCAGTGTGACCGACTTGACCGCCAAGTAAATATGTCAGATTGATTAAATGAATTGGTCTGTCTTGCGGATGGAATAAGAACTCCATAACTTATAATACAAACATCATCGCTCGATTTGAATAATATTTGTCTTCCACGAGTAAACAATGGCGACTAAGCTTAAAGAGGTGGCAATTAATGGACCTCGGAAGACGCGAAATCTCTAGGTGGCGTTGCTTTGTGTAGACGTGGGAGCTGTTGCTTTTCTGAACAAAGTAACGAGAAACCTCTCGGAATCGTTCATGAAATTCAATTTTGGCGATGAAGTTGGGCTGAAGCTTTGGGCACATGACAATGCGTACCATCGTATCACCATCGTCGTCAAAAAGATTATTAATTCAAAGGACAACGTAACATAGAAACAGGATCACGTTCTTGAGGTCATTGCATGGGCAATTATTGAATCGAAGGACAAAACTAGAGAGGCTCCAATACGCATCTTGATCCTGCATTTGATGAGGATTGGGAGTGTTGCCCAAGGTTAAGGATTCCCAGTTATGCATATTAGAATATTTAAATATTAAATTACGCATTTATCTAACAATTCAAGCTTTTTATAATAATTGATAGCGATTCCGCCAAATCTCACATGTTATTACATCAAAAGATCTCGAGTTTGATTCTTTTCGGGCTCCTATTTAGGCAACTTTTCATTTGTTCAATGTGGGTATTTACTTATCATATCACATTCATTGACCGAGAATATTTTTGAGTGAGTTATAATTATCACGGCGACAGACCACCATAATATAAATTCGAGATTGCATAGTCCTTTTCATTTCATGGGTCAACCTCGCGAATCCAGTTGTTGATTGAGCATTGTAAGAATTGGCGTCAGCAGTGACGACCAGACTACCCATGGTGACCGAGCATGATCAAAAGAAATGAAAAAGTTGGAACGCGAGGAGATATAAGCCCTCAGTTTCATCACTGCATATCCTATGACGATAAGAAGAACTTTCATAACTTTTTTTCTAGACAAACTCGGCATTTTCCAGTCGACAAGCAGACCGTGTCTGCTATAGATGATGATGTCCCGGTGCTAGACATAAAAAGATGATACAAAATCGGTGCAATGTCATAATTAACTTGAGCATTCACTCAATAGCCTATTGAATTTTACGTTAAAATCCACGCAAAACTCGTTATCAAACAGTGAGCTATAGTTTGTGGAAGAACACCCAAGACTAAAGCCCTAAACATCAAGCCGGAGAGAGAGAGAGAGAGAGAGAGAGAGAGAGAGAGAGAGAAGGTTCCTGAACATCAAGGATTGATCTGGGCAGAAACCTTTGCACCTTTTCTGCTCCTGAGAATTTTTAAGCGTTGACAGATGTTCAAGGTGGAAAAACAACTACCACCAGTCGCAACAAGGGCCTAAGATTTACCGTCGTCTAGCTGCGCTGTAGTTATTTTTCTTAACTTTCTGTCATGGTTGAGCATTGCACTGACACTCTCCACCACCAAAATAATCTGCAAAATCGGCCATGTAAAGGGACAAACAGAAAGCGGAGACATCAGTTGGTTACCAATCCTTTCTTTTTCTGTTCTCTTTTCTATCAATTATGACCTATGAGAGAAAGAGCTTTGATGATATATATATTCTATAGAAGTTTCATGCCAAAGTCTAAAATTCATAATTTCAAGAGAGACCCAAAATGGATGATGGACTGGCTGAACAATGGTAGCAACAACTACAGGTAATGACTAAGTATTCAAGACATATTCCTCTAGAACTTTCATGTTACAGACTAGTGCACATAAAGAAACAATATTTGTCTGCAAATGATGTTTCATTTCAGCTATCTACTGCTCATTGTCATGCCTGCTGAAAGTGGGCTACAAACTTAAATCATACCTGCAGGCAAGCATAGGCCATAGCAGTGGCAAAATAGAAGTTTGCATTGCCAGTGCCCTACAAATTATCCCACAGAAATTATGATCTGAAGAAAAAACAAGAAACCTCAGCCAGACATCTAAGAAACTTCCAAAAGTACTATACCCTCCAAATCCATAAGTTGTGCATGACAGGGCTAAGGAGAGACACTCCAACATATCCACAGAAGAGGAAGAAAGAGAACTTCATGTCTGCAAAACATTATATCAAAAAGGTCTTAAGTCTTTAAAGATACAAAACACAATCAGAACAAAGGTTTTTCTTCGCTTGCCTGCCAATTCATTCACGAACAAAGCCAACACACCCAAATAAAGAGCTGAATCACCAACCTAACCAAAGTTAAGCAAAAGAATGTGATGGACGGAGAAAATGGAACACAAAAGATTGTAAAGACCAGCCAACGAAAATATATGTAATTTTAAGAGAAGCCGCAAATGCCTTTAGGGCATTGGACATATCATATGGCCATGTTGTTCATATTCTTTGGCTAGACAATCATACTTTTAAGGAAAACTATACCAGAGATCATACACCTAAACCCCAAGCCAGGTAGGTGAAAAATGCAATACTATTGGGGGGCACCAAACAGGTATCAGTGATTTGATTACACATGATTAAATCGATTTTCTCCACTCCAATACATGAGGTATATAACTGTTAGTGGAGGTGTGTGGTGATGAAACATCTTCTTACCACTAATTAAGGTATCTCGCATTGCTTATCTATAGGGTTACAATGGGCTTTACATTCATATAGACATCCTTCATCCATTAGCTTAAGCTTTTTTGTTGGACTTTCTAGCACAGTATTAGAGCCACATTCGTCATCCTAGAATTATTTCGCGTCTGAGGCTCCCTATTAATCAATTTCATATATCGCTCTCAGTCTAATTTGCACATGAGAGGGAGTGTTAAAATATCTCACATCACTTCCGATGGGCCTCATATTCATACAATTTCCCTTCACCTATCAATTTAAACTTTCAGATAAAACTTCCTAACTAGAACAAGAACAATATAGGAAACGATAGATCAGCTCCAGCATCCAAAAAAGATCAGCTCTCAATATATATGCTAGGCAACAGTGGTGTGACTTGTTGACCTCAAACTTCTTGAATTGGCTGGAGGCCTCAAACTTCTCAAACTTCAGCATGTGGAATTAAACCCTCACCATATAAAGTCCTCGGTGATAGGATTAGAGTCTTCAAATGCCTACTTTTACTTGAGAATGAAACTTATAAAGGAGAAGCAATGGTGAATTATTGGTGAACATATGAGATTTCGCTATGAAAGTACTTACTGAAGGATAGGATTTGAACATTGAAGAGATTGCAAGATACACGAAAGCCAGAAAGCCAGGTCGGTGTTTCAGTCGTATGGCAAGCGGTAGTATCATAAACAAGATATTCACATGGAAAACTATAAGAAAAAAATCTCTGAAGAAGTCAAAGACTTCAGCAAAGAAGTACCTGCATACATCAAACAAATTGTGTCAAAAAAATAAAACCTGCCATTAAGTTGACTCGCTCCGTTTTAGGAATGCCTATAACAGTTGTCAGTCATACGCACCATAAGACACCTGTATTTGGAGACAAGTCCTTCACGGTCAGAATGAAACCGTAAGTACTGCAAAAACCAGCAAAAATATCAGAGAATCTCAACAAAATATACTAGAAGCCAAACATTTAGAGTAGCAACTATTGAAGAAGATGATTGATTTTTACAAAGAAAAACCAATTCATCATCACAAATCACTGAAGGCAACCGAGGACTACTCAACCACAGTATAACTAGCAAAAAATAAGAAAGTGTGAGCACTTCGATTCCCTCAATACAGAGGAAAAGCAAAAAAGATGGTAATTCACCTAATGTTCACCATGTAAGATTCAACAACCACCACCTGAATCTCAATAGTAAAGTAGGTATACAAATTATCAGAATGGCTTGCTTTAATCAAGAACACATTTGGCAAGTTAAGCTCTAAACCAAATCTTCAGACTCGGTCAGGATATTTTGAGCATCAAGCCCTTTATAAGCTGCTGCTGTCAGATTGTGGGCCAGGCAGCAAAAGAAGGATTCATTCTAAACCTAAACCTTTTCTAGCATTAGAGAGAAAAATGACAGCGAAGTCCCTCAACAGAACATTCTAATGCAAATGCTTCTGTCTCATGCAGATCCAAAGCACATAAAAACTTAAATTAACAATTCATATAGCACAGCAAGTACAACAAATCATATAACAAATCTTTCAGATCTTTAAATTTTCGCCTTTGATATCAAGTGAGTATACCATCAGAAAATCAACAAAAATCCTTACGTTCTTGTCCTGATTATCCCCCTTTCCTGTCGGTAAGAAGTATCAGAAACTAATCTACTAGTATAATAGTGAAAAAGGTGAAAGGAAATGAAACAGATCAGGCAACAAATATAATGTTGCTCTGGTAGTCTCACAAAGTCATGATGTGATGAGAAGCTAGGATCACATAGCATGCAATTGTCACCTTTTAAACATCTCTGAAAGACCACCATACTGCCTGACGGAAATATCACAAAGAAGCAAAAAATAGATTCCCCAGATAAAAGTCCAGAGTAGGAATTGCATGACTCGTCTCCATGAGAAGGTAATTCGGAGTTCCAACAGGTCTGCCGCATCCTCTGTTTTACAATACTGATCACTGGAAGGACTAGTTCCACATTTCCTGTAGCTCCTTTGCAGGAACAATTTCCTAGGAGGAGCATCTGGACCATACCCCAAGAAGAGAATAACCTAAAATCAAAAGCAAGTATAATTATTGATCAACACCGTCGTAAATACAAATAAATAGACCTAAGGAGCCAAACAATACTGGAAAAAGAGGGGAAATGCATACTGGAATTATAAGTATTGCGGGATAAAGAGACATGTGCATAGCCAAGACCCATCCAAAAGCTGCCAAGGGAACCAGTCCTGCGGTCCAATTCCAACATAATAGCATTTTGGATCAACAAGTACAGTCCAAGAACATCAAACAGATATACAAGACGAGCTTAGGACCTAATGGGCATTCTGCAATCACATTTCAAATCCTCTATTTACTCTCAGTTCCACTCAATTTGAGACAATCTTATAATGTTATTCTAAATGCACAACTTCCAAGAAAACTTTGTTCTTGACTGATCGATTTTAGCCAAATACTCCTCTTTGCAATGTGTTTATTATGCATCTGGTCAACAGAAATTGAATAACCCAAACCATGAAGACGGATAAATTATGCTCAATAAGCATCAACTCATCTAGCTTGGCCTATGGTGAACACAAGATAAATTAAAAGGACTCTGTCTGTGCCGTAAGAATAACTAAAACGCTGCTTAAAATTCAAATTTGATGTCTCACACCATAAGCATCAGCCTCGAGTCCTTAACCGCGATATGCTTTAATTCCAACATTAAGATGAATTGCAAATATTTGATTAAGCAAAATATTGGAGTAACAAATTCAGCAAATACATATTCAACACAGTCCCCATATCTCAGTGAAGGCAGAAATATACCTTTACAAGCACCATAAAGGGTTAAGAGGATTGCCATATTTTCAACAGGGGATGTCGATAGACCAACACATGCAACTATTGTGAAAGGGTTCCACAGATAGACCAGGGCTGCAATGTCTCCTGATGGTAGTATCCCTGAAACAAAATAAGACCTAAACTTAAGCAGCATAGTGTTGTAGCTTTACTAGTTCTTTTCTCAAAGCAGCGTATCATCTACGTAGCTTCATACCATGGAAATTAGAAAAATAAGAATTAGTGAATACACGAAGTCCCCAGAAAGAAATGGCCAAAAAAAAAGTTCCCAGAAGAAGAGACTGTAAGTACACCCAAACCAAACAGGTATATAATACATCAAGAGGATATATCTTCAGAATCCCTTCTCTCACTAACATGGACATTGCCAAGCCAGCATGTCTTGTTTAGGTTGATAAATCATGAAATAGTCTTCAGTGACTCCAATATGCATGAGACACTCAATTTAGACCAATTTTAGACAAATGCAACCTCAATGTATATAACTCACCATATTTCTAAGCCTAGGAGATATTAGCTTGTGTAACTTAATGCACTACGGTAATAGTCTTACAAAAGGGAGAGAAACAGAAGGATATAGAACTAGTTGTCAGATTCTAGAGAAACAAAATTACCTGATTCTTCTGTCAACTTGAAAAGATCCAGAGCTTCCAGATGTTGCGCATATGCCTTTTGCAGACTCTGACCAGTCGCACGTATAAGCATTGCATTGAGAATATCTGCAATCACAAGAAGTAGACTACAACCAAAAGAGATGTTCTCATGGACTGAGCAACTTATCAACACAGAAGATAATTACATAAAGAATGCAGGGAATAATATTAGATTGCTCTGGAGAAGATCTGACAGATTATACCGACTTATGAAAGACAAAATTCACAAGGTAAGATACAGCAGACGTTTGTAAAAAATTTGTGACAATTGTAACAATCCTATAGAATCCTCATTGTGATCCATCGAAGCAAACAAGAAACAACGGCAAATTTCCAAGTTCAGAGGTCTTCTCCAGTTGTGTTCGACTCAGAGAATCAGAGTTAGGACCAGAAGCATTGTAATCTGTATTTAGGTTAGTCCCTTCCGGGTATTTCCAATGGATGACTGTCAGTCTATCAGTTGACAAGACACTGAATTACTCATGCTTTGAAAAAAACAAAACCACTACAATAAAGACATACCATATATCACACTGCATGAAAATAGTAAAACACAAACAACCTACACGAGCGAAACACGAGAGAAGTAGAGATACCTGCACAGAAGATGCTCCGGTTGCCCTTCAATCCTGCACGGCGAGAAAGCTACAGAACATAATTAACTTCGCAATACATAAGAAATCATCAAAACTCCCCTAAAAATGTTCAATTTCCAGAGTAAGAAAAACGACTTTTTCGCACGACCACCGCCTCCACTTCGATATCTTCGAATGAATCTAGTTCAGTTCTAGCCGCGAACCAGCAAAGCTCACACGTATCAGCAATTTCAGTCCGGTAGGTACCTTTTGACAGTAAGAGGTCCGAGAAGCAGCAATAGCAAAGGAGAACCGTGATACATGGAACCTGTGGAAGGGAACCGAAACTAGATCATCAAGCATCAAACAGCAACACCAGTAGCAACAAGTAGCTTCCTTCCTAAAGATCGAACACACGCAGTCGAACCTGCGTACGGAGACATCGACGACTGCTTCAACCAGTAGCCTTCGGCAACTGCAGGGGCGACCAAAAACAAGTAACCAAAAGAAAAAACGGAATCAGAACGAACGTCTCTCTAAAATTTCAAGCGAGGGACGGCGAATCGAGTCGATCGACGACGTGAAGAAGAGAGGCGTTACGGCGGCGAATGCTGGTGAGAGGAGTGGCGACCTCGGGGCGGGAGGACAGGTGGAGGTTCCCGGGGAGGTAAACGAGGACGAGCCGGAACGCGACCGACGCGACGAACCACGTCCAGAACTCCGAGCGCGCGTGCTTCTGCTTCGTCTTCGTCGTCGCCGTCGCCGTCGTCGAACTCATCGTTTCTCTCTCCTCCATTGTCGCCGGAAGCTCGAGCTCTGCTCATCAAAGGTTCCGACGAATCGACGATCTGCTCAGACCCTTCGACGCCTTGCCTCGGGGGTTGCGGAGAACGGCGGAACGACGTCGTGGCCGGTGGGCCGTTGAAGCGCACCGTTTTGAGATTTTGTAACGAGCCTAGATAGTAGAAGCTATTAATAAAAGAGTTAATACCATGAAAAATCTAAAACTCGTAAACCCATCAAAAACTCAAACTGACATACTTGTGATAAATTTATTCTCTGTTAAATTGTATTGATCTACAAAAAATCACAAACTGGTAAATTTGTAACAAATAAAACCTTAAACTAGCACACTGTCAATTGCCACGTGTTATTTAACTTAGCAATTTGATAGAAAAATTTAATAGAAACTAACGGGCCGTAAATTTGTCATAGGTGTATTAGTTTTGGATTTTCGATGGTCAAAAAATTAGTTTAGGGTAAATTTGTTATTAGTATGTCAATTTAGGGTTTTTTGTGGTATTACCTCTTAATAAAAATCATACATTTTCTTTTCTTTTCAATGAATTATTTTTTCCCCCGTGTCACGTATGATCATCGCTTAATAAATGAAGTATTTCTAATTGAACGTACTTAACGATGATTTATCTTGGACACGCTTGTTAACAAATTCTCTTTTTAACGAAGAATTATTAGCAAAAAACGAATCGATATTGGCAACTTGTAAACGCAATGGTTAATATAACACGAATGGACTTGTCTTCACGCAAAATTTCTAGCCACTTCAAAAATCGACCTCGTGCGTGTGTGTATGTACATAATAAGAATTTTTGGGATAATTATGCTTGGCGGGTGCGAAAGGAATTAGGACAAGTTCCTTAGAGAATAATCTCTTTATGTGTGGACAAATTTAATACAACATTTCAAAGGTTTCGACCAGGACAAATTTAGCACGATGTTTCGAATTCCTAGAAAAAAAATAATCTTAGATACTTCTAACACAGCCCTTAGAACGTCTTAAAGAGAGGCACATCGTTTTATCCCGAGATAATTTATCCGTTAGATTTTCTGTGTAAAAATCCTCATTAAAAATCTTACGTGGTGATTGTCGAGAATGGCAATTTGATAAGGGCTGTTTTTATGCTCTTGCTTGACTTTTAATACATGGAAAAAGTTGTAAAATGTTTAGTGTTTTGATTAGTGACTGGTAACTATTTAGGTGATTAGTAAGTCTCGATGAGCAAAACTAACTTCCTTCCTATCTGAAATTAGTGAACTTTGTGTGTGGTTTAGTCAATTTCACAATAAAGGATGAATTTCACAATTAGTGCAATATGCTAACGGTTTTATTGCGGCTAGTGATTTTGTATACTATAAAAGTTTGTGCCTATATGTGTTTAGGAATGAGTTCAGTCGAGGTGGTAAAACCTATTATAAAAATGTAATCAAATTCTGGAAACTTTTAGGCTTCGTTCGTTTGGCGGAAAATATTCTCCTTTTGGAAAATATTTTCCTGGAAGTCATTTTCCTGAAAAATGTTTTTCTGAAACATAATTTTCTGGTGTTCGGCTAAAATTTGAAAAAGTTTCGTAAAATATTTTTTGGTGTTTGGCGACCGCTGATCCGGCGATGTCCGGTGATCGGTGGCGGTGACTAGTGGCCGCGGCAGGCGGTGACGGGCGGCGGGCAGCGATCGGCAACCGGCGGCCATCGGTGATAGCAGGCAGCGATCGGCGGTGATCGACAACCGGCGGCGGTGATCGGCGACTGGCAGTGGCAACTGTCGACCGCCGCCCCCTGTCGCCGGCCGCCGCCGGACGTCACCCATTGCTGGCTGAATGGTTGTCGCCGCTGGCCGCCACTCGCCACCGTCGGTGATCCGTTCGTTTGACGAAAAATGTTTTCCAGGAAAATATTTTCTGCATTTTCCAGTGTTGGGGGGGCGGAAAATAACTTTCCACGGAAAGAGGAAATCATTTTCCCCCAAAGTGAAGACAAAATTGCCCTTGGGAGGGAAAATGTTTTCCGTGAGAGAGGAAGTTGAACGGTGGTCACCGCCGTCGGCTGCTGATCGCCGCCGTCAGCTGTCACTACCGGTCACCAGCTGCCGCCCATCGCCACCGCCGGACGCTGCCTGTTGCCAGCGGGATGGTCATCGCCAATCGTCGCTCGCCGTAGCCGACCGCTGCCTGTTGCCGATTGTCGCCACCGGTCGCCGGACGATGTCGGATCGACGGTCGCCGAATACCAAAAAATATTTTCCGAAACTTTTTCAGATTTTAGCTGAATACCAGAAAATTGTGTTTCAGGAAAACATTTTTCAGGAAAAATGACTTTCGGGAAAATATTTTCCAAACGGAGAATAGTTTCCGCCAAACGAACGGAGCCTTAATATGTAAAATTCGTGCAATCGAATACCTTCTTTAGATTCGTTTGATTTGAGTGAGATAAAATGCTAATGTGATTTTTTTTAGGGTTAATACCATAAAAAATGTCAAATCGGCATCTTAGTGACCTATCTACCTGAAACATCTTAAAATCCAAAGTTGGTACTCTCGTGACATATTTACTTCGAGATAATTTTCATTTCACGAAAAATTCCCAAACTGGTTACACTGCAAGTCAAATCCCAGCACTGCTAACACAGGATAGCTCAAAGGTATCAATTTGGGGTTAATGTGTAATGGATATAAATTTGAGATTTTTTATGAAACAAAATTAGTTCGAAACAAAAGTGTTATGAAGATACCGGTTTTGTTATTTTTTGCCTACGCCACCACTCAACACCGTTGCGTGAGGGCCTATAGCCTTTACCCGTGGACGATGACCCTTGCCGGTGTCGCCACTCTGTTAAACAATGCCTCCTACTGTAAGCCTCCGTAATCAATTTCTCTTCCATCTATCGTCCTGACGAAGCTAATGAAGGTACTGGATTATATGAATTTGAGAAATTTTATGATTTGATTGCACGAATTGAAAGTTTTAGGACTTAATTATATTTTACTGTAAAAAGAAATATTAATAGGTTTTTCTCAATTTCTTTGTATATTCCATTTTATTATTCCCAAAATCACACGGTTCCTTCCATTCTTGATTTGTTTGTGGCATTAATTGCACTTGCACCGGGCATATTGATGACCCCGCTTTACTCCAATGAACGAACTTGCTCACAATAAGCAATTATTAAGACTTAAATTGAATATTCAGATCTAATGTAAGATATTATACCAAAAGTGGTGTCTGTACATTAAATGCATTAAATTTTAATGAAGGGAGTATTTTTCCTTTCCAAATGAAGATTTAAGACTTAAGATAACATGAAAGTTTAGTGGAAAATCCTTACCAAAAAAAAGTTTAGTGGAAAATCTCGGCAATAACTAGTAAAATTGAATTACGAGAATGAGAAAATATTTAAAAAATTAAAAGATTTTTTTTTAGATATTCACACAATTATAAATATCAAATTGATTTAGTAATGTCTAAAGTATCAAGCAATAAAATTAATTCTACAAGAAAAATAAACTAATTATATTTATAATTTTATTTAAATTGATATTAATATTCATGCTATACAATCAATATATCTACAGAAAAATCTATCCATATATCTTTATTATAACAGTGAGAGAAAAATTTACTCTATCGCTTTCAATATAATTCGCCATATAGAGTAGAATTACTTCAATTTAACATGTAGTAAAATCCAATATCAGAGCTAACATTGCTTAAAAGATAATAATTATTCAAAAAGAAATGATTAGACGATCAATTCGAATCAAATAGACACAATTCATACAAATTCAATATTTTGTAAAAAAATATGATGTCGGGAGGTGTTTGATATGTCTAAATTGAATTTATATACGGGGCAAATGAACCCATAAAATTCAATTACTCTCCAAATAATATATAACATTTTCAAGTGATATCTCTTTTATAATTTCAAGATTAAACTGTTGCCATCATTCTAAAAGTACAATTTTCATCCATAAAGGTGAATGTAGAAGAGTCGAGAAATAAAAATTAGGGCTAATTTCTTAAAAACGCTAACTTTCGGTTAAAGCTCAATCCTGGTCCAATTTTTTTTGTCAAAAAAGTCGCCAACTTTCTTTATAGTTACAAATATGACACCGCTAACCTTCCATAAAAAAATTCACATTTTTTAAAATTATCAACATCAGAGCCATTTAGA
Source organism: Syzygium syzygioides (assembly GCA_031216285.1). NCBI lineage: Eukaryota > Viridiplantae > Streptophyta > Magnoliopsida > Myrtales > Myrtaceae > Syzygium > Syzygium syzygioides. The sequence continues at coordinate 5,923,619 of CM062246.1, read as the reverse complement.
GATTCATTATCATGACTGAGGGTATCCAAAGGAACTGAGAATTGGGAATTGGATGGGATCGGCTTGGAATTGTACCGGATCGGCCCCAGACCGGAGATTCCCGTGGAGACTGATCCGGTTTCCGGTTCTAGGCATGGAGTTGCCTACCCACTCACCTTGATCGGACCGATAATATATATAATTTTTAAGAAAAATTTCTAACAAAAAAAATTAGGAAAAATAAAAACCCTAAAATCTCTAATTTGAAGTTTAATGCCCATCAATTGAGTGCTCATCTCGTCTTACCCTCATCTTATCTAAGCCGTGTCTCTATCTCTCACTCGTGATCTCAACTCTTAAGCTCAACACGCATCGACTCATGACCACACCTCCTACCGTTCATCGCCTCCCTCTCGCTCTCAATCACCTCTATTTGCGTGAAGTTTGGTGGGCCCATTGAACGAACGGATGGTTCCTGATTTCAGTTTTTCGGAACCGATCCTTAGTGGGTGGTTCCTGATTTCATGGAGAGAATTGCCTAACCGAATCATGCTCACCCCTAATTATGACTAGCATCTTCAACAACACCCCAGCTTCGTAAGGAACAATGGTAACCTTCCTATGTTGATGATTTTGAAGAGACCGATAACGATTCTTGGACGTAGGACAATTGGGAGCAGGTTTGGGATTAGAGTAGAAATTGATGATTTATTTTGAAATAAAAAGAAATTTGGGGTATAATTGAAATTTGACTTAAAATTGAGGGGTTTTTTAGGGGAGGCGTAATTTTTTTTTTTGGTTACATATTCGCTGCTACCATCCGCTGCCTCTAGAGAGAGAGAGAGAGAGACGCGAAGAGAAGAAGAAGAAGAAGCTAAGAAGACTTGAGAAGCTGCGGTGCGGTTTCCCCAAATTGACCCCGATAAATACCCCAGTTCCCTCTTCCCGTCCTCCCCCCGCCCACATATATATAGCACACGAACCTCTTCTCCTCCTCCGTCTTCATCTTCTTCAGTTTTCCACCAGATATCTCTGCCTTCGGCCGAAAGAAAAGAGCTCCCCCCCAATCCCGATTCCCTCCCTCATGGCGAGGCCTGATCAGGAAGCGATCGAGACCTTCGCCAGCATCACCGGCGTGGCCGAGGCCGTCGCCGTCCAAATACTCGAGGTGAAATTTCGCCCGGAGCCCGCCGATGGGGCCTTCTCGCGCGGGGGGGGGGGGGGTGGTGAAATTCCGTGTTCTTGATTTCTCGACGCGCGGTTGTGGTAGGGGGAAATTTTATGGGCAATCGACTGGTCGGCGGATGCGTTCGTGGAAAGAATAGGGCTTTTTTTCTCTTCCTTCACTTGAGTTGGGTGATCGGTGTGGGTTGCTGAATTGGGTGCCGTTGCTTGTAGTTAGGCGGCACCTCGTGCGATCGTTTGATTCAGCTGGTTTTCTTTTTCTGGCTCATTGATTGTGTTGTGAGTGCTACTGGGTTGTAGCTTGTTGGGTCAATGCTTGCTGATTGGGTTTTCTGCTTAATGCGAGTCGTGTTCGAGCTAGTGGTTGCTTGGGGCTTTTTTTTTTCCGGTTAAATTCGTGCTTAGTCAGAATTAGAGACATTGGAAGTATGAATATGAAAGCTGGAAAATGCTTACATGAGAGATAGATAAAGTGGGGAACTTTGTAATGTACAGGGCAAATTAGAACTTGCTTGTTGGTACAAGACATTGGAAGTATGAATATGCAAGCTGGAAAATGCTCACACGAGAGATAAATAAAGTGGGGAACTTTGTAATTCGTAGGGCAAATTAGAACTTGCTTGTCGGTACAAGACTGTGAGGTACATATGTCATAACTTCTCTGTGAATAATACCAAAAATAGGTTACTTTGAATCGGTAAACAAGGTAGTTCTCGTCAAATGTAAGGCCATTTGTAGGCAAGAATTTCGGTCTTCTGAATATAAGAGAAGGCTAATGCTTTTGCAATTTGCTTAGCATAGGCAATGGAAATCATGGGACGATGCATAGTGATTGGGGTTTTCTGTTAAATGTCATTTTCAAGCAAGAGCTTGGGCTTCGTGTGGTGTCTTATTCCTGTTTGGGGCCGCTTTTCAGCTACTTCTTACTTTTAAGTTACAAATGTCCCTTCAATATATGAAAATAGAAATATTATTTATGTTTTGAAACTATGGAAAAAACTACATATGATTTTACATGTCAATTATTTAAACGTTTTGATTTCAAGTGTTTTCTTTTAAGTAAAAGTCAAAATGTGAGTATCGCACGATTTAAAAGAAGAGAGTCAAAAGTGAAAAGTAGAGCTCACCCAAACTGGCAGAACCTGGAAATAGATATCGGGTTGTTAAAAGTTGGAGACTTTCAAAGTTCGAAGGTGGGTGCCTATGAGTTACTTAAAGCGTGGAACTTTGTAATTTATAGGGGAATCCAGCATTAGAATGTTTACATATTCTGCATGGGTTTGTCACTACTCCCGAGTGAATAGAGCTTAGCATGTTTGTGTTTGCGCTATTGGCAGATTAGACAGAGCGGTGTTTCTTTCATATATTTATTTGCGCGTTAATAGTCAATACCCCCCTTCTGTTGAACTTATTTACATTATTCTTTTTGGCTTTGGACTTTTGTTTCTATTTGCTGAATTGTTAGTTGAAGAGTTCGCTTGGTGTCTTTAATTAGTTCTTTTTATTTACTTAAACCAGGAGCATGGAGGCAACCTCAATGAAGCTGTCAATGCACACTTCAGTGAAGGAGATAGAAACACGTCAGTGAATTGTCATATATTTCCATATAGTACCAATATATGTACATGAAGAATTTTCTGTGTTACTGTGTTTTCATGTTCTGTTTTCTCTTGTTTCTTTCTCACTCCTGTTTTGTTGGTTTTCTCTTAACCAGTGTGAACGCAACATCTATTGCACGTCAAGATGATTTCATGGATATTGACGAGCCCTTTCAAGTTGACCGTCCAGAACAACCCCTCTCACTCCTCTCTGCTGCTAGAGGCAGATCCAATGCTGACTCCCTTCCCGATGAAAGTTTCACAAGGAGATTTCTTGATGCCAGTTCTGATTTTGCGCAACAAGCACCAATTGTCACACATCCGAGGAACGTCAGGGAAATTCCCATAGAGGTTAAGGATGGCAATGGGTCATCTGATCATTCTGGCAGGGGTCCCACCGTGGAGGATGTAACTGGTACTGAACATTATCATGGTCCAGAAGTTGGCAGACCTGTTATAGTCGATGAAGGATATGATGTTCCAGCTGAATCGACTGCACGTGCGACACGAGAAAACGAGGATACCGAGGATTCTACAGGTGTCAGTTCCCGGAACAGAAATGTGGGGCCAAGTCCATCCGGGTTTGACAACTACAATGAAGACATAGAAGAAGAAATGATTCAAGCTGCCATCGAGGCATCAAAACGGGATATCGAGAGAAGTGACCTTTTCCAAAATGTATGTTGTCCTAACCATTCTAGTTTTCCGCTACTGCAGATATGTCATATCAGTTTTCCAGTCTCACATGACGAGAAAATTGTAAACAGGCTGCCGAGCAAGAAAGGGCATTGCATGAGCGAAGGGATGACCTTGGAGACTCAAAAGCAGTGGATCACAATAGTTCAGAGGTAGAACTGAGCAAATTGGCTTCATCAAATGGGAGGTAAGTGATTTGGAGCAGCATCAAAATTTTGACATTTGTCATATTTCATCGTTATTTGCTGCTTCTTTTAATCGCCCCTATAGGCTGGATGCAGGAGGACCGTCGAACCTAGATGAAGTTGAAGAAGTGGAGCAACCTCTCATTAGGCAAAGGCCCAGGCGACGCTCTGCCCGTGCTGTTGTAGCTGTCCAGGAAATTGAGGATGATCCACCGCCTTCTGAACAGAGTATTCATAATCAACATCAGCTCAATGGAAGCACATTCCCTTCTGAGGTGCCATGATATTGCCCTTTTGGTTCTCTATTTATTGCAATTACCTTCTCTTTTCCAGCTCATGTGTTTTTTTTTTCCTCCTTTTCTCCCTCTTTTGTCATATTTAAGTGGGGTGGTATCTCCTCCGAGGAACATGATGAAGCAGTTATGCTTGAAGCTGCAATGTTCGGTGGAATTCCTGAAGGGACTGCATATAATTACGCTTATGGACCTCATCAATTCATGCGAGGTGACAGTCTTTATCCCCGGGTATCACCTCGACCTCCATCACCCTCTCTTGAAGCCCAGCGCTTAATAAGGGAACAACAGGTGTGATTTTGGGCTTCTAGTGTAAATTGTTCTCTTTAGCAGGTCCATTGTTCGTTTTAAAAATATTAGGTGTGCAGGATGATGAGTATCTTGCGTCACTACAAGCTGACCAAGAGAAGGAAATGAGGGCCAAGGCAGAAGCTGAAGCTCGTCGTTTGGAAGAGGAAGCAGCCAGAGAAGCAGCTCTTGAGGAAGAAAGACGAAAAGAGGAAGAATCTCGCAGGAAATTGGAGGAGGAGCAGGTAGACTTGTCAGATTTCTTTTTCTGTCTTGTTGTGCTTTTAAGTTATTGACAGCTGATCATAATTGACAATCTCATAGAGTGGACAATTGTATAAAGTCCTGTATGAGACATGATGCATGGTGTAGTCATCTTAGGTCATGTTTGGTTGGAGGTGAATGTCAGAAATGGATTGCCATTCGGCTTCCAATATCCTTTCCCTTGTTTATTGGGGAACTTGGAAGCTAGAATGCCCTCTTCAGCAGACTGAGTACTACAAAAAAAAAATTGTCCATCACGGGCTAATGCCTGCTTTATTGGAATGAGCAGTCTGCCTACCAAGGGCATTGTCGTTCCTCTAGAGCCATGAAATGGCAATTTCATTCAATCTTCCATTACTAGTAAGAACAGTCCCGAAGATACTAAGATTTGTTTACAAAATGCTGTGGGAAAGTCCTAATGGATTTTGAATACGATTCACTTGTTCAAATATCCAGTTGCAGTTTTCACATCACTCAGTAAGTCAATTTTGTGAACCAATCGCAGTATCGCTAGCATTGGTCTTACTTCAAATGTAGCACAAACTTTCGAGTTGTCTAATTAAAGAAATTAGAGAGGATTATTTGTTTCACTAATTTGTGGGACCATCAGTTATTAAAATCAAAGTGTTTATTCCGCTCCATTTCTCGCTGAATCTCTTTTGATGACTAATTTGATTCCAACTTAGTTCCAGTCATGGTACATGACATAAAATCAATCATCTTATATGGATTTTACCTGTGCGGTGCTTTTATCTCGCACTCTTGCCTGAGTGTTTCACTGAAGAGGCAGTGTATTGCTTTTCTTACCATTACTTTAGCTTTGTGGTTGCATCTTTAGCATTTATGGTTTCTATGACAGGAATTTGAGAGACAACTAGCCGCAAAGGAGGCTTCTCTTCCTCAGGAACCCATGCCAGATGATGAAAATGCGATAACCCTCCTAGTGAGAATGCCAGATGGCAGCCGGCGAGGCCGACGGTTCCTCAAATCTGATAAGTTGCAGGTGAATCAAGTTGAATAGTAGTTCTATTCTTTCGGTTTTTTTTTTTTTTTATCTCAAAGAATTTGCTCATTGTACTTACCTTATCCACGCTTATTCTGGTTTTTGTTTTTCTCTGCAGTGTCTTTTTGACTTCATAGACATTGGTAGGGTAGTCAAACCTGGTGCATATAGGCTGGTAATACTTCTGATCCTTGCTGGATTTTGCTGTTTACTACGTACACTTCACTTGAGAGTGTTGGTTTATTGTTCAAACTTCAAAAGGCATGAATCGTGAACAGATGAAAAGAAATATATGATATGGCACCTGGGAAGATACCTTTGGTTTTACCTGCAAGTGCTTATGTGGTTTTTTGAACAGGTGAGGCCTTACCCACGGCGTGCTTTCACCGACGGTGAGAGCACATTGACTCTAAACGAGCTTGGGCTTACAAGTAAACAAGAGGCGCTGTTCCTTGAGGTGATTTAGCGTGACGTCCATGGTATTGTAGTTTCATGCATTGCAAAATGCTGGTTTTTATCTGGGTTTGTGCTGTTGGATCGATCAAAAGGAACTTTGAAGCGGCAATATTTGTCAACCGAAACGCTGATGGTTACAAAATTTGTTTATGTACTTATGGCATTTCATTGTCGGGCAGAATTTCCTCTTGTACTTTGGGAGGGTTCTTGCTTGAGGTTAGGTGTGCTGTTATTGACCGCATGCTTGAGCCAATCAGAAACCGAAGCTTGTAAAACTCTCTCTCTCTCTCTCTCTCTCTCTCTCTCTCTCTCTCTCTCTCTCTCTGTGTGAATGTGCAATTCATGCTATTGCAAAGCCCGAGCGTGAGCGACGCGGAGAGGCAGAGGGCTGTGGCCAAGATACTGCAGCGTTTCAATGTTTGGAGTGAAATTGGGCTGAGCTAAGGAAAAGTATCGTGCGTGATGAAGTGTTGCCGTTTCCTATCCTCGATCATGTCCTAATGGCATATCTCTTTAGTGTTTATCTTATGGTGCCGTCTTGTAAGATGATGATGATGAAACGTGAGTTTGTGTTAGGACTAGGAATTGGACGGACCAAGTGAAGTCGCGGCCTTTGGGGTTCACGAGATCGTATGATCTGTGGCTGTGATCGGTTTGATCCATGTGCGGGGGATTCGGCCCTCCATTTGCCCCTGTTCTCATTGGACTGTCACCCAGCATGTGTTCTTCACCCGTATCAGCCTGCGATCGGCCGGTTAATTTATCCGCCCCGGGCATTAAGGTGGGGTACGAGGATTAGACATATGAGGCGACGTTAGCATTGGCATCTAACAGCCGCTTTAATCTCCTTCGAGTGGATCAGCAATTGGACACAGCATCAATCCGCATGATTGTCTCAAGGATGTCTCGTCATATTTCACCTGTGTCGGTGCTTATATCATTTCTATGCATCAAAGGTTAACAAGCGAGATGAAGAGTGCGCGCTTCAGCAGTGCCACCCAAGCGGGTGGTATACTTGACCCTTTGTCCTTCCTAAAACCAAAAGAAGAAAAGAAGATGGAAAATTACCGATCAATTTTAAATTTATTATTTAATAAAATTAAAAAATTTAAAATTGAATTAATATCGATATAATAAATTTATAATTAATTAGATAATTTTTTTTTGAAGAAAAAAAAAATGAAGGTATGACTTTTTTTGTTGTTCCCCCCGAAACATGAAGGCCTGAGTGAAAGGCTAATCGATTACGAGCAACTTTAAAGTCTGAGCGGAAATCAATGGCATCAAGGAAAAGATTGTCAGAGAATTTCGGAAGTGATGGATTTTGTTTTTTTGGTCGAAGGAAGTGATAGATGACAAGGACCGTTCGTGCAACAAATATTTATAGGTGAATTGAACGGCCCAGAAAGTCACAAAGTACAGCTCCAGCTAGCAAGTTGCAGCAGCATCTGATATGCCGTGGATGTCCATCTCAAGTTCAATTGCTTATCTTATCATTTCTTACCTGTTTTCCTTATCTTCTATTCTCATTTTTGTCTCGGCCAGGTCGACGCAATTATCATTTTGCCATCATTCAAGAACATGAGTATTGTCAAAGTATTATCTCACTCTTTATATTCACATGAACTTTCTCTAATTATTAAGTTAGACTTTTCAATAAATATAAAGGTCGATAATTTAAAATTTTATCTGTAGAAAGCTAAAACGTACTCAAATTTCAGTAACTCTTTTGATTGATTGCATATATTTTCTCATATATTTTCTCTTTATCTCTATCTCTCGCGGGAATCAAGCATGATGTCACTAGCGAAAGACATCATCGTCAATCATCATGGTGCTTCAACGCTTATTTCAATTATAACGTTGGAGATTGTGTTGTGTCATGTTGGCTAATGGCTATTGCTGTGCATCCGCTAAAATGGAATTCCATCGGTGTCACGTTCCCTCATAAGTCAGCATCGCATGCTAGCCTTGCTGAAAATCTTGAAAATGACCTCTCTTGGCCACTAACGGGATCGCAAAATTGTGGGGTGGAAGGCTTTTTAGGGGAGGTAGGTGCTTGTTGCCCGTCACGATCTCTCTCGATCACTACTCAGTCGAGGTCCATTGGCAATCGCGCATCCAAAAAATTGGCAATGATATCTCGAATGCGGTAGTAATTTCCTTCACATGAGTTGGTAATTAAGACTTTACTATGAAATTACTTGTTGCTGTGGTTGTACGGCCTGATTGGTTGCTTGCGCCATGTCGAACGATAAAGGATTTAGCTCAACGACCGGAGGATGTCGTGCACTGTCGATTGATCAGGGCTCTTTGAGTGACATGAGATAACAACTTTGACATCTTTTCTCACTTGTAACTCGGGTTAAGAACGACTTGTAGGCTTAGAGAATAGCAAAGTTGAATCGTGTTAAATAAGAAATCACTCGTTTCATGAAAATAACTCGTGAGACGTAAAGAAATTGAAATTCACTAGCAAAATTTGTTTTCTGCATGGGGTTTCAGGTAGACAGTATGAATAGTGTCACGCATCAAAAACATCAACTATTTAAATGAATTAAAGAGGCGCGAGAGAAGGAACCGGGCAAAATTAGTAGACTCGGATGTTAAGTGGAAAGAGAAGAGCATTGTAAAATTTGAAATCACCCAAAATATAATAAGATTGTAGAGATATGATAAGTAAATTGAAATAGATTGTACATAGCAAAATGGCTTGATTGGATAATTTATAATTGAATTGGCATCCATACAATAGGTTTATGATTGATTGGACAATTTCCTTTACGAACCGAACAAGTTGCAACTCAATCCAACATTCCTATGTCTAAAATAATATAAATATTTATAGCCAAATTGAACGGCCCAGAAAGTCACAAAGTACAACTTCAGCTGGCAAGTTGCAGCAGCATGTGATATGCCGTGGATGTCCATCTCAAGTTCAATTGCTTATCTTATCATTTCTTACCTGTTTTCCTTATCTTCTATTCTCATTTTTGTCCAGGCCACGTCAATGCAATTATCATTTTACCATCATTCAAGCACATGAGTATTGTTAAAAATATCGTCTTGTGTCGTTTGACAACAAATCCTAAACACTCTTTATATTCACGTGAACTCCCTTCAATTATTAAGTTAGATTTCCCAACAAATATAAAGGCTGATAACTTAAAATTTATCTGTAGAAAGCTAAAACGTTTTCAAATTCTAGCAACCCTTTTGATTGATTGCAGATATTTCTTCATACATTTTCTCTCTTATCTCTGTCTCTCTTGGGAATCAAGCGTTATGTCACAAGCGAAAGACAGCATCGTCAATCATCATAGTGCTTCAATGCTTATTTCGATTATAACGTTGGGGATTGTGTTGTGTTGTGTTGTGTTGGCTAATGGCTATTGCTCTGCATCCGCTAAAATGAAATTCCATAGGTGTCTCCTTCCCTCATAAGTCAGCATCGCATGCCAGCCTTGCTGAAAATCTTGAAAATGACCTCTCTTGGCCACTAATGGGATTGCAAAGTTGTGGGGTGGAAGGCTTTTTAGGGGAGGTAGGTGCTTGTCGCCTGTCACGATCACTCTCGATCACTACTCAGTCGAGGTCCATTGGCAATCGCACATCCAAAAAATTGGCAATGATATCTCGAATGCGGCGGTAATTTCCTTCACACGAATTAATAATTAAGACTTTATTATGAAATTACTTGTTACTGTGGTTGCACGGCCTGGTTGGTTGCTTGCACCATGTTGAACGATAAAGGATTTAGCTTAATGACCGGAGTATGTCGTGCACCGTCGATTGATCGAGACTCTTTGAGTGACTTGAGATAATAACTTCGACATCTTTTCTCACTTCTAAGTTTGTAACTCGGGTTAGGAACGTCTTGTAGGCTTAGAGAATAGTGAAGTTGAATCGTGTTAAATAAGAAATCACTCGCTTCATGAAAATAACTCGTGAGATGTAAAGAAATTGAAATTCACTAGCAAAATTTGTTTTTCGCACAGGGTTTAATGTAGACCGCGTGAATAGTGTCACGCATCGAAAACGTCAGCTATTTAAATGAATTAAAGAGGTGAGAGAAGGAACCAGGCAAAATTAGTAGACTCGGATACTAAGTGGAAAGAGAAGAGCATTGTAAAACTCAAAATCACCCATAATATAATAATATTGTAGAGATATAATATGTAAATTGAAAGAGATTATATGTAGCAAAAGGGCCCAATTGGCTAATTTAAAACTGAATTGGTATCCGTACAATAATTTTTAAATTGATTGGACAATTTCCTTGACTAATTGAACAAGTTGGGACTCAATCCAACATTCCTATGTCTAAAAAATATAAATAATTGAAACCTCAAACTCCTATGAAGAATCGATGACATACATGACAATGAAAATCACCCTTTGGGGGGCCTATTCTAATTAAAAAGTGAAATAATAATGCGTGTGAGATGATTTTTTTTGGGTCAATACCACAAGAAACCCTAAACTGATAATTTATTCCAAACTAATTTTTTAACAACTAAAAACCCCAAACTGGTATATTTATAACAAATTTACCCTTCATTAATTTCCGTTTTAATTGTATTTTTTTTTACAAAAATAGGAAATTCACTTCTCATTTCTTTCTGACAATTAAATTTTACTGTCAAATTGCTGAGTTTGATGATGCATGGCAGGTGATGGGTATACCGATTTATGGTTTTACTTCTCTATTTGTTACATATTTACAAGTTTGTGACTTTCTTGGCATCAATCTAATTTAACGGAGGGTAAATTTATCACAAGTATATCAGTTTAGAGTTTTTTGTGGTCTAAAAATTATTTTGGGGTAAATTTATCACGGGTTTACGGAAATTTATCATGGTATTAACCATTTTTTTTTCTTTTATTAGACGAGTGATTTTAAAATGAAAGAAGGAAGGAACGTATGAGGAGCCTTTTGCAGAAGTGGTTTCTCATTGTCAATCAAAATCGGTCCCCAACTAGCACGACAAAGAAACTTAAACATCCGGAAACTAAAATAACTTATCTCAATCCGATGTTTAATCAAATCGCTCATGCCACCATCCATATATAATTTTTTTAATTGCCACTATTATATCATGACAAAGTAATAAGATCGTGATTAAAAAATGTGTATGTCTAAGTATTGAATACACCCGGTGCATGCGAGCCCAATCCATATCCGTTGTTAGATCAGGCGGGTCCCATGTCGGATCCGCTTCGTCTCACGGTGCACGCAAATCGGTCTTTATGAGCATCGGTGTGTAGCTAAGATTTTTGTCACGTTCCCGATCGATCCCTGTGGTCGATATGATCCACTGATTCGAATATACATATTGAGCACTTGTCCCCTTCTTGATTGTACGTATAGATAACAGTTCGAATTTGATGATTTCGACTCGCTCTGTTTTTCTTTCACGTGGAACATTAGTTTGTCAATCTCGATGTCAATTTAAAATGATGGGGTCATGTATTATAATATGGTACAATACTATAGTACCAGCTCTTGTTGTGTCACTTTCGGTATGGGTTGGTGGTCCTATTGAATTAGGTAACACTTGCGAGGATCGTATCAATGCTACATTGGAATTAGATCTGATCAAAGTGGGGATGGATTTGCCAAAATTGGAAAATTCAATTCGGTTTTGGTGGCGCAGAAAAAAAAATTGTCCCTATCATCCAAGGATGTCTAAAGCCATCCAAAGTTTGAATTAGGGTAATATAGTTACAAATAGAGATATAGATTCTTTTTTTTTTACCCTAGATTGGTCGAGGGAACAAGCACTGGTCGATTAATTTACGGCGGTCTAGGTTTAAAGTTAACAATTTCGGGTCGTGTTGTCATATTCCTGCCGGTTGTCTAACATCACTGCACGTCGTCACCAGAGTTTTGACATGACAATAAAAGTAAGTTTTCTCTTTTTTATTGAAAATGGATTACGACGTGTCGAATTCGAGCTAGTTGGTTCGTGCCGAGTTAGATTCGGATTTCTTCAACCGTAACGTGTCGGCAATCAAGGAGGAGCAAGACTTCGCCTAAACCTGCCAAACATTATGTTTCGGGGCTTCGTTGGTCCGAGCAAGGCCGATACGTGCAGCCACATTCGCGATTACCTCCACTTTTGTCGACCGAATTCGATCCGTAGAGAGATCACCACGGGGGCTTGGTAGCCTGACGGCTATGCTCCCGGGACGCGATGAGTCCCCGATAGGCAAAATGGCTGGGATCTGAACAAAGCACGCGCGTCTCTTCTCGAACTCAACAATGTCTTAAAGCGACACGCCGTAGATTTTACCTCGGCGCCCTTTTCGCAGCTACCCCGAGAAAGGTCAACCCCCGACCCCCCGCCGATCATCCCGCCAGCAGGGCTAAGCACACGTCCGAGTCATCCGCCGCCGTTCTTCCAATTTTCTCCCGCATTTTCGTGGGAAAAAAACGGGAGACGACAGGAGAGTTCCTCGTCATCTGCTAAGACCGGATCGGCGTGCGCGCGCGCCAGCCATCCCAGCGAATGATCTTTCCAAAGAGCCAATGGTGACCACAGGATTTCCCTTCCCGGGAGGAGGAAGTCTCAAACCGTCCCCCCCGCCGCCCACAGCAAAATTTCAGAAAGGCGTGCTCGGTTTCGACAGGACCATCCCCCTGATTCTCCGTCCAGCCACAAAGTCAAGATCGATGGGTCAGATGAATTGGACGATTCGTGGTCACCGTCGATGATTCGTGGTCTCCCCTCCGTCTTTATCATGAACTTCCTCACCGTCCTCCCCCCCACTTTCTCTCTCTCTCAACAAACGAACAAAACAAGCACAGCAGAGCAGAACAGAACAGAACAGAACAGAGCAGGGCAGACAAAACGACCCAAGAGATTAGATTAGCAGTAAGTAAGCAAAATCGAAGCCAATCCGATATGGCTACGCGTCGGTTTACAAAACCCACCTCCCCGTTTCCTCATCTCTCCTGCTCCACGTTCCACCCGGGCCACTAATAAGAAATCTTCAAGAAAGTTGGGATTTTTCCTCCTCGTTCGTTTGTTCGTTCGTTCTCGGGGAGAGACCCTTTTGGCGAAATGGGTTTGATCTTCTCGAGCGAGTCCCTCTCCGCTGGGCCGGCGGCGGCGACGGGGCTGGGGGACCTGCCTGAGGGCTGCGCGGCGTCGATCTTGGCCTACTTGGAGCCGACGGATATCTGCCGGCTGGGGGGACTGAATCGGGCGTTTCGAGGGGCGTCGTGGGCGGATTTCGTATGGGAATCGAAGCTTCCCGAGAACTACGGTGTTCTCGTCGAGAAGGTGCTCGGTGGTGCCTGTGTCGTTGGAAAGGGGTTGAGCAAGAGGGAGATATACACGCGGCTTTGTCAAGCTAACGTTTTCGATGGAGGCACAAAGGTAGACGTTTTGTAGCGGAATTATTGTTAAGATTCGATGAGTTTTTTGATAGAGCAATGAATTTCTGATGATCGTTAAGTGAGGAAATGTTGTGTGTTTGAATTTATCTACTATATGGATGCTTATGAGGTTTCCATTTGTAAGGATTGTTGATCTCTTCTTCTGGCTCGTAGCTGATAATTTTGATAAAAGTCTCCAGTTTTAGATACAGAAAATATGTGGAGAAAAGCTGGGATTATGTTTTCAGATGATGAAAAATTTGTTGATTGGGATCTGAGAAATAGGATTATATCAACAGTAGTTGAAATTGAGCTTTTTCTGTTTTTACTCTTATCGAAATCTGCTGGAAATATGGGGAGCTTTTGTGGTGAGAGTACTGGCATGAGGAAGTGTTATTTTCTCTTCTGGTGGTTTATTTCAGCTAATAATCTGGCCTACCTCGATTTTTTTTGGATATTTTTTACTTGTTTCGAGAACTTGGTTCTTTCTCTTTGATGCGTGGGTTGCATGTGATGTTCCTCGCCGAATTATATCAGCATAGGGTTTAATTCGTGAGTCTCTACGAGTTAGTCAAGTTCGGATTTATGATTCAATTGCCCGAGTTCGGATTTATGATTCAATTTCCCAAGCTTTCAGTCAAGCAAGGTTTACGCGGCATAGCTGATGCGGTATTGTTGTTTATCTGTTTTGCCAGAAAGTTTGGCTGGATAAATGTACCAGCCGTGTTTGTATATCTATTGCTTCAAAAGGCTTAGCTATTACTGGGATCGATGATAGAAGATATTGGAGTCACATCCCAACAGAGGAATCCAGGTGAGTCTCATGTTAATTCCTTGTCAGATTCATTGACAAAATTATATGCATTTTTCGGAACTTATTGTTTAGGTAAATTTCCCGATAGGGCCCCAAGTGTTCGGGTTTGGGGATTCCTCATTGTAATCATCCTGAAGAGGTCCTTTAATTATCTCAGTATTCAATTTCTTTTTGCAAATTCCGCGGATTTTACGCCTTGATGTTTGGCCTGTTTGCCTATTAGTTTCTGCACGGGATTTTTAGCATTATTTGTGCAAAGCACTTCATCATGGAAGTTGCGTTTTCTTTTTTGGATATAATCATGTTATCTTTTTGGATGCTTTTGCTAGATGGCCTTAAGAACTGGAGCTTACCTTTCTTAACCTCATGCTGAAGGACCCATCAGTTTAGTTTCGTTGGTGGACTATTTATCTGATTCTTCTATATTTGTATAGTTAGCAGCTGTCTTCAAGAAGCTATAACCATGATGCTTTTGGAAGAAGAATGGACTCAGTTCTGAGCTTTGATTCCGACATCTAGTTGTTATACGACTCAGTACTGAGCTTTGATTCCTACATCTAGTTGTTATATCTCTTGGACTATTTATACAGGCAATATCAGAAAATTAAGGACTATTCAGTTAGAGCTTTATCTATTTTTTTTTTTAAATATCAAACTCTTTTGAGGCACCAATCAGAATTTGATGCAATTAGATGGTTCCAGTCTTTCTTTGAAATATTAAACTTTTAGACCATGACATGCTTTGTAGCCTTCGCAGCTGAACTTTCCTGCTGTTATTAACAGTTGACATGGCGTCCATCAAGAAGTCAGGGCAACTGTCTCAAAAACTTTATTACCTCGTAAATTTCGTCATCCTTATTTTCTCTCGTTGTTGGAAAGCAAATAAAAAAAAGCATGGAGACTTGTATATAGTGTAGAATTTGGGTTACACAATGTCATTTGTTACTGAATCTGAAGTGCTACTCTTGTTTCGTTGAGTACCATAGTCTTAGGCCTATCATCTGCATGTGCAGTTGGTGCTTGACATCTATTCTGCTATCTATCAATCTATGGGAAATGGCCAAGTATGGTTGGAAGGAGATAAGGTTTTTTTGGGTTTGTGTATTCAAAAAACATCAGTGCTCCTTTGTACTTTTCTTAGCCTTTTTTATTTCTTTAGCCTTGACTTATAAATGCTGATGCTTGTTCTGGGAATTGGGTGTGCCAATTGAAAACCTGATAGCGGCATTGTTGGTGAATTCTGTTATACCACATGAGTTATTACAGTTAAATAAAGCTACCAATTGGATTGCTGTCTTTGAGAGAGCACTTGCGTGTTTGGTTAAGTATCATCACCATACCACGCCTCAAGAGGTGTGGTCATGGGTTAGTCCTACTGAAAAAAACTTCCTTTGGGCCACTCTCGGGTTTCCCCTGCCTTGGTAACTACTTAGTTGCAATGCAATGGGAGACTACCTCGACAGATTAGTAGGGCGCTTAATGTTAGAAAAAAGAACGAAAATTGCTCTCTTTGGGATTTTTCCTTTTTGCTCAATTCAAATAGGATTATTAAAGAGCTTAAGCATGTTTTGTAATTTATTCTTCTGCTGATTCATTTGGCGTTTCCATATCTATCTACATGGTGGGAGATTGAGCTTCGGAGCTAATTGATAAATACCACTCAAATGCAGGTTCGGAACTGTTGCATATCTACAGCAAACATGGTGGTTTCAAGTTGAGGGCGAGATGGAATTCCTGTTCCCCGTGGGTTCCTACAGCATCTTCTTCAGAATCCAGTTGGGCCGGGCCCAGAGGAGGTTCGGTCGTAGGATTTGCAACTCCGAGCACGTACATGGTTGGGACAAAAAGCCCGTGCGCTTCCAGTTGTGGACTTCGGACGGTCAGTCTGCTTCATCCCAGTGTTTCCTTGGTGAGCCCGGCAAATGGATCAACTACCATGTTGGGGACTTCGCCGTCCGCGGTGAGCATGCGTCCATGAAGGTGAAGTTCTCCATGACGCAAATCGATTGTACACATACTAAGGGAGGTCTATGTCTAGACTCTGTAATTATATACCCTAGCGAGTCCAAGGAGAGGTTGATGCGGTTTTGAGGTGCATCAACCCTTCTTAGGTAGGAAGTAGCAGCAAAGTTAGTCCTTAAATACCAATGTGGTTCTCTGAGGAGTACGAGCGTTTGTGCGTAAGAAAGCGAGGAAACTGTGTATAGTCTAGCATCCTGCTTGAGTAGACACATCTCTCCGAATTTGCCGAGGGTCGCTGTATTGCCGGAAACATTTAAATAACATCCGAGACCTATGATTTCTTGCATAAAGATTGTTGATGTTAACTTGTGAACATGGTTGGTTTGTGGTTAGTCTGAAGGGTGTACTTGCATGTGCTTTTATTCTGAGAGTAGCCCACCAAATCTATCAGCTGAAACCCCTTGGTCCCCTAAAACTCTGCATTTTTCATATTGTACAGCTTCGATTCCAAGTGAAAATTCGAGTTTGCATACAACTTCTTCTGAGTCTTGGTTCGATTCCAAATAAGATAGGCTCTCCTTTCTGAGTGTCATTTGCTCCTGATCTTGAAAGTGAGCATACGTTATTTCTTTGCTGTACTGCGATACAGTGATGAACTTTGCCTCCTGAAGTCTGTTAAAAACCGGCGAAGAGTTGGCTAATCCATGGTTGCAGCAGCATCAATGCCCCTTCTATGTGTTATGTACCACAGGACATCGACTGTAATGCAACAACTCCATAGCTGATGAGGTTATCACTTGGCAGTCCGATTTCCGCTAATTCTTAGAGAATTCCAATTCGAATCCTGTGTACCATGTAGCGACAGTAATTGCCGTCTTTAACATGCTCGTTGAAATCGAGTTTCTACTTAGAAATCTAGCAAGTATGAAAAAAACAATCGAGACATACCAATCTAAGTTTTCCCTTAAATACCAATTAGTCCGTACCTTAAATACCTCGGACGAACGATTACATGATCCATAAAACACTAAATCGCATTGAGATTTGATCATTCTATGATATCAGAGTCCCTAAGTTTCTACGAGGGTGGGCCAAAAAGACGACCAAACTTGGCTTGATGGTTGGGGAATTGATTGCTTTTGGATCGCCAAACCAAGACAGCGCCGTCGTAGCCTTCACCAAAAAGTCCCTCGATGATTCCGAGGCGAAAACGCGAATGCGACCCGCATCCTCTTGAAGAAATGTCTCTTTTGGACATCAAGGGGAGCCGGCGATCGAACGATATGCGCATTTTGCGCGTTTTGCTCCCCCCTCCTCGAGATCCTCCCATGGCTGACTTCAAACGATTGTTGTGCTGTGCAGTTGAAGCGGGCGTGATCGCGTGCGCCCGAAACTTCGTGAGCTTTTTCGTGATTGGAAATATCAATTCCGCAACGCCCGATGAACCTTTTGAATGAGGTGGGCGCCAAGTGAGAGATCGAGTGCACTCGAACGGGGCTAGTGTGCATCGAAAGCACTTCGATAGTCTTTCCAACACGCTCTCGACCCTCGGTTAGATTTATAACTATCCTTGTTGGCCCTCTCTATTAAAGCTCCCGCTTCCCTCCTGCTGCCCTCTCTCTCTCTCTCTCTCGAGTGTGTAATTTTTACTTTCCTTTTATCGAACACGATTGATTAATTGAGTTAACAATGGCATAAAAGTCGGCAATTCTGTACAAATATCAAATGAGAGGGCAGATTACGAATAAATAACTATGTAATTTGATAATCGATCGTAGGATTCGGATGTCTTGTTAACGAGTTCCTCTCGAAACACTTGTCGATGATATTTTTATCAAATTTGATGCACCGATGCATCGATTACGCATGAACCCGAGACGAGAACCGCCGGCGCATCATATCAGAGTTTTTGGCGTTTGCGAAATCCTCAAAGCGATCCCACGCGTGCACGACAACACCAGAGAATCTCCACCTAGCCGAAGAAGTCATGAGGGCACTCCGGTAATTTCCCCACCCCCTCCCCCTCCCCCTCCCCCCTGCGCTTACAAAAAGCTCCTTAATCCAATCGCCACCCGTGCCTTCACTCCTCGCGACCCACCACCGCACAACCGCTCGGAGGAGGAGGAGGAGGGGCATAAGAACCACCGCCGAGCGGGTCGAGCCGCAGCTCCCGACGCCGACGCCGCCGCCGCCGCCATGGGGCTCGACATGGAATCCATGGCCTCCGCCATCGGCGTCTCCGTCCCCGTGTTCCGGTTCCTCCTCTGCTTCCTCGCCACCATCCCCGTCTCCTTCCTCTGGCGGTTCGTCCCCGGCCGGGGCGCGCGGCACGCCTACGCCGCCGGCTCCGGCGCCCTCCTCTCCTGCCTCTCCTTCGGCTTCTCCTCGAACCTCCACTTCCTGGTGCCGATGCTGCTGGGTTACTTGTCGATGGTGGCCTACCGGTCCAAGTGCGGGATCATCACTTTCTTCCTCGGGTTCGGCTACCTGATTGGCTGGTATGAGTTTCTCTCGGCGCGGACTGTTTCGAGCGTTTTCGCTAGTTTTCGTGGCTGTAATGGCTTCCCTGCTTGTTCGGATGTTGCGTGCGTGGTTTGATTGTTGAATGTTGCTTGTCGTGTGTTTGTTGCGTTGCTTTCGATTGTTATTGGATTCGAGTATGTCTTTTCGGGTCGGGATTCGTTTCGCCTGCTTGTTTTAAATTTGAAGCTGATTGGGTCATCTATGTAGCTATTGCCGTTAAAGAAAGTGAAAATAGGTAGCACATAGTTCAATTTCCTCCAATGTGGTGCTTATGGGTGTGATGAAGTGAACATGTTTTGTAAAATTTTTCCGATGGTACATGCTGTGAAGTGGGTTTGCTTCATCTGGTGTCGCACGTTTGTTTGATTGATAAGCCTTGTGTGTTCTGTTGAATTTGGCTGTTATCAATGTCGAGTATCTTTTTTTTTGTTTTTCTCAGTTCTGCGGATTTGTTTGACTCTTTGAGTTGGCCGGGAATCTGATTTGCTTGTGCAACTAAGCTAGTGATGTTATAAAGAATGAAAATGGCGTCAAATTTTAATTTCCTCTGTCGTACTTCAACTACAGACAACATATTAGGCACTGGAGGCTCTGATCCTTTTGTCTCCCTGGAATCAAATTGTCTAGGATAAATGTAAAAATTGTCTACTGTTGCTAAAAGTATGGGTGCTTGAGTTTTTCCGGAGATGACTTGACCTTTATGCTGCTGATCGGGATATCTCTCAAGTAATTGGTTGAGACTGTAAATTACTAACCTTTGACATGGATGATTACTAATGCAATTATTACATAGATGTAAGAGTTAGGCTTTTTATCTGTCTCTCATTTCTTTGGAGCTCTTTGCTTATGTTTGGCTCTTTCCAACCTTTAGAGCGAAAGACAAAGCAATCTCTTTCATTTATATATGTTTGGGATATGCAATGGGTTTATGATGTAAGCAATGGCCCTTTCTTCCGTTATGGTGGTGTTCCAGGATTTATTTACTTTAAGGCGATTCCTGTAACTTTTTAATTTTCTTTAATTAGGTGTAGATCCCAATTGTCAGCACTAATAGGGAATCTGCTTGGGCTTTCAAGAGTCCTTTAGACTTCGGTAAGCAGTCTAAAAGTTAATAAGGAGAAGCAAGTAAGCTGTATATGCTTGAAAGATTGGAGAAGCATGGGCCTGCTGCTGATTTCTCTTTTTATAGATAAGTGTATTGGAAATCCTAAAACTTGTCATTCAAGTGCAATCGAGTGCTAAAACTTTCAAAAAGTGCAATCAAGTCTTAAAACTTGTTACGAAAGTGCAATTGAGTCCTAAAACTTTCAAAAAGTGTAATCAAGTCTTAAAACTTGTTAGCGTTTCCGCTTGTCAAGTTGGACGGAGTTAATGGAAGGATTTGATTGCGCCAACTTGACAAGTTTTGGGACTTGATTATACTTTTTGAAAGTTTTAGGACTAAATTGCACTTTTGTGACAAGTTTTAGGACTAAATTGCACTTTCATGATAAGTTTTAGGATTTCCAGTGCACTTAAGCGCTCTTTTTATTGGAAGAAATTATCTATGGCAGTCACTCAAATTTAGGGCCACATTGGCTTAAGGCAATCTGATCCTTTGTTTAGCTGTCTAATTTCTGCATTATTTTATGGTAAGATCATGCATAAAGTATGCTTAAAGGTCATCTAATCTTTTTTGCTGTCTATTTTCAGTTTTCTCTTACTTTATATGTTGCACATACTGTGCTCATTCACCAAGTGTACATACTACGTTGTGCTCCACTTTTTCTGATGAATTTTAAGATCTTGAACATTTTTAAACAAACAAACAATGAGCTCAGTAGTTCAAAACGTGTCAAGAAGAATTTGCATTCTGATTTTTGTCATTTTGCTTATGGTGAAATGTTTAAAAATCTTGACTGTATATGACTTTGTAGCCATGTCTACTACATGAGTGGGGATGCATGGAAAGAAGGAGGCATTGATGCTACTGGTAAGAGAAAATTTCAGTTTTTACATGCCTTCTATGTTCTGGTGTTCCTAATTTATAAGTTTCCAACTCTTTTTTCTTCTGGAGTTGGATGATTTGTGTTGCTCTCCAAGTTCAAGATCTTTGATATGATGTCGAGTTGCCTCTTGTCCTTTGCAGTGGTGGCTCTGGGCTTTAAGGAATTAACTTTCCCCTAGCCAATGGGAAACACCTTTTTTTATTCTTTACCTTAGCTAAAGCTATTCATTTCAGTTGAATGTTGCATGTAGAGTTTGGATGAGTAGATTGTGTCTAAGGGCGAGAGTGTTTCTTTTAATAAGATTGAGTATACCATCCGTCTGATGATCAACTGCTTGTTACTTTGTATACAGGAGCTTTGATGGTATTGACATTGAAAGTCATCTCATGTGCAATCAATTATAATGATGGGTTGCTGAAGGAGGAGGATCTTCGCGAGTCTCAGAAGAAGAATCTTTTAATTAAGTTGCCCTCATTGATAGAGTACTTTGGCTTCTGCCTCTGCTGTGGCAGTCACTTTGCCGGTCCTGTTTATGAGATGAAGGATTATCTGGAATGGACTGAAGGGAAGGGGGTAGGATTTGTGCAAGTTTACTCTGTGCTTTTATCTTCCACTTTCTAATGGAAACTGATCTCTTGGCCTTTGACGGAATTTTTATAGATTTGGAGCCACTCAGATAAAGGACCTAAACCATCACCTTTTGGCGCGACCATGCGAGCTATTCTCCAAGCAGCCTTTTGCATGGCTTTGTACCTGTACCTGGTGCCCCAATATCCTTTGTCTCAGTTTACGGATCCAGTATACCATGAATGGGGATTTTGGAAGCGGTTGAGTTATCAATATATGGCTGGCTTCACGGCACGTTGGAAATATTATTTCATCTGGTCAATTTCTGAGGCCTCTATAATTATATCTGGCCTTGGGTTCAGTGGCTGGACAGATTCTTCTCCAACAAAGCCACTGTGGGATAGGGCAAAGAATGTTGACATCCTGGGAGTTGAGTTTGCGAAGAGTGCAGTTGTGTTGCCACTTGTATGGAATATCCAAGTCAGCACTTGGCTCCGTCATTGTGAGTAGCTATTCTTAAAAGATCTCATATTTCGAATGCTGTGTGGCAGAAGGTGAACTATTTGAGTAGTGTGCAAAGAATTTGACTGATAAGTTCGTAGATGCACAGGGTGTCGATTTCTCTTTTTCCTCTGTCAAACTGAAGGGTCTCGATTGAAAGTAGCATTATCAGATTGTTATCTGATTTTTTTAACTGAAACAGGTATAGCTAACAAGGTTCTATAGAGTTCATTTGCTAATTCTTTGGTCTGTGTTTTACTTCTGGGTCCAAATAGTAATTACTGCTTGGTTGCAGTCTTTGAATACAATGAGGAGACTTTTCGGGTATATATATCATTCCACCTCTAGTATATGCCTTAAAGCACAAATACATGAATTTGGAGTTATGTTGGATGTTTTTGCATCTTATGATACTTATATGCATGCTAAAGCCATGGTTACTCCTTGCTTTAATTGGCGAAACATTTGTAATCTTTAAATAGGTTAGGAACTGCAACTGGTAGATAAATCCTCTTTCAAGTGTCAAATTACTTGAAAAATTCTATTATTTATAAGTAAGACTATCTAAAATTCTGTTGCTGCAGATGTTTATGATAGGCTTGTTCAGAAGGGGAAAAAACCTGGCTTCTTCCAGCTGCTGGCAACTCAGACAGTCAGCGCAGTTTGGCATGTGAGTAAATGTTGCTTTCTGCCACTAAAAAGAAAAAAAAACTAAAGAAGAGGCTCTCATTAGTCTTTGTTTCATTTTTCATGCCCTCTGGGAGTGTGGGTCATGGAGGTTCTAAAAGGCAGTTGACATTAGTATGTTTCATTTGTGTGAGAAGGCAACTCGAATAACTCTGTGTGCTCGTAAGAAGCATAGCGTATTGAGAGAACCTTCCAGCCTAAAATGGGTACTTTTTGTTTGAATACAAGCCAATTCATGTCACTCCTTCCCCTATCACTGCCTTTTGAAGTAGCTATATCCGTATGTTGGGATTAGGTTCCTTTTCACTTTATGTTGAGTCAGTTTTTTTCTTTTTCATATTGTGATTTTGGTACTTTTCAATCATCTTAACCGCTCCTACTATCTCGCCATTCTCATTGTAGGGATTGTATCCTGGATATATCATTTTCTTTGTACAGTCCGCCCTGATGATAGCTGGATCTAGAGGTAACCACAGATCTGTGCATTTTGCTTTGCACTGATAATTGATGCTTTCTTTGATTGACTATGGTTTGTTGCTTTGCAAGCAGTGATATACAGATGGCAACAGGCTATTCCTCCAAAGATGGCTCTGATGAGGAATATAGTAGTGTTTTTGAACTTTGCGTACACGTTATTAGTTCTGAATTATTCATGTGTTGGTTTCATGGTGAGCCCCTCTCTTTCTCTGTCTCTCCATGTCCGCTCGTCCATATCAAGTACATTTCATAAAATGAAGATACAGACAGATACCTTTGTGTGTAAAGATACGAAATTCTTTTGGAGTTGGAATCGGCACTCTTTTTGTTTATAAGCTTCTCTTTTTGTACAGAATTCGGTTTATTTGGAGTTGGAATCGACATTCTGTTGTTTCTAAGTTTTCTCTTGTTGCGTCATGCAGGTGTTGAGTTTACACGAGACAATTGCCTCGTACGGAAGTGTATATTACATTGGAACCATTATTCCCATAGCTTTGATCCTCCTTGGGTATGTAATCAAACCGGCGAAACCAGCCAGATCTAAAGGTCGCAAGGAACAGTGAGAATTGGGAAGGCAGTTCGTCTGAGACACACTAGGCCTTATGTAACGGGTTCGTTTGGACATGTCGCTCGTTCAAGTAATTACTCTGTTGCTTTGTGTATTCTGTGAACAATGGCATTCTTCTGATGTAATGAAATGACTGAGCTTTACTCCAATCAGAAGCTATCTCAAGGTTTCCCGTATCTGTTACTCCTTGGGATTTGGTAAATCATGCCTTCAAAGGCCAGAAACGGACATAAAAGGAGAGTCCAATTGTAATACAGAAAACATGGGAGTGATAGAGGACCATAGGTACATAGATTCAAGTTTAATGTTGTTGAATGCAGTTTCAAGTGAGTTGTGAATTGCGAACAATATGGTTCGAACTGTTCTGAAAGTCTGAACAAAGTGTATGTCAGATTTACCGGTACTAGTTGTGTTGCTCTTAATCCCTGGTGTGTTGGAAATTTTTCTAGCTTGCCCCATGTTATGCTGCATCATCGTGTCAGAGATTGTATCTTTTTCTAAGCAAAACCATAATGATTCAACATAAGCCCAAAGAAGAAAATCAAAATCTAGCAAAAGGGTCATTAAAAGCGCCAATAAACAGAAGCCATATTGTTTACTAACAAAGACTTTCTCAAGTTCTATCCATGTCGAGGTAGAAATTTGATGAACACTTCGCCTTCGGTGATTCTTTCATAACAAGCAACACTACTCCTCAGACGGAGGCTTATCACCGTCACCGCCACTGTCGCCGATGACATTACCAGTGCCGCCGCCATTGCCATTGTCATCGCCATATCCCTTGACAAACTTGCTCCAATAGGGGTGCTTCTCCCACACTCGGTGCATCTCTTCGATGGGGATGCCCTTGGTCTCCGGCAGGAACTTGTAGATGAAGATGCTCATGATCACGACCCAGAAAGCAAAGAAGATGAAGAGCCCGAACTTCAACCGGCACAGCATGAGGGTGAAGATCTGCGCGATGAAGAACGTGAAGATCATGTTCACCGAGACGTTGATGCTCTGCGCGGCCGACCGGACCTCTAGGGGGAATATCTCGCTAGGGATCAACCATCCCAGTGGGCCCCACGACCACGCGAAGCCCGCGACGTACACACAGATCGCTACCACGACGGTCAAGGCGTACGAGTGGGATAGCGTGCCCGGGTTGCCGGTCGTCCCAAACTTGAAAGCGATGGCCACGGTGATCACCGCCTGCGGTTAAGGTTGCAATGGGATTATAGATAATGTCGATGAGATTTGAATGAAACTAACTTTAATTATAGAGTTCATCATAGTCATTAAATCACATAACTCAGGTAAAAAAAATAGGGATGCTTTAATCAATGTTCAGGACACTGGATGTGTACAGTGTATTCAATTTTTTTCTTTTTTCATAATGGAAAATCATGAGTACCACATCGTTTTTTTGTTGTACTATCTCAATTAATTTAACACGCTAATCTTGCAAATTTGACTCTTGCATTGAAATGAACAGGATGATTCGAAACATATACCTGACAAATGAGCATTTGGAGCCCACCCTCGAAGAAGAAAAACCTCCTCCCGAATTTATCGACGGCGAAAATCGAGACGAACGTCGCGGCCGCGTTCACCCCTCCGGTGATCAAAGCCGACATGAGTGCCGCGGTGCTCCCGAACCCGATCGTCTTGAACAGGACTGGCGCATAGAACATGAAAACGTTCATCCCGGTCAGTTGCTGGAAGAAAGGGATGCATATTGCCATCGTCAGCTGCGGCCTATACTTCCTCTTCAACAAGTTCGCCCACGGATGCTTCACTTGCTTGGACCGCTCGCTGGCCGCCACCAGGTCGTCGAACTCCTCGTCCACGTTCTTGATCCCCCGGATGCGTACGAGCTGAGCTCGGGCTTCGTCGAACTTCCCACGCTCTATCAACGAATTGGGCGTCTCTGGGAGGAAGAACGACCCGAGGATTATGATTAGGGCGGGGACGACCGCGCCCCCTAGGCTGAGACGCCACCCCCAGCCACCTTCTATCTTGGCGAACATGTAGTTGAGGAGGTTGGCTATAAGGATCCCGATCGTGATCGCTAGTTGGAACATCATGTTCAGCGCGCCGCGGTACTTGTATGGTGCAGTTTCGGATACATAGATCGGTACAGACTATAAATCATAGCCCAAACAATACCTTTGTGAGAATTTGGTCACGTATCAGTACATAACATAGTCACGTATCAAAATAAATATATATATATAACCTGATTAGCACATCCAATGCCAAACCCTAGTAAGAGGCGGCCAACAATGAGCATCCAGACGTACTTGGCGAAGCCATTGATGATCGCACCAATGCAGAAGAGGATGCCGCCGGAGAGCATCGTGAACCGCCTCCCAAAGGAGCGGGTCACGGTGGACGCCACCATCGATGACACAAGTGCCGCCAGGTAGAGTGACGAGGTGAACAGGGTCAGGATCTGGCTGTTGAACTTGCAGTACTGATCGTCTGATGGCTTCACGGACGACTCCTTCTGGTAGACCGACGGGAAGAACTCCTTCAAGAAGGAGTCCATGGACGTAACTCCACCTGCAATGCATCGTATCAAAAACTAGTAGCACTCAACATACATTAGAACATTTAGTTAAACACACTCATGCTGTTGTTGTTGTAATAATCTGAAAAAACATAGACTTCACCTCCAATATTAATAACATCACACTTTGTTTCGTGAGTTTGGTAATGGCGCAAGGTCGAGAGACATGACTAAAGAAGCTGGCGAAGAAATTTCAGATTTTTCAACTTATGTCAATCGATAATGAGCAAATCATTCGCTGTTACCAATCTGACAGATCATTATCTTCGGAACAGGGAATGAGCTACGTTCATTCACCGTCGACACTAAAAACTTCATTGTTGAAAATAATCTGATACGCAAGAACTTTCACACTTCATCAGGGGTCAAAAAGAGAGAGAGAGAGAGACAGACCTGATATGCCGAGATCATAGCCGAAGATCAAACCCCCGGTCGCGGCGACGATGCAGGTGATGAAAACCCTGCACGTGAGATTGCCCGGATAGTTCTTTCCGGGACCGGTAACGAGACCACCGCCTGCCATATTGCTTAAGCTACAGTCTGTATCTAATGTTCATCAAACATGTAAGTGCAGAGGCAAATGCAAAGGTGGGAAACAGAAGAAGAAAGATTAAATGAAGGACATGAAGAAGAAGAAGAACTCACTTGTTGGGTCTTTATAGAGAAGCAGGCATTCACTTCCTATTTAAAGCCGGTCTCTTTACTTTATCCAATCTGCATTTTGACTGTGGATATATCTCTATCCCTCAAGATTTTTAGGGGATTCTTAGGGTTTATAACCAACTTCGAATATTTGTTTGCGGAGAAGATTTCAAGAGAAAATATCTTAACGAAAAAACTAAATAGGTTTTTTTGCTTTTGAGGGGATAAGATCGTGCTTTCAAAAACATCCGCTTCATTTTTCACTCCGAGCAGCTTTGACAGGTCGCTTAACTCGTAAAATTATACGATTATGAGACCTTAATCGAAACTATCCCCAACTAGTATTGTTTTGCTAGCATAGTCGCTTGGCATATTCACATAATAACACCATTTGGTTCTCTCTTCGACAACCGCGAAACGGGCTCTTCTTTGCTCTATAGTTCTCGAGATATCATGCTTTCTTTTTTCAGTTACTTCGAGAAGAGCTGCCCAGCCACTTTCTGCAAATTCGTTTGATAATTTTAAGTGTAGCGCGGCAGCAAAAATGGTTTACACGGTCATTGCGGGTCCTTGAAATTGATTGGGCAGTTTTTCTACATGTCCGTTTATCATTGAATATGCAATAAATGCATGAATTACAAAGAACAAAGGTTAGAGAAAGAGAGGCAAAACCAGTTTTAAGCAGAAGAAATCGAGCAAATGCGGAAAAAAGTCTCACTAATGGGTTTTCATAGAGGAGGGCATTTTCGATATATGAGAGCATAAAGTCTCTCCCTACTAATTTTGTATTTCAAAAATTATTCAAACAAGCTCTCTAGTCTCTCTCTAATCTGAAATCTTGACTTATATCTCTCCCTCAAGATTTTTCAAGTTGCAAAATCTCAATATAACTGCTTTTCCATCATCTTCTACAAACATTTTCAAATTGGGATGATAGCAAGATCACTAGAAAACGCGCCTCGTGTCATCACGCCGTCATCCGATAGTCTTTTGGTGAAACACTAATCAAATCATGTGAAATCACTAGAAATCTTGCCTACCATGACATCGATGATCCAATTTTTTGTTTTAAAAAATTCGGATATTGACGTCACATGTGTATAGTTTAGATGTTTGGGTAACACAAAAAAATTAGGTTATTAATGTCGTGATGGGAATAATTTAAAATTGGGAAAATGATACAAATGGTACATGAACTTTGAACCAATATGTAATGTGGTCCCTGAACTTTTAATTTGTACAATTTAGCCCCTAAGTTTTATTTCAATGTGCAATGTTTGGTTCTTGAACTTTTAAATTGTTTAATGTGATCCATGAACTTTTGGTTTATGATCAATTAAGTCATTGGACTTACTTGAATTAATAGAATAACAACACTGAACTTTTTCATATAGTCTAAGGACTTAATTGAGTGCCAAAAATCTAGGGATCACGTTGAACAATCTAAAAATTCATGGACCACATTACACATTAAGGTAAAATTCAAAGATCACATTGAACACTCTAAAAATTCAAGAACCACGTTACATATTCGATCAAAATTTAAGAACAATTTGCGTCTTTATCCCTTTAAAACATTTGTCAGTGCAAAAGAAAAAAATTTATGATATCGATTTTGCGGTGTTCAAGTTTGTTGATGGGACTTTGGTTAAACAATGTCCGACCACTCCTACCTGTGGTCCGGGTTGTCCGTCCAGCTCGACACATCTTGTGGCGACAGGTGGCGTAGTTTCAGCGGTTGGGACATATCATCATCCCCACCACGGCACCACCCGATGCTCCGTCGGCCACAATTCCTGACTACCGTTGGCGAAACCGGGTCTGTGTCGCGGCGTCTCCCTCGCCGCCGACCGCCCCCGCCCCCGCCGCCACCCAACCGTCTCCGTCGCGTTGCGGTCGCTGGTCCTCTCCGAAAGTCCTTAGCTCAGCGCTGACGTGGGCAGTCAGTGGTGACTTCATCCTCTGCTGTTCCCACCATCGTTTGCTCTGTCAAATGCTGGTTCTTAATCCTCGTGGGGGGGGGGGGGTGCGTTCCTTCCTTCTTCGCTTCGGAGTTTAAACTGCAAATCGAGTTCCACGTTCCATTCTGGAATCCATTTTGCAGAGGATACAATTTGTAGAGGACACTTCGAAACTGATGTATACGTGTACATGAGTTTTTATAGTCGAGGGAGCTAACATATACGTATATATGTATGCGATTTGACACTTCACTCGGCATACATCATAAAACGAGAGGTTTCCGACTGCATTTACATGTTCAAATGATTTTCCCTTGTGAAATCCATCCAAGTCGATGTAGAATTTAAGTAAAATGGAGAATATATCTCGTTGCGTTGTTGTGCTGGTAACACAGAGGATATGAAGCCAGAATTGGTGTAAAATGAGGGCTGCATTTTTTCTTCAATTATGCCTCTGATTGATGAGTTATAAGTTATGGACTTCGCCCACGAGCGAACTTAATTAAATTTAAAAAGCGATTTATGTCCATATGTAATTCGCGAACTAGAAGATTGATTTGAGAAAGTTACTTTCAACCAAAGATAGAGAAAAACATGGTCATGAACGACGAGTGTTGCGGAAGTCAAGCGACCAAACAATAAAATTGACAGAACAAGAAAATAAATCGAACACCAAATTTATGTGGCTCGGTCGTAGTGACCTACGTCCTCGAGAAGAGCAGCACGAAATTCCATTATAAATCAAGCGATACAACGGAGATTACAATCACACTCAAGTCAGTTAAACACTTTCAGTGTTTCCCAAATCTCAATTACACCCAATAACTCACGCAGTGTTTAGACCACAATTCTTCACAAAATAATCTCTTAATTTCGCAAAAGAATAATACACAAATCTAATCACAGGATTTACGCTTGAACACTAATTCTTCTTGGATGTAATTCACGAATGGGAATCTACGGAAACACCCATCGCGAAGCACTCACGAACGCAGCGCTTCCTTCTTTGTGCACAATAACAATGCTTCTTGTTCACTTGCATGGCACACCAAACACTAGCATTAGGGTGCTTCAAGACTGTATCTGCCACAATATTCCTTATTCCGCAGCAAAAGAAGAACACACAGTGGCTAACTCAATGTGGAGTAGGGGTGAGCAAAATGGACAGTTCAAATTGGGACCGGACCGATTGGTTTGGTCTGGTTCTTGGGAATATCGGTTCGGTTTCCTATTTCTAAAAGTGAAATCAGTTTCCGGATGGTCCGGTTTCCGGTTCTAGGATAGAAACCAGACTGAACTGATAAATATATATTTTTCTATTTTTTCATATATATTTATTTACCTTTTTAAAATTTTTAATAAAAACCCTAATCTAATTTGCCAAATTTCCTTTTGCTTTTACTAATAAGTGATTGGTCTCATTAGAACCGAACTGGACCTGTTCGGTCCACGGGCCCAAAATTCGCCAGTCCGATCCCCGGTCCAATCTTTGGTCCTAGAAATTGGGAACCAGTCCTCTCGATCCGATTTTTAATTTTTGGATTGGACTGAATCGAATCGGAAATCGCTCACCCCTAATGTGAAGAAGATATTTCACTATTTGGTCAACAAGTCCAAGTTTGGACTTTCCTATTTCGTCTTTCTTTGGCAGACTTCAAGTGGGATTTTATTTGCTTTCTCTGACGCATGATCATGATTTGCTTTCTTTCATAGTCAAAGTCCAACATCCTTTGGACTACAAATTGGAAATAAAACCTCCTACAACTAGTAAACGAAAATTGCAAAATTGCCATAGACTGCATGCATGATTCCGAACTTGCATAAGAAATCCAAACTTCGGAATATGGAGACTCCCCAAATAATAATTAATCTCGAGTCGGATTTTGTCTATCGAACTCAAATTCGAGATATATTTTAACAGTGAGTTTGTACTCGCACAAAACAATGAGCGTGTCTTGGTCCAAAGTGCAAATGGTTGGGTTTGAAAAAGGGTTTTTACGCCAAGTGCCCGATCCAACATGCCCATCAAATAGTTCTACTACCACGTGGCCACAGATCACAAAAACCTTTCGTGCAGTGTACGTGTCATCTCGCGACGGGAGATGCAAGCACGAGAAGTCGAGCCCTACGATCTCATGGCGCTACGACCTTATAATTGATGCAACAATACTATCTTGCGAGGCCAAGCCAATGGCAACTTAGATCGAATTTATATGGTAACGATCACAAAATGCAACATAATCCAAGCATGTGCGCATATATATATTCATATCGATAACGAACAAAGAACATGTGGTGTTCGAGCCAAATTGAGTAATAAATTTTAAAAGAACAGGTGAGAAAGGAGAAAGGGATTATCTACGTATTTGATAGAGACGACGGTACACACACGCACGACACACGCACGACACACGCACGATACACTGCAAAGAACGTCGACTTGGCAATGTGTTCGATTTTCACGTGAATCGTCTTTTATCTTCTTTCTATGCGGGAAGGAAATTCAGAACTTGGCTACAAAAGGGCAAACGAAGAGCGAATCCGACAAAAGGTCCAACATCGGGCCCCAAAGAAAGAGAGCACCCGCTGACCAAGAGATAAGATTAGTCTCCGTCCACCCATTTTTTTATCTTTTTTTATTTTTTTTTCTTGTTGCTTCTTCCCTTACTACGAGGATAGAACCAATAGCCTAGTAACGAAAAAGTCGCGTAGGTCATAAGTTCGAATCGTATCAAGGACGAACCTCTAATTTGTAAATAAATTATAGATTAATTTCTTAATCCATATATGTTAAGTTAAACTATTATATATGTTAGTTATGTTTAGTAAATGGATCATTAATAAGTTAAAAATGATAAAAGCACAAAATAATATAAGTGTTAAATAAGTCATAATTGGGTTTACAACTCACTTAGACACAACCTACTTCTAAACTCTTTTCATTCTCTCTCACTCACACTCACTCCGCGTTCTCACCTCAGTTTGGATATGAATTTTTCTAAATTTGATTAAATAAAGAAGTACTTTAGTAATATGAATCGAATGGGGACGGATATTACTCATAATATTTGCATTGTATAGAAAATGAGTCAAAACGGATTAAATATATCTATTTTGATTGGACCATTATCGACCCGATACAAACTTAATCCGATCTACCCATTCAACAGATTTACTTATCACACATCGATGGGACTTGTATTGGCAGGTTCATATATTTATGAGTGCATTAAGTAGTTACGGTGATGACGCTCAATGGGGATTTTTGTGCTAATTCACCCCATCCTTTTACCTATCAAAACAAAATGTACGACAAAAGTTGCATTCGGTACACGTTTCCTGACTATATGTATCCCACCCTCACTTAGCAGCTTACACACATTTTAGCACAATAAGTCTAGAATAATATCAAACAAATTCAGACCATTACAGTAAGTTGATCGATTAAGCAATATGATCGGTTTGGTTGAATGTCGTGAGAGCAATATCGAGCCACTGTCCATTTCCACGTCCCAAACACGACACTAGACAAAAATGCCAATCTCAGAGAAAAAAGCTCAAAGAATACGATGTGGCACGACGCGTTTCACTTCAAACGAGAATCGATATGAATTAAAACATCTTGGTATTGTAATCCAATTATCGAACACACGGAAATCAGAATTATGATCTTTTTTGCTGACTTAAATTATAAACATAATTTACCACCGCTCGCAGTAGCTACGTTGGCTTGTGCTTTTGTTCCCCCACGAAGGAATCGGAGTTCGAAACCCAGCGTAGTCGTTGGGAATTCTTAAGTGTGGCGCCATGGTGGTGGGTCTTGCGTTAGTGTCACCCCAGGTTTACCCCTCCGGTTGTCGGCCGTACGAGGGGATCCTGGGTTATCAAAAAAAAAAAAACACAATTGCAACACGTTCTCAAATACGTAAGTCAGATATTGACGTCACATGTGTATAGTTTGGATGTTTGGGTAACACAAAAAAATTGGGTTATTAATGTCGCGATGGGAATAATTTAAAATTGAGAAAATGATACAAATGGTATATGAACTTTGAACCAATATGCAATGTGGTCCCCGAATTTTTAATTTGTACAATTTAGCCCCTAAGTTTTACTCCAATGTGCAATGTTTGGTTCTTGAACTTTTAAATTATTCAATGTGATCCATGAATTTTTTGTTTATGATCAATTAAGTCATTGGACTTACTTGAATTAATAGAATAACAACATTGAACATTTTCATATAGTTTAAGGACTTAATAGAGTACCAAAAGTCTAGGGATCACATTGAACAATCTAAAAATTCATGGACTACATTACATATTAGGATAAAATTCAAGGACCACATTAAACACTCTGAAAATTTAAAAATCACATTATACATTTGATCAAAATTTAAGAATAATTTGCATCTTTATCCCTTTAAAACATTTATCAGTGTAAAAGAAAAAAATTTGTGATATCGATTTCGCGGGGTTTAAGTTTGTTGATGGGACTTTGGTTAAACAATGTTCGACCACTCCTTCCTGTGGTCCGGATTGTCCGACCAGCCAGACACATCTCGTTGCGACAAGTGGCGCAGTTTCAGCGGTCGGGGCTAATCATCATCTCCACCACCTGATGCTCCATCAGCCACGAATCCTTACTCCCATTGGCGAAACCGGGTCTTCGTCGCGGCAGTCTCCCTCGGCGTTGACCGCCCCCGCCGCTGCCCAACGGTCTCCATCACGTCGCCGTCGCCGTCGCGGGTCCTCTCCGAAAGTCCTTAGCTCAGCGCCGACGTGGGCAGTCAGTGGTGACTTCATCCTCTGCTGTTCCCAACATCGTTCGCTCCGTCAAATGCTTGGTTTTTTCTGTGGGTTTTTCCTCTGGCGGAGGGGGGTTCCTTCCTTCTTTGCTTTGGCCGAGGACGCCTTCGGAGTTCAAACTGCAAATCGAGTTCCACGTTCCGTTCTGGAATCCATTTTGCAGAGGATACATTTTGTAGAGGACACTTCGAAACCGATGTATACGTATACATGGGTGGGGTTTTTATAGTCGAGGGAGCTAAGATATACGTGTATATATATACGCGATATGACACTTCACTTGGCATACGTCATAAAACGAGAGGTTTCCAAATGCATTTACATGTTATTCGAATAATTTTCCCATGTGAAATCCATCCACGTCGATGTAGAATTTAAGTAAAATGGAGCATATATCTGGTTGCGCTGTTGCGCTGATAACACAGAGGATATGAAGCCAGAATTGGTGTAAAATGAGGGCTGCATTTTTTCTTCAATTATGCCTCTGATTGATGAGTTACAAGTTATGGACTTCGCCTACATGCAAACTTAACTAAATTTAAAAAGCGATTTATGTCCATATGTAATTCGCAAACTAGAAGATTGATTTGAGAAAGTTACTTTTAACCAGAGATAGATGAAAACATGGTCATGTACGGCGAGTGTTGCGGAAATTAAACGATCGAAGAATAAAATTGACAGAATAAGAAAATAAATCAGACACCAGATTTACATAGCTTGATCATAGTAACCTACGTCCACAGGGAGAGCAGCACGGAATTTCACTATAAATCAAACGAAACAACGAAAATTACAACCACACTCGAGTCACTTAAACACTCTTAGTATTTCCTAAATCCCAATTACATCCAATAACTCACGCAGTGTTTAGCTCACAATTCTTAACGAAATAATCTCTTAATCTCGTAAAAGAATTCACTACAAAAAATATGTAATTTGCGATGGAAATTTTCCATCGGAAATTTGCGACAGATTATATTTTCCGTCGCAAATTTGCGATGGAATTTGTGACGGATGAAAAATCCGTCGGAAATTTGCGATCGAATTTTTATCCGTCGCAAATTTGCGACGGAAATAAAAAATCGTCGCTAATTCTGTCGTAAATCTGCGACAGAAAAAAGTTTTTTTTTTTTTGGGTGAA
This sequence comes from Syzygium syzygioides, assembly GCA_031216285.1. Taxonomy (NCBI): domain Eukaryota; kingdom Viridiplantae; phylum Streptophyta; class Magnoliopsida; order Myrtales; family Myrtaceae; genus Syzygium; species Syzygium syzygioides. Next base: position 5,889,095 of record CM062246.1, on the reverse strand, counting down.
GTGACAGAAAAAAGTTCGTCACAAATTCCCGACGGAAAAAAAACCGTCGCAAATTTGCGACGGAAAAAAGTTCGTCGCAAATTTGCAACGGAAAATAAATCCGTCACAAAAAAGTTCGTCGCAAATTTCTGACGGAAAAAAAATCATCGCCAAATCCATCGAAAATTTGCGACCGCAAAAAAGTCGTCGCAAATTTGCGACGGAAACAAATGTCCGTCACAAATTTGTAGTTTATCAACCCGTGATATATCAACCCTATCTCTCTCTCTCTCGCTCTCTCTCGCTTTTCTCCCTCTTTCATATGTCTGAAATCAGCGAAATCCGCGCACGCACATATTAATCATGATGAAGATTTTGTACCGGTAAGTATCATACCTAGCTTCGTGACTATTCAACGTTGGATTGTAATTTCTTTTTTTTTATATATGTTTATGTCTGTTTTTTTTTTCGTATCTACATCACTGGTTTAACGATTGACGACCGGCGACACCTCGCCGGCCTTTGGATGAGGTCGAACGGCCATGCCGTTTTACCACAGAAATAGTTTCCATCGCAAATTTGCGACGAATAAATGAAAATTCTGTCGCAAATTTGCGAGGGATGAATTCCGTTTCCATCGCACATTAAAAATTATTAAAAAATGATTCTTAAGTGATTATTCTTTTTGGGTATGTGCCTAATTAAAGGTCTCGCAATCCAAGTGGACGTTGCAATTCTCCTCAAATTGACCATTTTCTCCTACCAATATTTCAGTCAAATATTTGAGTAAGTCTTCTTTACATGGTAATTTTTTCTATTTTTGCAATTTCATATTAATTGTTGCATGAATAACAAAAATTATAATTTCCAAAATTTTATGGTTTTAATTAAAAACAATAGATATGATATTTTAAATATTTTACCAGAATTTTTTATTTTAATACAGACACAATGCAAAGAAAAAGGGCTTGGATGTATAATAAGAACTTACCTGGATATCAAGGATTGACAGATGAGTTTCGTACTAGGTTGGAACTATTTTTAGACTTTGCTAGTAGTAAATATGAGTTCATGGATGGAAATAAGTTAAGGTGTCCTTATAAAAAGTGCGATAATGATAAATTTCTTGTGAATGATCAAGTTAGAGAACACTTTACTAGATTTGGGCTTAGTCCAAACTATTATAATTGGACTTTTCATGGTGAACCATTTATATCTGATAAAGGATATGGAAGAAGTGACCAATTTTTAGTTAGGGAAGAATGTGACTATTATGAGCAATTGAATCCATACGAGAGGATGGTGATTGATGCAGCTACTTATAATTTTATCACAGAATTAAATCATGCAAGTACTAATTTTACTCTTACACGTGAACAAGTGGGTACTAGTCATGCTTCACAATTAGAAGATATAGGAGTAACGGGTTTTGATAAGAATGTCTATAATGAAATTTTTCAATCTAATCAGTTCTGGGATGTGTTGAAAGCAGCAGATGAACCTTTATGGGCACGTTGTGAGGACTACACTAAGTTATCGGTGACAGCCCGACTATTAAATATTAAGGCAGAGCATAATGTGTCTGCGGATTGCTTCAACTCTTTTGTTGAAGTAATACGGGAATCATTGCTTCGTGATAACATCATGCCAAGTAATTTTTATGATATGAAAAAGTTAGTGGATAACTTAGGTCTTTCAGTTGTAAGGATTGATGTATGTAGTAGGGGTTGTATGATATATTGGAGAGATGATAAAAATGTAGAATCTTGCAAATTCTGTAACCAACTTAGGTACAAGATTAACAGGAGGCCGGGTCGTAATCAGAAGCGTAGACCATGCAAGCAAATATTTTATCTATCCTTAATCCCCAGATTGCAAAGGCTTTATGCGTCTAAAGCCACTGCTGAACACATGACTTGTCATGCAAATTATGAAACAGAAAAGGGTCTAATGTGTCATCCTTCAGATGTGGAGGCATGTCAACATTTTGATAGAACATACCCTGAGTTTGCGATGGAGCCTCGAAACATCAGGCTAGGTCTCTATGCCAATGGATTTGCTCTATTTAGGAAAATAGGAAAAAGTTATTCGTGTTGGCCAGTTATCTTAACGCAGTACAATGTTCCACCTGGTATGTGCATGAAAACACCTTATATGTTTTTGACATTGATCGTGACAGAGCCGCAAAATCCGAAAAAGTTGATAGATGTTTATATACAATCATTGATTGAGGAGTTACAACGGCTATAGGTTGAAGGTGTCCCTACGTATAATGTTTCTATTGATCAAACATTTGTAATGAAGGCTGCCATTCTTTGGACGATAAATGACTTTCCATCTTACGGAATGTTATCTGGATGGAGTACAGCTGGGATCTTAGGATGTCCCATATATTTGGAGAGGTCAAAGTCATTTAGATTAAAATATGGAAAGAAGCCCGACTATTTTGACTGTCACGGACAATTTTTACCGCCAAGTCATCCTTTTAGAAGGAATAAGAAAGAGTTAATCAAGAATAGGAATGAAAGAACGCGTCCACCATTGAGGTTGACCGGCGATCAAATTTGGAAGCATGTGCAGGATTTTCCAACTGTTGTTGAGAATCCGCACGGCACGATTTTTGCGTACGTAAGTAAACATAAGTGGACGAAACGTAGTATATTTTGGGATCTACCATATTAGAAGGTCAATTTTATTCATCATAATCTTGACGTCATGCACATAGAAAAGAATGTTTGCGACAATGTCATAAATACTGTGATGGATGTCGCCGGAAAAACAAAAGACAACTTGAACGCAAGAAAAGATATGAGAGATATTTGCGATCGACCAATACTAGCTGTGGATGCAAGCAGCAGGGGACCAAAACCGAAAGCAATTTATACATTGGATAAGGAGCATAGGCGAGTTGTTTGTCAATGGTTGAAATCTGTGCGGTTTCTTGATGGATATGCTTCGAACCTCGGGAGATGTATTGATTTGAATGAATGCAATTTCGTAGGTTTGAAGAGTCATGATTGTCACATTCTGATGGAAAGACTAATTCCAATAGCTTTGAAGGAAGTTCTACCGAATTTTATATGGGGCGCCATTACAGAGTTAAGCAATTTCTTCCATGATATTTGCTCGATAGTGTTAAAAGCATCGCACATGAAAAAACTAGAGAGAGATATTCCAATTATTCTTTGCAACTTAGAAAAGATATTTCCTTCAGCATATTTTGATTCAATGGAGTTCTTAGTTCACTTGCCTTATGAGGCCAAAGTTGCAGGTCCCATCCAATTTCGATGGATGTATCCATTTGAGAGGTAATGTTTTTCTTTAAAATACAGTTCAAATTAGTTTATCATAGAATATGTTTCGACAAGCTTCTTTCTATTTCAACTAAATTCTTAAATCATTTGAAGAAAAAAGTGAAGAATAAGACACGTGTTGAAGTTTCAATTTGTAATGCATATATTGTGGAAGAAGTGATAACATTTACATCATAGTATTTTGAGCCGCACGTTCAGTGCAAGAGGCGGAAAGTAGGCAGAAATGATGAGGACCCCATTGATCCCAATTACACAGCATTCTCTATTTTCAATTATCTGGCTCGACCAAGCGACGCATGTCAATTTCGTTACTTATCAGGCGAAGAATTTCATGCAGCCCATATTTATATTTTACTGAACTGCCCAGAAGTCGAGCCATACTTCAAGTAAATGTAAATTTGCAAATATATGTTTTGTGTGTCAAATATTTGCTAATGTTTAAATAGTTTTTATTATTAGGATTTTCCAAACTTCAATGTTTGGACTACAATCAAATGAGTTTGACCATTTGTGCGATGAACAATTTGCAGCATAGTTCAAGACATATGTAAGTTACCTATGGACCAAAACCAAGTTATTAAAATTATATACATCATTTAGTAAAATATATATTATTGATTTTGCATGTGTAACCTTAAGTTCACAGTAATTATGATGAAATTGGAGGGCAATGATTGTTATATTATCTGTCATGGGACTACAATTAAGAGTTCGAAATTGGCCAGCATATTTCATAAATAGATATAATTTTCATACTCAAGAATATGAAATGGGAAAATCCACAATGAATAGTGGTGTGTCTGATCAGTCATCCAATGATGGTAGTTCAGAAGATGATTTTTATGGCTTGTTGGATGAAATCATAGAGATAGAGCACCCTGGACCATTAATGATGCGGGTTGTGTTATTTAAGTGCACATGGTTCGATCCCGTCAAAGGAATGAAAGTGCATATGAAGTTCAATTTGGTTGAAATAAATCACAAGAAAAGGTATATGAAGTATGAACCATTTGTCTTGGCACAACAAGCAATTCAAGTATGTTGTGCATCATATTCTAGTTTGAAACGTGACAAAGCTGATTGATGGGCTGTATGTAAAATCAAAGCACGGAGGAAAATCGAGGAACACTGGAAAGATAGAGCCTACCAACAAGAGGAAATGTGTAACACGGTTGAAATTGAGGAATATAACATACCAACTTTACGAGATCCGTGTGGAGCAATGATAGATGTGGATCCAATTGAAATTTGCGAATTAAATGTACAAGAATGTTCAGAATCTGATATTCAGACAGATGACAAAGACGAGGACGAAAACGAAGATGAAGATTAAAATTTTTGTCACAAAACACTATATATGTGTAATTATTAATGCGACAAGTGCTATTTTGGTTGTTATCATTATTGTTCTTGTTATTATTATTATTGTGCTTTTTTATTATTGTTATTGTTGATTATTCTTTTTATTTTAATTGATTGTCCGAAATTTTATCCCTAAACGCCGACAAGTCAAATATTATTAACGTGCCCTAACATTTCCGATATTCTAATTTCCATTGCAAAATTTGAGATGCCAAAATTTTGTATTGAAAAAAAGACGTAGCAAATTTAGGACCTAAATAAATGAGATGCTAAATTTTTGACCGAAAAAAGATGTTACAAATTTACAACGATCATTTAGTATGTGCATGCTTGCGATGGACTCACCTGTCCGTCGCAAATTTGCGATGGACAAGTGAGTCCGTCGCAAATTTCGAACGGTAAAAATTTCCTCGCAAAATTTGCGACGGACCAGTATAGTCCGTCGCAAATTTGCGAGGATTTACCGTTCGAAATTTGCGACGGATAATTTAATCCGTCGGTGGTCCGTCGCAAATTTTGCGAGGAAATTTTTACCGTTCGAAATTTGCGACGGATAATTTAATCCGTCGCAAATTTGAGATGGATTTTTATTTCCGTATGAAATTTTTTGTCGGTCAAAAATTTGCAACGGACCTAGAAAGTCCCCCGCCGCCGTCGCCACCCAGCCTCGCAGCAGCCCAGTAGCTCCCCCGCCCGTCGCCGTCCAACCCCGCAAGCCCCCCTGCCCGTCGGCGATCGCGGGCCAGCCGCCCCGCAGCCCCCTCACCCGTCGCCCGCCCCCCCTCGTCGGTCGTGCCCTCACTGTCGCAGCCGTCACTGTTGCCGCCCAGCCTCGCAGCCGCCCCGCAACTCCCCCGCCCGTCGCCGGTCGCCCCGTAGGCCCCCCCGCCCATCGCCGGTTGCGAGCCAGCCGCCCCGCAGCACCCCTGCCCATCGCCCGCCCCCCGCCTGTCGCGCCCTCACCCCCGCCCTGCCTTGCCGCCCTCGCCGCATTCGAGCAGCGGTCCAAAGCCTCTCCGCCGCAGACCAACAGACCGACGCCGTCGCCACCTAGTCTCGCCAAATGAGGCAACGAGTGGGGTGAAAAAAGGGAAAATATTTGGGATGGGATTGCTGTCAAAGATATACATGCCGAATAATCGTGGAAGTTCATCATTCACTGCGACTGGTCAAAGGAAGTCACAACAAGACGAGCAATTGACCCAAGAAGTGCATCGTTTGAAAAATGTACATGTTCAGAAGGACAAACAAATAAATAACTTGGAACAACAAATGACACTCGTTATGCGACACCTTAACCTCAATCGCTATGACGATCCTCTTGTACCTCCAGCCAATCCAATAGGTGGTGATGGGCACAATGATGACCAACACACTGATGCCGAGAATGCTGATGATGATTTTCTCCAGACTTTCTAGTTAAAATTCTCAAAATCGGGGGTAAGCTTGCTTCATAATCTTGGTTTTTCATAATTTCACTCATATTCATATGTAAGGATATTTATGTTCGTCCTAAAACGTTTTTTTGTTAACCCTCTTGTTATTTTATACCTAATTCCACATCTATGTATAAACGCTTCTTTTATATTCTGGACTGATTTATGTATCGACATTTTCTCAGGTCTCGACAAAAATGACTACTTTTGGTGTTCTGCCATCGTACCAAAGTTACGTATTCTTGTGTATGGTTTTTCTGCGTCTTCTATGATTGTCCCGCCTCTTAGTTCATGTTTTGAATGTATTGTAAGATTGGATATCAAATAGCATCATGTCAGACTCTACAACTTTCTTTCAGTTATTTGTTTCAATTATATGTCATTGTGGCTGGTTTGTCAGAATCTATGGTTTATTCGTTTTTCGGTTTCAATTATATGTCATTGTCTCATTTGTTTGATATGGACAAGAATTTATGGCCGAAATGATGTAAAAATAGCGACGAATATTTTAAGCCGAATTTTACGATCATTATAGTTTGTCGCTAATTTGCAACGATTACATTTTGCAACGAATTTTGCGACGAAATTTCCGACTAATTTTGTGACGGAATTTGCGACGAATTTTCTAACGAAATTTGCGATGAATTTTCCGACTAATTTTCCGACGAAATTTGCGACGAAATTTGCAATGAAATTTAAGACGAAATTTACGATGAATTTTGCGACGGATATTGTTTGTCGCAAATTTGCGACGGATTGTATTCGTGGCTAATTTGCGACTAATTTTGCGATGAATTTTGCGATGAATTTATTTTCGTCGCAATTTTGCGACGAACATTTAAATTTTCTATCACAAAATTTTGCGACGACCTATTAGCAACGGAATTTTTTCCGTCGAAAAATCCGTCGCAAATTTACGATGGATTTTTCCAAATTTTTCGTCACAAATTTCGTCGCTAATCCGGTGTTTTTTTGTAGTGATTATATACAAATCTTATCACAAAATTTACGCTTGAACACTAATTCTTCTTGGATGTAATTCACGAACGAGAATCCATGGAAATGCCCATCGCCAAGCACTCATGAACGCAGCGCTTCCTTCTTCGTGCACAATAACAGTGTTTCTTGTTCACTTGCACGGCACACCAAGCACTAGCATTAGGGCGCTTCAAGACTGCATTTGTCACGACATTCCTTGCAATATATATTCCGTAGAAAAAGAACACACAGTGGCCGACTCAATGTGGAGTAGGGGTGAGTAAGATGGACTGCTCAAACTATGACCGAACCAACTGGTTTAGTCTGGTTCTCGGGAATATCGGTCCGATTCCCTATTCCTAAAAGTGAAACCGGTTTCCAAGCGGTCTGGTTCCCGGTTCTAGAGTGGGAACCGGACCAGATCGATAAATATATATTTTTCTAATTTTTTCATATATATTTATTTACTTTTTAAAATTTTTGAAAAAAACCTAATCTAATTTGCCAAATTTCCTTTTGCCTTTACTAATAAGTGATTAGTCCCATTCGAACCAGATCGGACTGAACCGATCCAATTTGGTCCGGTCCATGGTGTCAAAACTAATCGGTCTAATATCTGGTCCTAGAAATTGGGAGCCGGTCCTCCCGATCTAGTTCTCAATTTTTAGATTGGATCGGATCGAATTGGGAACCACTTACTCCTAATGTGGAGAAGATATTCGGCGATTTGATCAACAAGTCCAAGTTTTGACTTTTCTATTTCGTCTTTCTTTGGCAGACTTCAAGTGGGATTTTGTTTCCTTTCTCTTACACATGTTTATGATTTGCTTTCTTCCATAGTCAAAGTCCAACATCCTTTGGACTACAAATTGGAAATAAAACCGCCTACAACTAGTAAACCAAAATTGCCATGCACCGCATGCACGATTCCAAACTTGCATAGGAAATCCAAACTTCGGAATATGGAGACCTCCCCAAATAATAATTAATCTCGTGTTGGATTTCGTCTATCGAACTCAAACTCGAGATATATTTTAACATTGAATTTGTACTCGCACAAAACAATGAGCCTGTCTTGGTCCAAAGTGCAAATGGTTGGGTTTGAAAAAGGGTTTTTATGCCAAGTGCCCGATCCAACACGCCCATCGAATAGGTCTACTACCACGTGCCCACGGATCACAAAAACCTTTTGCGCAATGCATGTGTCATCTTGTGACGGGAGATGCTGGCACGAGAAGTCGAGCCCTACGATCTCATGTCGCTACGACCCTATAATTGATGCAACAATACTATCTTGCGAGGCCAAGCCAATGGCAACTTTGATCAAATTTATATGGTAACGATCACAAAATGCAACATAATCCAAGCACGTGCGCACATATAGATATTCATATTGATAACGAACAAAGAGCATGTGGTGTTAGAGTCAAATTGAGTAATAGATTTCAAAAGCACAGGTAAGAAAGGGGAAATGAATTATCTACATATTGATGGAGACGACGGTACATGAATGCGAATCGATTGACAACGAAATGCACACACACGCACGATACACTGCAAAGAACGTGGACTTGGCAATGTGTTCGATTTCACGTGAATCGTCTGTTATCTTCTTTCTATGCGGGAAGGAAATTGAGAACTTGGCTACAAAAGGGAAAACGAAGAGCGAATCCGACAAAAGGTCCAACATCGGGCCCCAAAGAAAGAGAGCACCTGCTGACCAAGAGATAAGACGAGTCTCCGTCCACCCGTTTTTTTTTTATCTTTTTTTTAAATTTTTTTTTCTTGTTGCTTCTTCCCTTAGTACGAGGATAGAACCAATAGCCTAGTAACAAAAGAGTCGCGTAAGTCATAAGTTTGAATCATGTCAAGGATGAACCTCTAATTTATAAATAGATTATAGATCAATTTCTTAACCCATATATGTTAAGTTAAATTATTATATGTGTTAGTTATGTTTAATAAATGGATCATTAATGAGTTTAAAATGGTAAAAACACAAAATAATATGAGTGTCAAATGAGTCATAATTGAGTTTACAACTCACTTAGACACAATCTACTTATAAAACTCTCTTCAGTTTCTCTCACTCACACTCACTCCGCGTTCTCACCTCAGTTTGGATATTAATTTTCCTAAATTGGATTAAATACATAAGTGCTTTAGTAATATGAATCGAGTGGGGACGGGTATTACTCACAATATTTGCATTATATAGAAAATGAGTCAAAATGGATTAAATGTGTTTATTTTGGTTGGACTATTATTGACCTGATACAAACTTAATCCGATCTACCCATTTGACAGATTTACTTATCACACACCGACGGGACTTGTATTGGCGAGTTCATATATTTGTGGGTGCACCGAGCAGTTACGGTGATGACGCTAAATGGGGATTTTTGTGCCGATTGACCCCATCCTGTTACCTATCAAAACAAAACTTACGACAAAAGTCGCATTCAGTACACGCTTCTTGACAATATGTATCCCACCCTCACTTAGCAGCTGACACGCAATTTAGCACGATAAGTCTAGAATAATATCAAATAAATTCAAACCATTATAGTAAATTGATCGATTAAGCAATATGATCGATTTGATTGAATTTTGTGAGAGCAAAATTGGGCCACTATCCATTTCCATGTCCCATTATATTACGCTAGACAAAAACGCCAATCCCGGAGAAAAAGCTCGAAGAATACAACACAACACAATATGTTTCACTTCAAACGCGAATCGATATCAATTAACGCATCTTAGTATCGTAATCCAATCATTGAACACATGGAAATCAGAATTACGATCTTTTATGCCTACTTAAATTATAAGCACGATTTATGATATAAATAAGAATTTACTTTGGTTGACCAAAACAAAAAAGTATAAGCACGATTGCGACACGTCCTCAAATACGTAAGCTTTGCAAATTTTACTTTTTCTTTAATCATGACCACGGGAATGCACGTGTTACTTCCTTTCTGCCGCAAATGGTTTCCGGCACGTTGAAAATGTCGGTGCTTTGCCCAGCAGCAATTGTTTTCAAGGTCAAATCCAAAAGTACCCCCAAAAAAAGAATTTCAACTAACTCGTGTGGGGCCCAATCAGCTTCCTCATTTCACACGCTCTCCTTCCCTTCCCGTGTAGAAACCGACCCGAGTGGGACCCATTCATTCGATCTCCTCCTGTATATATCCTTCTGTCCGCGTCTCCGCCTTTTGCGGCTTTTGACGGCAAAAAAAAGTCGAAAGAAAAACATCTCAACTAATACCCGCGGGGTCAAATCCTCTGGTGTAGCCATATTCTTGATGAACATCGCCATGCAACTTCAATCGGACGAGCTGGTGCCGGAGCAGTCGTCGCCGTCGCCGTCACCGTCGGACTCCTCCTCGAGCCGCCCCGCATGCTCCGACGAGGAGCAGGCCGTGGTGCTGGCGTCGAGCCGGCCAAAGAGGCCGGCCGGGCGGAGGGTCTTCAATGAGACGCGGCACCCGGTGTACCGGGGAGTGCGGACGCGGAACAGGGGCAAGTGGGTGTGCGAGCTCCGGGAGCCCAACAAGAAGACACGGATATGGCTCGGGACGTACCCGACGGCGGAGATGGCTGCGCGCGCCCACGATGTGGCCGCACTGGCCCTGCGTGGAAGGCAGGGCGCGTGCCTCAACTTCGCCGACTCCGCCTGGCGGCTGCCCATGCCGGCGTCCCGCGAGCCGGCCGAGATACGGAGGGCTGCGGTGGCGGCGGCCGAGGCGTTCCGCCCTACCGAGGCCGAGGAGGCAGTCTCTTCGTGTGGCGAAGCCAGCGGAGGGAGCGTTTGCACCGGCCAGGAGGCAAGCGTGCGTCTTCCAGACGACGAAGACGGTGATCATAAGAAGGTCAAGCAAGAGACGGTGCGTGATAGCATGGAGATTGAAGAGACGACGTCGTTCGACCTGAAGAAGTGGCTCGAGTGTCCTCTTCTGTCTCCTACACCACCTGATGCCGGCGACCATTTTAGCTGGGACTTCGATGCGGAAGGCGATCATGCAGATGTTTCGCTGTGGAGTTACTCCTTGTGATGACGACAACGTAAATTATGCAGCTTTTTTTTTTTTTTAAATGAACTCTTTTACATTGTTTTAGTTCCTCCTCTTGGCATCTTATTTCGATTTCATTGTATTTTCCCCATTATCAGCTCGTTGTGCGGTAGAATAGGCAGAATTCTGCGTCAACTGTCAATATGCTCATCACATGTATAACTGGAGTCGTTACCGACCAGACAGAGAACAAGGGATAGAATAGAATCATAGAAAGAGTCCGACTTAGTCACGGCAGCTTTAGGCAGCAAATGATAATCATTCTGTTTCTCTATTTCTGTTCCAGAAATAGGTTTGGAATAGAAATCCATTTGGTAACACAATTTTAATTTCTATTTCTGGAATAAAAATTTGTTCAAGAAATATATTTGCAACAGAAATCAGAAGTTAAAATTTTTTGCTTCTCTATTTCTGGAACAGAAATGAGAAGTTAAAATTCTTCTTATCATTCGCCCTCGCTACTAGTCGGTCGCTCATCCGCCACCCACTTGCCGGTGACCGCCGCCCGCCGTCGCCCACCTCCTGCCGCCGCCCATCGTCCACCGACCACCATCTCCTACCGCCGGCCGCCCTCCTCCCACCGCCGCCCAAATCCCCCCGTCGCTTGCCTCCCACCGTTGGCCATCATCTCCCGTCGCCAGCATCCCACCACCGGCCACCCTCTGCCACCCGCCACCTGCTACCTCCCTCCTCCCGCCGTCGCCCGCCTTTGGCCGCCACTCGCCTTCGGTCGCCGCCCACCTCCCACCATGGGCTACCGTGGGCCACCGGCCGCCGTCCAACTGACCACCGCTTCCGCCTTCGGCAGCCCTCCTCTAGCCACTGCCCACCTCCCATCGCCGGCCATCGTGGGCCGCCACCCACCAACCATTGACTACTGTCTCCTGCCGTTGGTAGCCCTCCTCACACCGCCGCCTCCCCCCGTCATCCACTCACCAGCCACTTGAGAGGAAGAAATTTTGTGTCATTATCAAACAAATTTCTATTTCTAGAACAGAAATTTTGTGTCGTTATTAAACTTGTTTTTTTGCTCAGAAACTCCTCTAGAAATAGAAATAGAAAAATCAAATTCTGGCAAGAAATTGATTTCTGAAACAGAATAATTGTTATTCGCAGCCTTAGTCATTTTGGGACAGGCGAGGCATCTGTGTTTCATTTTCATTTTGGTGGAATCGTTGTCTCATCCGTTGGGACTTCTGTTGTCTGATCAGAGCGATTCATCCTTTACTTTCTGAAGAAAAATCTTTGAATACTTTTTGTCTATACTTGCCTGTGGGGTTTATAAGGAGTTTGAGTGGTAATACGAGCGAGAAAGTTGGTCAAGTAGTAAAGGAATGCGATAGGTCGAGATTGTTGAGGAAAACTCCTACTGATTTTGAAGTTGACAAAACCTTCCATAATGTTTGTAAATCTGATACTTATTATGAACCTTTTCATTTCAGAAATATATGTTCTAGAAGCTAAGAATGAAGTTTTTCAGATTTTACAAGTTAAGAAGAATTATTTAAGTTCTGAGATATTTTCCAGACGCAGAAATAATTCAGATTCTATAAGTTCTTGAAGACCCACAAAAACTAAAGTTTTGAGATTTAGAAAAATTCAGAAGCAAATGCAGAAACTGAAATTTTTCAGAAGCAAACGTAAAAGCTGAAATTTTTCAGAAGCAGACGAAGACGCAGTAATTCTTCAAAAGCAAAACTCAGAATGAAGAATAACAGCTAGTGATCTGGCATGAATTTCACAGAAGGAAAGTATTGATTAGTTCAATCGTAATCAAATTGATTGACAATCAAATACTAAGACAAGAATGCTTTACAACGGACAAAAACTCTTCTTTTGGAAACCAAGATTCTGATTGTATGGGCGACCAGAATCAGTGGGATTCAGAATCTATCAACTAACGGCTACTCAATCCTTAGTTTACAAATCTGTCCAAGGTGAAGATTGGAAGATGATCCTCTGTGAGTTGTCCAACGGCTAGTGTGGATGAAGAGGAGTATTTAAGGAGAACATGAGCAGCAGAAGGGAGAGGGATTCAAGATTCAACAAGTCCAAAGTCCGAGTTTACTCCAATCTGTTCTCTTGTCATTTTGAACTTAAGATCAAAATCTTGAGGATTACTTTGTAAAGAGTATTTGTGTGAGATAAAGAGTCCTATCATACACAATAGTTCTAAGACTCAAAGTCTGTAAAATTCCTCTTGATTATATAGTGAAATCCAGCCAGTAGGCTGTAAGCGTGGGAGAGTGGACGTAGGCTTATCATAAGCCGAACCACTATACATCTGTGTGCAGATTCTCTTTTCCTCATTTCTCACTTTATTTTCTGCACTTTAGACTTTCTTTCATCTGATCTAACTTGAATCTGAATTTTATTCAGACTCTTCTTTTATTTGTTTTATTTTCGCGCAAATTTATAATTTTGTTCAGGATCACCTATTCACCCCCCTCTAGGTGACCCGTGCTAGCCACTTCAGAGATAACCTCTCGGTCGATCTTAAGGGCGCTCACGCTTTTCAAGTAAAAGAGCAATGGAAGGAAATTTAGTGGGCGAATAATCCAGCAGGCAAAACTATAGTCAATTGTTAATACGTGAGCAGGAATAGTACATGTTTATGTTGGGGAGAAATAGGCAACCTTGTCGTTTTGTCGTGGTAAGGTAAGATAGGCCACGAGCTGTAGGACTGCACCGAGATGTCAAGAGAGATGGTTAACAGCTAACAACTTCCTGGGGTTAGCATGAAAAGGGCATTTAAAAACAGAGAAACCGCCCCCCCTACTTCATAGGAGACTCGAAAACTATCATTGTAAATTGACCTGGTAGAATAACTGAGAAGGGTGCTTGCTAGGAATAAATAAAATAGAAAAAAGTAACTGTTATGATGTTAAGGAATAAATAGAAAATGATAGCGCTAATATTTTATTGCAGTTTAGGCTTAACTAAGAACATAAATAGGGTACCTTACCAAAAAAAAAAAAAAAGAACATAAATAGGGCTTTTCTCATCTTGTCTGGGACCACGGTAGGCTTTCTTCCATCAACAAAGAAGAGATGGATTAGAAGTCTGCTAGGGCTCTCGGAGATAGGGACTCCAGCGGACCAAGAACTAACCTAATTCATGATCAATTTCTATCCCAAAACTGAACCGACTAAAATTGACTTACCGCAGCAACAACCAACAGTATATTCCAGTAATACGATCTCAAAACAAGTATGTATAATGCTGGAACAATAAAGGGACAAAAGCAACAACAACAGCAAGAATTTAAGTGGAAAACCCAATGCGGAAAAAGACCATGGACCGCTAAAAAAAACTTCTAATAATCATAAAAAATAGTAGGATACACAAAGGTTCTTCTTTGGTTCCACACTTGAAGCTGAATATTAACAATACAACAGTATTTTATCACCACGAAGATAGATTAGTATAAATGGAGCATGAAACCCTAACCACGGTTGAAGATTGCGAGGGATTACTTGGAGAAGGCTTTCAACGAACGGAACCGAGCAGCTCGTAGGTCTTGGTGTCACGATCAACATATTAGAAATTTGAGCCAATTCCAACAACGAGTGGCTGCCAATGCTGCCAACATCTTCGTCAAAGCCGCTGTTAAAATATGTCTCGAGTTTAAGCCCAATAAATGAAATTCGACCCGAAATTAATTATTATTTATGGAGGTATGAATATTCCGAAGTTTGGATTTCTTATGAAAGTTCGGAATCGTACATGCAGTATATGGCAATTTTCGTTTACTAGTTGCAGGTGATTTTATTTTCAATTTGGAGTCCAAAAGGATGTTGGACTTTGACTATGAAGGAAAGCAAATTGTGGACTTGTGTCAGAGAAAGGAAATAAAATCCTACTTGAAGTCTGCCAAAGAAAGACAAAATAGGAAAGTTCAAACTTGGACTTGTTGACTGAATTTTGTGGAATATCTCTTCCTTGTTGAAGTCGGCCACCGTGCGTTCACTTCTTGGGCCATATAATGGCTGTTTTTTTGCCGAAAGATTGATACGACAGGAGTTGATCGTGAGTCTTGAAGCGCCCTTTTCTAAGTGAGTGCTTGATAAAGGGTTCGTGGATTTGTTCATAGAATTACACCAAGAATTCAAGTATTCATAGCGATTAAATCTTGTGTTAAGATTTGTGTATAATTCTTTTGCGAGATTGAGAGATTATTTCATGAGAAATTGTGGGGCTAAACACTGTGTGAGTTATTGGGTGTAATTGGGATTTGGAAAATACTGAGAGTGTTTGAGTGACTTGAGTGTGGTTATAATCTCCGTTGTATCGCTTGATCTATAGTGAAATTTCGTGCTGCTCTCCCCGTGGACGTAGGTCATTACGATCGAATCACGTAAATCTGATGTCTAATTTATTTTTTATTTTATCAATTTTATTATTCGATCACTTGGCTTCCGCAACAATCGCTGAGTTTTTTCTTCTCCTCATGTGCGTGCTCTACTCGGTGAGAGGGCACTTTCTGGCCTCTCTTCTGAAGCGTGTGCAAGAGGAGTCCCGTCTCTTCAAATTTCTTCGCCTTTGGACCTTTTGACTTCATTCTCTTTTTATTTATATTTATCTATGTTAGCTGGGGGGACCGAGCCAACAGTTTTATCAGTGTCTGTTTGGACACTCTACAGCATTCGACAAATCCCGGTTTGTGGTGCGGAAAACCAAACAAAAACATGGGACCCGCGAAACCAATGACAGCGGCGTACCTGAACTAGCGAGCAGCGGACCCGACCCGAGTCCGGGGAAGGAATTCCACGCACGCACGCACGAAGGAATTCCAATGGGACTTTCCAGATCAGGCAAGAACAAATGAATTGGAGGACGAAGATGAACAGTCCATGATGATATTGATTGGGCCTGGGCCTGAATGTCCTTTTGCCTTTGCTTTCTGGCCCATGTTTTTGCTCAATCGAATCTCTCTCTATGCCTTAGAGATGCGCTCAAGGCTTTGATGGGAAAAGAACACTCTTCACGAGAATTGGATAGGGGATGAGCAAATCGCTACAAAAAGCTTTACAATATACTGAGGAAACTGCAACTTACGGATAGAAGAAGTAATGGTATTAGCCAAGGGTAATTCTGCCCATTTTCGAATATTAGATACCTACTGTGCATAATTGTATTAGGTGCACAGTTACAACAGTTTAAACAATCTTCTTGTTTTCCCATTGGAACAAGAAAAAGCTCTTAGATTTTCATGTTTCTGCCTCTCCTTCTTCTTGGCGTGTGTTATATCCTTTCAAGAGTACATACTCTGTTTGGCCCTCGAGAAAAAAACAGTGGGATTCAGCGAGCAATTTTGCAACTTTGACTCGCATACCAGTGAAACTCTTTGAACGACGTTTTTTGCTAGTGCATGCTTGATCATCTCGCGTTCTATTCAAATTTGTGATTTTTGCTCGTGTTTTGGCTATGGATTTAGGGTTTGGAGAGAGGTTTAATCAGGTACTTCGCTACGATCAGATCCATTGGACCATCGAGGAATCAAACCAGACTGACCGATCCAGTTGCGGGAACAAATGGTCCAGTTCCCTTTTCCTAGGTGGGATCGGATCGGACTGGAACCGATCACCCCTAATTCATATGTTAGCAAGAACCACTTTCTGTCAAATTCTAATAAATATTAGGATGCACGTGTAAGTTGTGTTAAAAAAATTTCACTTCGGATTGATATGGTGTAAATCAGTTATTATATTCTAGTTGTGCCATAACTTATTGCTTAAGTTTTTGATTGAATGTGGGTCCAACTAAATATGTTGGTAGGCTCGGAATTGGGCTTCCTTTTAGTGATCTTCTTAAGCGAAAGGTATTGGATTTCTATTATGTGCTCCCTACAAATGGTATCAAAGATGAAGGTCGATTGGTGGGGGCTCCAAATTTGTTTTGGTATTTAGTGGATGAAGCCAGATGTGATTTTAGGGTTGTGGCCGTTGTAGTGTAATAATGCAGGCCAGTGGTAGATTTCATATCCTAATGAAGAAGGATACCTGGATTAAAGGGGAGCAATCTAATACTAAGGTCACATGCAAGGGGAGGTTCACGCTGGTGCTTTGAAAGAGGTGGAAATAAGGGATTTCAATGTCAGAATTAGTACTCATCGATGGTGCTATTGAGGTCTTGTAGGGCTCGGAACAGGCTTTTTCTAATGTGAGGTCAGAGTCAATGTGGACCAAAAGATCATGGCCAAAAGTAAGGATGCAAAGAAGATTCATCTAGGAGAACGTCGCCTTTTGAATACCTCCAAAGATTCTTCAATAGTTGCCCCTATCTAAAAAAGAATTCAAGTAAATTTGATTAAGATGAGCACGGCAACATATTTAGATCTGCTTTTCAAAGAGAGCTCCATAGCAGATGTGGAGTTTGAAAGGTCAAACCTTTCGAGGCTTAGAACGAGAAGTTGAAAGTTCTAATTTCTTCAAATGGGATCAAGACGGTTCGTACAAAAATAGGAGAAATATCGAGCTAAACCTTCTAGCGAAACTCCAGGAAGAATGGGCAGCTTCTCCACCTCTAATTTTTCCAAGGAAACCGGCCAACTTGTTTAACCGAAACAAGATCTAATCAAGCATGCCAAAGACCAAAAAAATCTGGGCTAATCTCGAATCTCCCTTCACAAATTTTGTGGCTCTGAACGTAAAGAAACAGAGAAAACACAGAGAAAAGCAGAGTAAACAAACAAATCTCTCTCTCTCTCTCTCTCTCTCTCTCGCATACTGTCATATCGTACAGTGTGCTCGTGAGGGGGGGAGGCCCGTAGCAGCGACAAATCGGCACCGATCCGCAGGTACCAACGTGCGCATTCAAAAGCCGCAGGTGTTTTCACTTTCTGCTCCGAAAATCTTCTCCTTTATGTAATCGCGAGGCCATCAGAAAAAAGGACATGCACACGTGCTCAAGTGCGCGAACTGTGGTCAGAGTGAGCATGGGAGATGGCGAATTGGCCGAATCTCCATCAGATTCTGCAAGGTCAACTCCCGGTCTCACTCCCGTCCAAAACCCCACGCACCACATTCAATTCGGATTCAAAAGCCTCATATTTTTAACTGTTTCTTTGGCAAATCTCTGTCAAAACTTTCAAATCCGAAACATTAGAATAACCATACTTGAGATTCAAAAAACCCACATCGCCTCAGGCAGAAGATGCTCGGATGAAGCTTCTCCTCCTCCTCCTCCTCCTCCTTCTTTTACCGCTTCTTGTTCTGCCTCCTCTCTGCCAAATTCTGCAACAAAATAATGCAAGCCTGTCAGTTCAGATTTCTCCCACTTCACCTTGAGATCTTCGTTGAGCTATAGCGAGGAACTTACCTCTCTGTTTCTCTCTCTCCCACCCCCCTTCGCCCACTATAAATTCTTTTCTCTCCCCTTATTCTCTCTCTCTCTCTCTCTCTCTCTCTCTCTCTCTCTCTCCCCCATTTTTCTCAGCTTTAGCTTCAGCTTCAGCTTCGTTTCTTAGGGTGTGTTCTCTCTTTCTCTGTGTTCATGTACTTCTGACAATACAGTGATAAAGCAGTTCACTTTTCTGACGGTGAATTTATGGGAAAATCTTACTTTGTGATCTCCTTTTCCGTGCGCATTCAGCATTTTGCCATAAATGCTTCTTCTGTTTGATAAGAACCCTTCACGAAAAGCGTTCAATCTCTGTCTCTCCAACAATTCCTGCCTTTTCTCAAAAACCCCACTCGAAATCAAACCAAAGGACAGGGTTACTTCTCTTTAAGAAAGTCCCATATCTTCTCTCTCTCTCTCTGTCTACTCACTTGAAAAAGTTTCAAACTTCCTGCTGAAGAAGCTACCCATCCCGCCATGGAAATAACCACCGTTAATTTCCACCATCGAAAGTCCTTCAAGATGGACCCGCGCCCTCTGATGCTCAAGGACTACTTGCGGGATGACATGAGCTCCTGCTCGTCCAACGGCTTCCAAACCATCCCCCGCCGACAGTGCTGCTCCACCGTCCGGTTCCTACTCGAGATCGACCTCAAAGCGGCACCCTCGACCCCCTCGAAACGACGCCCGCGGAGAAGCAGCCGGCGCTCTCCGGCGACGGCCTCCGTCCTGCAGAGAGCCTCCGTCAAGGTCCTCAACGCCATGAAGCTCCTCCAGTTCCACTCCGCCACCAAGTCCCCGTCAGGCGACATGGCGAAGAAGAACAAACCTCGCAGCCGCAAGGGGCTCCTGCCTCGGGGCCTCTCGCGGAAGCTGTGGAAGCGGAGCTTCTGGAGGAAACTGCACAGACGAGACGGCGGCTGCGGCGAGGAGGTCGGGCGGCGGAGGTCCATCGGGAAGCGGCCGCCGACGCCCGGCCGCAATGCCACGTCGGCGATCGCGCCTCACCGGTTATCCACGAGCTCCAGCGGCAGCAACAACCGCCGGAACAGCAGCAGCTGGGACAGCAGCGAGTTCACGGCGGAGTTGGCCCGTTCTCCGAGCGGCGACTCGGATAGCCCCAGGCGACCAAACGAGGTCGTTTCGGAGGACAAGGGGTCGGCGCGGGGGGGACCGCACGATGAGAAGGTCAGCGACAAAGTAGGCGCAACGCGCGGCCAGGATTCCATCACAGCAACCCCCAACTGCTCTAAGGTAAACACCAAAAGAGTTCGATTAAAATTTTGCTTAATTGTCTGTTACTAGCGACCAAGTGACGTGATTAAAACGACAACGGAGCAAATATTTAAAAAGCACAGTATAAATAAATTTCTATTTTTACTTTGGCATAAATATCAATTCTTATATTTACTATATTTTTCTTTTATAAATCTCACAATTTCTATTTCCACTTAAAATTCTTAAGCAGGAAATGGTACTAGGGCATTGAATGTAATTCATGCAAATGAATGTTAATTTGTCTTTGATTAAGCTAAGCTTTTTAACTTATTTTAAAAGAAAAAAAAAGATGGGCCTACGTGGAAATTGCCCGAGAAGGACAGCTGGAGGCTGCCATTTGCACGGCTCCCAGGTGCGGGTGTTCTATCTGTCTCGGGAAATACAATGGTATTTCTCGGGACCACGCAATAGAATCCCATCGAGCCTTTCAAGGCCCTAGATCCCGCTACGTGTAGACCTCTACGCGCCATCGACGGCGTCGATTAGTGCAAGACCATTAATATTCCTACCGCGCGATATACTGGGAGCCCGTTTAATGACGAGCCTAACAGTGAAAATTTCTGTTCTTTTATCTCCAGAAATAATTTGGGAACAGAAATGCGCTTGGTAAAATTTTTGTTCCCGGGCACATTTTTGCAAATATTTGTGCCGAGAAACAATTTAGGAAGAGAAACAAGAAGTAAAAAAAAGTTGCTTCTTGTTTCTCGGCATAATTTTGAGAATCAGTTTTTTTTTTCTTTTTGTGTTGCTCTTCTTAGGTTGTGGCCGGTCGCCGGCGGAGGCGAGGGTCCCTCCTGCCGGTGAGGGCGAGGCTAGACCCTCGCCGCCTGGGCGAGGCGACTCGCCGTCAGTCATGACGAGGTCGGCCTCGCCTAGATCGGGCGAGGTCGAGCCTCACCGTCGCGACCCACGGCGAAGCCGACCTCACCGTGGGTCGCGACGGCGAGGCTCGGCCTCGCCATCGGTCGCCGTGGGTCGCGACGGCGAGGCTCGGCCTCGCCATCGGTCGCCGTGGGTCGCGACGATGAGGCTCGGCCTCACCCGATCTGGGTGAGGCCGACCTCGCCATGACTGACGGCGAGCCGCCTCGCCCAGGCGGCAAGGGTCCAGCCCTCACCCTCTCCGGCAGGGGGGACCCTTGCTTTTGCCGACAGCCAGCGAGGGCCGTGACACACTCGCCGGCCCTACGTTGTGGTCGGCCACCGGCAATCGGCCATGGCCTGGGTAGAAAGAAAAAAAAATAAACAATTCAAAATATTATTAATAAAAAGAAATTTGTGTGTAGTTACCAAATGCATTTCTGTTCTTTTCTACTTTAGGAATAGAAATTTTGGACAGTTTATCAAACGCCTTCAAATGCTCAGAAATTGTTTCCGGGAACAGAATAAAAAAAAATCATTTCTGTTCAGAAATAGTTCCCGGACACGTAATGATAGTCATGCGCACTCTAGATCTCTCCGATGTCTAAGGTTCTGTCAGCCCGCCACATGTGCGGTGATTAGTGAAACTTCTTTTTTTAGTGCGGCACTGGATTTGCGTTAGGTAGTTGTAAAAATTTTGTTGTCGGTCGAGAAATGGAGGTTTCGATTTACATAATCTATAGTAAATTAGTTTAATTTATTTTATGTGCCATGGTTAGGTGCTGGTCTCTTGTACGCAGTAGCGAGCGGGGAAATTTAATAATGCCAACAATAACATAAATTAATCGGACCAAATTAGGCTTCAATGTAGATCGACCAAGTGGACAGATGTCGATTCTTGTCTGCTAGTAGCCTTGTCCCGCTCGCATAAATCTAAAATTTCGTAAGCAGTTGTGGCGTGTATGTTGGGTCGTTGCCATTGGTTTTGAATTTTTTTTCTTCATTTTTATTATCTCTAAAGTTCATATAATTGTACGACCCTCGTATTATTATTCTCGCTCCAAATCATTAGCCATGTATAAGCATGATAAGGTCAAGTGTGACGAATAATTGGGACGTGATTGTTCGAATGATTGAGTCCTTGTCCTTTTGACTTCTCTTGCTTTATTCATTGTATATGTCCATCTATGTAAAGGTGTGGCAATAATTGCATGGAATTAACGCTATACATTTCTTCAAGAAGGATGTCACCGGATTAAAATAGAGTTGGACTCCTCTAGAGTCAAGGACATGCGCCCATTATTTCATTTGGGGACGTGGAACGTGCCCTAGCATGCTCCACATTGAATGAGCATGCATGTGCACTTCCTTGCTTTTTCTTTTTGATCGCCCGTAACATCATTGTGGTCGTCGTCGCCGTTGTTGTTTTTCACTATTTTATCTAAGTGCATAGGTTAGTGGCTTGAACCGTCCAGGTTGCGCGACGTACCATCCGGCTCTTCTTATCCTTGGTAATCAAATTAAAAGTGATAGAACCCAAATGAGGAGAAAAAACGAAGTGTTGAGGACCTCCAAGATTGTTTTGCATGAAAATTGAAGGTCCTATGTGCACTTGGGAATCTGATCTATGGAAACTGGACAAATAAAGGGCCAGAAAGATCATTGAAATGAGAAGTATATGCGCTCTCTTCCATTGTGATGGCATTCCCCTATGATTTGCGTCAGTAAATGCTCTTTCACTCGATCATCTTTGGCTGAAGCCTTTCCTTTTTGTTTGTGCAGCAAGAATGGCCTAATGAGGAGAGGGAGCAGTTCAGTCCGGTGTCTGTCCTGGACTGTCCATTCAAGGATGACGAGGACATTGCTTCACCTTTAGAGTGGAGCCCCTCACGTATTGGAGGTCGGTCTGCCTGTCTGTCTGTCTCCATAATTAAGTGAACGAGCTTAGTTAATGAGTCCATGGAATCCTTGTGCGGATTAAGTAACTAAAGTATGATGTTTGTGATCAACAGGTGCTAAACAAAAGCTTGAGCACAAGGCACGCCTGTGCGGGACACTTTCTCGGTTGAGGCCAGTGCAGTTGGAGAAAAGGATCACTTTGTCAGAGCTCGAAGATGAAGCTCCGGTGCAGTACTCGAGCTCGACCCCTAGTCCAAGTGTTTTGACCGAGGACCAAGGTGACGAAAGTGAGATCGAAGAGAAGATTCGAGAGTTGCTCGATGTCGCCATGGGAATTAATCCGTCTTTCACCTCGAAAGTGGACATTCTCCTGTTGGACTTCTTCAGAGAGAGGCTGGAGGAGGAGGGTGCGAACAAGATGGCCATCAGAGGATCGAACGAATTCGAGAGCAAGCTACTGAAGGTAGCTGAGGGTTGGATCAATGGACAACCGCAAGAAGTGTTTTTAGGATGGGAGGTTGAAGATGGGAGGCCTGCTTACATTAAGGATATGGAGACGAGAGAGAGATGGAGACATGTGGATAAAGAAAAGATGGAAGTTGCTTTGGACATGGAGGTTGAGGTTTGGAGTTCATTGATGGATGAAGTCTTGCTTGATATCTTTAACTGAAAATGTGGAAATTAGAGAGAATAAATTAGGTTGATTTTCCCCTTTTCTTTTTGGTTGGGAAGCAATCATGTTTCATGAGGTAGACAATTGATGAGAGCATTCACTAGTTCAATTTTGAAGTCTTGATTGAAAAGAGCTTATAGCTCTCTCTTCTTTGTCCTTTTTCATAGGTATGAATCAATTCCTGAATGGTATCATTGCCCATAAAATCATTCGCTCCATCACGGAGGACCATACGTTGAGGAGCAACATTGATTGCAAATGCTGGCCAAAGGGCCAAGATGGGGTCAAAATGCACATACATTGGCTAAATAGTTGATAAGAGTAGTTGTATATGAAAATGATGCTCAACCATCTTTCGAAGCCCTAATTTGAATTGATGTTCTACCATCCTTTGAGGCTTAATGATTAGGGCCCTTCTTTTCCGTCCCAAAGTTTTTGGTGAGTCCATGCACGGTGCAACTTGTAAGGTCATATATCTCTTCTAAGACAACCACCGCACAGGAGGTTTTGGGAAACCGCCACGGCTGGCGGTCAGTCTAGTACTTATAGGGGTTGCTCTCATATACTTTAGAGCTCCCCGTGCACGAGTTTGAATCATCCAATCGTTCTTCAGTCTTGAAAAACCTTAATTTATTCGGAATGTAAACGAGATTGGTGCGCTCCTTTCCACAACTTTTAATTCACGAAGACAATTGGGTTTTGGAAAAGAGTAGATGTAACTCAAAGCGAAACCAGTTCGGCTTATAAAAACTAAGTCTTATGTGTAACGTATCGATTGAATTCGTTATGTACGCACCATGCATGTAAAGTTTCAGATCAAATGAAACCCACGTAAGGTAATATATTATTTGAGTGCTCACACGCACTTGAGTGCACATGACCAATATGGATATGAACTTCGAAGTTTCATTTCCTTTTTTTTAATAATGGGAATAGGAGTGGAAATTGTTGTTTTTGGACATTAATTGTCCTATGGCCAACCTAGATATGCATTGGCTATATAGTGGATAAGAGTTGTAGGATATGGAAATGATGTTCAACCATCTCTATTGAAGCCCTAATATGAAATGATGTTTCACCATCTTTTGAAGCCCCCAATATGAAATGACGTTCTACCATCTTTTGAGACTCAATGATTAGGGCCCTTGTATTTCCTCCCAAAAGTGCATGAACGGTGCAACATGTAAGGCAATATATTTCTTCTAAGACCACGAACCACCGCATCGGAAGTTTTAGGAAACTGCCACGGCGGTCTATCAAGTATTATAGGGTTTGCTCTCATATAGTTTAGAACTCCTCGACCACAAGTTTGAACCGCCTAATCATTATTCAGTCTTGTGTAATCGAGATTGGTTTGTTCCTTCCCACACTTTTAATTCACGAAGACAAAGAGGTTTTGGAAAAGAGTAGATGTAACTCAAAGCGAAACCGGTTCGGAGAACAAAACTAAGTCCTATGTGATGTATTGATTGAATGCGTTATGTACGCACCTCGCATCTAAAGTTTCAAATCAGGTGAGATCCACGTAAGATTCAAATCACTCGAGTGCTCAAGTGCACATGAACAAGTTGGATATGTACTTTGAAGTTTCATTTCTCTCTTCTTCTTCTTTTTTTTTCAATAATGAGAATAGGAGTGGAAATTGTTGTTGTTGGTCATCAATTGTCCTATAGCCGAGCCAGATGATGCATTCTTCGACAAAACAATAATCAATATGGGCTGGAGAGATTCTCCTTTCTTCTTGCCATTAAAGATTAGGCTTTTTGACAATAGCCCATAATTCAAAGGACGCAAAAGTCCCAATGTCGATCTTCATGATCCGACCGGCTAGACCTTAGCCAGTTCATCAGTCCACTAGCAAATTCTTCAAACGCCGCATGACACTGCGCAAGCATGAATACCCCAAAAAGGATTGGGAAGAAAAGTGATGCATCAAAAAGAGAAACAATAAATAGGCCAGAGGAAGAAACAGAGAAAAACCCAAGTGATCAAAAGGAATATGAACAAACACAAGTAGCTAAGCAATTCGTATTGGAGTCAAACTTGAGCTTGATAACATACTTTACTTAGAGTGATTAAAAATCAAATAGAGTCGAGTATGTGTGTCACAACAACTTATAAATACCGAGTGTCTAGGTTTCCAGCTGCTCTTCGAACCGAGATATCGTCATTAAGGTCAAAAGTAAAGGCACGTGATGCAAAATCACAAGCAGCTACATATATGCCATTGGCATCATCTTTTTACTTCCTAGAACGAGCAAGTTCGTCATGCATTGATAGTGCAATCAAACGCTATCCTAAGAGTCATTCTTGATCACAAAGAGCACAAGATATTCTTCATTAAAGAGTTTGCAATTGTTTCATATTGTCTTTAACGTGCAAAAATTCTTGTAAGTATTGTAGACATGGATAAAAATGCTTATGCTTCACTTCTACTCAATGACCTCGAAATTTTCATTTAAATCCACTCTTGTAACAACTTAATCAGGTTGTTCTAGAACTTGCATTTGAGGATGGGAATATTTTGCGCTTGGTCAAGGTTGAGCTTCGAAAATGCTATCTATTGAGCTAAATCAGACAAAACCGGTTATACAGACTTGATTCGAGTGTGTTCCACTCCATAAGTTCAATTTCATTTGCTTAGTTGAGAAAAACCTCTAACTTCATCTCTAGATCACCAAAGTCGGGTAACGCGAGTAATCCACGAGTCTAGTAAACTTTCCTTTTTCTTTTGAATAAGGAATTCATCTATCGGATTGCATAATTTTGGATTGCTTTTTAGATCAGATGCATGAAATCCGCTCGTGCATGATCCTCTGCAATCGTGAGAGGACAGTAGCACTAAAAACATTTTTTTGACTTTAAGAGTGAATATGCTAATACATATGCCTAGAGTAGAGATGTTTTTTTCCCTCTTTCTTCCCCACAAAACATCATTGTTGTATCATTTCTACATCATTACAAAGTGCAATCCTAGTACTCAAGAACCACTTCAACAGGAAACTCGACCTACTTTTCTGTCTCTGTTCCTAGAAAAGCACGATCCCTTTTTTGTTTCTCTCTTTTCGTGCCGGAAGGAAAGCATGACCTTTAGACCTACCTTCACAAAAAGTCCAGCAGGAACAGTCACACCTACCTTCAAATAAACTGAACTGCTTTTCACTTTCCAGATCGACATAATGATCTGCAAAAATAAGACAGAGATCGAAATCTCTAGAGCCATATCCCTCAAAAGTAATCCTAAAGTGGGATGATGAGCAGGGCAGCAAAAGAGTGCACTAAATTACTAAACAAGATACACAGTGGTGAGTGGAACTTCCATGATAAGCATAGAGGTCCATTTATTATGATAATAAAATTTCATGGAATCGCTACCGACAGTTTAAAAACTTAAATTGTTGAATGAATGCATGATTTGTTTTAGATATTGTAATGCTCCATCTCACTTGTAAATTAGAATTTGACCTAAGATTAAGTGTGAAAATATATCGTAAGAAACTTTGTCAAAACTTAAGCTGTTAAATAAATGCATGATTTAATATTTTATAATTGTAACACATGTTGCATTATTCGAGAGGCGGGATCTCTATACATAATTAGATGGGCCCATGTCGAATTTTTTCTTATTTTTCTTTTAAGAAAAGGTATGCTACTAGTCAAACTTAGGCGAGATTGTTCTCCAATAAATAGATCAAGACCCAATTTTTTTAGATAATAAGGGCACGAGGACAAACGCCCATAAAGAGCAAAAGCACTAGATCTTTGGATCTGAAGTTAGTGATGGCGACAATAATTGCAATCGCGAATTGAAGGTGCGCTGTGGAGTGGTGGGCTCGTGTCGCTATCGAATTTCCCTCAATTTTTAATTGATTTCGTACCATTTAGAATTCGCAAAACGACACAACCCATGAATCACATTGTGATTCTACTTTGTGACCCCACTAGACATCCAAATACAAAGATTTGTCCGATTTGATTTCGAGATAATATTTATTAATTAACAATACCCCATGATTGCATGTAACGTGAGGTCATGCTGAAATTATATTCGTGATCAAATGAGTACACCAGCTGACGAATTAGTATCAACGCTAGCTAAGAAGAAAAGGGCAATCGCATGTGCTGTAAATGTTGTTGTCACGTACGGTTTAGTCTTATCCCTTCAACAAGGTCGTCATCACCATCATGTCATTGTTGAAGTCACATAGTTATGTTTTTCAACAACTTCATCATGGTATTTTGTGCCTAATTGCGCGAACGATTTTCAAGAGTTATTTCTTTGTTTCTTTAGTCTGATTTTGTCCCAGAAAGTGCCGTGATTGTATATTTCAACAAGTTCATCATGATGTTTGTGTCTAATTGGGCAACTCGTCAATAATTTTCACAAGTCATTCCCGCATTTCTTTAGTTCGATTTATGTCTGGAAGGTGCCATAATTGTCATCTTTTACAAGTTCACTGTGATGTTTGTGCCTAATTGGGCGAGCAATGAACGATTTTCACGAGTCGTTTCTTCATTTTCTTTAATCCGATTATGTTTGGAAAGGTACTATAATTATTCTTTTCAACAAGTTCATTGTGCATGTTTATGCCTAATTGGGCAAGCCATCAATGATTTTCCCATGTCATTTCTTCAATCTAATTGTGTCGCAAGGTACCATAATTATGATTTTAACAAGTTCATCATAAATTATACAGTATTTATCGTGAAACAGCATGCGAGGGGCTAGCAGAAAGTTAAAAAAAAAATTACACATATCCGACATTCCACCGAAGAACATCATTGAATAGAGTCGATTGCATACCAAAAATTGTTTGGGCACTCGCGTTATGGGAGGAGAATCGACGGATCTCATTATTTCTTAACATGTGATTAGCATAATCCATGGAATCAATAAGCCTGTCGAATAACTTCTCCGATGCGCCCGAAAGGATCCGATTTTGAGGACAATCTTGACCGTCCATTTTGTCGGGGACATGGCAAAATCCCATGTGAACCCGACACATGCGTCGTCGGATCATCCATCTGTGCAGGTAAATACCTGCTCCAAGATGCGAGGGGACCACAGACGGCAGTGCCACGTGTAAGTACGTCACCCACGTAAGGTGGTCTAGAAGTCGGCTTCGCCCCCTTAACTTCTTCCGCTTTTTTATTTTTGCTACCCTGTCTTGATGGACATGGTCCCCGCTTTTTACAGCATGAAATACGAAACAATTAAAGTACAAATGACAATATTTCTCTTCTCTGACCCAATTTTTAACTAGAAATAGAAAAATTTATTTATTTTTTCCAAACTAGTTTGAGCAAAAAATAGAAATTATAAAAACCTCCTTAGTTAAAAGCATGAATTTTCCAGCAATCAAGTTCTTTCAACATGTCAGTAACTTCATCTTTTGCGAGTTACTTTTTAAGTGCGTCGGTGAATCATCTCCATCTCCAGCTCGAGAGGTTCCGTTTGTTTCACGAAAAATATTTTCCTCATTTTCAGGCATTTGATTTGTTTAGAAAAAATAAGTCAACACAAAATATTTTTCTAGTCAATAGAAAATTTGTGCTTAAATTCAGGAAAATAATTTCGTTTTTAAGAGTTCGAAAATTGTTTTTTAAAATCGATTAGGTATCGACGTTTGGACCTGAAACTTTACGCCTAGGCATGGAAACCCCAAAGCTAGTTCCTGGGTTCTTGGCATCCAAGATGAGTTCTTCAGTGCCTAAGCTCGGGTCAATCGAGGTCAAACCCACCAACACGGTGCCCGTGCCTTGGACCACAGTTTCCATGCCCCAATCTCAAGCGTCGACACCTAGGTCCATTGAGATCGAGCACTAGACCCCAGTGACTATGCCCAGGCCCTCGACACCTGTGCTCGCATCCATCAAGGCCAGGCTTGAAGCTCGACGGCCCAACACTCAACCCCGGGTAAATAAAGTCCGATTGCTGGATCTCGAATCCCAAACACCTAGGCCTAGGTCCATAAAGGTTGTGCTTGGGTCTTTGGCGCTTGGGCTCTGGTCCCTGTTGCCCTAGCAAGGTCTATCGAGGCTGAAGCCTGAGACCCTGGTGCCCTTGCGAAGATTCCCGATGCTCGTACTTAGGTCCATCGAGGCTAGGCTCAATACTGTGGTGCTCACGCCTTGATCCATCAAGATTGGGCATGGGATCCAAGTACCTATGCCTCAATTCCTAGTGCCCAAGCGAAGGCCATCTAGGCCGGACCCGGGACTTTGGAGCCTGTGGCCAAATCCCTAGCTTCCTATAAGTGTATGTCTATTTGGAAAAATCAAATCAGATTTTCAATACCAAATTACCAAAAATATTTTTCAATTCATTTTCAAGTTTCAACCAAACATCGAAAAATATTGTTACTATCCTAGAAAATGATTTCTTGAAAAACATTTTTTAAAAATATTATATTTTTCGCGAAACAAATAAAGCGTCAATTTCGAAGCTTAATTTCTTCTTTCTCTCGTTCTCTAACAATGCTATCCAATCGCATCATTTGTAATTGCATTTCATAGATACATTTCACTCTAACACATGCAAGACGAGGTAAGAATATACACCTAGCTTGATGCGAGACTTCCGATTAATTTTAGAAATATAGAATAGAATATACAACATTTAGGGCTGCAGATCTGTGCCATGTCGAAGCAAGGACATAACACAGATATAAATAATCCGAACACCACCGCGTTTATGGAAACGAGTCAAATCGTTTAGACACGTCATGGTTGTCAAATGTATCACCCTGTCAGGTGTCAACAAGATACAATACATTCACTTGTTACAAATATACGTTAACCTGTGTTAAAAACTAAAACACGTTTAGGAGCAGCAACTTGTGTTAAAATGTTTCTAAACACTATGAGTAATTTTACTTGGCATTATATCTAAAAGGTGTTGTTGAATTATCTTTTCTTTAAACGGATTTTCTTAATGTTTAATTACTTTTGTATTCCTAAATATGTTTTTTTTTATTCTTTTCGATATGGATGTTATCTTCTATAACTTTTAAGGATAGAAAGTCTTTAATTACGAGCAATAAACATGTCAAAACGCAGCTAATTTTGCATGTAAAATCAAATTAGGTGCTAGCACGTTAACTTAAACGTATCAATTCGTGTCTTAACAAGTTAAGCAGGTTAACCGGCATAAGACACTATTATTCACCATGTCCCCTATAATGACACAAACTCATTTATACCAAATCCAATTCTAATTAAATGTGATCATGTCGTATGAACATATAATCTCAAAGTTGCCCGGCCCTAATAAAATTGTCCACAACCACTATAATGACTTAGCAGATTCAATACAATACCTATGCACAAACACAATATCAAAAACCAAATGACAAGAGGGCGGGTGCTCATGGTATTTAAAAGCATCGTTTGCAACTCAATGGAATGAATACTATTCATGCTGTTTTGGGCAAGTGACTAGAATTAAACATATTACAGTCCGCTCTGCTTGAGGTGGACAAAAATTAAGTCGTTCTCGAATATGTTTTTTATGGTACGCTCATCATATAAAAATCGACATGCGATAAGTTTGTGAAAATCGTGATGATACTTACATTGCAAGCAGCGATGGCTTGATTGTGACTAAAAATCACATGCACATAATAGGCGATGGTGATACGTAACAATTGACTCTTGATCCACCTAGATCTATAGAGAAAGGATAAGCTCAATTAGTCTTATCTTGCTTGATTAGTGATGTTCAATCCTTGCTGCGTTGGAGACAGCAACCTTAAACAGTTGCAATTTCAGTAATTCTTTATTCGTAGGTCAAAGGATGTCAGCGGGCGTTGTCAATTCGCAGCGTCCCGTGGTGCCTTCCTTTGAGAACCGAAATCTAGGAGGATTTATTGCGCGGGACGGGACCTGTTCCCTTTCCTTCCACGAGGCAACTTTTAAGCAGGACGTAGAACATTTCTTCTTTATTGACAAGAAGATATTATAAATTTTTAATGCATGCGTTTCTGGTCAGCTTCTGTGAAATTATTTCTCCGTAAAATATAATTATTGAGTGCCTCATGATGCTCTCGAACATAATTTATTGATAGGATACAAAATTTTATCCGAACTATCAAATGTAAACTAAGAGCCCGGAGAAGTGAACAATCTTCCAGTCCAATTGAACTTTCTTCATTTGTTTCAAATAATATGCATGAAATCTACCTCTGCAGTTGTGAGAGGACAGGAGTACTGAAAAACACTTTCAGTGTAGGAATGGACGTGCTCACTCTGTATGCTTAGATTGGAGATGTTCTTTTTACCCCTCCCCTCCCCTCCCTTCCCCTTTCCCCTCTTTACATCATCTCTGTATCGTTACAAATTACAATCCTAGTACAATATCTTGATCTCATGAACCACTTCAACAGGAAAGGTTAGGAGTGAGCGGTTTTAAGGTTGGGCCGGTTTAACCCTGGAACTTGGAACGTTCTCACATGGAACGGTTTGCATATTTTGGAACTTGAAACCGACACTGGAAACCTTGAAACCAACTCTACTGGTTTGGTCCGTTTCTAGATCTGTCCAAGGAACCAACTTATTCCTTTTTTGTTTTTTTTTATTTTTTTGTATTCATTGAACAAACAAACTTACTCTTTCCAAATACATATCCATCAACACGCAATATCCAGAATTGCCATACTTAGCAACAAAATGGCGAGATGAAAAACACTAGTAAAAGTATATAGAAATTTAAAGCAATAGAGAATTCTCAAATTCATCCCTTAATCAAGCAAAATGAAAGCTAAAGCAAGAGCAGAAATCTCCACTTGCCAAAAACAACAATTCATAAAAGATGAACACGTATAATAAAATAAACAATAAAAAGTTCAAAACATGTAATATAAAACATGAATTATAGAACTTCATTCCTCATTCGTCCATAAAAGATTGCTCCAAATTCTAACTACCTAAGAACAAAACAAACAACAAAGATAATTAAAATGGGTTCGATCCAAGGTTGGTTCAAGATCGATCTAGGGTCGGTTCGTCGGTTTGGTACAACACCCTGACCTTGGATTGGACCGCATAGTGCTAATTCTCAATTTTTAGAATTGAGGATCAGACCGTTTCCTATGGGAACCGGACTGCATGGTGTCGATCTAGCCTGGTTCCAGAGTCTACCATAATTGGATGCTCACCCCTAGAAAAGGCAACCTATTTTTGTCTCTATTCCTCGAAAAGCACGACCCTTTTTCTTGCTAGAAGAAAAGCATGATTTGCACCTACATTAATACAAGTCTAGCGGAAAATTTTTTTAGTGATCCTACAAAATTCTACTTAAATTTTTAAACCAGTTAACAGTTGTCACACAAAATTTTATATGGTATTAGGGAAGGAGATTATGAGTTTATTTTTTTCGAGGCTCGTTATTTGTCTCCCTTGGTGTATATTTTATTTCTTTATTCTTAGTGTAAAATCCAAAAATTCAATTTATAAGTGACGAGGATCGCTCAAATGGCTTAAAATGTTTAAAAAAAGTCGATCGTGATCTCACCAAATTTGCATATACTCCTCAAATTTAGGCGTAAAGTGGTGATGATGATGAACAGAGCAACAAAAGAGTGCAAGATAAAAGTGATGAATGGAACTTCCATTAGAAGCCTTGAAGTCAATCTATTCTACCGTGATGCATTAGAATGGAGACGCATAATTACATGAACCCCACAAAAAAAGGTACGTTTCCTAGTCTAACTTAGCATAGATTGTTCTCCAATAATTAAATTCAAGACACGATTGTTAAATCCAAGGGCATGAAGACAAACGCCCATAATGAACAAAAGGACTAGATCCGAAGGATCTGAAGTGGGGCTAGCGATGGCGACAATAATTGCAATTGTGAATTGAACTTGCACTTTGGAGTGGTGGATCTATGTTTGGACACTTAATTCTGGCTGTCTCGATTTGACAATCACACTCGGTCGGTTCATGTCACTATCGAATATCCTTCAATTTTGCAATTGATTTCGTACCATTTTAAACTCTTAAAACGACACTAACCCTTCGATCACATTTAATCCTATTTTATAGCTAGCATGGGATTGTGTCGCCTTCTCGGGACACCTGTGCACCCCCACTAGACCACCTAAATCCAAATCAAAAGTTTGTCCGATTTGATTTTGAGATAGTACTTATTGAATAGCAATACCACTTGATTGCATGTGATATGAGGTCATGTTGAAATATATTTATAACCAAACGAGTACACAAACTGGCGAATTGGCATCACCGCTAGCTAAGTAGAATCGGGCAATCGCTTGGCACACTCGTGTCGTGTTCTTGGAGGGTGATAAATCTCTAATAGACCATAGATATGTGTGTAGATGTTGTTGTCATGTACAGTTTAGTCTTATCACTTTGACAAGGTCGTCGTCATCATCATGTCGTTGTTGAAGTAGCATAAATTGTTTTTTTCAACGAGTTCATCGCGAAGTTCGTGCCTAATTGAGCAAGCCATCTACGATTTTCACAAGTCATGTCTTCATTTTTTTAGTTCGATTATGTCCATAAGTTACCTTAATTATAATTTTATTTTCGGCAAGTCCATTTGTAGCATTTGTGCCTAATTGGGAAGCCATCGGCTATTTTCACGAGTCATTTATTTAGTCCGATTATGTCTGGAAAGTACCGTAATTATATTTTTGAACAAGTCCATCATGATGTTTGTGCCTAATTGGTCAAGCCATTAACGATTCTTACAAGTCATTACTACATTTTTGTAGTCCGATCATGTTCGCAGGTGTCGTGATTATATTTTTCAACGAGTCCATTATGATGTTTGTGCATAATTGGGCAAGCCATAAATGACTTTCACAAGTGATTCTTCATTTCTCTAGTCCGATTATGTTCGGAAAGTACTGTAATTATATTTTTCATCGAGCCCATCATAAGCCATCAACGATTTTCGCCCGTCATATCTTCATTTCTTTAGTCTGATTTTGTCCTGGGGATACTATAATTACATTTTTCAACAAGTCCATCGTGAATTTTTTTTGTTTGCGCCTAACGATGCAAGTCGTCAGTCATTTTCACGAGTCATTTCTTCATTTCTTCAGTGCAATTATATCCCGAAGGAAATCAAAGTCTTCTAGTCGCGACTCCACCCAGGAATCGCGCCATGTACATTTGACATGTGAATTAATCTTCTAAGTTTGGGGAGAGAACTAGTGACAAGACGATCAAGAAAACGATGTTTGGAAAATCACATCATCCACTTAGTTAAATAAACCAATTACTAGTCAGCTATGAAAGTCCGGTTGGACCCCCTAAACCCAACTAGGTCAAAAATCACTTGAAAGCACATGTATCATGAACTAGTTTAATAGCTAGAAAAAATTATCAAAAAAGTCATATTATTATTGTCACGCCCCGGACCTCGCCGAGCTCGCGACATCCCTCGATGGTCGATCATTAAATGCGACGTCCCAGATACGTCACCGACCCAACCCAAACATCAGAGATTGATACGCGCGGAAACAAATAACATAACCCAAACAATGAAATACATGACCAAGGAATAGAACATCAGAATTTAACAAACACCCAACATTAAAAGCCTTCAATATTACAAAAAGATAACCCGGCTTCCCAAAATCAAACCATAATTTTCAAAAGAGGGCGGTGGTTAACAAGCCTATCTTCTCTACAAAAAGGTACTCAAAATACAGAATAAATTGGTATATCCTTCAAACCCTGTGGTACTCTGGCAGCATCCCCGGATCCCTCACGGTCGCGGATCTGAAAGTGGTTATATAATAACCGTGAGACAGAGTCTCAATAAGCAATAACCTAAACCTAACCTAGGCTAATGCGTACCCAGACCAGTCTAACATGCGAACTACCAATAATACAATCAATTTCGTATGAGAGGCTTACCTCGCCTCGATCCACGTGCCAATCCTGCATATTAGTTCAAGCATGATAATGCAAGAATAAATCACCGCCACATCACGATCACCAGCACACACATTTCCACTCGAAATCAATCAATCCAACCCAGTACCCACACGCACATTGAACCAATCATCCACACGCACCATCAGTCAATTCGATCGACATCCACATGCTCAACCAGCCAATTCAATCACACGCTCAACCAACCAATCCAGTCACACGCTCAACCAATCAATCCAGTCACACGCTCAACCAATCAATCCAGTCACACGCTCAACCAATCAATCCAGTCACACGCTCAACCAACCAATCCAGTCAAACTCAACCAGCCATTTCAATCACACTCAAATCACATGCGCATCCATCTAACTTTCTCACAACTCGGGTCAACACCCCTCAGGTCTTTTCTTACTGCCCGCGTCAACACGCCTCAGGCCCGTTCTCACAGCCCACGTAAACACGCCTCAGGCTCATTCTCACAGCCCGCGTAAACACGCCTCAGGCTGATTTTCACTGCCCGCGTAAACACGCCTCAGGCCCAACTTTCTTTCCAATGACCCGCGTAAACACGCCTCAGGTCCAACCATCCTTTCACAGCCCGCGTAAACACGCCTCAGGCTCAACTTTCTTTCCAATGACCCGCGTAAACACGCCTCAGGTCCAATCACGCCTTATTCGCCACACCCGCATAACCTACGCCTCAGGTTGGCAGCCCTCCGATCGATCCAGGCTAATTTCCCACAATCAAGCACACGCCAATTCACATCAAATCACTCATACTCAACATTCAGTCTGAATTCACAGTCGCCACCTCATTCATCAACCCGACATTCTAGTCGGTCACGCACAATTATTCACTCAAGCACTCCACTCTAATCAGTCTAATTTAACTAAATTAAAACACCACATAATCTAATTTAATCATAAAATAATTAAACTAAATACACGCCCTAGCCATTCTAGCCCGAACTGGTCAATTAAATACCCAAAATACTAAGTAGGGTTTAGGGAGTCGCTTACCAAATTTTGGCCCGGGAAAAGTCGGCTCGGGCCCAAAATGGCCCGGGTGGGAAGTTCTGATCGGGCGCGGGCGCGGGCCACACGAGCGCGCTGACCGGCCAAAGTGGGCACAATGGCCGATCGGCGTGCCTAGTGCACGGGTGCGGCAAACGCGCGTCGTGCCCGGGGCGCTCGGGAGCGCAGATGGGCTATGCGCCTAGGCAACGGGCACGGCGACGGGCATGGGCACGGGCGACGGGCACGGCACGGGCACGGCGTGGGTACGAGCTTGGTCGGCTGATTGGCTGGTTGGCCGAGTTGGCCGGTGGGGCTGGCCGGCGGCGACGGCAACCGGCGACGATGGCGACGGCGACCGGCGGCGACGGCAGCGACAGCGACGGCGACCGGCGGCGACGGCGGCGGCGACGGCGACCGGCGGCGACGACGGCGGCGGCGGCGGCGACCGGCGGACGGCTGAACAGGGGCGGGAAGAGCTTGGCCGAGAGGGGGGTGAGGGGGAGAGAGGAAGGGAGAGGGAGGGCTGAGGGGCGGCGGCCGGACGGGCAGAGGGGCGGCAAGCTGGCCAGCGGGGCGGCACGGCGTGGCGGGCAGCGGCGCGGGACCGGGCGGGGCAAGCCGGCGAGCGGTGGTAACGGGCTGCCTCGGCTCGGGCAGGACGGGGCTGCTGGCCGGGAGAGAGAGAGGGAAGAGGAGGTGGTGGTGGCTGCAGAGGGCGGCGGCAAAGGCGACGAGGTGGAGGCGGCGGTCGGGTGACACGCCGGCGGCTGGGCCGGCTCCGGGCGCAGCGAGTAGCTCGCTGTCGCACGCGTGGGGGAGAGGAGGAAGGGCGGCTGGGGCGGGCGACGTGCGGAGCTGGGCCGGCCGAGGCGGCGCGGCGCTGCGGCGACGGGGCGGAGCTCGGCAGTCAGGCAAAAGGCAGTGGCGCAGCGTCGGCTGGGCGAGCGGGGGCGGGTGAAGCAGAAACCAGAAGCCGGAGAAGAAGAGGAAGAAACGAAGGAGAAGAGGAAGAAGGGAGGAGAGAGGAGAGAGAAGAGAGAAGAGAGAGACAGGTCAGGTCAGCAGGGGGTAGGCATGCAGAGGAGGGGACGTGCATGGGGAGGGCGCGGGGGAGGGGACGGGCGCAGAGGGGAGAGAGAGAGAGAGAGAGAGAGAGAGAGAGAGAGAGAGAGAGAGAGAGAGAAAAGGAAGAGAGAGAGGGAGGGGAGACACGCGCGGGGGAGGGGGGATCGGCTGAGAGAGAGAGAGAGGAGAGAGAAAGAGAGAGGAAAAAGAAAATTCAAATTTTAAGCGCGAACCAAAGGACACGGTCCGAACTAAAAATCGACCTATCAGTCCCGATTAAGTTCGGGAAAAAGGCCTAACGATCTCCGAAAAATCCCAACAATATTCTAGGGCATACAGCCAAAATAAAATAACCCAAACCACACTACGAGGGAGGTCGACTAGTCCAAATTCGCACCCGGTTCAAAAATACACTTTCTCACTATTCCTGATAACGTCGACGCTGGCCACAATAATTTCGACACCGTCCAATTTATTTCGTCCCGAAACTCCCGGAAATCGACTGCCAAGTTCAGGGTATAAATAACGGCCAAATTCGATCGAGTGCGATTCTAGCAAAATTTCTATTTTTAAAAATAAGAACCCGAGAGTGATCAGTTCCCAGGCGAAATTCTATTATAAGCGCACCGACGAATTACACGTTTTATTATTCCCAAAAATGGGCCAAAATCCGGACTATTACAATTATTGTAATTGTAATAATTCAGTCATAATTTTTTTTTGCCAATTGAGCAAAACGAACCGACCAAACTGGGAACCACATGGATCAGACCGATTGAACCGGGAATCGCCAAGACCGAACTAAACAGGCCAATTTGGTCCGGTTTTTTGATTCCTAAAAGTGGAGCTAGAGTCCGAGCGGTCTAATTTTTTGCGGATCGAACCGGATATATAATTTTGTTTTTTTTGGTAAGGAACCGGATATATAATTTTGTTTTAATTTCTTCAAAAAATTAAGCAAAGTAAAGTAAAACCCTAAGTGAATTTTAGTCCTTCTCCTTCAAAAGTTACACCGTCTTCAATAATAACACAAATAATTTTAACTTTTCTGAGAGCTATTCTTTACTGGAACACTTACAACAAAATCACAAAACTTTCGAATTGATTACAAAGAAGGGAAACATACGAACCTACCTGTTGTTGTCAGCAAAGCTTGATGTGAACATAAATTGCAATAATGTACAATAAATAACCGATTTCATTACACTGGATTAGATCGGGAAACGATCACTCCTAACTCTGGCCGTGATGTCATTCCAGCAAAACCCTGAAAGTCCTGTTCCAAGATGCGATGGGGATAAGGCTCCGCAGATCTGGCTTTGGCCAGGGAGGGGCGTCGCCACGTGTAAGCATGTTACCTGCGTAAGGTGGCAAACTGCCTTCTTTTTGCTCTTTCTCTTCCTCTGTTCGACGCGACATTAGATACCGCCTAAACCTCGGCCAGCATTGATGGCCCCCTTCGCACGACATCATCCATCGTACTTGGGACCCAAAACAAAAGTAAGTGCGAGAACGATGAATGGCCCCTCCAAGTTTCCAGAAAATCCAAAAACCTCCCCCGGTTAAATATCACGAGTTCTACCCGTGGTAAAAATCTTGTACGAATGATTTTGAAAAATACATTTTTAAAAATAATCACTTGAAATAGTTAGTCGATTAAAATGATTTTCATTATTAAAAATAATGTATATCTAGATATTTTTGTAGAGATAAATATATTTTTCGTTCGTTCGTTCGTTCGTTCATTCATGTAAGTGATACAAACGACCATGATATGGTAATAAACACCTCCCACGATCGTATGGACACCACATTGATTGGCCTATTACGGATAAGATTGTCCATCTAGCTTGATATGGGACTTTCGGATAATTTTAGGGACATAGAGTGCAACCATGCAAATATCTAGAGCTAACAATCCGAGTCCTATCAAAACAATGGGGTATAACATGTACGTGGCTCATCCGAACGCGACCCATTTATGAGACTCGTTGAACTATCTCGACACGAACATAACACCGCCTAATAAAAATGGGATGCACGACGCGGCACAATTAACATGGTTATTGAACGTGTCACCGTATAAGGCATCAACATGATATGATGCATTAAACCATTTACAAATATACGTTTACTTGCGTACACATTAAACACGTGTCTGCCCGAAACTTGTAATAACATGTTTCTAATATGAGTAATTTCAACGCATTATAAATCTAAAATGTATTATTAAGTTATATAGTTTTTACTATATTTAAAGACTTTTGTGTTATAAATATATTGTTTATTTGCTTGTTGTTTTTGATATGGGTGTTATTTTGATAAACTTTTATCGGTGACAAAAACCTTTACATGAAATGTGTTAAAAGCGTATATAATTGCATTGTGTCGAATCAAATGATGGTTTAACTCACACATGTCAATTCATAATGGGTCAAGCGGGTTGATTCAAGTTTGACAATATTTTGTTATGCGCCTTTCACAATACGTAACCAATTATGCCAAATCCAAACCTGCTTAATTGCGATCAAGTCGTGCAAACGGATCGTATCGGGAATTGCTGACCCCAACAAAATATTCCCCTCGAATCGATATACCGGCTTGGCCATACCTAGGAAATGCACAAATCGCAATTTCAAGAAGATCTGCCTAGATGTATATAGAAAAAAGATAAGCGGATCGATCTTATGCCCAATTTTGGCAATAAATATTTTATTCCTTCTGATTAAAAATTTCGTTCAATTAAATAATTCTGATCTCTTAAAGTTGCAGCTGTCTTTGCCATTTTCTGATCATTGCAAGAGGGCAAAAGTACGTCAGCGGGCATTGTCGTTTCGCAGCGTCACGTCATGCTTTCTTTGAAAACCGAACCCGAAATCTAGAAGCCTCTTGTGTGTGGGACCCGTTTTCATTCCTAGTACGAGGTAAAATAATTTTTTTTCCCTCGACATTGCTTTCGGAACACTATGAATTAACTTTTCCATGTCCGTTTGATGCCAAACCATGGTGTTAAATTACAAATTTTATCTACGTGTACAAAATAGATGTGCAAACAATTTCGACCTAAAATATTTTGCCTAAAATTCCACAAAAGCCCATGCTCGCTATGACGAATAATAATCATGTATTACTAAATAATGGACCAAAAAGTAATAATCACATTACACTCTAAATATCCCATAGATTGTAATTTGGAATAGTTTTCCTCATTCTGTAATAATCTAGAGTTATTTTCTAAAGCAGATCAGATTATAGTTTTTCATTATTATTTTTTATATTGCACTTGTACGATAGGTGCGTGCATTTTTGCCTTAAACTTATGGATAGAACCTCGGGGCTTCATTTAATGAAGCATGTATTGAACTAAATTATATACATGATTTTCTGATGGCAATTGATCGGAAAGACTACATTACATGTTTAGCCTATTTTTTTTAACCAATTTCAAATATCGAATGGCCAATTTCACATGTTATCTCGATCCACTCGCGAGTCCTAAGTAGGAGCATGGAAATGTATAACAATACTCATTGATACTTGATGTGGATTAATCGGAATGACAAGGGAAAATGACACAAATGACTCTTGAACTTTGGCTTGATGTGCAATATGATTTTTGGACTTTAGTTTAATGTGTAACATCGTCCCCGAACTTCGAATTTGTTCAATGTAGTTCCTAAACATTTAATACATGTTCAATCTAGTCCCTAGACTATATGAAAATGTTCAATATTACCCCTGAACTTGAACTAATTGAAGGATAGCATTGAATATTTTCATATTATTCAGGGACTAACTCGAACAAGTATAAAAAATTCAGGGATCATGTTGAATAAATTAAAAATTTAGGGATCACATTACATATTTAACTGAAATTTATAAATTATATTGAATAAATTAAAAATTTAAGGATTACATTGTATATTATTCGCCTATCATTAACCCTCTTACTTTTCCGATTACTCTGCAAAGAGAAAAAATAGGAAAAGAGGAAAACGAAAGAGCAAGTCGCGAATGGTCGTCCCATGAAATGTGGACGACACGTCCCATCATTATCGACGGGGTTAATGTAAAAGGGCGGGACCGTGGCTACTGGCTGTCGCCCTCGCCCCTTTTTGTCATCTTCCTCGTAATTGACCGAACATGAGGCAATGGTGCCTCCCAAGATGTTGACATTTCGATTTTTAGTCGCAAAGCATATCTCATTTCTGTCGAGCCCCGAGATTCGATGCAGTGTGTCCAATGCGATGACATTTTAGGAGCAAAATGACCTCATTTTCCCCGGCCCAGTAGGTGCCGGGTTAGCGTCTCGCGTGCGACCGATTAATCGTGTTGCGTTTAGCGGGAAAAGATTATAGCGAATCCACAAGGTGTCTAACTTGGTCATAAAAAATTGCCGACGTGGCGATCCACAAGGTGTCTAACTTGGCAGGCAGCATAGGACGGCCGGCGATGATTGGACGTCATGTCGGCGAATCCCCTGCTGCAATTGGGGTGGAGGACCGTGCTAGAATTTTGTGTAAAGGTCTAGAATTACGACGTGGAAATTAAAAAATTCGGGATCAAATTGGTAGTCATTCAATAGATTTAGGACTAAACGAGGTAATTACCCCCAATTTTTTGGTTGTTGCCTTGCCGTGGCTTTTTAGTAAATTGGAGAAGCTCTTTTTGTTTTTGTATTTTTTTTTTTGGGGGAGGGGGGTGGAAACAATTGCCCATGTTATCTAATAGTGGTCAGAATTGAAGGGGGCGTGTGGACCACGAAGCTTTCGGGTGGATTCATTGATGTAAAAACAGAATATTCATTCGCTCGTGGTTGTGTTCTACGACCTGCCATTTTCCCTTTTCCGTGCTTCCTCTCCAGTAAATTCACCATTTTTTTTTTGGCTTCCTTTGTCTTCTCTTTTTCGGTCGAGGTCTTAAGCCATGAACGATATATTTTTATGGCGAATTTCTTTAAGGAATTAACATTTTTCGCGGGCGGCTTGACACGTCGGTAGTATGCGCGCTCGATTATGTAAACGGAGTATTCAATACATGGGCATGGCCGATAAATCAAGCCCCTATCCATGTTCCCCTATAACCTCACAAGTACACGGGACCGTTGTAACCGCAAAACACCACCGGAACTAGAAGGTGCCTAAGATGGGCACGCGGGAAGTGGAGCAGTTAGCTCCGCGAGATATTCAGGATTAATGTCCGCGCGCATTTCATTAGAAGTTTCTATATAACCCAAAGTATGGTTTTAGGAAACGCTAATCTTGATGATTTCAATGAATTTGATATTTGCCCCCGTCCTTTCCTTTTCTTTCAAAGTTGCCAACTTTGAGATGACGAAATTACAATTTTAAGGCTCTCCCCCGTGGGGACGTTACATACGAGCACTTCTCAAGTACAAAAGATCCGCTTTTCTCTGCTGAACCGCAGAATTCCAGCTCTCTCTCTCTCTCTCTCTCTCTCTATCTCTGCCCTTCGTTCGCTCACTCTCTCTCTCTCCTCTTCGATCCGGCGAAGAAGCTCGGAAGAGAACCCTCCATTGCTTTGCTCCTCCGGCTCCACCTTCCCGGTTCCCCGGAAGGCGCCGCGCGCCGCCGCCGCTTCCCGGCGCTCCGTTCCGTCGTCATCCGGTCGCGCGCGCTCGTCCGTCGTCGTCTGAGGCCTGGGAGGAGAGCTCCGGGGGATCGCAAGAGCTTCGTCGAATCCGGTAAGTTCGTTCGTTCTAGTGACGGCGAGAGCCGTTTTGGGTCGGCGTTTTTCGGTGGGGGGTGCGCGTGCGGGGCTGCTTCTGTCGGGTCGTGCTGCGAGGAAGCTGGAAAGTGAGAGGGAGTGTGAGGATGTGAAGGCCTAGCCCACCTCTAGCGTGGCGTCTTTTTCAATGTTGTTGATGCTTCCTGGAAACTGTAGAGACCTGAGTGAAGAAGTCGCCCGAGT
This sequence comes from Syzygium syzygioides, assembly GCA_031216285.1. Lineage (NCBI taxonomy): Eukaryota > Viridiplantae > Streptophyta > Magnoliopsida > Myrtales > Myrtaceae > Syzygium > Syzygium syzygioides. Next base: position 5,845,979 of record CM062246.1, on the reverse strand, counting down.
TTTCTCGGGGATCAAACAGAGCTCTGTTAGGAGACCCGAGCTTAGAGTTTTCGCCTTTCGATGCCGTCGCTTGTTGAATCGAAAGATTTGTGTTTGAGAACTCCAACTTGTTGATATTGGTCAATCTGATGATTCTTTTCCGCATGTTTCTTTAACTGACTCGAAAGCGGTCTTTTTTTTTATTATTATAAATTTTTCTTGTGTTTGTTTTACTTTCAAGATCCTTGCAAGTGTAAGTTTGCGGAGGTTCGACTTTATTGATGCATTGGCTTGCAGTCGAGGCATCAGTTTATTTATTGATTCAAGTCGGATTGGACGTGTTGTGTGGTTTTTGAACTTGAGCTTTTGAATTCCTCCTAAAGTTGGTGAAGAATCGAAACCGAAAGCATGACCTGACGGATGCGATGCCACGTATGTCGAAACTAAAGGAATGAGAATTATGCACATTTTTAGTAATGGAAGAGGGGAATTCTCTCTGTTTTTCTGCTTTGTCTTATGTTGTGTTGAAAAAATGAAAGAATCTATTTAGCCAATTGTATTCGATAGAAAATTTTTTAGTTACTGTCGTTCTGGTGTGCTGGCTGCTTTCTGCTAAATGCACTTTCTGCGCTGTATGACTCGTGTAGTGCTACTGGCACTTTGGGATTTCACAACTCACATCTAAGCATTTATAGTGCGCAACGGAATATGCTTGTCCTTATATTCTGTTTCTCTATTTTATTCGAATGACATGATATACTGTTCTTCAGAAGCTTTGAGTCATAGGGTAGAAATCTTGTATGCCTGGCTTGAGAATGTTCCCTTCTACAATAAGATGAAATCAGTAACTCTCTCTGGAATCTGGCAAATTCTTTCGTGGATGCGGTCCAGGGTGGACTGGGGGGAATCTCAGCTGTTAATCATGTGGGTCCCCACCCACAACATCCAATGGTTGTGATTCTCCCTGTCCATACTAGTATTTCCCCTGCAATTCAAATACTATTGTTTTCTTTGGCATGGGAGATTGTCGTGTTTATGCTGTTCTTTCAACTAAATACAAAAAAAAAAAAAATTTCCCTTCTGATGCGAAAGTTCTATACTTTATTTCAGAAGGACATCTTCTCTCTAACTTTTCCCCCTCCCTAATGAACTTTTGTGATGTATTGCAGAGCCATGGTCGCCTTTGGTAAAAAGCTGAAGGAAAGGCAAATTCAAGAATGGCAAGGGTATGATCGGCTGCAATGTGCAGGCTCATATTGTCAAATTGTTAGTTTGAAATCTAGGTCCTGGAAAACGTTATGAGTGTATATCTTATCACCAGAGGTTGGAAAAGCCACACTGAGTGTCAACCAATCTGTCTCACGCGGAGTTTTCTGCCATTCTATTTGAAATGTGTTATTTCATGTGCCTCATATTTTTTTTGATAATATTTACTACTGTGTCTAAGTCAAGGTAGCTATCTTCTCAAATAATGGAGTGAACTTGACAACTTGTCATGAGACTCTGCTTCTGTGAAACTCCATGCGTGCTTGCTGGTGTTCATTTTGTTCCAGGGAATGTCTTTTGGTTCTTTGAATTCTTTCCTATGCCCAATTGATGTCCTAATATATAAATAGTGCTGCCTTTAGGTTTTATGTATGCCCTTGCAGTTGTATCGTATAAAGTTATTGAAGCTACTATTGCTGCATTACCTTTTTCCTGATATTAAATTGATAAGTTCTTAATTTGTCCCTCTTTAATCAAATTCTCCAGTTATTACATCAACTATAAGCTGATGAAGAAGAAAGTAAGACAATATGCTGAACAAATTCAAGTTGGAACTCAAGATCGCCGATATGTTCTTAAAGATTTCTCTAGAATGTTGGACCACCAGGTACATGGAGCTGTAACTCTGTACAGTCTTACAAGCATTTGCAGGCGGGAAGTTTTCTTTTCTTTTCAGAAAAAATAGTTCAATTATGAATACTCCTATATTACTTAGAATGCATTTGGATAATCACATCTTACCAGCCCTTTAGGAGTTTTTTTTATACTTATGAAGTTCTGTTCTCTGGAAGCAATGATGTGAAGGGATCCACGAATTCAACTCCACATTGTGGGACCAGTTGTAGTGTCCTTTGAGATCAATTGAACAATGAGCAAGGGATGGAATAGTTTATCGTACTTAAAAGGCCTGTTAACCAACCAATACCAACTCTTATTTAGGAGAAATCCTCTTGTGCAGTGACATTGAGGTTTTAGGGAAAAGGAGTTATTTTATTGCATGTATACTTACGAGAATGAGGACAAGTTTTATGATAATTTCAATACAGATGCAGTGGTCTTGATATTTACCTTTTCTGTTGCCATGTTTCTTTCTTATCTTTGTTCTCATGGGATGATTGACAAAAGAACACTATATGGTGGGATCCTGCAAAGGAATTATATAATTCAATTCTTTTTTTTTATGGAAATTCATTTCAAATATGTTTAATGAGTCACCTGATAATATCAGATTGAGAAGATTGTCCTTTTCCTGTTGGAGCAACAAGGTCGCCTAGCCAGCAGGATTGCCAAGCTAGGAGAGCAGCAAGAAGCTCTTCAGCAGCAGCAAGATATATCAAAAATATCTGAATTAAGAGAAGCTTATAGAGAAGTGGGGCGAGATCTTTTGAAGCTCCTTTATTTTGTTGAGTTGAATGCAATTGGTCTGCGAAAGATACTGAAGAAGTTCGACAAACGCTTTGGATATAGATTTACAGACTACTATGTCAAAACTCGTGCTAATCATCCTTACTCTCAGCTTCAGCAAGTGTTCAAGCATGTGGTATAAGCTTAGTCCAGCATCTTTTTTTACTTAGGTTATTCATGCTCCATTTTGTTAGTATCTATTATAAAACTGGAACTTCTCCATCGATTTAGATTAATGGCATAGGCACATTATAACAAGCTGGCCATGTGCCAAAATTCCAGGGGATAGGGGCTGTTGTTGGAGCAATCTCCCGCAACCTTGCAGAGTTGGAGGATCGCCAAGGAAGCTACTTATCAATCTATGACCAGCCTGCTCTTCCTCTGCAGGTTTATCTCCACCAGATTTTCTTCATGCAATGTAATTTGTATTTCTCGGTTGTTTCCTACTTCAGAATGATGTTCCAGTATGATATTTACCAAGAATCTTCTGCAGGATCCCACAGTCGAGTTAATAAAAGCAGCAGTAGACAGGTTGACCCACTCAACGAACTTCCTACACTTTCTGGCACAGCATGCATTAATTTTGCAGGAGGAACTACCAACTCCAGTTGAAGAACAAGTTGACGATGGAAGATACCATTTTATGTCTTTACTGTTGAACCTGGCGAACACTTTTCTATATATGGTCAATACATACATCATTGTACCCACAGCAGATGATTATGCCATGAGTCTTGGTGCTGCTGCCACAGTTTGTGGAGTTGTGATTGGAGCAATGGCTGTTGCACAGGTGTTCTCTTCAGTATATTTCAGTGCGTGGTCAAATAAATCATACTTCAGACCTCTTGTCTTCAGCAGTATTGTCCTCTTCCTGGGCAATACCATGTATGCAATGGCCTATGATCTAGATTCGATCGCTATTCTTCTAATTGGTCGTCTTTTATGTGGGTAAGAAGCCTAACTCCTTGTATTTTTCTTTTTCAAACAATCAATTTTGCAAAATTTAAGCACTCTGTCATTCAATCTGCCGAGGCAGATTGGCTTAGGTTTCTGGTGGGTCATAGGTAATGTGAACATCTTTTATTTGAAATGAAGGACACAATACTTTGACCTTGTATGTTAGGACACAATCACTTTGACATTGTATGTTGTATTCTTAAAGGAGAAAGGAAATTATCACTGGCCGAGTAATCCAGATGTTGTACCAACATGTTTTCCATCAAATAGTAATTTGAGTCCTAAACAGGCGTCGTCTGAATACAAAGAAAATCTGTCACCACACACATAATGTCGACAGCCCCTTCTAACAATGGTGCTTAGTCTTGTTCAATTATCTATCAGAAGATTGCTCGGTTATTAATCACTAATTAAATTAGAAGGTCGGTGCTCATTTTGAGATTGATCATGTCTTTGAAATCTTGAAGAGTATGTTGATAAAGAAGCCTTTAACTACGCATGTCCTAGACAGGGCAAGACTTGTGTAGCCTAACCACTGGAAACCACTTGAAACTTTCTGAAGGTCTGTCCTCTAGATTACAGGTGGACAGGCTATGTTCTTGAATTTGAAATTTCAGTGTTAGTCCTATCAGGTTCTCAAGTATGCTGCCTGCTATTAACACATCTTTGACCCTGCAGATAGTGTAACCCCTAAATTGTGCATCAGATTGTAACAAATTTCCCTGTATAATTGCAGATTCGGCTCTGCTCGAGCTGTTAATCGACGCTATATAAGTGACTGTGTACCTATGAAGATCAGAATGCAGGCATCTGCAGGTTTTGTGAGTGCTAGTGCCCTTGGCATGGCCTGTGGTCCTGCTCTTGCCGGTTTATTTCAGTGTCATTTCAAATTTTTCAAAATTACATTCAATCAGGAGACTCTGCCTGGATGGGCAATGGCTGTGGGATGGCTCTTGTACTTAGTATGGTTATGGATTTCATTTAGAGAACCCTCCCATGAGAAGGAACCAAGCCACACGCCAGAAGAGTCTAATGAAGGTAAGTTTTTTTCACTTGCCATCAACTTTTCTATGGTCATGTCATTATGGGTCCAACAAAGCCTCCACCTTTTCTAGTAAGTGAGAAGCTATCTTTGGGATTATGAGCTGCATCTTATAATTTTTTTTTGGGTAAGGGCATCTTATCATTTAATTCAACCATGAAAGACTACCTGTTTCATCATTATCTAACTTTTATAAAATGTGGAAACTTTAATCTTGATATCCAGATGTAAAACGTCAGTGGAATTTAGCATCCACTGTAATCTTGACGACTAGATATTGATATCTATCAGGATTCATTGTCAATTAAGAAATCTATTATCCAGCTGGCTTTAACTTTTGCCTGCATCATATGGAGTTAGTTGTCCTCTTGTCTAGAGAATCATTGCATTTGCAACGTCTTGTTCATAGTTTATCTGTCTTTGTTGTTATATTAAAAATTTTGCTCAACAGAATCATTACAAACCGATGCTCTTGAGAATGGTCTCGAGCAACCATTGCTCATAAGTTCAGAGGAAAAAAATGAAGATGAAAATGATGATCAAGAATTTGATGGAAGTGATGAAGCTTCTGAGGAATCTCACCAACCAGCCACTTCAATTGCATCAGCGTATAGGCTACTAACGCCCTCTGTGAAGGTATTGGAATGATTCCCTGGACTGCTCTTTTTAAACACACGATGCAGCTTCATGCAAAATCAAATTTGCCCAAAGAGATCCCATCTGCACTTGCATGCACTGTGTTCTATGGATTAGTTTGTAATTCACAGCATGCGTTTCCAGAGTGGATTCTTTTAGGCCTGAAACATTCATATTAGTATTGTGAGTTCATGAATTTATCATCACCAGCAACTTGTTCTCTATAATAAATCTACAATGATTTCTTGGTCTTTCTATTGGCTCTCTGTGTCATCAAAGCCACAGTACATGCTCGAATTGAAACTTGAATTTATCTTTTATATGTTCATTCTTTCTAGTCAAATGTTCTCTTGCATTCTTCTTTTTAAAGTTGGATTAGAATGGTTCATACTTCAAATGTACTCTAACTATACCTATTTTTTTAGGTTCAATTGCTGATTTATTTCATGCTCAAGTATGCAATGGAGATTTTGCTCTCAGAATCTAGTGTCATCACCTCATACTACTTTAGATGGTCAACAACCAAAGTGGCAATTTTCCTTGCATGTCTTGGCTTGACGGTTCTTCCAGTAAATATTATTGTTGGAACCTACATTAGCAACATGTTTGAAGACAGGTAATCCCAAATGTTTGAGAAGTTATTTGGCTTATATTCTACTTCTTCATCATTGAAATAGTTTGTAACTGTTCTCATCGATATGCTTGCAGGCAAATTTTGCTGGCATCTGAAGTCATGGTTTTCATAGGCATAGTACTAAGTTTCCACCTAATAATACCCTATTCTGTTGCTCAATACGTGTCTTCTGGGCTCATCATGTTTGTTTCTGCCGAAGTTCTCGAAGGTATTGTATTAGTTTTAGTTTACTCTCTCTAGGAAAAAGTCAATTTTGTATGTGAATAAACATAGATAAATGGCCTCCTAAGGGATATAGAAAGGCAAGAATCGAGTGAATCTAGAACTAAAAATCCATCCCTGGGAAAAACGAAGATTTCCAAGAAACTGCCATAACCAATTTAATCTTCATCTGTTAATTAGGCAACTCCTGCAATCTTACTGATAGCTTATGAGGATGACATAAAGGGATCATGCACCCATTTCCTAAGTAGTAAATTTCGGCAAAATGTGTATGATATGTCCGTGAACATAGTGGAAAAAACTGCTAAACGTATGGATCATTAGAGACAGCTCTCTGGTTTGGACAATGCAGTGCACAGGTTCAAATGCATGCTCTGAAACCATCGTGCAATTTATGGGAGAGTCACAGCTGGAAATTACCATGCAATTTATGGAGAGTGGCAGAGAGAGAGAGAGAGAGAGAGAGAGAGAGAGAGAGAGAGAGAGAGTGGGCAGGGATTTTTGCATTGGTTCTTGTTTGACATTTTTTTTTTCGTATTCTTGGACATTTTCCAGGTGTCAACCTGTCGCTACTCTCGCGGGTCATGTCGTCCCGGCTTTCACGGGGAACCTACAATGGCGGCTTACTTTCGACAGAAGCGGGAACGATCGCCCGGGTGATCGCAGATGGCACGATAACGTTGGCCGGTTACTTGGGGGAGAGTAGGCTCTTGAACATCACCCTCCTTCCTTCACTAGTGATTTGCATATCATCCATCATGGCCACCCTTTACACCTACAACTCCCTCTACTAAGTTTCGTGTCTCTCGTAGCCATACCCCATTTTAATGCCATCCTATCCGTGTTCTCTTGTCCTTATTCAATTTTCTTATCCAATAATGTATGTATAGGTGCTCTAAACTGTAACTAATGAGGCCGATTGACTTTTTTTGGAGTGGGATTCTCTACGGCTGCGTTTGGTCGTCTGGATTTCTGGCCAAAATAGGACTTGATAGGATAGGATATGAAATTCGAAGATTTTTGTTGTATCCTATCCACTTTTTGGTGAATCATAGTAATCAAGCGGGATATTTTCATATTTTATCAAGTTGATTGTTTGCTATGAACGGCATATAAGTGTAAATGAACTTAAAAATTGCACCAATGGATGTAGTAAGAGTCTCTCACTACACTCTTACCCGCATCATGTTTATTTGCTTATTTCTTGTTATTTTTTCCTCTCTTTTTTTATTTCTTTTTTCCCCTTCCATCATACTTCAATAGAATTTCATTAAATAGTAAACTATACTAATATACCTAAAATATGTAATAAATATAAATACTAAAGATGTATATGAAATTTATATCATAAGATAAAAAGAAATTTGAATGTATAAATAAAAATAGGAATATCTAAAAATGAAATTGTTGTTATTTTTTGAAATTACGAATTTTTTATATCAGAATTCAAATATTATTTTAATTTTATTAATTTAAAAAATTTGTTATTTGAAAAAAATAACTTTTATAATATGAATATTGGAAATTCTATTTACTTTTATTTGGGTTATGTCCATCTTATATCAAACATTATCTTGTTTTGGACATGCACCATATACAGGATATGATAAATTTTATTCTATCTTAAATCTCATCCTAACTAGAAGAATCGGACTCATTCCCTCAGTCGATATCACTAATTTAGTCTCTCAATCCATTTTCAAGCTTTGACCACCAAAGTAGGTCGATGGCCAGTGGCCAGATCGCGCTCTTTCTGTTGTTTAACGCCGTTTACATTCGTAATGGAGGCGAGACGTACCGGAGTGCGATTAAATTGCCGGAAAAGAGAGCGGCGTCACCGGAGCGTACTTCTCGGAGGTACGGCACGGTCAAGTTCTGCATCCTGACGTTGTGAAGTTGGACCAATAATGGTGAAACTACAATCTCAGGCTATTCATGGCTGTCGATACTAGTTGAGCGGGGCTTTCTCAAGAGAGGTCTCATTAATGAGATTTCTAAGTAGGTAGTGAGGAATTGACAGGCTGAGGATTTTGGATGGGATGGTGGTGGATTTCATGACAGAGAGAGAGAGGCCGTGGAGGTACCTTTAGCTCCAAAAGAAAAATTATCTAAAAAAATCTTAAATATATATATTTATGTCAATTTAATTTTAAATTTTTAAATTTGGTTAATTTAGTCATTCAGGCAAATTTTAGCCGGCAATCGCTGATGTGGACGTCGTCTGTCCTTCGCGATGCTAATTGTCTTACGTGATATAGCCGGTATTAATGTGAATTGTTCTTAAAATTTTACTTTCCCTTTTCTTCTTTCTTCTTCCTCCATTAGTCGCCAAGCCTTGCCGTTGGCCGGCGATCGGCCAACGGCGAGGGCCGGCCTCACCAACTTTGGGCGAGTCTAGCCCGAGGTGAGGGAGATTGCCCCTCGCCTGAGGTCGGCGAGAGTGACCCTCACGGTCATCCATCAGAGGAAGAAGGGAAAAAAGAGAAAATATAAATACAAAAACAAAATCAAAGATGATTAAAAAAAAGTGCAGAAATCGTTCACGTTAGTGCCGGCCATACTGACTTCCACATTAGCGATTTCCAGCCAATTGGACTACATTGGAAAATTGTCGAAAGATTTATGACTAGATTGGTACAAATGCTTTGACAAAAAAAAAATCGGTACAAATGCAATAAATTTAAGACTTTTTTTTGGTAATTTCTCCCGCGCTAACCGGTTAAGCTTTTCGTGAGGAACCAATACCAGGCACGCAAATGTACCATTGTATTGTAAAAATCAAATTTGTACTGCTTAGGCCCCCACTGATCAGTCGTGCATGTCCAGAGTCCTTCCCCAGTCACATTTGCCCAAAGGGACAAAGGAAGCGAAGGAGGTGGCAAAAGATTAAATGCCACCACCTACTTAACGCCCCCACTCCACTCGAGGTTCGATGGGACAAGAGGCTATCACGCCACCACCTCCATCCCCACCCCTTCTCTCGCTGCCCACCTACATGCCTCCTCCAACCATCATCCCTCCGGCCTCATCTCTCCTTGCAAGATATTCAATGTCAAAACACTTGTGCCGACAACGGAAGACATCTCTTCGCCGATGAATCTTTACAAATACAGGCGATCGTTTTAGGAAAATGTCTTCCCACGACGTCGATTTCTCGAGAAATGAACTAGCCTGACAACCAGATGTGTCCAAACACTTATCGTTAACGGGATTCCGACGATGAATCCATCTGAAAATTGGTAATTCATCTACTCCCACGTGAAAAAAAAGAAGGGCAAAAGAAGAATAAGAAGAAGAAGCTGCCCCATAACTTTGTGTCATCTCTATTTGATTTTTTTCCACAGACATAGTTATGAGCCGAATTAATTCCCATGGTCCAGATAGGCTAAAGTGAATTTATGAGGTCTTTCCGGATCGGGGTCGTATTAAGTGAGAAGCCGAACTACCTCGCGTCAAGTGGTTGGCTCCTCATTAAATTTCCACACCTCCTCCCGCCAAGTAGCGAAAGCAAAACCCCCCCAAAATTCAAACCCGTCACATGGCTCTTCCTCGAGCTCTCGGTTGATTCGTGTTTGGGAATAACAGATTGATGTTCATGACGACAAAAAAAACGTTGTGCTCCATCGAATAATGAGTTTTAGGAGGAGGTCTCTCTCGGTCTTTGCCGATCCTTAACAACTCTCTTTGATTTCCGACACACCGTCCCTGTGGCCGTGTCGTGTGGGGGCGATTTCGATTTTCAAGATGTTGATTGTGCACTTTAGTTGAGAAGTTAATGCGCTAACAATCATAATGTCTTCCCGATTGGTCGCTGAATCATTGCCCTAGAGGCCCTTGTTCACAAGTTCCTAAATCACGATTTCCGGTTTAATCGAACTGTATAGGTTGAGTTGTGTGGAGTTGAAGTAAAGTGACCTGAGTAAAAAGCTTAGCGATCAAATTGTATCGAGGTTGACAGAACATGTGAAACCAATACCGAATTGGGTATAAACAATTGAAGCTTAGTGAGCCATACATAAGTTGTACAAAGTATGGTCATCACTTTGTGCTTTATTGCTTGATTTTCGATTAGACCTTTGTCAATGAAATAAGTGTTCACACCAAAAAATGACTAACTTTTGACTATTTTGGACAAGGAGGGATAGATTCAGTTGATGAGAGCAGAGTTTGGTGAACAGTAGAAGTCATCGATGAAAAGAATAGATGACAACTTGATGAGTAGAGCAGTATTTTCGAATATTTAAGCTTTTTTAGATAAAAATCAACAACTTCAAAATAATCAACAACCAATAAAGTTATCAACAACAAACGTCAATAATCTCAGATGAAGTCATCGACATCAACATTGACATGTAATTGTCTACTAGTGATATTTTTACCTATTTGAGCTTCTTGCGGATAAATGTTGTTGTAAGTTCTTGTAATTGTAGATAGATGAAGAAGTTATTCATCTAATTTAGTAACCACATGGGGATAAGAAGTCGAGGTGACGTGAAGATATGGAACCGAAAGTGGAGATGTGAAGGCATGGCTAAAATTGCTTAAGAACTGCTTATAGACAATTCTGTTGGGAACTCTACAAGTACTAGTGTTTGTGTATTGTAGAAGCCCCCGCAGAAAAACATACATTTCCCATTATCTTTCAATTCTTATATCACAATTATAGTTGTAGTTTCCGAATACCTCATAGTTGATTAAATTCCGTCATGTCTTAGTTGTAATTTCTAGATATTTTGTTTTTCAAATTCCGGCGTGTGTCTTTGCTATAGTTTTTGGGTGTTTCATCGCCGATTAAATTCCGACATTATATCTTTATCTTGTGTACTTTAACGTTGATTAAATTCCGTTGAAGTCTATGTATTAATTTTCTTGTGTACTTGTATGTTCGGAAGAGCCACGATACTCATTTCCTTTAATAAAAAAACCGAAGAATAACTTTCGGTGACAGGTATTTCATCGCCGAGGCAAATTTTGGAAAAACGATAAGTAATATTTACACCAATATATTCTTTTTTTTACCTAATATACAGTTACCATTGAATGTATAAAATATGGGAGAATTGCCTTACAAAACGAACTCTCAGTAAACATCGATATGCTCATTCAGCAACGACTTATCATTATGCTCTTTATACCATGGAGCACCTAGAGAAAAATTCCACGAGTTAGGGTGATTAGTTCTTGGGCTGTCCGGTATCCTGGAGAATTGGACCAGTCTCTTGGAGAATCGGACCAGACTGGTCCGATTCTTGGGTGGGTCAATGGAACTAGTGGCATATTCAGTTTTTTTATTTGTCATTAATTTTCAAGATGAAATTGAATATGTTCTTGATAATTAAGGCCTTTCTACAATTAGTAGGTTACGTGTAATACAGTAGGTTTAATAGAGATTTTTCTGATTTGTTGCAAAATTTGGTTGGAATGAGCAACTAATGTTGTGATTTGATTTATTCTTGTCATTTTGCTCACGTGCATAAGTAAACGTAGTTACTCCAATCTTGAAGGGCCTTCCTTTGTGAAATGGGAAATAGAATAGGTTTTTTTTTTTCAAATCCTTAAGAAATAAAAAAAATTAAAAAGAGTCGGTCCTGTCTGGGTGGGTAGTTCCACACCTGAAATTGGGAACCGAACCAAAATTCACCGGTTCCATATGGAATCGGATGGGCATTCCCGAGAACCGCTCAGAACTGGTTGGTCCGGTCCGGGCGGTTACTTTTGCTCACCCCTACCACGAGTGAGATTGAAGAAGAATGGTTCCAAAAATCAAATCTGCAATGATGTTCACATACCAACGGTGGCCAGAAAATCCGACTCCAAACTCAGTAATTAGCCAATTAAATGCACCCATAATTTAGCAAAGGACCACCCATTCTGTCTGTCTCGAATTGTACCAGTCTTCATGCACGCACTATACACGTGCTCGACGTCATAATGAATCAATAATGATATAAACAACTGTAATTGGATCGATAAGCTAAACACTCCACATTGTTTTTCTTTTCTTAATACTATGCGAGTTCTTTAAAAAAGGAATTTCATCAAGTGCAGTTTTTATGGATATTTAACTTCTTTTTTTCACCTTTTAATCCTTTTTACCAAATTTTCCTTTCTTTCTCTTTCAAGCAAAATGGTAATGGATGTGTTATAGTACTATGTAGGGTCCTATTCGAGTCAGCAAATTGAATTTCACGAAAACCCCCCCGAATGATCATCCCCTATCTATCTTTAGCTTTCTTCACTGCATGTCGCGTCTTGAAAAACACTTGGAAAGTTAGTTCACTTTATCATCTTGGCGACCTTATTTCCTTCTTTGCTTCATCACGTCTTCTGCATGTCCCTCCCGTCCCCCCTCCCCCTCCCCCTTCTCTCTCTCTCGATCCCATTCCCGGGCTCGCTCGTCGCCTTCGAGATCGGTGGCTTCCCTTCCTCGCCTGCATCATCGCCAAGCTTGTTTGGTTCGAGGTTCTCGAGAGAGAGGCCAGCCAGCAGCATCGTTGTTTAAAAGGACATCATCGTTCATCTTGTTTTCTGGAGAAACCACAAGGTTGTGTTGGGGAGATTCTTCAAGAAAGTGATCATGGTTCTTGGGTTGTGGAGGTTCCTTGGAGCTGCATATGCTGCAGTTCTCTTCCTTCATGGATCTTTCTCTTCAGCTGAAGGTAAGCCTCGTCTCACACCCATCTTCGCTCTTATTCTTGTTTTTAACTCACAGGGGACTCAATTAGTGTTCGATTAATACCATAATACTAATTTCCCGGGATACTCCTAGACCATGTTCGAGAGTGTATATATTAAGTGTCATCCTTGGTTTTGAGCTAATAGAAGTAGCTTACATACCAGAAAAAAAAGCGTACATCTATAATACTTGCGTAAAAAAGGGTACATAGATAAGTTAAATTCAGCCTGATATCGAATATAAACGCCGTAAAAACGAGGTCGAGAAGGTCTCTCATTGAGAATTCAACATGAGCTGTCTCTCATGAATCGTGGCATTGTAGATTAGCGACAGGATGAAGTTAACGACGGGGTTGTTCTACCTACTTATTGCGGCTCAATATGTAGCCCATTTAAGGGAAGCAGCGGTTGCAATTGTACATCACATTCTTTCTCTTCCTTTTCATGGCCACACATCACATGGGTCCCTGCTTCATTTCTCCAGTGTACAGCACGAACTGATTCACAATGCTTTCTCCAAATTACAAAGTAACAATGACATCATTCCCTTTCAGTGCAAAATAACAGCGAAAAATAACAAATTTATGTGTGAATTATGAGCATATTTATCGGAAGGAGGCAAAAAAAAAGACAGCAACACTAACAAGATATGAAGGAGACTACATAGGAGCTGGGTCATCCCATGGTCCCTTCACATGGTTAGAGCAAATTCCAGTCAGCAAAATAAGGGATTTCCCTAACTTTTAAGGTAGGTGTTAGGTTTGGAAGTGGAGTTATTCTTCTTATTATTAAAGAAGCAGATGCAACTTTCTCTTTGGTTTTGTTTTTCCATTGTCTTGCATTAATTATCCACGCCCTTGATGAAAGGACATTCACTTAAGCATCATCATCTGTGTTTGCCTGAGAAATTTTCCGCGTATGGCTGTTGACTGGGCCACAAGCAAGCCGGTTGTCGTGGCCTTAATGTGGATGCAAAGATAAATGCACCGACTTTTATGGTCTATCTTTTTATTTGTATTACTAACACTCTATAACAACATCGATCGGTTTTTTATGTCGAGCAAAACAAGAGGCATTCTATCGAAACATTCTACAGTAGGTGCGAGACTCCTATAATAATGCCCAGAAGTCATTGTTGGCTCTAATTGCACGTTCCTGTCTTTAGCCTATCCCAAAAGCTAAATTAAAATTTTTTACCAGTAACTTAAATGATCTCCTGCCAAATGGATACATATATGTCCAGTAGCTTAAAAATCACACTCAGCTCCTAGTTTCATCATGAAAACTGATTTTTAAAGCAGCTAAATTTATTAAGCCAATCATCATAAAAAAAAAATGAAAAAAATAAACCGATACCCCCATAACAACTCGTGTTCCATAATTTTCCTTTCAATATGATTCCATGAAATCTTCTTTTGACCGAAAGGAAAAAAATTATAATAAAGTGGGATTACTAAGCTATGTTCTGCACAAATTTTAGGAAACTAAATTATTTGTTCGAAGGCGAATAATTTCTTCACCAAAATTTTCTTCTCTTTTCAGCCATCCCGCCTCGAACCTATAGCTTCATGCGCAACGCCACATCGGCGCCACCGGTCTCATACTACGACTACATCGTCATCGGCGGTGGCACTGCCGGCTGCCCATTAGCGGCGACTCTATCTCAAAATGCCTCCGTCTTGCTCCTGGAAAGAGGCGGCTCACCCTATGGCAACCCCAACATCACCGAATTGGAAGCCTTCGGGGCGGCGATCTCGGACCTCTCTCCATCCTCCCCGTCGCAGCGTTTCATCTCCGAGGACGGCGTCATCAATGCGCGTGGGCGAGTGTTGGGTGGTGGAAGTTGCCTGAACGCCGGGTTCTACTCACGTGCCGCTCCTGAATATGTGAGGTAGGCAGTGAAGTGTACTCTATGCATTTACCTTTTACTTATTTTTTTTTCTCTGGGTCTAGTGCCCCACTTTTCAAACAGGTTTAATGAAAAAAAAAACATTTCATTTTCAAACTATTTATTATGCATATATCACGAAAATAATCAGTGTATTGAAAATTTGTAATGTTTTTCTGTTCGATTGCTAAACAAAGTGCGTGGAAGGCAGATTTCAATAAAATAATAATAATAGTCATATCTTAATCATCATCGCCGTCGTTATTATTGACTTTTCGGTTGACGATAGGGATGTGGGGTGGGATGGGAAACTGGTGAATGAGTCGTACACATGGGTGGAGCGGCTGGTGGCTTTCGAGCCCGAGATACGACAGTGGCAGTCGGCGGTGAGGGACGGGCTGGTAGAAATCGGCGTGGTTCCCAACAACGGCTTTACCTACGACCACATTTCCGGGACTAAGGTGGGCGGGACCATATTCGACCGCTTAGGCCGGAGGCACACGGCCGCCGATTTGCTGGAGTATGCCAATCCCAAAGGCATCACCGTCCTCCTCTATGCTTCCGTGCATAAGATCCTTTTCAGGAGGAAAGGTACGCCTTCTTGTCACTGGATAAATGCACGATCTCTCCCTTACATGCTTTCATTGAGGGAGAGAGTTTATGATTGAGATTAGAGATGTTGAAGCTATTTAAAGATTATTCAAATCACCATTTTCTTTATCGCCCCAATAATTGTGAGTTCTTCAAAAGATGCACAACCTATTTCGCCTCCTCAAATTGCTCACTGAACAGGAATGCCAAGGCCAATGGCCCATGGAGTGACCTTCAGGGACTCGACGGGGGCCAAGCACAGGGCCTACCTTAGACAAGGACCCAAGAATGAGATCGTCGTCTCGGCCGGAGCCCTCGGGAGCCCGCAGCTCCTGATGCTGAGCGGGCTGGGCCCGAAGGCCCACCTCCAGGCCCACAACATCTCGTTGGTTGTGGACCAGCCCATGGTCGGGCAAGGCATGTCCGACAACCCCATGAATGCGGTCTTCATCCCGTCGCCGAACCCGGTGGAGGTGTCGTTGATCCAGGTGGTTGGGATCACTCAGTTCGGGAGCTTCATCGAGGCCGCCAGCGGTGAGAACTTTGCCGGCGGTTCCTCGATCAAGGACTATGGCATGTTCTCTCCCAAGGTAAAGACTTCATTTACATACGCATATACGTATGCGAGTGCCGTATTGTTTTGATGGGCTAGGATGTCGGGCCAATCTTGCTGGCACCTAGGTTGGATAGGGTTCAATTAGCCAGGACAATGCGGTCTAGGACGAGGAACAATGTTTTGCGGACTCTTACATAAATTATCACTGATGCACATAATCACTTAAAATCAATAATTTTCAATAACGTGAATCTCATGCATTTTCCTTCTGTGGTAAAAAAAAAGACTAATTACTCTAAACTCAAGCGATTGTTTCTTTAACGTGGAGTTATTTAATAAATCAAAGCACATTGCTATGGTATATCATCGTAGATTGGCCAGCTCGGGACGGTGCCGCCAAAACAAAGAACTCCGGAAGCCTTAGCGAAAGCCATAGAGGACATGAACAGCCTCGACAAGGCGGCATTCCAAGGTGGATTCATCCTCGAGAAAATAACGGGGCCCATGTCCACGGGCCACTTGGAGCTCCGGAGCCGAAACCCAAAGGACAACCCCTCCGTCACTTTCAACTACTTCCAAGACCCCGAGGACCTGCGGAAATGCGTTGAGGGGATCTCCACCATCGAGAGGGTCATCGACTCCAAGGCGTTCGCTAGCTTCAAGTACGACTCCATGTCATTCGAGTCGCTGCTGAACCTGACGGTAAGCGCGCCAGTGAACCTATTGCCGAGGCACCGGAACACAACGACGTCGATTGAGCAGTTCTGCAAGGACTCGGTCATGACCATTTGGCACTACCATGGAGGGTGCCAAGTAGGGATGGTAGTGGACAGTGATTATAGAGTCTTGGGTGTGGACGCACTTCGGGTTATCGACGGTTCCACTTTTAATCACTCTCCCGGCACTAATCCTCAAGCCACGGTCATGATGCTCGGAAGGTAATAACTCATTATTACTGAAGAATTTTAATTTATAACGTCGGTGAAAAAAAAAACTATTATTTTCACAAGCGATGTCAAGTCAAATTGGCACATGCATGGATGGACGGATCTAGGATGAGTGGCCACGTGTTTAAGTCGTGCTCACGAAAAAAAGCAATTTTCCATGCATGACGATGGAGAATACTTGAAATCTAGGTTATGAACTGGTTTTTCAAAGGAGTTTTTGCATGTTTTGGTGCAGATACATGGGGGTCAAGATATTGAACGAGAGGCTCGCAAGCGAAGCGTCCTAGGAGATCATCACCAGATGGGCGCATTCAGTAGCTGCTCTCCAAGGATAGTCGAAGTGTTACGAGTAGAAAGAAGCACAATACTGTATCAGAGAGTGCAGAAAGAAGCAAGATTAGGTATCAGCTTTTAAGTTGGTGGCAGAATAATGTTTGGTATGCTATACCAAATTCTGTTCCGTACCCCTTTGAAGAGAATATGATATTGGATATGCTTCCACGGTTCCGGGTATCGCTGCCAGAATTCCACATGCAAAAGAGATGGCATTATCTTTGCCTAGCTTTTACCCCTTTCTCCCTTTCATTGTCTTGAAATGTTGCGCAGACGTAAAAGTACTCGTCACCTCCACACTTCATTGGTGGCTTTGAGCTGAGCGTTAGACGCCACTGCTGCATGGACTCAAACAAATTAACAATTTGCATGCATGCTTTATAATTCTTTCTGTGAGAGAGAGAGAGAGAGAGAGAGAGAGAGAGAGAGAGAGAGAGAGAGAGAGAAATGTCACTAGACTAGTCAATTTATATAGACCTAGCCACCACTAATGCACCTTCCTGATTGAATTCTTTTTAACGCCCAATATGTCTAGTAAATTACATGGACAATGTGTGCTATTGATAATCATACATTAAAATGTAGCTAAGGTTCTCAAGATTTAACTCCATCGCAGTTGTTTCTTAGTTTTTTACTTTTTTTACTTTTGGGATAAAGCCCATCTTGGTTCTTGAATTCGATTTGATTTTTGAAATTTAATTTTGGCCAAATTGGTGCTTATACTTTTTTTGTTTTAACCAATTTGGTTCTTTTAATTAACAACGGGTGTCCAACTCATCCCGTGGAATCCACATTTGTTGACGTGGCTATTCACGTGTAACGACCACATGAGCAAATTAGCAAAAAATTAGGAAAATAAGGAAAAAGAACAGGAGCAGAGAGAGAGAGAGAGAGAGAGAGAGAGAGAGAGAGAGAGAGAGAGAGAGAGAGAGAGTTGGGGGCGGCGTGGTTGCATTAGCGCCGGGAGTCTCGGGAACCCTTGCTGACCCTTGCTTTGTGGTGACATGCGGCAAGGCTATGATTAAGTGCGAGGGCGAGAAGGCCCTCACACAGACACCAGCAAGGATTGAGGGCGAGATCTTGATGATGTTCGTCGGGCCTTGCTGCCTGTCTCTCTCCCCATACTTCTGCTGCCATTCTCTTTCATTTTATTTTTTGCCGAGGTGGCTGTTCACATGTACAACCACGTCAACTGATGTGGGTTTCATTGAGTGAACTGGATTGCTCCACAAGCTAAAATGACCAAATTGGTCCGAACCAAAGAGTACAAGGATCAAATTTAAAGTTTAAGGATCAAATCGAACACCGAGAAAGAGCTTGGGAATCCATTTTGGCATTGTCCCTCTACTTTTCTTACATAGAGTGAAGGAAAGAGAGAGGTCTAGATCATGGGATGAAGAATATCTTTGCGATGAGAAGCATTTTCAACAAAAAAGGCTGGCATGCATGGAATGCGTAGAAAGCAGGCACTCGGCTATTTGGATATCCATGGCATATGCCATCTGAACGCAAAGCCTCTTAATAAACCCTAGAGCCTATAAATACATCTTCAAATGCCCTTCCATTACAAACCAAGAAAAGGGGAGAAAGAAAGAGTCAAAGTCAAAGCTTTTGAATGGCCGATGAACATCGGTGACTATACTAAGCAAATCAGTTTTAGGGTTTCTCTTCTTTGGCAAGACATGTCGATGATGATGATGATGGAGAAGGTGAATGCCTTCCGGCCATTAATGACTTGCCAAAGGAGAGTTGCCCTCTGACTGCTTCTGCTTAACACGACTCAAACTCGAGGGGTCTTCAAGCTTTTCGTTTATACATGGTGAGCTTCTGAAATGATGTATAATATGTGCATATATGTCGAGTTTTAGTCTTTGCTTGGCATAAATAAACTATTCTTTATTGATTTATCCATCATTACCATATATATGGTATTGACGGGATAAATCAACAAATAATACTGCCCAAGTTGAGAAGAAAACCAAAACCGCATGAAAATATTGACGTGATGTCATCCATTCAGCCACATTTCTTCATTCTCATTGCATTAGTGACCATTATACCCACATGTGCGAAATTTTTACTAATTGAATTTTGACATTAGGTTATCATGCTACATCTCTTGGTTTTTTTTTAATCATTTTCATTTACAACCAACCTGTATCTTTGTGAAGCTATTAGAATGACATCGATGTATGGTGCCTGCATAATCGCCAAGTTAGCAATGAACACTTTTAACTCGACATACCAAGAAAATCAGTCGGAAAATTCCATAGATTTGGCTTAGTGAATTATGAATCTTTATGAGACGCATGACTTAATCGGGGCTTACTTTTGTGGTCACAAACGGTCTAGTTTACTAATTCAGAGAATTGGACTGTGCTAGAGAAAGGGTACTATACTATGAATCGAACCCAATACTACTTCTGATTTTTTGCCATAAAGTATTCAAATGATAACTATCTTGTTCTTTCAAAATGTAATGATCTTTATGCAACATGGATTATTACTTTGAGTTTAGTGTTGCCTATCGATTTGGCTCAGGCAAAGCAATGCTTCTTTAATGCACGAGACAAGGTGATAAAGATCTGCCCTGTTGGGTATCACTTCGCGACTGGAAAATCTCATCCCTGAGAGCATGTCTGAAGCCTCGTTGGACGTCTACAGGCGTCGTCGCTAAACCTCGAAGTGGTCTCTGGAGACGCCAAAAGAAGTTGTCGGAAAAGATGAGATACGCGCTAATGTTTTGCAGCGACACCCGCGACGGCCTATCAAGTATCGACGGCATTCAAGGAAAATTTTTGGGTTTTTATGGATGATTTTACCCGTCGCCTATTGTCCTTTTTCAAGTAAATATTAGATAAAAGAGTCACGCTAAAGAGTCCAACGAGAGTCTATCGCATAAACTTCATGAACTAATTTAGTATCTTCCTTTTATCAAAACCATGTAATGCTGCGAGCCTATTACTTATCTTAACCCCATCTTGTATAAAAGCAAAGACTGTAAAGTAGAAACTTATTTTCACATGGTCCTTCCTTTTGAGAGCAAGATGACCACAGATTGCCACAAACTATGAACAAGAAAAATAGATCATTAGCAGAATGTTAAAGATATATATAGAAAATCTTACGATGTTTAAATAAGTTGGTCGACCGAATTACAATTGTAGCAAGTATTTCTTCATGGAAAAAATAAATTGCAGATTGTCAGTTTAACACAAGCAACACGATATTTTCTTTTGTTCTTTTTTGGATCACACGGTATTCTGAATTTTCGCTCGAGTGCCTATGGCCCCTCCGATTAACTCTGAACAAGAAACATTGTGATTCAACACCAGGGATTGCTACATTCGAAGTGAGCGTTTAACCACTTACCGACCTTGCATAGTGGTATACTTAATGAATATTGTTCGAAAGGGTTTTGATCATAATAGCATCGTTTTAATTTTGACATGGATCGATATATTGCATTTTTTTTTCGCGTAGGTAAAAATTGAGGACTTTGTTGTTTGGTAATGTGATTAAATGCTCGTGAAGACTTGAAGACCAAAGACTAGAAAGTATGTACCCAATTAATGTGACATTTGGGAGGGGGCAATGGCGATGCACAGGTAGTCAATGAAATTGACCTCGTCATAAATAGGGAAAAACAAGGCAAATATCTAGATGGATCATACTTTATATACCTATATCTATATGCAAAGGGTACCATACACTGATATGATATACGCATTACAATACCGGTTTTGCCTCAAAAGAAAAAAAAAAGAAAAGAACGTAAAGTAAAGAAAAAAGAAAATTCACAAAATTTAAAAAATGCACTACATAGAATGGCCAACTCTAATTGGGTATCTAGGTAAATATTTCCCGACCAGGAGAACCACATTGACAATTTGCAAAATTTATAATTGAATTGAATCCGGTACAATATGTTTAAAACTTTTTTGGACAATTTTTCTAATTTTTCGAATTGTGATTAGCCATTGCTCAAAAGGACACTTATCACTAAGGCGAAGCCATGTTTGTTCATAATTTCACGATTTTGTATATTGTCAAAGATTACAAAAGCTGATAATGAGATGGTTACACAAGCAAGTAAGCATTCAAGTAAATAATATGAAAAGTAAATTTCAATCGCTTCAAACGAAAGCTGGCCATTTTTTTTTGTCTGGTCTTATTCTATCCTATATTTATTTTTACAAGTCATTGTGCGTAGGTTGTGAAACCCTTCTCTCTCACTCACACATCTCCACCCTAACCCTTTTAAGAAGGCAAGGAATCGAACTCCCCACATCCTTTTTGCAAGTGTGAAGGGTGGCCATTAGGGCAACCCCTAGTAGTTGAATAACATGGCCATTACCCATTGTGAATTCCTGTCCAAATTTGATTAGAAATCTCTGGTAAGGTTGTCTTTTCACACAAAAAAAGTCAAATATTTCGCTTTCATACTTTCAAACTTTTTAATAATTAAGTCCTTATACTTTTATTTTTTCTAATCAAGTCATTTTACTTACGCAAAGTGACTAAATCGAGCCCCTTAGGCACTAGGTCCGGTTGACATGGTCGTTGGCAATGCTCAAGTGTGACGTGGCCACGTTTTGCTCAGGTAAACTCTCCCCTAGAAAATTGTACCAGAAAACAAATCATCTTCTTCCGCTCATAATCTCTCTTTTTCAGCATGGACTTAACTTTTGATCTCCAAATATATTTTCCGTATCACACTCCAGGGTCGTGCAATGTCCGCGTCAGCTTGATTTGACAATTTGTGCAAATAGGATGACCAGGGCATCAATGGCAAGTAGAGGGGCTGTTTTTCTCCTTCAAAGTAGAAAATCTTTGTACTTTTTGTACAGTAATATAGAGTAGCGCTCATGAGCAGACACGTGTGCCAAAAAAACATCGTAAACTAAGTTTATTTTTCTCGTAACTCTTATGCAAAGTGTCGTGCTACATAAATGCCTAAGTTACGAACGCCCTAGGGAACCACAGCTGGGGGCGCTCCTGCATGATTGGGTTTCACATTGATATGAATTCTTGATTATTGAGATGCTGGGGTCATTTTCAAGGAGTTGAAAAAACTTGTGGCCTGCGCAAGAGGGCCGGCCACTTCAAAAGTTCTCTTGCCTTTTTCCGTTTGTTCGGTTCCATCCACCAACCGTTCTTCCCGTGTGGCCCTGACGCGGCCTTTTTTCCAAGGGTTCGTCTTGTTTGGGGAGTACCCACCAGCCACGGCCACCTCGTTTCTCGGTCGGGTGGGCCTCGGGGCGCTTTTGGCTGTTACCTTGGAAACGCAAGACAACATATTTTGCCAACATCAAGGCGGAAAAGGAGGCTGCTTGACAATGCACTGGACGTGGAGGTTTGCGTTCCTCATTTCGCAGAGGTTGCTATTATTGCATGGTCCATTCACGACAATAATAATACGGGGCTGAGTGATCGTGATTGATCATCTAGTCCCCCGCCTATGCAGATGCATAGCATCCAAAGTGCTCATCTTCTTGGGGTGTTAAAAAGATGCCCGCGTCCGAAAGTTAACTAATTCGACTCAATGTCAGCAGAAAAGTCAAGATCAGCCATCAAGAACTGGGGAGAGAAGTAGAGCGAGCAATTATTGGGTGGGCCGGGTGTGTAAGCCATCGGTGCACATAAAGCTCCGGATGGTGCAAGTTGCATACGAACCCACTTGAATCAAGGGCTGAGGTGGGTCGGGGGTGCACATGCGCTCATTGCACCTTGGGAATTTGCTGAGCATCGGGCTGAAAGACTGCCAAGTGGACAAGAACTAGAAGCAGCTTGAAAGGCTGCCGTGTTGAAGTGGTGTCATGTGAGCAAGTTGACCTTGACTTGTTCATTAGAAAACACGCAAAAGACAGCCTGTCCAATAAGCAAAGGCCTTCGAACTTGACATTTGGGGACAAATGGAATTGATTACAGAAGCAGATAAGATGAAACGAGGAGGAGGAATGAGAGAAAACCAAAGATGATTTAATGTGGTCGGAACAGCAAGGAGCAGTATGAACTCGCCTTGCCTCAGGGAGGCCTCAGAAGCATGCTTTCTTGGTTGCTCCCCCTTTGCTGGCCTTCCAGGAGCTCTGGCCGAGAAGTCTGTGACCGGCGCCGCCGTGTTCCGGCATGACTTCCTTATTGCCACCACCTCCTCTCTCCACCCAAATTCACAATTCACTAACCACGAGTCCCTTCCTTCATTGCACGAATCGTCTTCTTTGTTTGCAAATGCATTTCCCCAATACGAACAGACGGATAAGGCCGATGAGATCCGAGCCAATGAATATCATCATCTCTCTTCGGCTAACTATGTTTGTCTTGACTACACAGGTCATGGCCTCTTCTCTTACTTGCAGCAGATCGGCCATCTTCCTGCGACTTCGATAGCCTCTTCCTCCTCTCATCCTCCGCCATCGCATTCGTCCTCGCTGGAATCGCCCTTCCTCGCGATTTCATACAAATCAGTGAACTTGAGCTCACAGATACTTCATGGTGTCCAAGAATCGGAAATCGAATCCAGAATTAGGAAAAGAATTATGGCGTTCATGAATGTTTCGGAATCTGATTATGCCATGGTTTTCACTGCTAACCAGTCATCTGCTTTTAAGCTTCTTGCAGAGTCATATTCCTTCCATTCTAATACTAATCTCCTGACAGTGTATGACCATGAAAATGAGGCAGTAGAATTGATGCTAGAGAGCGCGAGGAAGAGGGGTGCACACATCAGATCAGCTGAATTCTCGTATCCAAGGATGAGAATCTGGTCAGAAAAATTGAGGAAGATGATAATTGGTAGTAAGAGGAACAGGAGAAGAAGAGGGCTATTCGTTTTCCCGCTCCAATCAAGAATCACCGGGGCTCAATATTCGTACTCATGGATGGGAATGGCACAGGAAAGAGGTTGGCATGTTCTGCTCGATGCATCTGCATTGAGACCTAAGGACATGGATACTTTTGGCCTCTCTATCTTCAAGCCCGACTTCCTCATTTGCTCGTTCTACAAGGTTTTCGGGGACAACCCGTCTGGTTTCGCTTGCTTGTTCATCAAGAAATCGAGTGCTTCGATCCTACGGGATTCAGATGCAGCTAGAAGTATAGGGATTGTGAGTCTCTCCCCCGTCACAACATCTTTTCATCATTTTCAGGAATCTGCTCAAGAAGGCATTAGTCAGAGACCAAGTTCAGGATTATTTCAGTTGCAAAAAAATGATATTATATCTGGAATGGCGCCTAAAGAAATGCATTACGGATCTCCCGAGTTGCATTCATCTGAAGTGGACAATGTAACACCTGAGGCAGTGTCATCTACTGAGATTAAAGTAGTGTCATCTACTGAGATTGAAGAAGTAGAGACATCCTTTGATTCCGTCAGATCAAGAATTACAGAGACCAGCTTTGATGGGAGGTTGGAGATCGAGTTTCGAGGCCTTGATCATGCAGATAGATTGGGCATAATACTTATAAATTGCAGAGCAAGGTACCTGATCAACTGGCTTGTGAATGCGTTGCTGAGCCTGAAACATCCGGATTCAGACACCGAGCTACTTCCCCTGGTCATGATTTACGGGCCAAAGGTCAAATTCGAACGAGGACCGGCGGTCGCGTTCAATGTGTTTGACTGGAAAGGGGAGAAGATCGATCCCGTGCTCGTGCAAAAACTCGCCGATAGAAATAACATTTCCGTCACTTGTGGATTTCTGCAACATATATGGTTTGCGGACAAGGATAAGGAGTGGGAGAGGACGTTGGAGACTAGAACAAGTGTGGCGAAAGGGACGGAATCAAGAAGGAAGAGGGACGACCGCCGCGGTATATCGGTCGTCACGGCTTCACTCGGTTTCTTGACCAATTTCGAGGATGTGTATAAGCTGTGGGCATTCGTTTCGAGGTTCTTGGACGCGGATTTCGTCGAGAAAGAGAGGTGGAGATACACGGCCCTGAACCAACAGACGGTCGAAGTGTGAAATCAGAGTTCTGTCCGAATCTTCTCCAACTCTTGGAAACATTTTTTGTTCTTCATTCTTCCATTCTTTGATTCATCATTCCTCCTGAGCATATGCTTTGTAGGCAGCCAGGTCTGATTTGTTGATCTATAAACTTGTACTTTGAAGAACTTTTCTGTCATAACATATAAATTAATCCGCCAATATGTTACATTAATTTTCCTATTTTAGAATTTTATTACCGTCATTGTAAGAGTTGATGAACACATTCACTGTTTTCTTTTTGTCAATAAAAGCCATGTCGGGTTCACGAAATGAATATGGATTCTAAATTTAGTCAGGTTCACTGATATTGCTACTCGAAATTTCGATTCTCTGCTTAATTCCAATTTCCAACTAACCCTTAGGACACAGTGTTCGAATTACACCATATGAGTTGTATAACACATTGATGGAATCCATTAAAGGAATTACGCGACACCATCGATTCAAATTCTTATGGCAGATTGCTATTAGCTGAGAGTTACGGATGAAATTTAGCACTCCAAGCCAAATTTTGCAGCGGGGGGCTGATCGGCCAATTTAAAGTTGTCCAAGCCCATACAAAGTCGGGTCCAAAGAAACAAAAAAGCAAAGACATAAACAAGCACTCTCCCAAAAGACAAAGGGATGTGCTTGACAATCATTACATCTCATTTTAAGGCAAAGAATTGTAAGAATGAATTTCCATCTTCTTCATCATCCTCTAACTTTAGAATTATTATTTTCTCAACCTCGCTTTTCCTATATATATATGTTCTATTTGTGATTCAACTTTAATCTCGATCCCCGACATATATGTTAACAAGAAAGGACGAATTTGATCAACAATGTATTTGATTAAAATCGCGAGGAGTAATCGGTACAGACTTTTGAGAAAAAGTAAATATGAAGTTTTTTTTAATTTCTGAATAATATTTTTGTTCGTTGATATGAATTGTTGTTTTCCTATGCTACCTCCCACCAAGCAAAAATTAAATTGTTTGGTTCGTGTGCATAAAAAATCATTGATCTAAAAGGTGGCGCTTGTGGCCTCAAAGTCGAAGTTACTTTAAACTAGTTCCTTAGCCATCACTTCTAGCAAAAAAAAAGTTCCTTAGCCATCACTTTGCGCAGGCACGTCTATTTGCATATTTTTGTATATTTACTAAGCCAATTAAATAAGGTGTAATTGTAAGATAAAAGATGCTATTTATTTAATTATCATATATATTTTTCTAGAAGAATATCATGCCCTATGGAGGTCTAAGACTAACGTGTGGCAAAAAAGACGTAAACACCCAGGACACAAAATAGAGAAAAAAAAAGTGATCTCTAGCATACAATGATGGAAGCTATTGTTGAAATCAGACTATTCAAAAAGTAGAAAATAGATTTTAAAAAATAAAATTGCTCTATGTTTTAAATAAGTTGTAATTAATCTTATTTTAATTTAACGTATTTGATTGTAAGTTTGAATTTTTTTTTTGTAATAGAAAGGGAACGATGAGTTATTTATTCCATTAAATTATTTCATAGTCAAAAGAAACAAATTGAATAAATTGTGTTATAACGAATGAAATTAGTCAACAAAAAAAATGAATGAAATTACTAGAACGAAATGACTTATGCTTTAATCAACCATGGTATATTTACAAATAACATGTAACTTTAAAGTGGAGCTTATTCAGTTAATGCTATTACTTAACTATAAATAAATGAACTTTTAAATTTCACTTTGATAAACATACGTTGCACGTTTTTCATAAAGTGAAATTTATTTGTGTAATAAGATAATATATACTAAAAATAAAAAAATTTAAGCTGAATGAATTTTTAAGTAAGTGAGATTTATTATGTAACCCACATTTGCTATCCTCGTTATATTGTTGCAAGACCATATGATCTGGTAATTGGGAAACATGATGTCAATTTTTCTGCTGTGTGACAAAAGCGAAGGTCTAGTCGCGGTCACGATATGCCGTTGGATAGCAATTTGTCAAATCTTCGAAATAAATTTACTTCGGGGCACTATTCTACGTTGCTTTTAGAGGAGAGTCTATGGAAAACTTACAAGGTTCGATGTCTAATTCTTAAAGCAATCAATTCACACAAAACCCAAAAGTCAAAGTGACAGAAAATCATCCTCGTTGCTTAGAAACATTCGAAAGGTATGTCACTATGTCGTGCTTTAGCATGTTAAAAAAGATTGACATC
The DNA here is from genome assembly GCA_031216285.1 of Syzygium syzygioides. Lineage (NCBI taxonomy): Eukaryota > Viridiplantae > Streptophyta > Magnoliopsida > Myrtales > Myrtaceae > Syzygium > Syzygium syzygioides. The sequence goes on along the minus strand of CM062246.1, from coordinate 5,818,668 downwards.
TTCTCAACTTACATGATAAGTTGCGGAGTATTGTACTTTAGCATAGCCTCTACAGCCGTCGAAACATCTCCCATATATAGTCATACTAAATCATGTCAGGTCGTCGGTCTCATAGCAAAGGTGGTCAATAACAACTTAACCCGAGAAAAACAGAGCATTCTGAGTTCAAATCTTTCTAATTCCCATTTGCATGTCCAATTAAATATGTCCACTAATACTAGACAAAAAGATTAGACTAAGCGTAAGGTGGACTAATAGAATATTTAAATATTAAATTACGCATTCATTTAATAACTTTAGCTTTTAAAACAATTAATAATGATCCCATAAAATTTCATCGGCACGATGCTCTCAAGCATATCATCATAGATGTCCATATACCGACTACATAGAGAAGAATTCAATCATATTTGTTACTCGATTATTGATCGATAGACACCCATGTGGGTTTTTTTTTTTAAACACCCACGTCGGGTTAAACGATACACAGCGAATTTCTTTTTCGTGAATTAGGTTTTAACGGAGGTTAGATGCTCAATCGGGGTTTGAATCACTTGTCTTGTCCCTCATTTATGTGAATCTGTAAAACTAACTATGATGGTGTGTTAGGTGATGCTCCACGCGTGAGCATCTTTGAATCGCAATTGCTTAATCTCGTGTCACTAAATACATACCTCAAAGGCACAGTGGTAATGTCTTCTGATGTTGTAAAAAAAAAAAAACTCTATATTTATAACATTAGATATGACAAGCGAATATTCAATCTCATGTATAGTAAAAAGATTGGCATAGCCAATTAGTTACGTCTCATTTTATAGTTTATTATCTATTTATATGTTCATTAGGCTAGACACATGAAATGTGAGCGGAAAGTCAAAAGCATTGTGCTTACGTATATTCCTCGGATAATTTTTTACATATATATATACACTAAATTTATTCAGTATTTCTTGTTATAACCGTAGTCTAGTCTAGTGTGCGTAATTTTCTACGTGTCCTTTTTTTTTGGCTAAAATTTTTTTCTAGGTGTCTTTTATTGACTAAACTAATGCCCCCACCAACCACTATTGTTGCCGCAGTCGAAATTGGTCGTCTGGCAATTAAAATAGTGTTATAAGATATTCATTCTTATGAAAGAGTTTGGTGCTCCGTGGATCAAATGTCTTAGCCTCTTAGGTGGCGCATCGGTTAGCAAGTAAAGTCCGATCGGACGATGTTCGGGCAATTGATTTGTTAAATTCGACGCCGATCGAATTGCCGAGAGAGAGTTGGTTGGCCCGTTGTTCGTTATGCAATTTGATCTTCCTCTTTGACCGGCTTTGAATTGCGCGCTGCTCTAGGGATGACGAGAAACCGATCCCGATACATTAGCGACAGTTATTCCCCGGTCGATGGATATTTCTTAACATGGTCTTTAATTTCTACGCACGGTTCGAGTCAATCGATCATCACCACGTGTCATGCGCTTCGCCGGAAAGCTGCCTACCGGAAACTCATCGTCGATGAGCACACGACGCTCGGCTTACATGATCGACGGGCTTACCAGACATCCCATCATCGATGGACCTTATGGATCGCGTGTATTACGTGCATCGTCACATCTGGCAAATTCTCACAAAGTCTCTCTCTGCAATGGCATGTCGATGCGTATAAATATGCCAGAGCGCCTACGTTCCTGCCCTCACCTGTCACTTGCTCTCTCTCTCTCTCTACAACTTCCCTGGTTTCTGTCTCCTCCCCTGTTCAGGAGTTACGTTCGAGGTTGGAGGAGGAGGAGGAGGAGGAGGAGAGCGACGTTTCGTCGTCCTCTGTTTCCTGTGTCTCCTCGTTCTCCGCTTCGAGCTTCTTCGCGTCTCGAGCGATAGTTTCTCGTTCGTTCGAGGCGCGGAAATGGCGAAGAACGTGGGGATTCTCGCCATGGAGATCTACTTCCCTCCTACTTGCGTGCAGCAGGTGCGTTTCCCCCGCTCCGCTCTGTCCCCATCGTGGCGGTATCGTTCTCAATGCCCGAGAGAAAACGGAGGAAAAGATCTTTCGGAATCTGAGTGTGGCTCTGAACCGGAGCGCTAAGTTCGTCACGCGATGGAAAAATTGTCTGTAGTGTATGGTGATCCGAGTGGCTGGCTTTGACGAGCGTTGATCCCATGGCATTCGGTGATGGAGCCCGCAGAGTCGCTTAGACGATGGATTCAATACTTTGCTGATGGAGTCGGCATCTGCATTTCATTTACTTCCGTAATTGCTATGACGAATCTCCTCATCCGAAATAAATATCCGCTTGGACTGTCTCGTGATGCTAAGGGAGCTTTTAGGTGGGGCCGTGTCGGTTGCTCTTCGACGACGATCCTTTCTTTTGAGTGGGTTCGAAGCTGATCGTTGTGAATTTACGCAGCTCTACGTCCATAACAACATCTGCCATTGTATCTGAATTGTTAACCCAGTTTCTCATTTCTGCGTGAATAGGAAGCCCTGGAGGTTCATGATGGAGTAAGCAAAGGGAAGTACACTATTGGGCTAGGACAGGACTGCCTAGCCTTTTGCACGGAGGTTGAAGACGTCATCTCAATGAGGTCTTCCTCACCATGATTTCGCCTCTCATTTGGCATGTTAAGTTTGCCACTCATTTGCCTATGCGGACATGACAATTTACTTAAATCTTGATTATTCAGTTTGACAGCCGTGACTTCCCTTTTAGAGAAATATGGAATTGATCCAAAACAAATCGGTCATCTGGAGGTAGGCAGTGAGACTGTCATTGATAAGAGCAAGTCCATCAAAACCTTCCTCATGCCAATCTTTGAGGTATACTCCCACATATTTTGGAGTCTAGTAATTGTTGTGGCAAGTGGTGCATTAGGGTTGTTGCCAAGAAAATGACGCATATTTCCGGGGGACTTTTTTTGGGCTATTCTACCGAATTGCGTCAAGAGAAATGATAGCTTTGGTTAATTTTTGTGTGTAAAACGAACAGGAAAGTGGAAATACTGATGTCGAAGGCGTTGATTCAACTAATGCATGCTATGGGGGAACTGCAGCTTTGTTCAACTGTGTCAACTGGGTGGAGAGTAGTTCATGGGATGGACGCTATGGGCTTGTTGTATGCACTGATAGTGCGGTATGGATTCTTATTAGTATTTCACTGTTACCTCAAGTTATCTCTAATTCCTTGGCCAAAGCGCATACGTATATGTTTGTCCGAGTCTACTCATGTATGTATATCTGTCTATGTTCGTAGCTACTCATGCTGAATGGATGTTTTTGTAAATCCATTCCCCATATAAATTGTCAATTTACCTTTTTTACTTCTTTTTGTGGTCAACAAAGGTGAGGAATATCAGTTTGAAAGCACCTTTTCGGCTGCACTCAGATGGTCTTTAATAGTGTCTTCGATCGTATCATGTACAGTTTGTATGCTGGAGTACCCATCTTGTTGATTTATTGCGAGAGATTTCCTTTATCAGATGTATGCTGAAGGGACGGCTCGTCCTACAGGAGGAGCTGCTGCCATTGCAATGCTCATAGGTCCTGATGCACCGGCCGTTTTTGAAAGCAAATTTAGGGGGAGTCACATGTCTCATGCCTATGACTTTTACAAGCCTAATCTTGCCAGTGAATATCCGGTAACTGTCCTTGTACATTACATTCTTAATTAGTCAAATGATTTCTCCCTGCGTTCAATACTTGTCTTAGATTCTTTTCTGCATCCAAATGTGCGGCTGTATATAAACACTTTACAGCAAGTATTGCAGATAATTGCTAAATGTATAGTCGATAGAAGTCTCCAAGAGTATTGCAACAAATTGAATGAAGGGATTTTCTTTTGGTGCTATTTCTGCCATATTCAGCTTGATAAATTCGAACTTTCTGAAGATGGTAAAATGCACCTTGAAAGTTTTCTAGAATTTGAACAGTTATAAAGAACAGAGAATATATAATTAAGGAAGTGTCTCCGATCTCTCATCTTTAATTCATTTTGACTTTAGCTTCTTATGGAATAAAATTTTGGGTATTAGCGAAGTCCTTTACCGAAAATGGTCGAATAATATACATATTGTAGGATGAGGAAGAGTGATTTGTTTTTCAAAGGGATCTGTGATGACAATAAATCTGTCAAAAAGATTTTGGGTTGAGAAATGGAAATATGAAGAAAAAAAATTTCTTTATCAAGAGGGACAGTTGAGTCTGTTAGTGCAATTGCGAAATAATTCAAAGTATTTCTGTTTCACCAAGACCAAAAATTAGTTCAATAGATTAGTCAAAAACATCTGGAAAAACAGTTAAGATAATGCTTGTGATGCTAGTGGGTTTTCAGCAATCAAGCCCTTATGACATGTATAATTCAGCAGAGCAAGATGTCATACCTAGTGTTATCAGAAACCTTCGTCAACCAAGTGTGTTGACGTCAAACCAAGTACCTCAAAGTCGTGGTGGACCTAGCTTGATGAAGTTCAATGCTGCTCTCTTAGCGTAAACCTGATAGCTATTTGGTTGCTGACAACAAAAATAAATGCACTTGGCTTTTTTCACTACGTAGTATTTGGTATAGACTAGATGGTTCCTTCCTACAATATTGTGCTCCGATTAGTCCTGAATTCTCTGTGATATCTATTTGCTTACCCTGTTTCTTGAATGTATTCTAGGTTGTTGATGGGAAGCTATCACAAACATGCTATCTGATGGCTCTTGACTCCTGCTATAAACATTTTTGTCACAAGTAAGTTGCTATCAATATGCTAGATGCCTTTTACTCCCTATTATGTTTAAGAATCTTACATGCTTTCTACATTCTTGCGCTTTGGTTTTCCATAGATATGAGAAGTTAGAAGCAAAACAATTCTCAATATCTGATGCCGCCTATTTCATTTTCCACTCTCCTTATAACAAGGTGCCATTTTCGCCTCATCTCAACTCTCAAGCAACTACTTATTTCAGTTTTCTTCAACTTCACTAAATCTAAAACATACTACCAACTGCAGCTTGTACAGAAAAGCTTTGCTCGTTTAGTATTCAATGACTACTTGAGGAATGCCAGGTTTTATGTTCTTCCTGCTTTACAGCTTTAAAAACTTCTCTAACATATATACTTTGACTCGATGATTCATTTTACTTCCATTTGACGGGCAGCTCTGTAGATGAATTTTCCAAAGAAAAGCTGGCTCCTTTTTCAAGCTTATCTGGCGATGAAAGCTATTCAAGCCGTGATCTTGAGAAGGTCATTCTAAAGCCTACATCCAAACACAATAAAGGGATGAAACTTGTGGCTCATAGTGTTGTTTTTCCCCCTCATTTTAGGTATCCCAACAAGTTGCAAAGCCCTTGTATGATGAAAAAGTGCAACCAACCACTTTGATACCAAAACAAGTTGGCAACATGTACACTGCATCTCTCTATGCCGCATTTTTTTCTCTTATTCACAACAAGCATGCCACACTGGTAAAAGTTTTTGGCCATATTTTACTGAATGGTTCTTGCACCTAACATCTGGATCTTGCATCTCAAGTTTATGTTCTTCAATGTCTGTAGGGAGGCAAACGCGTCATATTGTTCTCATATTGAAGTGGTTTAACTGCTACAATGTTCTCATTGCGACTTCGTGATGGCCAAAATCCCTTCAGCCTCTCTAATATGGCAGCTGTTGTGGATGTCGAGAAGAAGTTGAAGTCAAGGCATGAGGTACTTCTCATACTCCACTAACACGCATAATTTTTAATGGTAGAAATCTCATGCTACTTCAATGTGCTTGAACCCAGTCTTTGGAAGTATGCATACGCTGCAGCAGTTAAGACGTCTCTGTAAATGTCCGCCTGTGATCACCTAACACTTTTGTAAATTTCAGCTTGCTCAACTGTTTTGCTTTTGTGTCAACTGCTAAGTGTCCAGTGGTATTAGTATTCAATTTACTATAGTCTGAGGACAAGAAAATCTAATCATCTTGCGATGAGAAAACTAGAGCGAACTGTCACCTTACCACTGATTAGGTGGATGATGAACTAATGATGAAATGTGCTTTCTTACAGTTCCCTCCTGAAAAATTTGTCGAGACCATGAAGCTTATGGAGCATAGATATGGGGCTAAGGACTTCACGACAAGCAAGGACTGTACTCTCCTATCTCCCGGTACATACTATCTCACTGAAGTCGACTCCATGTACAGGAGATTCTACGCCAAGAAAACCAAGGACGGTAGTTGCGAGAAAAGTTTGGCTGGTCACTGAAATGAATAAGATAATTCCTGTAAAAGCACAAATTTGGATTTTCACTTTTTCGAGTTTGGCACTTTCGGGAAGCAACACTATCTTCCCTGTTTCTGTAACACCATTTAGCCAGCTCGTGTTCTGCGCAGTAGTATGTCCAGATGTTTTTCTCTGTTTAATTTAATAGTTATTGCTGGAAGTATTCTGATGAGTATCTGTCAATGTTTTTACTCGTCTCCAACGTAGAGTTCTTCATTCACTTACTCAAAGAGAGTTTGATTGTATTATTGGAGCCATTTCCTTTGGGAATTGAAGCTGGGAAGATCTGGTTTGTGTGAACTATTACTGGTTAGAGTGCAGTAAATTCTTTCCATATTGCTGTCTAATTGCTCTTAAAATGTCATTTGTGCAACTTCCACACTCTCTATTGTCAGTCCCTGAGACGAGAAATCTCTCTCTCTCTCTCTCTCTCTCTCTCTCTCTCTCTCTCTCTCTCTCTTGTTCACTCAAGAAAAAAAGTCCTCTTGGTGAGTCAAGTAATAGAACTTGCGCGCTCTGTAAAGTATTCGACGTCTGTACCACCCCCAACGTCACTATCCTGTTCGTGGCATGCATCGTTAGGGCTTGCCAAATTTACTAGCGAACGCTTTGAAGTACAAAAAGGGGACCGCCAAAGATGGTTTCACATCAGGGAGCCTATCGTTTGCGGAAGTGTTGCATCTTCCAATCTTCTGGAATAACCTTAGTGGCCAAGCGTCACCAGACATGTTTATTGGCTGAAAATGAGGTGTGCTCAGTTGATGGATATCATTTTCACTCGCGATAATGCAGCATTAGCTCATTTTAACGCCATTCCAATCGGTTTGTCTGATGTTGCTGCTCTTTATGGTATGTAAAGTAAAAGACGATTGGCTCTCTCGAGGCTTCTATCTCCATTGGGTAAGCTCGTTCCCACGAGGGACTAAAGTCGCTATGCTCAGACAGACCATTCACGACCATCTCTTTGTATTAACAAGAATCATAGATTTTTGCAGTGAACGAGGGCATTTTACCACACTAATCCGGAAACATCTCCTCAGACACCATTCTAGGACTCGGATTTAGTTTGAGACTCGAGCGACATTGATCACAACAAACTATCAATCATATGCTTCCATTTGCAGAGAGTTTATCAGATACTAACATACCCCTGTATGCCTACATAGTACATCATAGTACATGCATACTTCAAATCATATTATATGAGACAGAAAGAGATTAAAACAATTGGGCTGATTTCTTCTGGGGCAACTCGGGAAGTGCCTTCATATTCAGAAGTTGCACGACGTCTTCAATGGAAACCCTGCAATTCGCTTCATTCAAAGTGCAGACCAGACCAATGTCCAAGGCGCGAAGAGCTTGTTCCCTGACTCCTCCCAACCCCATCCGCTCGTCCACTACTTTGTCCTTCTCTCCTCTCTCGTGCATGCTCCATGTAAATTAAATTCTAGAACTCCCGTCTCCTCTTTCTAACCCACGCTCACAGTTCTCTTCCCGGCAACGATCTCTAGTACCATCATCCCGAAGCCGAACACATCCTTTCTCTTACCGATGAATGCATTCTCGCCTCTGTTTGACTTGGCCACGATGGTAAGTAATGCATAATCCACCAGAACGGCTCCATAGCTAATGTCGAGAAACATGCTGCTCGTCCTCAAATTTCCATGAATGGTGCCCTTAGAATGAAGAAAACTTAATGCTTTCGCTATATCTTCAATGAGATTGAACCTGCAAGTCCAGGGAAGGACACTGAGTCAGAAAAGCCATTTGTCGAGGCTCCCATTCTGGAAACAATCGTAGACGACGATCATCTCCTTACTGTTGTAACACCACCCTTTGATAGGAGCCAGATTAGGATGGCAAAATTGGTTGAAGCCATTAATTCTTTTCATTATTCAGGCGTGAATGCTCGATGCAATGGTCTGACTCTCGAAATGCTGCGAGAATCGCTTAACTGCAATATGACGGCCATTGCGAAGAGTTCCTCTATATAGGATGCCTTTCGGATCGTGAAGGGGTAAGGCTTGCTAGGTGGTGTCGGCCTCCACTTGATATCGGGAAAACTATAAGAAGGTGAGCTCTTTTGGGGGTTGCTTTTGGAATAGAGGTGTTTCGCCGGTTTGTCATTCCGTTGAAAAATCTTTCACCGAACGCAGCGTTTCGGATTTTATTAAAGGAGACCAGGGTCTTGAGTCAAGCTTGGATAGAGAATGTCAATTGCGTTTATTAATCTAGTTTAGATCTTACACCTTGACTTGATATGATGTCGAGCTCGACAATACTAACCATGAAATGACAGCTTGCAAATGTTAAAATTAAGCTATACCGGAATTTAATCAACGACACAACTTCAAAGTACGTCAGAATTTAATCAATGACGTAACTTGAATGAATATGGCTGGAATCTAATCGACAGCTATATACTAAACACAGCGCCGGAATTTAATCGACGACACTGAACTAGTAGCTCAATACTGTAATTTAATCAACAATACTGAACCTGATAAAGACCCTTGTTGGAATTGAATCTACGACACAGAATCTGGGAATTAAGACTAACACTATTCCTAATATGCTCAAAGATAAATGCTAAAAAAAGGATGTGTTGTGTTATTGAAGAAGGTCCCTTCTATGTTGGAAGTCATTGAGTATTTAGAGAGCAGCTTGACAACCGTTTCTTAAAAGTCGTTTTCCACTTCCTTATGTCTCATGCTTCAACTGTTTCCTGACTTGTTGGTATCGCTTATGCTCCTTGGGCATCACGTAATAGCTAATTTTCTTCCATGTGTCATTCTATTTCTTGTTATTCTTGATGCCCACAGTCGTGTCTTTCCTTTTTGACACGTGTAAATGAATTTTTCACCATGTATCACCATGATTTTGCACAAAATTTGCGATTCTGAACTTTGTCGACGTCACGTGCAAAGCTCGTGATCTGGGACTCGTCGACGTTACGTGCAAGGCTCAGATTAGCTGACATCATGTGCAAAGCTCGTGATCTGAGACTCATCTACGTTACGTGCAAGGCTTAGATTTGTCGGCATCACGTGCAAAACTTGTGATTTTAAACTTGCCGACACCTTTATGATGTGTTCTGTCGACAACTGCCTCTGGGCCTAACTTACGGCCTTTCTCATATTTTTTGTCATGTGGGCCGTATTTTATATCTTTTGTAACTTGCGGATGGCCCATTCCCATTAAAGGTAATTTTGGGTGTCAACAAAAGGACTACAAGAGCTAGTGTGCATAGCCCAACCACAGGGACAAAAATCAGAAAGCTGCTCGGTGCCCTTGAGTTAGGGACTTTAGAGTACTTGGAAACTTGGTGGATGAGGTTTCTTTTGCAAGTTCTTTCGCTAGGAATTTGAGGAAAGGCTTCGATTGCAGAAGAGAAGTTCCATGATAGAACGCTGTGAATTTGTGTTGATTTGGCTGTGGAGGCGAGAATCCAACAAACATAAATTCGTTGAGAAAACCCGAGAGATCCAGAGGCGATGATTATATGGTTAGGTTCGGCACGTGACCATTATTGGCTCCGAGATAAACATCAATCCATTTCCGACTACCGTCATAATTAATCCATGCTCGATGAACAGAATCATCATGGAGGGCAACCGCGGTTTCCGATAGATTGGCCGTTTTCATGGAAACAATGGTTCCAAGGTTGATTCTGACATGATCATCGTTAGGATCGCCAAACTCTATGTCGTGGCTGATATCAAACTCGATTGCAAAAATCTTGTAGTGGTCGCCTGTGTCATTAAGTAAGCCGAACCAGGGTCTGGCTGTCCCTACAGTGAACTCATCAGGAACCAAGACAAGTGCTAAGCTGCTCCCGCCTTGATCACGGCTTGAGGATGACTCATCAGTAGCATTGGATGTGAACATGGTGGCTGTGAAGTGAAAGGAGAAAGTGGTTTTGGAGGAAGCTAGGGTCTTGGTTACAGGTTCAAACAGACGAATGGGACAGTTATAAACGGCTCTACCTGCTTGATAACTACGGTTAGCGGCTGGTGATGGGTCAGGAATTTGGATAATACCGTTGTCATCTGATATTGTTGCGCTCCCCGGGAGCTTGATGTCGGGAGTACTACTTGGGTTTAATCTAGGATGGAACGTAGAGAAGCAGAGGTCCTTCCTTACAGTTAGTGATGTTCCAAAATGATGGTGATTGTGGTGGATTTTGTGTGCTGCAAGTTGGTTGTTCATTGAGAGAAGGAAATACAAAGTTGCGAAGATCGCCGAAGACACAGAAAATGAGCACCAATCCATCTTGTGCGGCTACTAATTAAGGGGTAGGTGATTGCTTATATATTAGTGCATTTTGCTGGCTATTTGAAAAAAAAAAACAAATTGATCAAGAACAGTAATTATATGATAATATAAGATGACTTTATATCGGTCATTAATCCCTTAGCCCATGCAACCATTAGCAGCTAAAAGTAGAAACCATGCTGTCAAAACTCAAAACAGCGCTTAAAGTGTTGAACTTCTTATACATCCATTATTGTCTGAACCACTCAGTACTATCATATAGAAAATCTTGGGAATCTCAAGTTTCAACTCCTTAATAAATGCCCTAAAAAGGTCCCTATGAACATTATCTTCCGCATAGCGACCAAAAAGAAAACATCATCTTCCGCATGTACATTTCACTCGTTGATTGGTTGAGAAAAGAGCGGGTTGCAGAGAAAACTAGAAGGATAATATTTTTTTTTTTTTGGTAAAGTACTAGAAGGATAATATTTCATGCTCAGTTATTCCCACAGGAGAGGAATGCTGGCAATCTTAGTGCAAGAGCCTCAGTGATTATGTAAGAGTTGGCTGAGACTCCCAAGTTGTAGTTTTTAAAGCATATGCAGGTACAGGAGAGCCAAAATGGCTCCGGCGGCTGACCTAACTCCCTAAGAAGCAAGATTATTTTAATTAAAAATGTGTCTTGAGACCTTCAAGCAAGTAACCTTCCATGTTTCATTGTATGCTGTACCGTGACAAAGTTGAACAATTTAAGCTCGTCATTCTTTCGTGTGAAGAATTAATCACGGTGAACTGGTAAGGGACTGTAGTTTCTCATCGACCTTGAATAATGGCATGACAAAAGCTATGTTGAGTATGCAATTCCATATTGAGGTATAGCCAATTACAATTCAGAGAACTTGTGTTCCATGATTCGGTTCGTATGGCTTCCCAATGCAGGTTCAACATGCTTCCTTGTCTGCAAATGATCAAGTCTATTGGATGGAGCCCTGCAATAACTTCTCTGCGATCAGTGTAAAGAAAATCTGAAAAGCCGGATAACTACTAATAAGAGAAGTTCCTTGCATCATTTGAGCAGGTTCCTAAAATGGAACAGACACCATTGGATATGCTTCACTGTCACGGATGTCTTTCTATCTGCAACAAAGCCTTATCGTTTGTTATAATATGAAAGTGGAATGGTTTGCCTTCTTATATCAGTGACATCAGCTCCAAGAGATCATTCTCAGTAGACAGCAAGTTGCTCAATGAAGCATTAACGAAGCTGGATTTTACTTTTTGCAGGATATTTAACTCACCTTAGCCGCTTTCATTCTTAATTTGCATTTTCTATAGCATGACTTGTGAAAACAGTTGTTTCTTGGCTGGTTATATGATTTCTATCCGTGGGTAACTCTCTTTTGGTACTCTTAGTGCAGTTTACTTTTCGTTTATGATCCTGATTGATCTTCCTTTCTCCCAATTTTCTCGTCTTCATTTGATGTTCCAAAGGGTTACCCTTTTTATACTAGAATGATGGAGCATTAACTTTTAAAAAGCGTTTTATCTTGCACGAAAATGGAAAAAAGGCGCACTAAAATTTGTGTTTCAGGGTGTCGGAAGGGACCAGAAGCTGGTGGACAACAAGAATTAACAATTTCGATCGCATATCTCGAGTCTTCGTCACTTCTATTTTGATTCAATCAATTAACCCCATATTGTGCTTCACACCTCATCTTCACAATACTTCAACTTCGGAGGTGCCGAAGAAATACTGGTTTATCTGATTTTTCCTATTTGATTATACAGAGAAAGGTTTAAAGACATTGTTAGAACTAGCAAAGCTAGAAGAAACAGGAGGGTACTTTTGTTATGAGGCTGCTATGACACACTCAGAAGTTTTCTTTCATACTGAGCAGAAAACAGATATAGGTTCTGATTAACCAGAACAAGAGTAACTGGGTAATCTCTGAACTGCTTAGTTTCTGATCTAGAATTGACTGAGATGTCAGACCATGGAAAACGATAGAAAAAACAGTCATTCCAATTCAAACTTGTGGTTAAAAGAAATTCTGCTAACTTTGGGAGATAAACATACTCTGTTTTAAGTATTAGCAATTGGTATGACCAGGGGAGCCTATCTAACCTCAGCCCAGAGTTCATATCGCACACAAGATTTCACAGGGCCTGTCTAGGGACTTCAGGATTGATATGCAGCTTAAGTACCCCCGCCTTTATCATTTTGTTCTCCTATGAGGGAAACGGGAGATTTTGCTGTGATACAACTATTTATAGACGGCGAGAGTGATCGTCTAAGTCAAAAACTTCATTTTGGCCATAGCCTAGTCACTAGTGGCAGTTGCAATGGGGCTTCCTTCCCTTGGAGCTGGACAAGTTGCATAAAAAAAAAACAAAAAGAACATATACAGAGCAGATCTAATCCACAAGAAGAAAATACATGTGGAGAGCACACTATCAATGACATTAGCAGTTTGAGATAACCTGAGTGTGATGTTTCAAAGATGATCTTTGGTTTGCAATGAATAGCAGCTGCAATTTTGGGTAATGAAATCCCTTTCGTTGCATAGGAAAAAGGTAAAAAAAAACCCCCACAAGAAAGTCCTCGAATACCCAGTTGTCGATGGCGCGAGCTTCACCGATCATTTAGCAGACCGAGACATGCTGAGTACCCAAGTTCTGTAGAACCACCAAAGAGCACAGGGTCCAAATCTGCTTTAACCCCTCAATGTTGGAGCACAAAGCCTAGGACCTTCAAAATAGGTGAACTTTCTTCATTCTCTAGTGTGGCACCATATACATTCGTCCATTTGATGTTACTCGATGATTGTCCCCAATCCTCAAGAAAGACCATCTGGGTGCTCTTTAAGGTGGGCAAAATTCGATGAACGAATGCGGCAGGAAATACTCTTGTGCTCTGTTTTGAGAGAGAGAGAGAGAGAGCATGAGAAAGACGGCAACAGCTTAAAAGAAGAGTCTTTCTTGCCAACAGCGATTGGTGAAGAAGGCCTACTACCCTCTTCAACGCAAGAATCTGCCCATGATAGTTTTATCCGCTCTTTTCCCCTCTCCTCTTTCACAATTAACCCTGATCGTCTCTTTGTCCCTCGCCTCTCGCGCACGCCTCCAGCCTCGCTCGACGCCGGCCGACGGTAATCGCTTCCGACGGCAAGTGGGCGGAAGACGGCTGTCGGCGCGTGGGGAACCCTCTCGTACCCGCAGGCAAGTCTCCTCCTCCTCCTCCGCCTCATTTCTGGCGAACAGTTTGTTCACAGTACATGAATTGTAAGAGAGCCTGTCGATTCGGGGACATCTTTTCTCTTCTTGAAATCGGCGAGCGGTTCCGCTGGACCGCCCGGGGAACCGGACCGGACCGGAGCGGACCGGGAACTGATCACGCCTAGGCGGAAAATGTCGTCTTTGACGGAAGTAAGGAATGAAGAATCCTCTTCAAAAAGGGTTAAAGATAACCTCGGTGAAGAAACCTTGAATTTCAGGACTTTTCGAGCGTGAGTGCTTGCCGGGGAAAGTTCGAGCTCGTTGGGAAGTCTCTGTGCGTGTCTGATTCAACAATTTGGCTGAAAGTAAAGAAGAATTTCGGAGCTAGTTCATACCAGGGGCTATGGCGAAACAAGCAAATACCCTCTTTCTTGAGGACTGGTTGAGAAGCAACAGCGGCGGCGGCAGCGGCGGCGGCAGTATCGGCAACACCGGAAACGCTACTTCCCCATCATCTGCTCGAGCAATAATCCAAGCATGGGCTGAGCTCAGAGATTGTCTTCAGCACCAGTCTTTTCAACCCCACCACCTCCAAACGCTGAAGACTCTCCTCAACTCCCAAGCCTCCCTCCATGTTGCAGACCCTCAAGCCAAGCTTTTGATCTCCATCCTCTCTTCTCCGGACTTCTGTCCTCCTCGGGAATCGCGTCCCATGTTTCTCAGGCTCCTCTATGTCTGGGTAAGGAAGTCCTTCAGACCCAATCCCGCGCTTGTTGATTCTGCTGTGGAGGTTGTGTGTGGAATTGTTGTTTCGGCTAGGTTGGATTCCGACTGGGGTCGTTTGGTGTTCTCTGAGGGTGTTCTTGTTCTGGGTGCTTTCTCTGCTGTGCCTGCTGCCTCCGATGCCTCTAAAGTTCTGTGCTTGGAGTCTATTTGCAGGCTGTTGGAACAATGTGGTGCATTGATGAGGTTGTCTGAAGGAGTCATAGCGAGTGTCCTTGCAGGAATTGGATATGCTCTATCTTGTCCTGTCAATGTTCATTACGATAAATTTGTGAGCTTTTCGTTGGGCGTTTGGGGAAGCGAGGATGGACCTGAGAGTAGTATTCCAAATGGACTTATGATCCTGCATTTGATTGAATGGGTGATCTCGGGATATATCAATTCTCGTTCTTTCGAAAAGATTAGAGTTTTTTCGCAGATTGCTCTGGAAAATTCAGAGGAGAAGTATGTTCCTTATGCTCTTTCAATGGCTGCTGGTGGAGTATTAAGAGCTTCCAATAGACTTGCATGTCGTGGTGCAGGGTTGGAGATTCTTAGATTGAGAATTAGTGCAGAAGACAAGATGGAATATCTTGCTAGTGGATTGATTTCCAGAATGGGAGATCCTGGGAATTGTCTTGACTATCCCATGGATAGACTCCTTTTACAGTGTTTAGCCTTATCATTCGCTCGAAGTGGCTCATTATCTTCAAGAGCCCCCTTTCTTATATGTCTTGCTTCTGCATTGATGAGTGAAATTTTTCCCTTAAGGCGCTTATATGCCAAGATACTTGATAGTTCTCTTAGCAGTTCAGCTAGAATAAGGCACAATGAGGTTAGAGAACACGTGGAAAGTGTTCTATTTAAAGAAGGAGGAGCCGTAAGTGGCATTTTCTGCAATCTTTATGCTTCTGCAGATGAACAAAACAAAGCTCTTGTGGAGAATCTCTTCTGGCGTTACTGTTGTGATTTGTATTTGAGTCATCGACAAGTCATTCTAGTGCTTCAGGGCAGAGACAATAATTTACTTGGTGACTTGGAAAAAATTGCCGAATCTGCTTTTCTAATGGTTGTTATGTATGCATTGGCAGTAACAAAGCAAAAGTTAACTCCCAAACACAGCAAGGAAACTCAGATGGGGGTGTCGGTGCAGATATTAATTGCATTTTCTTGTTTAGAGTATTTTCGGCATATGAGGTTGGCCGAGTATCTGGATACTGTCAGGGTGGTCCTTCCTAGTGTTCAGGAAAATGAGTCTGCATGTGTATCATTTGTAGAGTCAATTCCTTCTTATGCTGATCTAACTGTTGGGCAAGGTAAGAATTATCTTCTGTTCTACTTATGAGTGCGCTAAGCGCCTAGCAACAGTACTTCTGATAGCTATATATGGATTATTGTAATTGATAAATTTCCGTGTTTGTTCTGCAATTATTCCTTCGTCAGGATCAGAGTACTGTTGGTCCACAGATGATGTGCAAACTGCTCGCATATTGTTTTACCTACGGGTTATTCCAACCTGCATCGAACGGTTATTGAGCCCTGTCTTTAGGAAATCTGTGGCTCCAGCTATGTTCCTGTATCCTTAACCAAGGATCTTTGTTCCTTATGATATCTGAGTTGTGTGTCTTACCATCCTTAATGAAGCTTCAATTAGATATATGGGACACCCAAATGTAAAAGTAGCTCGAGCTGCACACTCATTGTTTGCTGCATTTGTATCCTCTGGTATAGATTCTTTTGAGGATCAAAGGGCATCCCTAAAGGAGCAACTTGTGTTCTACTACATGCAGAGATCTTTAGAGGTATCTAGTGATATGGCTATGCATGAAAAATCAATCTTCATTTTCTTCATTAAAAGTTTGTTCTCAATATTGTAATTCCTCTGTTGCAGGCATTTCCTGCCATCACTCCTTTTGAGGGTTTGGCATCTGGAGTGGCAGCCATTGTTAGACATCTTCCTGCTGGTAGTCCTGCTATTTTCTACTGCATCCACAGTATTGCTGAAAAAGCAAATAAGCTATGCAGTGTAGAGTTCATTCAGGATGGTCATATGTCCATGAAATGGCAAGGAGAATCAGAACCTTGCAAAAATCTGCTGGAGTTGCTCCTGCGCCTTTTGTCGCTTGTCGATATTCAAGTGAGTTCTCTTACTCTCCTGTTTGTTATGCCCTGCAGTAAGATAATTCTTAGCGAAACTATATATTCGGTGATTATTTGCCTGGGTGCTTGTACCACTTTTGAACGGCATTTATCTTTAGTTTTATCATTCGATAGGAAGTTGCTTCTGTCACAGTGGTAACTGAGGGACAAGAATTTCACATTGGGGCAAAGTAACTTAGTGCGGTGGTGCGGAGCTTAATAAGAAACTCATTTTGTTAGAGAATTGACTTCTGCAACTGAGATAGTATATCTTCTTTGATGGGTTGAACTTGTAATATGATGATTCAGGTATTGCCAGACTTAATGAAGTTATTGGCACAGCTGATAGTCCAGTTACCGAAAGATGGCCAGAACATGGTGCTCAATGACTTGTACGCACAGGTTGCAGAGTCTGATGATCTTACCCGCAAACCCACATTAGTTTCATGGTTGCAGTCATTGTCTTACCTATGTACTCAAGCTAAGTCAAGTGGGAGTGATATCTCCAAGATTTCTTCATCAAAGAGAGAATCAACAAGTTGGATTGCTAAAGCTGCGCGACTTTAAAATGTTGAGGTGCAGTCTTGACTTTTCTGACTTACTGTAATCGTCTTGTGCACATGTGTTTCTGTCAGTAAGCAGTAGTATGTAATTTTGCATTTGATAGGTGGTAAAATCTGCTTTCCATTCAGTACTGCTATTAGTCATGAAAATAAAAAGAACTCCCGTATAAAGATTTTTCAAGATTTTAGATAAGTTGGCAACAATCTCACCATTTCTACATGGCATCAGATTAACTGGTTGTGCGCTCTTTTTAGAGTTTTTGATCGGTTTTCTATATATATCTTCTTGAGTTAATATTTCTTGTTTAGCATAGGTTGTTTATCAAAGTTTCAGATCAAGTGAGATATTCCCTTCTCTTTTACTCTGTCGAGTTCATTTTCCTTTGCCTTCCTTTGCATAGATGCCATCAGTGAGAGGTTCTTTAAGTCTGAGATTCAATTATACATTGATATGTCAAGCACAATTACGAAATAATTTACAAGAGAGTTGTTGTTTCTGTTTCTATAACTGATCACCTAAAATTGTAGCTAGTTACATCAGGAATGCGCCGTTGTCCCCAACTACTTCACTCATGCTGCATATCCAAAAATCAGCAAACGAATACCTTAGTAGTTGCATTTTCGCACATTGTTAACTTGGTCAATCTGTTTTATAGAGCTGAAACTCGAACCAGGGAAGTTGATCAGTCATTGAAATATCGACATAGTTTTTTCAACAGATGAGAGCTGGCAGACCAAATGGAACTCCACAACTTAACCTCGCTCCTGACCGGGTTAGCTTTTTTATACTATTATTTTGTCTGTCATGCAATCTTCTTTTCATATAAAAGAGCGATTAATGGTGTCAGTTTCACATCATGTATTGCTTTCACTCAGTTCTGTCCACTTATCGATTGATGGGATGCATGTGCGCTTCTTTGCAGGGTAGAGGTTGAAGTTTCCAGCTGCAAAGCTATTAGATCCTTCCGAGTTGCTCTGATTTCTGCCAAACATAATCCTGGCAATGAAACTCAATTTTCCCTTTGCCTTGAAGAAATCTGAATTGTATATATGTCCAGAGAATAGTTAGATACAATTCTCGACACTCATTATAGTTTGTCACCTTAGGCTCCTATGCCGCCCTTTTAGCCCTAGTTTAGGGTAAAGTAGTTTCAGCAGAAGGTAATGTATTTGATCTTCTTCTGCTTGTCCGAGATATGCGGACAAAGATCAGACCAATACGAAAATCTGTTATGCCTTCCCTTTCTTTGCATGGATCACTTATTTTGATTGGTTAGGGAGCCTGCTTAAATTACTACTTTGGAGTTTCACTGTAAAGAAATCTTACCTTTACTACGATAATCATCAAGTAAATGTAGGTCTGCTGCAGCAGTGAGAGACTGAGAGTTAGCTTAATTCTTTGCTTCTGTTTACCTAACACAGGTTCTAAACGCTCCTTTTCACCCAGATAATGGAATTTTCAATATCCACGTACCATCTGCTAGTTGTATGAAGTTGAAGAGGATACTCCCTATTCTCACGTATTGCGGATGCCACAACATTGAGCAAAGTCGACAGTTCAACTGGCATGTGAACAGGATCGAGCATGTCCTACAATATCCACAATTATTCCGAGGTGATGCTGAGTAGCTATTGAATCGCGCCGATAAGGAATATTGTGGGAATGGGAGTAGAGATTTAAACAAAAAGATTATGCAAGGGATCACAGCTAAAAACGGGTGCTTGCGAACAGTATGTTGTATTAGCCAAAATTCAATGCCTTTGTTGAGCACTCTCTGGCTTCCCAAAGTTCCTTTTCCTCTTGTTCTTTCTTTGTGATTATTTACTTCAAGTTGTTGATGGTCCCCTTACACTACACTGGCCCTCCTTTCAACCATAAGTTTCACTGAATTGCTTAAGCCAAAAAAGAGAGATACTAGCACAAATTATCCCTGAACTTTGTTGTATTGTACAATGTCATTTCCGAATCTTTAATTTGTATAATGTGGTCCTTGAACTTTGGCCAAATTTGTAATTTCATCCCTAGATTTTTAATTTGTCCAATTTAGTCTATGAATTATTGGTAAATATTCTATATTGTCTTTAGATTATATGAAAATATTTAGAAGTTCATAAATCATATTGAACATTATATCATAGTTCAGGGATCTTATTGTATAAATTAAAAGTCCCCTCTCCTTAAGAGAAAGGGAGACATCACCCACGTCGAGTTTCATGTGGGATCCTCGAAGCAACCTTTGCAATTAGTGTCTTTTGACTCCTAAAAATTACCTTGTATCTATTCTCTTAATGTTTGCGTGTGGATGCGATCTTTTGCTCTTCTTATGCATTTGATGCTAGTGCTTCATTGGATGGGCAAAATGCGGGCAAAATGTATTGTGATTTAAATTAAAATTAAGATAAGAGTTCTGTTAACGGGTGTGGCAAAGACACTTTTTGCTTAACTATTTTTGTGGAGATTGTTTTTTTTTCTTTTGTACTTTCGTGGCATTGAAATGATGAAGTATAGTGCAATGAAACTCTCTGCTATGAAAAACACATGGTGATAGTATTTTATAATATAAAGAGTGTGAATTGCAGCGTTTGCTTTGTTGCTTTTAGATTTAAGTGGAGGGGCGTGCTCGTAGGTTGTCATGCTAGTTCTTCTTGAGATAGCTGGTTAACCACAGTTGTGCTTCTAGATTATAAAAAGAAACAAAGAATTGAAGTGAAATCTTCGAAACTCGAATCGCCTGCTGATCATAAGGCAAAACCTTTCAGATATGTGAATCGGTTCATCGCGCACATCCAATGAGACCCAGAGCGGCGTAAAATAGAGAAGCGAATTTGTGACTTTTCACGTGACGGTTATAAACAATTGTACACCATATCGTGTTCTAGAGCATTCAATGCTCGAGAGATAAGCTCAGCAGCCTATAACTACGTAAACCTGGAAAGCTACTCAACGAGCTATTTGATCCCAACTAAGATTTTTTTAACAGTGCTCAATTCTTTGAGTTTGAGCTAAAGCATGAAATGTTTAACTTAAGTAACCCCGTTAGCCTAATCAAATCGGGGGATTTCCATAATATACATAATAATCGAATCAAGTCGAGTCGAGTTGAGTTTGAGCTCATCAAAAGCTTATTCGAGTCAATCTCGGGGTTTTCAAATTGTACATAATCAATCGGAGTCAAATACGAATAACTTAAGGGAAAATTGTCTAAAAAGCCCTAAACTTATTGTACGGTGGCCAATTCTTTCCTAAATTTTTCAATTGTGCCAATTTAGTTCAAAATCTACTGACAATTGGCTAATTTAGGGTGCGTTTGGCAAGTTGTCAAATAGTAACTATTTTTGTTTTCTTTGTTCCCAAAATTAATTTTGGAACAGGAATCCGTTTGGTAAATTTTTTGTTCCCGGGCACAAATTTACAAAAATTTGTTTCCAAAATTAGTTTTGGAGCAGAATCAAGAAGCAAAAAAAAGTAGTTTCTTGATTTTGGAAACAAGAATCTGAAATGGAAAAGAATTTTTTTTTTTGTCTTCTTCTTGGTTTTCTTCTTTCTCCTTGGTTTCTTCTTCTTCTTCCTTCTTGGCCTGCTGACGGTCGATGGCAATTAGCCATAAGCCAAAGCCGGCGAGGGCGAGGACTAGACCCTTGCCGCCACCCTCGCTAGATCCGACGAGGGCGGCTCGCGATTTAGACAAGGGCCATCCTCGCCGCCGCCGCCCTCGCAAGATCCGACGAAGGCGACCCTTGCCTCGGTAACGACCTGCCCTCACCAGATCTAATGAGGGCCGCGACGCCCTCGCTGGCCTTGGCCTATGGCCAGTCGCCGGCGTCGGTGACTCGTCATAGCCAAGAAAAGGGAAGAAAAAAAGAAATTAAAAAAATTAAAATATTATTAATAAAAAGAAATTTTATGTAGTTTCCAAACGTATTTTTATTCTTTTTCTATTTTAAAAATAAAAATTTTAGACAGTTACCAAACATCTTCAAATGCTTAGATATTATTTTCGAATGCGGAATCAAAAGAAATCATTTCTGAGTAGAATCAGCTTTTGAAAATATACTAATTGTCAAACGTATTTTTAGGCCTAAACTTTTTAGTTATGTCAATTTATTCTTAAATTCTTTGAGTCCTCTCACGGAGCAAGTCGAGAGACGGATGGGAGTAGTGATGGCCACGGGCCGGAACCGACCGGTTCTGGTTCGGAACCGGAACAGCCAGAGGCGGTTCCGGTTCCGGAACCGGAACCGGACGGTTCAGAACCGGCTGGCCCTCGCCAGATCCAGGCGAGGGCCGAGGGCGAGCCTCGCCGGCGTCGGGCGAGGCTCGCCTCGCTCGCCCAGGCGACGGTGAGCCTCGCCCGACACCGGCGAGGCTCGCCCTCGCCAGATCCAGGCGAGGGCGAGCCTCGCCGGCGTCGGGCGAGGCTCGCCTCGCTCGCCCAGGCGACGGCGAGCCTCGCCCGACGCCGGCGAGCCTCGCCCGACGCCGGCGAGGCTCGCCTGAGGCCGGCGACCTCCGCCGGCCCTAGCCGGCGCCGGCAGAGGAAGACCAAAAAAAAAACAGAAAAGGAAAAACAAAAAAGAAAAGAAAATTAAATATAAAATGTAATTAAAATGTAAATTGTAATTAAATTTGGGGATAAAAATACATGACTTGAACTTAATAAATTATCATTAAACACATTACAATTCGTTACAATGATCTATAAAAAAAACGAACACAATATATATGCCTTAAAATGATCCCAAAACCTAAACATTCCGTGCACAATGCACAGGGGATCAGAGGTCACATGTCGTCGGATTATACTCGGGTTTCCCTAAGCTCATGTGGGCGTATCCGATATGAGAAACAAGGGTTCCCGAAATATTTGCCAACTCCAATAGTTCTTTTACCCTCAATCGTCACTACCCGTTCCAGTACCGGTAGTGGTAGTATCTCCTCCATCGTTAAAGAATTCAGATTCAGCATTGCGATCTATCTCTTGTTGCCGGTATTGAGCCTTCGTCCAATCAGCAACACAAGCTTGCATCTGCACTGATTCTGGATCTAATCTTGAACGATGTTCTTCCAAAATATTACCTCCGGCACTAAATGCTTGTTCGACCGCAACTGTGGAATAAGGGGTTGAAAAAATCTGTTTTGCAATAAGAGCAAGGATTGGGTATCGGCTTGCGTGCCCCTTCCACCAATCCAAAATTAAAAAATCCTTACCACATTCAGTAATCTCAAATGAAACGTTTTACCACATTCAGTAATCTCAAATGAAACGTTTAAATAACTCTCTAATTCAGAAATATTTCCTATTACTCCCTTTTGTTTTTTTTGTCTATGTAATAAAAGTTGGTACCCTCTACTAATTTTACCTGTACCGTCATTTTGTATCTCCATAGATTGAGAAGATCCAGTATCATCTAAATTATATTTAGTATAAAATTCATTATATAATTCTATTACTACATTTTTAACATTACGTACTATAGCTGTAACATTTATATCATCACAATTTAAACATTGATAATACACACGCAAAAAATCATTTAAGCCATCAAATTTGCAACGCGGATAAAAAACACAAGCAACTAAATAAATAATGGGAATTTCCATATAATAATGTAGCCACTTCATTTTCATTGCAAGTATAGTATGTTGTAATTGAACATCATTTTCACATTCATAAAAAATTCCGACAATATTAATACACTCTACTAAAAATAAATGTGTAGTAGGATAATAAACACCAGACAAAGTATAAGTTGCATCATTAAAAATCTTTAAAACATCTAAAATTTTTTGGCAAATATCTCACTCTTGTGGGTATAAATTAATCTGAGGTACATTATTAGAAATGAATGTACATAATAAATCTTTATATGCTAAAGATTCAGTAAGCAAGTGGAAAGTAGAATTCCAACGAGTTGGAACATCTTTTGGAAATCTTTTTGGCCTTCTGCCATTTTCTCTACAAAATTTACCCCATTCTCTCATTTTTTGGGGATGTTTCCATAAAAATTGAATCGCCATTTTTATTGGTTGAAGAAAAATATCGAGAGTTTTCAAACCCTCTTGTACACATAAATTTAAAACATGACAAGCATATCTAACGTGAAAAAATTTTCCGCCAAAAGCGGGTTTACAAATATTTTCTAACTCGACAATTGAAGCGGTATTTGCTGCAGCATTATCAAAACCGATTGAAAAAATTTTGTTAAGCAAATAATATTCTTCTAAAATTTGCCTAATTAATCTATAAATATTATTTGCCGTATGATTATCATCGAAAACTCTAAATGCAATGACTCTTTTTTGAATACTCCACTCGTCATCTATCCAATGACATGTTATGCCCATGTAAGAATGACTTTGTCAAGGATCACTCCAAATGTCACTACCTATATGCACGCATCCATTAAATTGCATAAAAAAGTTTTGTAAATCTTTTTTTTCTTTTTTGTAAAGATCTTTAATTATTCGTTTAACTGAATTTCTAGGAACACGTTTTGCTTGTGGAGCACATGCATTTTGTACAAATTCATTAAAACCAAATCTTTCTCCAAAATTAAATGCTAAATGCTCAACGGAAATAAATTTGCCTAATTCTTCCTTATAAGTTTTGTCATTAAAACGAAACAAAGGGGAACTGTTAGGATTGACGTACCCGGAAATTTGTTGTTGCCCGATATCGATTCCCGTTTCGGTTGGATGTTTGCTCCTAAGATGTCGTTTAAATGTTCTATATCCTTGTCCACCTGTATATTTATATATTTTCCCACAATATTTACAAATTATATCATACCTTTTTTCACCAAGATCAAACATTTCCGTTTTCGTGAAGTGATTCCAAATGTCAGATGTAAATTCTCGTTCCGCTTCCTTTGTTGTAGATATTTCTCCAGGAGGATTAAAACTTTCTTGAGTCGGGACGCGCTCCATATCGGGAAAAATGTTGATTTCATCATCTTGAAAATCTGCATATTCACGAGGATCAAAAGAATGATGGGATTTCGTCGCGATATTCTTACCTTTGCCAGATGGCACTCGACTTCCACTTGCCATTTTTCGAGTGGATTGAGAGAATTGAACGGATTAATTGGGAGAATTAAGAAAGAATTGCGTGGATTGAGAAAATTGAGAGAATTGGCAATTGGAGAGAATTTCGAGTATTGAGAAAATTTAAGACTTGAGAGAAGAGAATTTGAGAGAATTTGAGAGAATTTGAGAGAATTGTGTGAGTATTGAGAGAATTGTGTGAGTATTTATAAAAAAAAATTGAGAAGAAATTTTTTTTTTTAAAAAGAGAAGATAATAACCGTTGCAATTTTGCAACGGTTATTATTTTTCATAATTTTTGTACATTTTTTTTGCCCGTTGGCAAACAGGCAAATTTTTGCCCGTTTGGCAACGGGCCGCAAGGCGGGCCCGCTGCCGCTGGGGCGCTGCCCTGCCCGCAGCAGGGCCTGCAGACGTGCAGGCCCTGCTGCCCTGCAGCTGCAAAGCAATTTTTTTTTTCTTCCCGTTGGGCCGTCGTTGCCCAACGGGCGCCGGGCGCCGAGGAGTCGAGGACGGCAAGGAGGCGCTCGCCAGTCGCCGCGACGCCGCCTGAGGCCGGCCTCGCCGGTTGCAGGCGTCGGGCGAGGCTCGACCTCGCCGGCGTCGGGCGACGCCGGCCTCGCCTGCAACTGGCGAGGCCGGCCTCGCCCGACGCCGGCGACGCCTCCGCCTCCGCGGAGTCCGCGCTCCGCCCTTTTTTCTTTTTTTCTTTTTTTTTTTGGAACCTAGCCCGGAACCGGCGGTTCCGGACCGGTTCAAGAATTTCGGGAACCGGAACCAGGCCCATAGGGCACGAGCCGGTTCCGGTTCAGAACCGCTGGCCCGGTCAATGGGCCGGTCCCGGATTTGATCGGGCCGGTTCCGGGCCAAAACCGGCCCGTGGCCATGTCTAGATGGGAGTAGCCCACCCATCCAATACCAATTCACTGAAGCGTGGTCAAGCCATATGGCACATTCTCACTAGTCAATGATGTAAATTTGGTGATGTGGCAGCTCGTTATTGGCTCCTATACAACTCAGCAGTAGGGTAAAAAAGGTATCATCCGACAGGTTCCTATCTATCGCATCAAACGCTTCCCATCCTGTCCCCTCGCTCTCTACTTGGGAGCTGTCTTGGTGGGATGGGAGCCACAAGACATGGCCTTAATTCCATCACAAGATTTTCGTAAATTAATGAATTATTGAGCATGTAATAATCATTTAAGTTACTAATAAAAAATTATGAGAGATTGTCATTTCACATAATTTTGAAGATTTTATGCTCAATAT
This sequence comes from Syzygium syzygioides, assembly GCA_031216285.1. Classification (NCBI taxonomy): domain Eukaryota; kingdom Viridiplantae; phylum Streptophyta; class Magnoliopsida; order Myrtales; family Myrtaceae; genus Syzygium; species Syzygium syzygioides. Next base: position 5,793,184 of record CM062246.1, on the reverse strand, counting down.
TTATATATTTTATATAAATTAAGGCTTTCTGTATACTTAACATGAATGATCTGTTGAGTCGTTGACTAAAGGAATAAAGTGATATGGCCATCTATAAAAAAATTTCCTTCCACCACTTTTTTTCTTTATCATTTAAAACCTTTGGTGAGTGGCAATTGAATAGAAATTATATATGGAAATTTCTCCAAATAGAAATTGGAGCCCTAGGCTTTGGGGTTAGCGTACTATTGCTTATATTTTAGCACGAATAATATATTCAATGAAAAGAGCTAATAATATTTTAAAAATGGGTAGGTAAAATCCAAGATACAAAGGTTAAAATACAATCAGAAGTTCTATTCTACATATGTTCACGCTTAGTACTTACTTGAAAGAAATAGGGAGAGAGAGAGAGCTATTACAATAGCTACAAGAATATAGATTTCTACGGACTATTATAGAGATACAAAAAAAAAACACTTTTTGTCGCAAAATTAAAATTCGAGGCAACGATATCATGTTCGTTGTTACAAAGTTAAATCGACGGCGATCAAACAATATATGAAAGCCATTCTCTATGGTAAGGAAGGACCACGTAATCGAATCTAAACTATTGAAACAGATCACTATTTTATGGCCTAGCAAAACCTACCTCAATTTGTACTTTGTGGCACTGGCATTAATATGGAATTTATAAATACTCGGTTGGACTAATCTCGTATATACTAAGGAGGCTCAAACTTGACTTCTAAGGTTAAGCACTTGACTACTCAGCCAAACCTTTAATACTTAGGCTTAGGGTGTATTTGTTTCACTGAAGTTAAATGCAGGAGAGAGAAAAATGGAGAATTTGTGTATTTTGATATATTACGATGAAGATTACATCTGCCTATTACAACTATCTATGGTAATATATATCAATCAAGGGAGATATACGTGTAATCTTAAGTGAGAGATCTAGATAATTAGTAGCAAAATCATAATTATCTCTAATATAAGATAATATCCTATAGAAAAACTTAAGAATCTCTAATATTGCGAACATTCCTCAAACTCAAGGTGACTTCAAGAAGTCAACTTGAGTTTGAATCAATGTTAGAACAGTGCCACAAAAACCTGTTCCTCCAATGATGCCGTGTGGAATCAGGTTAGTCAATTGGCGGTTGGGCTTGTCGATCCGCGATGGGGCGATGTGTTAGGCGTTGTTTTCCAAACCTGGCTCGTTTAAGGGCAGTGAGTCTAGTGATGGTGTCGTCTTCTCGAAACGGGCTTTCGAAATAGTAACTAAGTGACACGGCTTGGTGTCGTAGCATCAAGCGGCCTATATGGCTAGCTTGGTATAGGCCACTTAGAAATAATTACTAGGATGTGCTTGCGCGAAAAATCGTGATTGGATTGAGGCTTGTGTGGCTAATATAGAAAGAAAGCTACATGAAAAGGGCTCGACGGGCAAGTTGTTATATGATCTTGGGCTTCTCTCACCCTCAAAGTTAGCTCAAAAGTGAAACTTTCCCTTGTACTTATAAACTAACCAGTGCCCCTTCCAACCTCAACATCTCTCCCTTACACATTGGGCCTAGGTCGAAGCCGGGACAACCCATATCTTTTTCCATGTGATTGTTGAGTCCAAACTTATTGACAACTTGAGCTCTGATACCAATTGATGTTAATATGCAGAATAGAGAAGAGAAAATGAAAAATTTATGTATTCGATATCTCATAAAGAAGATTACATCTGACTGTTATTAGACTTTATGAGACAACTATCTAAAATAATATATATCAATTAAGATATGTACGTAGATATGCAAAATTAAGGGAGATTTACATGCAATCTTGAGAGATATAGATAATCAATGGTAATATCATAATTGTCTCTAACATAGGATAATATCCTATAAAAAATCTTAAGAAACTTTAATATCGCTAACAATCGACAACTTCTTGATAAAGGAAGATATTTTCAATGGTTTGTTTGGTAGTTTAAAGAAGGTGATTTCTTCTTACTAGAAGGGAAGTTATTTTTTTCCTATCGAATTTTGTTGTTTTTGGTCAATAGGAAATGTGTTATGTACATTGATTAGCTTTCTATCATTTAAATATTGAAAAGCGGAAAACAATCTTCGAGAGACACTTTTTTTTCAAATAAAAGGACCCTTAATCATTATCCTACACAAAAAGACATGGAGATTTAGGAGATGCATTTTGTAAATTGATTATCTTTCTGACATTTAAATATTGAAAAATCGGAAAACAATTTTGAGGGAGCTTTCTTTCAAGTAAATGGACTCTTAAAACATTATTTTTACGCATAACGACACGAAGATTCGGAAACTTCAATTATTTTATTCAACGTGATTGGATTTATGGGGCATGTGATACAAATGATGGATAAAGTTTTTATTCAAAAGCGAACCAAATCGTCGTATAATCTTGCATCGCACGCTTGATGTTCTTTGGTCAACATAATAATGAGTTAGGCATTGTTATCGAAACCAGATGGGGGGCAGGACAAGGACCCACTCCCCCCGCCCCCCCCCCCCCCTAGCGCCACGTGTCGCATATCATGAGGTAGTATCGAATTTCCATGCACCCATCCGTTTATTTATTATTCCCTCCATTTAATTTTTAGCCTTCTTTGAGCGGTGCCTGTCTTCTCCAGGATCTTACCAAAACAAGAAAGATATTGGTCTCAGCCGTTCTTTATTCTTTTTATTTTTTGTCGTTCCTACTCTTTCTCTTACTCATAATATACATTTAGGTTTGTACTCCATCTCTTACAATACGTGGGCGTCAAAATCTATATCTTAAATTATGCGATCTCATCTTTCTCCTTCTGCGAATGTGGAGATTCGAACTTACCACCTTTCTCTTTTTAAGCGAGAAGGGTGACCACTTAGATAAATCCACTGATTCAGCCGTTCTTATTCATCCATCCATTTTCTTTGATCATTTCAAGAATGCTCCCCAGGGTTAGCCATTGGAAGGCTAGGGTTCTCGGATTTATCTTTCTTGGGTCTCTGAATTCTTTTCCTTGAGATTATAATAAATGATCTTGCAACAAGACATCTGATATTTTCCCCCTTCTCCCAACAAGCCCTTTTCCTTTTCTTGGCTTGGTTCCATACGGTTCAGATTCTCGTCACTCCTTTTCTATTTTTGGAAACCCTAATCACGGTCTTGCAGATCCGGTAACCTCCTTCACTCACCCAGGAAGCTGGCTCTCGATACACTGTCATTTCACAATTCCCATCTTCTTGGCATCATATAGTCGTTTCTAGGAGTTCTTTGGCTGTTTCTTTTCATCTCATCTCTCAAGCGCGAGAAACCAAAAATGGTGAGAGGGAAGACGCAGATGAAGAGGATAGAGAACACCACGAGCAGGCAGGTGACCTTCTCGAAGCGTCGGAGCGGGCTGCTCAAGAAGGCCTTCGAGCTCTCGGTTCTTTGTGATGCTCAAGTCGCTGCCATCGTCTTCTCTCCTTCGGGAAGGCTTTACGAGTTCTCTAGTTCAAGGTACTTCGGTTAGTGAACCAAATTATTAGCTGTTTCTTGATTTGCTGTCTTCAGTCATGACTAGATTGACTGCAAAAAATCAATAAAAAGAATAAAAACCCTTTAATTCTTATTAAGTTTTCTGGTAGGAATTAGTACGTATTCTATTCATTTTAATTTTAGTACAGATGACACTGTCATTAATAAAAAAAATTTGAGATGCCTATGATTTTAACCAAATAGGCAAGTAACTATCATTTTCTCCTTTATCTTTCTTCCCTGTAATCAGATCTTTCTTTATCTTGTGTTGCTACAGTCTTGCACGGCAATTAGTATTTAGTCAATTTTTTTTCCGTATATTATGGTCCACGCTCGCAGATTGAGATCTACATAATCTCTGCAGCACTAGCTTGGAGTACGAAATATAGAAAATATTATTTCGCACATGGAAGAAAAGATTCTATTTGCAAATAGTACAGTCAAACCATAGTGGCCTGTGTAAATTTTCATTTTATGTAAGTAAATATATACCTATGTGAAAGGCGAATGTTTTCTTTGCAAGATGACACGTGTAAAAGATTTCTCGACGGTGGGTCAAATATAATTCCTCATATAATTAGTCTGATGGCAAATTTTAAGTGGGTATTTCTATAAATAAGTTGGTCATGTTATGCACAAGATTTTCTAAAACCATACTTTGTGTCAACATAACTTTGATCTATATGAAAAAATTTTACGAGCCGAACGTTTTGTTATTCTCAAATGTCTGAATTTTTACTTCTTCATTGACATATACATGGTCATCACCATTTTAGAGTTGCACATATTGGAGCTGACATGAAATAAAAACTTTCTACTGCAGGCATTGAAACATAATTGCTTCTATTCTGGTTAATCAACTGTGAACTAGTTATTTTATTTCATTTTATATTTTCATAAGATGGTTATTCATACCTTGTGACTCGACTCATCCTTATGGATTCACGCAAATCGCCCCATCCACATTCGTTGTTTGACCCACCCACAAAATGGTGGGCATGGCTCGGATGACATCATTTTTTATTTTTTTTTTCGTCTAATGGTTACCATCGAATACATTTTGGTTACCCTGATCACCATAGAAACCAACGTTCGTAAGTGTTGTCTTGGAAAGACTTACTGACAAAGATAAACTTAATCTTGCTGAGAATGATCACACTTAAATCATCTATGGTAGAGGAAGATGGTATATCTCTTTCCCAATATTGTATGCACTGTGAGAGGAGTTTATTACCTCAAATCTGCCTCCCTTAGTTCTTGATTTGTAAAAGAGCTATATATTCTGAAAGATTGGATTTATGGTCACTAAGTGTATTATTTTTTAGCTACTGTTTGTATGATCTTTTTTTTTTTTGGTAAGGACTGTTTGTATGATCTTTGTGGTTCATTGGACTCAATATCTGTTATTCATATATATAGTTTATGTATTTTCTTGAAAGTGTTAAGTGAAGGAGATGGGGACAACGTATGCATGGAAAGAATGCTAATCTAGCGCTCAATCTATATGGAAAACTAATCCCCTACTAAGAGCAAGAGTTAGGATTTCCCAGTTTTAGTACTTAAAACAGAAAATCTATACGGTACAATTCAGTCCTAGTTAAAATCATATTATTCTCTCTTTAAAAGCAAAGACACTCGTTCTCCTCTTCCTCTCACATTTATACTCTTACCGCAATGGGATATATAATATGATGAACCGGTTAATAAATATTTTAGACAATTGTTTTTGGTCCACTTCATTGGAGCTTACATTTTTCAGGAGAAAGATCGATTTGCCACTTTGCAGTACAGGATTGAATCCTGACATTTCATCTCAGCTTTATCGTCTCTGTTATTCAAGATTTTGTGCCTATTTTCCAACTTGCAGTGGTTGTAGATTTGGTGCAGTTAAATCCACATCATGTGTTTCACGTCCAAAGATCGATTTACCCGCGATAAGAAATAAAATATACTATATAATGTACTCGGTGTTCACCTATTACCTGCCGGTTTAAGTTGTTGAAAAGAAAAAAAATGTCTGTTTCTCAATAAGAGTGGAATGTGCTTTAGTGATAAATTAATAACCAAGAGGAAAGAGATCATATTTACCTTATGATTGGTAATATGAAGAACAATCCTATATCTTGTACCTTTGCACTCTATTGAAGATTACTTAAAGTTATGATCTATCATATTATTGATTATATTGTGTTAGAACCTCCAACTAAAAAACTTAAGCTAATAAGTGAAGAGACATTATATGAATAAAGCTCATTGAAACCCCATATACAAGCAATGTGAGATAGGGAGCCTCACATGGTAAATAAATCTGGGGTGGAGCTTGGCTTCTATTCTATATTAGAAAGATTAATGCAAAAGCTTAAATTGATAGGTGGATGAACACTACATTAATATATGGTCCATTAGAATCCTAAACAATTGCTATGGGATACTTTAACATGTTTTATATAGTAAGATTGACAATGAAAAGCACTCGTCATTTGGCCAAGTTCTTGCTAAGTCCTGAGATATACATTTGCTATTACATTAATAACCAAGAGGAAAGAGATCATATTTACAGTATGATTGGTAATATGAAGAACAATCCCATATTTTGTACCTTGGCACTCTATTAAAGATTACTTAAAGTTATGATCTATGATATCATTGATTATGTTGTGTTAGAACGTTCAACTAAAAAACTTAAGCTAATAGGTGAAAAGACACTAAATGAATATAAGGTTCATTGAAACCCCATAAGCAAACAATGTGAGAGAGCGAGCCTCACACGGTAAAGAAATCCGGGGTGGAACTTGACTCCTATTCAATATTAGAAAATTCAATCCAAAAGCTTAAATTGATAGATGGATGGACACTACATTAATATAAGGTCCATTAAAATCCTAAACAATCGCTGTGGGATACTTTAACATGTTGTATATAGTAAGATTGACAATGAAAAGCACTCGTCGTTCAGCCAAGTTATTGCTAAGCCCTGAGATATATAATTTCTATTACATGGCGCCAAATACTTCAAGACTCCCAAATTTTGGAATATTAGTTACCTATATATGTTTCTTCAGAGAAGATAGGAATCCTATCTATTGATCAGAAACTGAATATAATGTTGTTCTAGAGGCTCTTGTGTCTTTGGTGACCAAACTAGCTGAAGACATTCATTTAAGAATGGATAAGAAAAAAATTCTCAAATTAGAATTCTTTTGCTACCAAAGCTTGTCAAGGACCTGATGAACTCTCCATGTTTCATCTTCATGCCCAAGCATCAATTGTTATATCAGCCAAAAAAATGGATCTTTGCGACCTAATTCTTGCTAAAAGGTGGTTTCCATTAATTAACAGGAGCCGAGATTACATAGAATTTGTCTCTCTATACTAATCACAACTTGCAGCCTTTATTCAATAGTTAAATTACCATTGAGTGATTAGGTAGGAATGAAGACCTAGAGAAGAGAAATCCCAGTTCTCGAGTCATCCTGCCGGTTCTGTACGTTAATAATAAGGATGGCTGAAATTGTAGAAAAAGTGCTCTTTAGATGTATATAAACCGTAAATTGCTGCTCTCTAATCACTTAAATTTTAAGAGTAAACGGTTATGCACTTAGTTATAGCATGACAGTAGAATACGATGTTAGTTCGTTTCATCTAACTAATTCTTTGCCATAGTTATTGAGTTGCCCTTCTTTCCTGGGTTAGGTTGTACTAAAATTTATGAATTGCTGCAAAAATTGGTCCTTCAGTTTTTTTTTTCCTTAACTGCTGATTAGATCATCAATCATATCCCTCTTGTAGACTCACCACTGAGCTTGTCAGTTCAAAAAACTTCAGCCGAGCATCCAAGCAACATGACACGCCCATGCATATATGGTTTTTCGGTTTTTAAGTTTTCTTTTCTTCTTGGAAAGGAATTATTACTTTGATAGCAAAGTTAAAGGGTAAATATGTATCAGAGTATTTGTGTGTATCGTTAATCGTTGCCTCAATATGTTTCATTAAGCATTTGGCCTGGTATAGCTCTGGTCATTTCCACTACGACACATGCAAGTCATATAAATGCTGATATGGCAATGGTAATTTTCAGCATGAGCAACATAATGGAACAATATCAAAGGAAAACAAAGGACCCAGGCTGCAGCGCGAAAACTACCGAAATCGATTTTCAGGTTCGCCTTTTGATACCGATCGTGTTCTTAGCATCTATCCCACGTCATCTCATGCATAAATATTAATGTATTCTCTAGCTAGCATGTTAACCATCTTTGATCATCATGTCTTGAAGTTACATAGAAGAGTTCACAGCTAGCTAGGGTAACTAAATCAGTACCCTTGTCAGGATTTATCATATTCTAATTAATTATTGCCGTGACTATGATGATTACATATTATCCTTGGAATGTTGAGTCTCTAATTTGCATAAAAAATTTAGCAGGGAAAAGAAAGATCGCCCAAGACAGGCAAAAACATCGTGTCCACTCTCACAAGTTAGACCAGTCATTTATGTGCATCAATGAAGCGGATTATATGTGTCATCTCTGAAATCGGATGTCTCTTCTTAAACTTGCTATTAATTTTGGATGAGTAATTTCTTGGAACACATATTTGGCTCTAGCTTGTTGAAAACAATTCAAATCATAGACAAATGCATATCTGTTAACCATTACGAGAAAAATACAATAGTAATCGTGCTATTTGCTTATGAAAAATGTTTTGCATAGTTGTCCAGCAATAATGACCTTCGTCTCTCGCTCGAGGATGTGAACAACAAAGAGAGAACAAACTCGAGACATCATTCAAGTTGAACGGAGCTAAGTGTGTCTGTTTTTTTTATGCAGAATCTGAAGGGGAACTCTCTAGACATGGTAAAGAAGATTGAACTTCTCGAAGTTTCAAAAAGGTCTGAGTGATCTCCTTTGTAACTTTTTTGGCAAATATTTAGATCTTTATTAATCAGTCCGATATCGTGTCAATTGCATTATTGCGAATGGTTGTGTAGACAGCTCTCAGGAGAAGTTTTAGATACATGTTCGGTTGAGGAGCTACAATCCCTGCAGAACCAGTTAGAGAGAAGCTTAAGCAAAACCAGGGCAAGAAAGGTATATGCAATCTGCCCCTCTAGCTGTATCGCTCATGTTTTGATTCTACAATTTCCCCAAAAAAAGAAAAGGGAGTATATACAAATTGCCACGATGTTAAATTGATTACTTGTCGATCTCATGCTCATGCAGAATCAACTCTTTCAGAAGCAGATTGAGCAGCTGAAGCAAAAGGTAATTAAACTGTCAATCCATGCGCATGCGTTTGTGATCGCATGTGCTTCTGCTGGTTTCGCTAGATTCGTCAACTTGTGATTTCTAATTCCTATGTGATTAATCTTTCTTTGGTCCATTGTAGGAGAAAAAGTTGTCGGACGAAAACAAAAAGTTGCAGACTAGGGTGATTTGCCTCCCCCTCAATTTCTTTTAGTCAGTGGACACTACCTGGAACTTCAACTTTTGAATTATGATCTTACCGTTGAAGTTTTTTGTTTCAGAATGGCATGCGAGAGCTGCTGCAATTTGTGACCGTGCATCCGGAAGTTCCTCGAGGACGGGGACTGGACGTGGAAACTAAATTATCCATAGGATGCCCTCGAAGACACCGATTAAACATCGATCCACATGAAGATGGTTTGAGCATACACTAGCTATAATAGTTGCCATTTGTTCAAAAGCTGGTACGAGCTGGACCATAACTCAGAATTCTCTCTCTCTCTCTCTCTCGTTGTAATTTTTTCGTGATCGACTTCATAATATCTGTCTAAAGCGGCTTTGTTACCCAAATGATGGGAAGAGGGAGGGTTTCAATACGTTGCCTCCTTGTACTTTGGAGCACGTAGCTGCTGCTCATATATAAATAATGCCCCTGGTGTTTGCGCGTGTATGTGTTCGTATAAATATTTAGATGTGTTGTAGAGGCTTTTATGTCTTGTACAATGACTTGGCGGGATCGCACTCTCCTGTCGCGTGCCGTGCCTTCTCAAAGATTCAATTTTGTTACCTTTATTTCTTCGGAAGTTATCCGAATAGACAGGACAGAAACATGGTCCCATTGGTACGACCCACGTTCATCCCCAGCAAAGACTAGGAAAAGAAGGAAAGATTTGGAAGACCAGAGGACGATAGCTCTAATTTCTTAATAATTGAAGTTCCTCTTTTCTGGAATTGTTTTGCCCAAGAAAGCTGAACTTGGAGTCCCGAAGTTTCATATATCCAGGTTGAGTATGGTAACGATTCTGTATCTAAAAATTGATTTTGCTTAGAAATAATTCTTTTTAATTGTGTTCAAGAATAATTTTTAAGCATTTGAAAACGTTTGGTAACTGTCCAAAATTTGTATTTTTGGAATAGAAAAATAATAGAAATGCGTTTGATAATTATACAAAATTTCTTGTTATTAATAATATTTTGAACTTTTTAATATTTTTTTTTATTTCCCTTCCCTTCCCTTTCCTTCCCTTGGCCATAGCCGATCGTTGGCACCGGCGACTGGCCACAAGCCAGGGCTAGCGAGGGCATGGCGACTCTTGTCGCCGCGACCCATCTCCCTCGTCCAGATTTAACGAGGCTGACCTTGCCGTCACCTAAGTCGCGACGGTGAGGTTGGTCTCGCCTTGGCTGGGCGAAGCTCGATCTCGCTTAGATCTAGTAAGGCTAGCCTCGCTATGGCTGAGCATGGCCCCACCGTCGCCACCGCTAGCCGGTCTTGCCTATCAGTCGGTGGCAGGCAAGGAAGAAGAGGAAGAAGAAATGAAAAAATTGTTAGAAGTTTTTTTTTTTTTTGCTTCTTGATTCTATTTCAAATTAATTCTGAGAATAATTTTTTTATAAATTTGTATCCGAGAACAAAAAATTAAATAAACGATTTTCTATTTTTAAACTGATTTTATGAATAAAAGAATATAAATTTTTGTTGTTTGGCAACTTGCCAAATGGGCCTTGATGCTTTGCTCGTCTTCCTAAACTCTCGCAAGGAAGCTGTTCAACCGAAGAGACTCGGACCAAAAACTTGGGACTCTGCTCGGGACTTGTGCCATCGCTTTCTTCTAATCGTGTGCTTAACCCCAAACGCAGTGCCGTGTCCAAACTAACCAGCCTTCGCTAGACTTTATCGGAAACAGATCCAGATAAAGCTGGAAAATTTCGTTGACTTTTGGACAAAACTTGAGAACTCTTGGCTCACTTTGTATGAACTGAAGATACTTTCAAGATTCATGCATGCTCTCTTTCATATTGATAGCGACCTTGTATTGTTAGGTAAACTAGGGTTGATTTCGCGGATAGTGGCATAAACCTGTTTTTGTTTCCCTCGTTTTTGTTACTCTCGGAAACCTTATCCCCCTCACATTGCGCGATTGTCGTACTTTGTACCCTAAACTTTTTAATTAATGTCGAATTCTCCCGATGTTTATTCTGTATGACGTGGTTCCATACGATCACTATTAAACGAAAGTCGAGAATTCCAGTGAATATCGTCAAGTGTGTTATATCGGGCTAGTTTCCATTCCTGTAATGCTCAATTTTATGCGGTTTATGCAATGATTCAACACTTCAATTCATGCGGTCTCTAGAAAATTGTGTGGCATAAATATCATTACACTTTCCTACATCGTTAGTTCGCAAATGTCCTACTGATGTTGACTTGGATGCAAATCAACAATGAAATATATCTAAATTGGACCGGCATCGTCTATAGGCTTGGAGTGAAAAGGCGTTGGTGAATCTTCAACAATCATCTCCATAAAACACGGTGTCCAACGAAGAAAATAATTCGTTGACTTATTCCGGATGATGCCATCAATATGGGACCGAAAAAAGTCCACGTTCTATCACCAACCGAAGGCCAAATTTTCTGCAATTTGTATGGAAGCATACAAGAGAACGTGGGCAAAATTACCAAAAAATCCTAAACCTATTGTAATTGTGTCAATTCAGTCATAAATCGTTTTTTAATCAATTTAATCCTAAACTTTTTACAATTGTGCTAATTCAGTCCATCTGGCCACTTTTGGTCAGTAGGCGCTGACGTGGATGCTGGCCAGTTCTGGCTGTTTGGCCGATGCTGACGCGGTAAATTTTTAATTTTTTTTTTTGATATTTTTTTCCTATCTTCTTCCCTATTTGCTGGTCGCTAGACCGGCGATCGGCTAGAGGCTGAGGCCGGCAAGGATGGATTTGGTGAGACCTTGCCCAATGAATGCAATGTTGCCCAGATTTGGCGAGATCTCGCTGTCGCTGGGTGAGGTTGAGCTCACCTAGCCATGGCGAGGCTCAACCTCTCTTGGCGAGGGCAAGGGCGAGCCTTGCCCATGGCCGGCGAGTTGGACTTGCTGGCGATCGGGGAAGAAGATAGAAAAAAAAAAGAAAGAGAGAAAAAAAATCGAAAAAAAATAAAAAAAAATTGCCACTTTCTTCATGTTGACGAAGTGCTGATAATTAGGCATAAACTCGTACATCATAAGTTATGAGAATCTGCTTAATTATTAAGAGACCCACGACACACCTTGCTCCTGAGTCTCAATCGATTTTCATAATTGTATCTATCTCCCACGCCAACCGTAAATTGATTCTACCCACCTTTTTGCTGATAATTTAGCAGTTGAGGAACACAATTCTTATGCGTCATGCACAAGCATATATGTCCGATTCTATCATCATCAAGTGTAAGTTCTTTTCAATTAGGTTACGTTAAAGTGTAATCTTTCACATCTAGACTCCATTTCACGTTTACATCTTTCTTACTGTCCTAGCATGGGGCCTCACCTTTTTTTGTTTCTTTTTTCTTTTTTTCTATTTTGCTCGTTTGCTCGACACAAGACACTATCAATTTTGAGCACATACTTCACATGATCCTTAATGCGCATGAGCTCAATCCATCTTAGCTGTGTTGGATGAAGTTGGTTCCACGTGGGGATCAAGCGGTCCCCATTTCTCATCAACTGAGATGGGGGATGGTCGGTGAACCTCCCCGCAAAGGACAAGACTTCAAGAAACAGTAACAGAACGAACGGCCGAGATGGGATGGTGGGAGACCCTACGGCCGAAACACGGTCACCTAAAGTTCGGCACGCCCATTTGCACAGTACACTAAGCAAGCAAGGTCGGCGGATTTGGTAGCCACCGCTGCGCTGCTGGTGCTGTCGGCCCAAAAGAAGAACGTGTCTTTTGCCCCTAGAGGAGAAGCCTAACCCTCGAAGCAACCCCCCCTCATCAACGCCGAAACAGAGAGGTTCGAATACAGACACGGCCCTACTTCCATGTCCATCACGCACCCAAAACTTCCTGCGCAAACCAACGAAGCGTTGCTTCGGTTCTCGCTTTCCAACGTTGAAGTCCACAAGCAAAAGCCTTCGCGTCCTCCCAAGTAAAAGCAAGAGAGAGGAGAATAAAGAGAAAAAAGAGGGCCTGAGGAAAATATCGAGTACTTGCTTTGCTTCTAATGATAGCCTTCCTTCTCTGTTCTTTTCTAGAATATAATAGAGTGTCCGGGTCTTTTTGTTTGTTGAGGATCGGTGGAGGGGTTGGGGTTGGAGGCTGAAGCACGCCTCTTGCCTTTGCAGGGAGAGAGAGAGAGAGATGGGTACTCTGACTGCTTCTCCTCTCGTCCCTTCGAAGTTGGAATCTCCTTCTCTTTATCAGAAACAGAGGTCCCTGTTTCAATACAGGAGATCTACCAAGAAGAAGAATCTCTCCATAGTCCCCGTGAGTTTCTCTTTCTTTATTCCGCTCATGCTTCTGAGTTGTGCACTCTAGACGCTCTGTTCTGGGAATTTCCTTTTTCGGAAAGGGGAAAATAAATTAATGGTTGCTTCGTAACTTTTCTTTAGAAAGAATCTTGGTCACGCATATTTGTTTAATTGATTGGATTGGATCAGGTTGCGAGGTTATTTGGGCCGGCGATCTTCGAAGCGTCCAAGTTGAAGGTTCTCTTCTTGGGCGTGGATGATAAGAAGCATCCGGGGAAGCTTGCGAGGACTTACACCCTCACTCACAGTGATGTCACTTCGAAGCTCACTCTGGCTATATCTCAGACCATAAACAACTCTCAGGTAACCAACCAACCCCACCCTGAATCTTGATTTATCCAGAATCTGACGTTGCATGAGATTCTGTTAAAACTATGTTTGTTCTTCGTCATGGGAGTTTCCTCTTGCTTTTTATTCTTGGGTCGTGAACTGAATAGCATAACTGCGTGAGAAGCTGGGAGAACTTAATGAAAGAAAAACAGGGGAAACAGAGCACAGAAGCATCGCGTACTTCTGGGCAAATCCGAGCTGGGATTACTTTTTTTTTTCCTTAAACAAGAAAGAAAAGATAGGGTTAACAGTTAGCACAAGAGATCATATTTATCTATTGCAAATTGCCTCTTTCAAAAATTTATTTCCATTTCATGTATTTAACTGAAGATCTCGGTTTTTGTAGCTGCAAGGATGGTACAACAGATTACAGAGAGATGAAGTTGTGGCAGAATGGAAGAAAGTGAAGGGGAAGATGTCTCTGCATGTCCACTGCCACATCAGTGGAGGCCACTTCCTCCTGGACTTGTTTGCCAAGCTCAGATACTTCATATTCTGCAAAGAGCTCCCTGTGGTAACTCCTGACTAATGATCCACTAATCAATCAACTTGAACTCTATACACCCTACTCAGATCGACCATTTCTTGTATCACAGATCAAGAGAACTAGTTTTGGTTAATCAATTTGATCTAACCTTATCTTGGAAACAATCGAATTGACCGAACAGATTATACTTTAAATGAAAACACAGGTGTTGGGGGCATTCGTGCATGGGGATGGGAATCTTCTAAACCAGCACCCAGAGCTGCAGGAGGCTCTGGTCTGGGTGTATTTCCACTCCAACCTTCCAGAATTCAACAAGGTAGAGTGCTGGGGCCCACTTAAGGACGCCACCGCCCCTTCCTCGGCCGGGGCCCGCAAGGGGGAGGAGGTTGAGATGGAGATGCCGCCCACCGAGTGGGAGCTGCCGGAGGCGTGCCGCGCGGAGTGCGAGTGTTGCTTCCCTCTGATGGGCTCGATACAATGGTCGGAGGAGCTTCCCCGGCAGAGCGGGGCCGGTGGGTACGGGGCCCAGGAGGGTGCGGGCCAGCAAAGCTAAGCCTAAAGCGACAAACCTTGTATCTGCCTATTGGTCAGCTATTGCTTTTACTTGTCTGATGGGTGTGCTTTGTAAATGAATGCATGAAATTGTGTATATAAGAAGCCAATTTGTTGAATGAATTTCTCCCAAGCAAAGTCTTGGGTCGCTGTCCAGTGGCCATTTTGTTGTGATGTGAAATGACTATAGAGGGAATTGATAAAGATGGATTTGGACTTTGTGCTTTCTTTTGCTTGCTTGATTTGGTTGGACTCTTGGTTTGGCATTGAGCCACGTGAACTGGAGTTTCTTCTAGGCGTCCTGATAGGGCATTGAAATAAGACGAGCCATCTTAATCAGCAGAAGTAGTTCTCCCGTGAATAAAGCTTTGGAAAGATTGTCCTTTCTTAGTGCGAGGTTGTGTAGATTTGTCCTTTCAATTTCAGCCTTAGTCCGGGACACTAATCTTAATGCTTTTTGCTTTCAAATAAGTAAGAATATATTCTCATTAGGGTAAAAAGTGACAAGACAAAAGAAGGGTCGGGACGGCATGAGCGATTAAGGGAAAGAGAGTATGTAATGTAAAGCCATGCACGCGCATCAATGGAAGTTAACGTTGGCCTTGTAAGTCATGCCCATGCTCCAGTTGGGAGGGGCGACGTTGTAGGCGACGAGGGTCTCCTTGTTGGTGTAGGAGGTGAGCTTGAAGGAGAGAGACTGGCCGCTGAGCGTGGCGAAGGCCTGGTACGAGGCGCCCCAGTTGTGGCTCATGCTGATCCAGCCGGTCCTGCTCCCCTTGACCCACATGCTAGCAATGTCACCGCTGCCTCCGACGTTCATCACATACACTAGGAGCCAGTACCCGTTGCCTTGGAATTGAAACCGGATCCCGCCGGTCCTCACACATGGGACTCTGTCGATTCGATCAAAGGATGATATGATTTCAGAGAAGTGGATGAATTGAAAGTTTATGTGTAAGAACAGAGTTTCTAAAGTTAGTTAAATAGGAAATCGAAGGTAGATTGGGGAAGCTAGGGACTAGTAGAGTCGAGGAGTAGCCACAGAGTGCGCGGCTTGAGCTCGGCTCGACTCATGCGCTACATGCTCAAAAATCGATTCGAGCTCGATTGAGTGTTAAATTTCTTGCCAAGCTCAGCTCAAATAGAAAATCAAAATGCTCGAGCTCAATTTGGTTGTAGTTGAGTAATAATTGAGCTTAAGCTCGAGCTTGTTAAACTTGAATATATACCCCCTGCAACTATGCCGTGGGTAGATTACCCAATTTCAAAGACTTCTATATCTATTTTAATAAAGGATAATGACACAAATAATTCTTGATTTTGGGCATAATGATTAATGTGGTCTCTAAACTTTTAATTTATTCAAAGTGATTCTTGAACTTTAGCCTAATGTTCAATGTGGTTCGCGGACTTCTGGTACATGTTCAATATTATCTCTGAATTATATGAAAATGTTCAATGTAGTCTTACAATTAAATTAAGATTAGGGACAATGTTAAACATTTTTATATAGTTTAGGGATTAAATTGAACACGTACCAAAAATTCAGGGACTACATTGAATAAATTAAAAGTTCATGACCACGTTGCACATTGGGCTAAAGTTTAGGGACTATTTGTATCATTTTTCCCCTTAATAACTATTATATAGTTTTAATAAAAAATAATGAAGACTGGATTAAGCTCACAAGTCTATATAGAGCAATGTATCGATGAGCTCGAGCCCAAGTTCGATTTGACGAACTATATAATTGAATAGTTCGAGTATCAAAAGTAGAAATCAGGGGAATTGATTTTTGATTAGTCAATTTCATCGCCAGTAGAAGTCGAGACTAATGTAAAAATAAATGTGTATGCCATTAACAATGTACACAAAGGTGCGTACCTCCTATGCATGACGGGAACGATGCCCGCCTTCCACTGAGCAATCTTCATGAACGCGGGCTTCGACATGTCGAAGTGGGCTCGAGGGGGGTTGCACCACCCGCCGGCATTGGAGTCCTGGGACCAGTTCGGCGGGCAGAGGTTGGTTGCCGTCACCGTCGTGAACGCAACCCCTTTGAAGCACCAGGGCGACTGGACGCACTTGACCTGGTAACACTGTCCACACGCGTAGCCATCGTTGAACAGTTTAGAGCTCAAAGCGGCCGTGTCCGTCCCATAGCCATTTTGGAAGAGGTTTCCATATCCACAAGCTCCCCCTACACATTGACATTCAGAATTGAAAAGCTCAGTCACACGCGGATGTAAATATAAAGTTACAGAAGGTCCACAGTGAAATAAAATCACTCTTTACACACGATAAAGAAAGGCAGAACGCTAGAGGCATAGATAGCATACCCATTGTCTCGGAGGCAGTCTCATCCCCATAAAAGGTGGCATGGGCAAGGGACCAAGCGCTCGGCTTAAACCTTGCTGGCGAACTGCTGTAAGAGGCTGCCGCAGCCACGGCAGATCTCCCGACGACCACCAGCTGGCAGTGGAGGCCAAGCCTCCACGAACGAAGCAAATCAGAAGCCATCACTGCCGCCGCCACCGCCGCCGCCACTAAAATGCTTGATTAGAGGGCCTTTCCTTCTTTCTCTCAGCAGCTTCAATTTCTAACCTCAAGCCTCTCAAATGAGACATTTCCACTTCTATATATACATGTACACGCTGGGGTCGCCCTTCGTGACTCTCACGAAGATGGGGAGCGATTGCATGATTTCTTGGAAGTCAAATAGTGATATGAATAAGATTAGAATTGATTATTGGACCGGCCAAATTTACCATATGTGGCAAGCGGTTGTACGGAGGGTTTACGACGACTATGGAATTAAGTATGGAGCAATGTGGGTACCTCTTTTTGTACGGATTTTGTGCAATGTCTTTATGGACGTGCGGGCAGGTTCTATCTGGCGATACAGGGGACAGAAAATGTATTTGTAAGGTCTAAGCCTATAATAAATTACTTTTAAAGGTCTATAAGGGAGAGACCAGAAACTTTATTTTAAAAAAGAAAAAAAGATAAGATAAGATAAGATGCGAGAATAATGCTCATTTGCCCTCGTCTCTCTCGTACCTTGTAAAGGATTCTGCCATCGAAGTAATGGATTTTTTGGGATATTAATCAAAATTCCTTACTTTCAAGGTAGTACATATTTGCCCGTATACTTTTTGATGGATATATTAGTAGATTTAATGAGATATTCTAAGAAAAAGAGACAAAATTAATGATGTCACACAAATCTTCTTCTTTTTCTGGTAAAATCAAAGTTTCGATTAACGACGAGTTCTTACCTAGCCATTTCATCAATTTCACCGCGAGTTCTTTTTCTGGCACAATCAATTGTCCGTGATTTTTGGCAGAATAATGTCAAAATATCATAAATAGTTGTTATGAGCAGGGTCTTCATTCTAAAAACTCCCCAGTGTTCATCAATTCTATACCTGGAAAGTCCACATTGGCACAGCTTACTATTTGTAGAACCGACACTTGGTTCCATGCTCTTACTCAAATGATTGTAGAATCTAAATCTCGTAAGTTACTCTTGGTCTAGACTAGACAAGTTGCCATTTCCCCGGGATGTCGTACCAACTAGTTTCTAAATGGTTTAAATATGAAGTTCTGTACACTTAAGTAAGCTCATTAAATATTGCAGATTAAGTTTCGCTGTCATCATGCATGTATTTTCAACAAATTACATCCAATTCGCATCAGGATTAAGTCATCCTGCTAGCTTTCCCAATTGAGTGAGTTTTTAGGAAAACAATGCGCACCCAGCTCTAACAAAACCAAAGTGCAAAAAGCATGCAAGGTTTTTTTTCTCCTGGTAAGTACCCGTTCATTGAAAGATGGGTCTTGTATTGATCTTTCTTTTGCCGGTAGATATTTCCTCCAACGGATCTTTGTTTTTGCAGGTCAGATCCGACAGATCTTTGGTTTTTTTTTTGTTAGAGACAGATGTTTGTTTGATAGGTTCTTTTTCGAGAAAATTGTTCAAATTTTTTTAAATTTATTGCATTTTTGCCAATTCAATCTTAAATTTTTTAGTTATGCCAATTAAGTCCTAAACATTTTCATTTTTTTACCAATTAAGTTCATCCGATCAATTTTGGTTGGAAATCACTCACGTGGATACTAGCCGTCCTACGTGACATAACCAACGCTAATATGGATAATTTTAATGATATTTTAATATTTTTGGAATTTATTATTATTTTTTATTTTTCCTTTTCTCTTTTTTTTTGTCCTGTTTTCCCTCCACTGGCCATCTTCAGGCCTTGTGATGGCCGCTGAAGATTGCTAAATCGAGTGAGGGTCACCCTTGCTTGAGGCCCAACGATGGCTGGTGGAGGAAAAAAAGAAAAAAGTAGAAAAGGAAAAGAGAAGAAAAGAAAAAAGGGAAAAATAAAAAAATTTATAAAGATTTTGAAAAAAATAAAATATTATTAAAAATTATTCACGTTAGTGCCAACCGTACCATGTAAGATGGGAAATGTCAACGTCAGCAATATTTGGCCAAAATTAGCTGGATGGATTCAATTGCCAAAATGTGAAAAATGCTTATGACTCAATTAGTATAATTAAAAGATTTATGACTGAATTGGTAAAAGAACAATAAATTTAACACCTTTTGGATAATTTTCCCATTCTTTTTTACACCTAAGTAAGCTATCTTTTTATATCTCTCTCTCTCTCTCTCATCACGATCTTTGTAGTGGAGGGAGCAGTCTCTACACAACGTCGGGCGACTTTAGGTCTAAGGTTGCCCAACGGGTACACCACTGTTTTAAGGTCAAGACCTCATATGGCGGCCGTTGAGATTGCCGGGGTGGCCGCAATGCCCTTTACGACCCAACCAGTGGAGAAAGGAAGGGGCAAGGGAGTGTACCGGTGGAGGTGGTCGGAGACGGAGGGGTTGACCCCATCTTAGGGGGGTGGCAGTGCAGCAGCAGCCGGAGGGGAGCAAAAGAGAAGGAGACGAAGAAAGGGTGTCGGTGATGTGTGCAGGGTTAAGTTTTCGAATTTCTTCGCATCTTTATAAATTTAAGGTGTAAATGTGGATTACATAGGTTATATAACTTACCTAATCAAAAGTTTAATTGGACAAAATTTTTCTTTACCCATAAGAAATGGAGGGAAATATATTCCTTAAGAGAAACAATCTCATGCTTACATAAGATTTTCTAATTATGTGTATGAAAATTATATAATGATTGGGTTGGTTTGTTTTACAAAAAAACTCAAGATATAAAAAATATTTTTCAAAAAATAATTAATTATATCACTCACAAGAAGGAATAAATGAGTAATATTTTCATCATTCATGAATTGTTATTGATAATGATAATATTTTTTTATTAATTAATTTTTCTAAAAAATATAATTAATTGTTTTTCGAAAAATATTCGACAAAACGCAGCCTAAGATCCTCGGTCCTTTTCCAGACGCCAGTGACCACGAGGAATCACGTGGGAAGCCTTCTACGTGAATAATTTAATTAGGCATAGTAGTGTCTACTAATAATGAGGCATGGGAATAGTAAACGGATCTGCCTATTTGATGGTGATTGCTCACTGATGGCACTCACTAGCAACTGTAGGCAATAAGAAGATTAAGAAAGATTTAGACATTAGGAAAGCGACCGGGCATTATATATAATATATAGAATTAACGACGATACAAAATTATAAAGTAAATGAAAGGGGCTCTCGTAACTCTTTGTATAGTCAATTAGGCAATAGTTTATTCAATAGGATAGACTGTCCACAATGAAATCTGCTAGGTTTATATTCACAAAAAACCTACACATACACGCATTTCAGTATATACGAATTTTATATGTCACTTGCAATATTCAATTTTTTCTCTGCTCAAAAGGAAGAAAAACTGAAGTAGCAATTCTAGCTATCCAAAAGCTTAAACTTTGGAATGTAGATGTCTACTGTGTTATCAGGGTTAGACTTCAACTATTTAATTCCATTTAATATGGCTCTTTAATCTTTGTGAGACTCTTCATCAACTTATTCTTTCAATTTATTGTGCATTTTCGTATGTTTTTATTTTGATTTGCATGTGAGAAGGATTATTAAAATATCACAACCTTCTTATTATGAACTCCATATGTATAGAGGAGACCGCCGTAAACTCAACTCTCGTGATAATGGGGCTTTCGCATGAGGGAGAGCCATCATTGGGAGAGTGTTATGACAGAAAATTTGCTCATTTGCAAGACTAGTGAAGCAGGAGAGTGCTTCGTACCACAAAAAAAATCATGTCTCAGTATAAAGCTCACTAAGCTTAAAATCTTCATGATGATGAACATGAGGAAGTGGCCAAGATATAAAGGAGACCTTCCTGCAATTAATTCCTGAAACAACAAGCTCTTCTTGGATGCAGAAAATGATCTCATATACCACAATACATATATACACAGAGCACAAGTTGTAAGAATCATCCCAAGTTTTAACATCTTGAACACTGCTTATATCCCATAAGTTATGACTAGCTAAGAGAGAAAAGCAGTGCTACCATTTCATAAAACAATCCTTAATCCCCATCGGGGGCTCTACCCTCAAACTCTAGGTTCGTTAACGTCTGTTGCAGCGTGGACAGATTGATGGTTTGCCCGCCAATAATCTGCGCAATGAACAAGGCAAGCTGATTTTTCAAGATCAAGATGGAGAGGTTCCACATAAATCATTTGCTCATCACAAACGGTTGGAGAAAGAAAATTTTCAGAGGAAAAGGAAATTATATTTCAGCTGATACTTTGAGAGTAACTGATATGCGTGAGACGAATCGGGAAGTCCTGGGAGTTACCTCGGATTCAATGCGATGAATTAGCCTCCCGTTTACTTTAGCGGAGGTGCAGTTAATCACGTTCAATCCTTCATCTCCAATCAAAACTTCAAGAACTCTCCTTAAAGGCATCCCTTGTTCTGGTTCGGTACTAATTGCTACTTCCACTCCTGTCTTGCATGATTTGGCAATCACAATGTTCTTGGGACAAGAAGAACAGGAAGGAGGACATGTAGGCCAATTATTTGTGTCAGTACCACGTGAATTGGGTGACTCCAATTTCTTGAGTTCATCTCTCTTGTCACTTAGTTCCTGGATCTTCCTTTGCATATCCTTTATGTACTTCACTGCTTCATAGACATGATCGGCCATCGATCTCTTCCCCTGCAAGATCATCACATCCCAGAATCTTTCTTCCCCATTAAACAAATACTGCAACCGCTAATTAATTCAATGCAAAAAACTTAAGATGAGATAGAAATAATTATGCACTTTTTGTCTATGTTTTTCTGTTCAGATTCGCGCTTAAATTAGCTGCAAAATTAGTTCCAATGACTGACCTGTGTGCACAAGAAACCAAGAAAATCCTCCATTGCATACGTAGAATTTCCCCTTACAAATCATTGAAACTGACTCTCTTTTCTTTCCAACAATGAACAAAATGAAAATTTTCTCTTTGGGAGAAAGATCTAGATGTAAACCTTGAGATATTTGAGCGGGAGTAGCGATCTCAATGACCGAAGATGAGCGGCCATTTCTTGCCTTCTTTGTCTTTCGGTTTCTTTGTGCATATTCTTCTTTTCGCCCTTCGGACCAGTCTTTTCAATGTCACACCTGGACAATCCAGATTTACCTCGTCGCCTATAATCCGGCTGGTCAGCGAGGTCCCGGCCGTATTGACTAGATGAGATCATCAAGAATGGAGAAGCAGATTGCAACACCTGATCTTCAGTTTCATCGGTTGGGGTTGCGGACGAAGCATGATTTGTATGTTGTGCTGATATCACCAAGAGCTTATCATCTTTATGCGAGGCCATCGACGAAGCAGATTTTAACACCTGATCTTTAGTCTCATCAGATGGGATTGTAGATGAAGTAGGATCCATATGTTGCTCTCTCTCTCTCTCTCTCTCTCTCTGAGAGTCGGATGTGAGAGTCAGATGTGTTTAGCAGACAATGAGACAGATGGGATCTCAGGAGATCATTTACACAATGAACTGACCTTAGAATGATGTAAAAAATTTTGCGTAAAAAATACTGCATATTTCGAGAAATAGATAAGAGTATTATATTCGCGTGCAAATTTCAGTTCGTTAATTTTTACTTTATAATTGTTCTTTTTTTTTTATTTCGTGGCTCTCTTAATATGACTTTTATTTCACGGATAACACTTAGAACTTTTTGAAATATTTAACCTTTGACATGCGAAATCATACATAACCATTCATAATTGCTTAAACTTACAATATAATTCTGACCAAAAAAAAAACTTACCATAAAATGTGGAGTTTCACGTCTTTAGACTCTGAATTGTAAAATTTTTTGGAATATAGTCTTGAAATCGCAAAATGCAATGGGATATCTCAAAAATAACTATTGAATGCAAAGTGTGGAGTAAAAGCAAATGTTCTCTACTTTTTGTACGACTAATATATGAAAAAGAACCCTAATTTTTTTTATTTCTTTCACATGTTTAACTCATTCTGAATAATGATAGAAGTTCAAAAGGATACTTTCTTGAGATTCGATTACAGCAGCAAGAAATCAGATTTATAATTTGACCCAGCCATCTTTGTTCTTCTCAAGAGGATAAGACCTTATGATCTATACTTATAGTATATGATGTAGGAATTATTTTGAGCATTTGATTAAGTGAATTATGTTCATTACTTATTAATTTGAATCATATGATTAATGTGGATATGGTATATAACAAAGTTAGCACTTATATAGGGTTGCTTGAGATTTTCAACTATCTGTGCATTAACGTCGTTACGGAGTTCTTTATTGATGGTGAGGAGGTGGTCCATGATGTGATGTGATAAATATTAAGGACAAATCTTATCATGGTAACTCGAAGTCCGAAAAAAAGCCACATCGCTATAGATCATCGTCTTTATTATTATTATTTTTCCTCATTTTCTACGTACTTTCGTCAAGTAGAGTTTTGGACGAAATAGAAAACTAGGGTTTATGGGTGTTGCAAATTTTTTAAAATAGGCTAAAGGTGGGTAGCTGCCTATCCTAGTTATAGCTTATAGGTCTAGAGGACTACAGCTTCTCTTTAAATGTGCGCAACTTGACCAGACCAGTTTATATACGAAATCTAACACTGCCGACAGCTCGCATCGGTGGGGACAAATGGAGCGATGTGTAACTTGTATTTTATGGAAAGAAGACTTGGATTTTTAGTGAACTTTTGTGACTTTTGTTTCCTTGAGTATGGCATTGGAGTTTAGTCATGGCCACGGGCCGATTTTGGCCCGGAACCGGCCCTGTCAAATATAGGCCCGGCCTATTGATCGGGCCTGTAGTTCAGAACCGGAACCGGCCCGATTCCAATTCCAAAAAAATGTTAAAAATTTTAAATAAATAAATTAAAAAAAAAACACAATAGGGCCTACATGTTTGCAGGCCCTGCTGCGGCCCGTTGCCAGGGCAACCTTTGTAGGTTGCCTTGGCAATGGGCAAAAATAAAAAATAAAATAAATAAAACGATAACCGTTGCAAATTGCAACGATTATCTAGCTTTTTTTTTATTCCAAATTTTATTCTCATTTTTTTCTTATAAATTCTCTCAAATTCACTCAATACTCTCAATCCTCTCAAATTCTCTTGATACTCTCATTTCTTTCAAATTCTCTCCAATTCTCTTCTCTCAAATTTTCTCAAATTCTCTTAAATTCTCTTAATTTTCTCAATCAGCGCAATTCTCTCTTAATTCTCCCAATCAATTTACTTAAAAAATGGCAAGTGGAAGTCGAGTGCCAACTAGCAAAGGCGAGAATATCATGATAGAATCCCATTATTCTTTTGATCTTCGTAATTATACAGATTTTCAAGATGATGAAATCAACATTTTTCCCAATGTGGAGCGCGTCCCGATGCAAGAAAGTCTTCATCCTCCTGTCGAAATATCTACAATAAAGGAGGCGGAGTCGGAATTTACATCTGACATTTGGGATCACTTCACGAAAATGGAAAGGTTTGATATTGGTAAAAAAAGGTATGATATGATTTGTTAATATTGTGGGAAAATATATAAATATACAAGTGGACAAGGATATAGAACATTCAAATCACATCTTAGGTGCAAACATCCAACCCAAGCAAGAATCAATATCAGGCAACAACAAATTTCCGTGTAAGTCAATTCTAACACTTCCCCTTTATTTTGTATTAATGAAAAAACTTATAAGGAAGAATTAGGTAAATTTGTTTCCATTGAGCATTTGTCATTTAATTTTGAAGAAAGATTTGGTTTTAATCAGTTTGTACAAAAAGCGTGTGCTCTACAAGCAAAACGTGTTCTTAGAAATTCACTTAAACGAATAATTAAAGATCTTTACAAAAATAAAAAAAAAAGATTTACAAAACTTTTTTATGCAATTTAATGGATGCGTGCATATAAGTAGTGATATTTGGAGTGATTATTGGCAAATTCATTCTTATGGGCATAATATGTCATTGGATAGATGACAATTTGAGTATTAAAAAAAGAGTTGTTGCATTTAGAATTTTCGATGGTAAGCATATAGCAAATAATATTCATAGAATAATTAAGTAAATTTTAGAAGAATATTATTTGCTTAACAAAATTTTTTCAATTGGTTTTGATAATGCCACGGCAAATACTGCTTCAATTGCCGATTTAGAAAATATTTGTAAACTTGCTTTTGGTGGAAAATTTTTTCATGTTAGATATGCTTGTCATATTTTAAATTTATGTATACAAGATGGTTTGAAAACTCTTGATATTTTTCTTGAACTAATAAAAATGGTGATTCAATTTTTATGGAAACATCCCTAAAAAATGAAAGAATTGGGTAGATTTTGTAGAGAAAATGACAAAAAGCAAAACAATTTCCAAGAGATGTTCCAACTCGTTAGAATTCTACTTTCCACTTTCTTAGTGAATCTTTTGTATATAAAGATTTATTATATGCATTCATTTCTAATAATATACCTCAGATTAATTTATACCAACAAGAGTGGAGTATTTGCAAAAAAATTTTAAAAATTTTAAAGGTTTTTAATAATGCAACTTATACTTTGTCCAGTGTTTATTATCTTATTACATATTTATTTTTAGTAGAGTGTATTAATATTGTCGGAGTTTTTGAGGAATATGAAAATGATGTTGAATTACAACATACTAAAATAACAATTAAAATGAAGTTGCTACATTATTATCACGAAATTCCCATTATTTATTTAGATGTTTGTGTTTTTGATTCGCATTGCAAATTAGATGGTTTAAGTGATTATTTGCATATGTATTATCAATGTTTACATTATGGTACGATAAATATTACAATCATACTAAGTGAGGTTAAAAACGTAGTAATAGAATTATATAATGAATTTTATACTAAATATAATTTAGGTGATATTGGATCTTCTCAATCTACCGAGACACAAAGTAAGAGTTCAGGTAAAATTAGTAGAGGGTACCAACTTTTATTACATAGACAAAAAAAAAAAACAAAAGGGAGTAATAGGAAATATTTCTGAACTAGATATTTATCTAACTATCTCTTTTGAGTTTACTGAATCCGAAAGTAGTACAGGTTTTTTAATTTTAGATTGATGGAAGAGGTACGCAAGCCAATACCCAATCCTTTCTCTTATTGCAAAACAAATTTTTGCAACTCCTTGTTCCACAATTGAGGTAAAACAAGGATTTAGTGCTAGAGGTAATATTTTGGACGAACATTATTCAAGATTAGCTCCAAAATCAGTGGAGGCTCAAGCTTGTGTCAATGATTGGACGAAGGTTCAATACTGATAACAAAAGATAGATCGGATAATGAATCCAAATTCTTTAACGACGGAGATACGACCGCTACCGGTACCGAACTACGTAGAGACGACTAAGGGTAAAAGAACTGTTGGAGTTGGCAAATATTTCGAGGACCTTTGTTTCTCATACCGGGCACGCCCACATGAGCTTAGGGAAATCGAAGTTTAATTCGACGAGATGTGACCTCTGTGCATGGTATGCGGGGGTTCGGATAGGCTTAGGTTTTGAAGTCATTTTAGGGCATATATTGTACTTCTTTTTTTTTTATAGATTATTATAACGAATTGTAAGGCGCTTAATGATAATTTATTAAGTTCAATCCCCCCTTTCTCTTTTTTTTTTCCCAAATTTGATTACAATTTACATTAAATAATTCATTATTTCATAATTTCATAATTCATTATTTTTTCATTTCATAATTTATTTTTTAAAATTTTAAATTATGAACTGGAACCACCACGAATTGGAACCGGAACCCGTGAGAATCGGAAGCGGAATGGGCCCGGAACTGGCCGGTTCTGGTTCATACATAGTCACGAACCGAAATCGGCTGGTTGCGAACCGTGGCCATGACTAATTGGAGTGCTCCAAAATCCGCTTATCTTTCAGAGGAATTATCCAGTGAACTTATTACATGTGCTAAAATGAATCTAAACCGTCGGATCTAATAAAACTCAACAAGACCTAGTATAGATTCAGTTCAGCACATATAATATACTTGATGCAATAATTTCCCCTATCCATTGTGGAATCTCCTTCATGACATCTCCATCTCAAATTCATATCCCCCAAATGAACGTGGGGTCGCTAGCTACTTAACTAAAAAGCCCATCTCCCAAATGGCCCAAATCTAAGGCCCATGTAACTTCATGCAATAGTCTCAGGTCATGGCCACTCATGGAGGAGACCTGCTGCATCGCCGGACCGATTTGAAGTGCATGAAACCGATTCAATTTGCCCTTTTATTGATGAACCGATAGTCCAATTGGGTCAATATAGGTATTAAATCCTACATTTTTTTCACAAAAACATTCAAAGTAAGACTTATGCCTTGTTTGTTTCGTGAAAAATGATGATTTGAAAATTATTTTTTTAAAAATGATCGCATATATTGCTTACAAAATTTCATAACCGAATAATATTTTTATCGTTTACGAAAATATTTATGCATAAATTATTATTGATAACGAAAACATTATTATTGGTTAATTATTTCAAGGGATACACATGATTATTTGCAAGAAAACATTTTCCAAATCATTCATTTTCTACTAAATAAACACGGTCTCGGGCTTTGTTCACGACAACTGACTAAATTGGTTGCTTAAAAGATAGACTAGAACTCTTCAAATAAGAAAACAAATCCACAATCCATTCTTTAATTTACCTAATTAATCTAATTGAAATGTGTTTTTGTACGAAATTAATTACTATATGGGTTAATACAACCAAAAATCCAAAACTATACTTACTGCGAGACAAAAATCCCAAACTTCTTTTTTATCATACCTAAACTTTTTTTTTGTGTTATAAAAATCCCGAACTTATACCAGTATGGCAAACATGCTTTGGATGGAAATATAATAGAGTGTATATATCATGTACGTATGAGTTCGGATTTTTTTGTGATAAAAGAAATTGAGGGTTATTCGTGTCATAGTGGCTAAGTTTAGGATTTTTGATGGCATAAAAAAATTGAGAATAGTTATATTATAGTAGGTATAGTTTTGAGTTTTTGATGATAAGAGAAAACTATATTGTAAATAAATTATCCCATACTGTGCAGTATGAATAGTGTACATGTACAGTAAAATTCGCAATTTTTGCACTCACTCGGATAAGTGAAACCAATCGATTTTTGGATTGATTGAATGCAAAACGACAATAGGGTGGAGATAGCCGTTGAAAAAGTATATACCCTTTTTAACCCCGACGTGTGCACAGACTTTCCTATTTTGTGAGGGTTAGATTCGGAACAACGCGAAAAGTGATGGGAGATGCCCGATCTGACCCTTCCTCCCATCCTCGCGTCTTCTTATTCGTCTGTGCTCTCTCTCTTTGTTCTACGTCGTCTTCTCTCCCTTCTTGTCCTCTTGGCGGAGCCCTCGTTGCGGTCGAGCCGGCGGCGGCGGCGGCGGCGGCGGCTCCAGATCCGGCCCGATCGAAGAGGGCGGAGCCACCATCTGGCTCCGCGTGCGGCCGATCATCGTCGACGGCACAGGGAGAGAGAGAGAGGGAGAGAGAGAAAGAGAGAGGCGGCTAGGGTTGCGGCTCGGGGACCCGGTGGCGCGCGGCCGCGGAGGCAAGGCTGAGCGACGGCGTGTGGGTTCGTTCTGTGAGTCTCTGGAAACTCGATCGCTCGTAAATGTTTCTATATTTTCCTCGATGACGACGCATTATGAAAGTCGTTTGTTGCCGGTGGTTGTTTTGTTGATTGTGCCTGTTCTTTGTTCTGTCGGGCGTTCTGCGGTTGTAATCTTGTCGTGAGTTTCTTGGTTCTTTTGCGATCGTTTGAGTTTGTCTAGTTGTGGTGCACGACGGCGATGATGTGGGGCTGTGGTGGGTGATCTTCTGAAAGAAAACTAGCGCAGGAACTAAGAAGAACTAGATTCTTGCAAGTTATATCTCTGCCGTGTGAAGTTTCACATGCTTTTCCCAATTTCAGACGCTTCGATGAGTAGCGATTCTGGTGAAGTACCTTATATTGTGCTGTTTCTGACGCTACACTTCCTCAAGTTTAACCTGGTCATTGTCTTTAAAAAAATCTCTCGACTCTGCTACTTTTTCACCAATTTTCGAGCCCAAAAGATTTTAGCACAGTGCAATAAAAGTACTTGAACCATCTGCTATTCGACTTTTCTTAATTTTCCCCAGCCATCTCGAATGTATATCTTGAAAACTCTCTTAAATTTTTTTATCCTGGTTCAGCGATTGTCTTCTGTAGCTTTAGAATTGGTCTTGCAAATTGGGTGTCATAACAAGCCACTTTTCTGAGAATTTCGTTTTGAAAATGAGTAGGTTTTCTTTTGTGTTAATAAATTAACTTAAACTAAATTTTTTTAAATCCCCTCGAAGTTGTACTGCTTTTCTAAGATGTCTTTCTTTAGCCATCTTTCTTGTGCTGTTTCTGATGCTACACTTCCTCAAGTTAAACCTTGTCATTGTCTTTAAAAAATCTCTCGAATTCTGCTGCTTTTTTGCCAATTTTCCAGCCCAAAAGATTTTAGTACAGTGCAATAGAAGTGCTTGAACGATCTGCTATTCCACTTTTCTTAATTTTTCCCAGCCATCTCGAATGTATATCTTGAAAACTGTCTCTTGAAATATTTTTATCCTAGTTCAGTGATTGTCTTCTGTAGCTTTAGAATTTGTCTTTCAAATTGGGTTTCTAACAAGCCACTTTTATGAGAATTTTGCTTTGAGAATGAGTAGGTTTTCTTTTCTGTTAAAATATCAGCTTAAACTAAATTTTTTAAATCCTCTCGAAGTTGCTCTACTTTTGTAAGATGTCTTTCTTTTGCCATCTTTCTTGTGCTGTTTCTGACGTTACACTTCCTCAAGTTAAACCTTGTCATCGTCTTTAAAAGAATCTCTTGAATTCTGCTACTTTTTCACCAATTTTCTAGTCCAAAAGATTTTAGTACAGTGCAATAGAAGTGCCTGAACGATCTGCTATTCCACTTTTCTTAATTTTTCCCAGCCATCTCGAATGTATATCTTGAAAACTGTCTCTTGAAAATTTTTTACCCTGATTCGATGATTGTCTTCCGTGGCTTTAGGATTAGTCTTTCAAATTGGGTTTCTAGCAAGCCACTTTTCTGAGAATTTCGCTTTGAGAATGCGTAGGTTTTCTTTGCTGTTAATATATCAGCTTAAACTAAATCTTTTAAATCCTCTCAAAGTTGCACTACTTTGCTGTTTCTGACGTTACACTTCCTGAAGTTAACCTTGTCATTGTCTTTAAAAGAATCTCTCGAATTCTGCTACTTTTTTACCAATTTTGTTGCCCAAAAGATTTTAGTACAGTGCAATGGAAGTGCTTGAACGATCTGCTATTTGACTTTTCTTAATTTTTCCCCGCCATCTCGAATGTATATCTTGAAAACTGTCTCTTGAAAATTTTTATCCTGATTCAATGATTGTCTTCTGTGGCTTTAGGATTAGTCTTTCTAATTGGGTTTCTAACAAGCCACTTTTCTGAGAATTTTGCTTTGAGAATGCGTAGGTTTTCTTTGTTGTTAATATATTAGCTTAAACTAAATTTTTTTAAATCCTCTACAAGTTGCACTACTTTTCTAAAATGTCTTTCTTTTGCCATCTTTCTTGTGCTGTTTCTGACGCTACACAACCTCAAGTCAAACCTGGTCATTGTCTTTAAAAAAATCTCCTGACTCTGCTACTTTTTTACCAATTTTCTAGCCCAAAAGATTTTAGTATAGTGCATTAAAAGTGCTTGAACCATCTGCTATTCGCCCTTTCTTAAATTTTCCCAGCCATTTCGAATGTATTTCTTGAAAACTATCTCTTAAATTTTTTTTTTATCGTGGTTCAAGGATTGTCTTCTGTAGCTTTAGAATTAGTCTTTCAAATTGGGTTTCTAACAAGCCACTTTTCTGAGAATTTCGCTTTGAGAATGCGTGGGTTTTCTTTTGTGTTAATAAATTAACTTAAACTAAATTTTTTTAAATCCCCTTGAAGTTGTACTGCTTTTCTAAGATGTCTGGTTTTAGCCATCTTTCTTGTGCTGTTTCTGATGCTACACTTCCTCAAGTTAAACCTTGTCATTGTCTTTAAAAAATCTCTCCAATTCTGCTACTTTTTAAACAATTTTCTAGCCCAAAAGATTTTAGTACAGAGCAATTGAAGTGCTTGAACCATCTTTTATTCGAATTTTCTTAATTTTTCCCAGCCATCTCGAATGTATATCTTGAAAACTGTCTCTTAAAATTTTTTTATCCTGGTTCAGTGATTGTCTTCTGTAGCTTTAGAATTGGTCTTTCAAATTGGGTTTCTAACGAGCCACTTTTCTAAGAATTTCGCTTTGGGAATGCGCAGGTTTTCTTTTCTCTTAATATATCAGCTTACACTAAATTTTTTAAATCCTCTCTAAGTTGCACTACTTTTCTAAGATGTGTTTCTTTTGCCATCTTTCTTGTGCTGTTTCTGACCATACACTTCCTCAAGTCAAACCTTGTCATTGTCTTTAAAAAAATCTCCCGGCTCTGCTACTTTTTTACCAATTTTCTAGCCCAAAAGATTTTAGTACAATGCAATAGAAGTGCTAGAACCATCTGCTATTCCACTTTTCTTCATTTTTCCCAGCCATCTGGAATGTAATTCTTGAAATCTGTCTCTTAAATTTTTTTTGTGCTCTTTCAATGATTGTCTTCTGTAGCTTTAGAATTAGTCCTTTAAATTGGGTTTCTAACACGCCACTTTTCTGAGAATTTGGCTTTGAGAATGCGTAGTTTTTCTTTGCTGTTAATATATTGGCTTAAACTAAATTTTTTCAAATCCTCTTGAAGTGGCAGCACTTTTCTGAGATGTTTTCTTTTGGCATCATTCTTGTGCAGTTTCTGACGCTACACTTCCTCAAGTTAAACCTGGTCAATGTCTTTAAAAAATCTCTCGATGCTGCTACTTTTTTCACCAATTTTCTAGCCCAAAAGATTTTAGTACAGTGCAATAGAAGTGCTTGAACCATCTGCTATTTGACCTTTCTTAATTTTTCCCAGCCATCTCGATTTTATTTCTTGAAAACTGTCTCTTAAATTTTTTTTATCGTGGTTCAATGATTGTCGTCTGTAGCTTTAGAATTAGTCTTTCAAATTGGGTTTAATAACCTGCCACTTTTCTGAGAATTTCGCTTCAAGAATGAGTAGGTTTTCTTTTCTGTTAATATACCAACTTAAACTAAAATTTTTAAATCCTCTTGAAGTTGCACTACTTTTGTAAGATGTCTTTCTTTTGCCATCTTTCTTGTGCTGTTTCTGAAGCCGCACTTCCTCAAGTGAAACCTTATCATTGTCTTTAAAAAAATCTCTCGAATTCTGCTACTTTTTGACAAATTTTCTAGACCAAAAGATTTTAGTACGGTGCAATAGAAGTGCTTGAACCATCTTCTATTCAAATTTTCTTATTGTTTCGCAGCCATCTCGAATGTATATCTTGAAAACTGTCTCTTGAAATTTTTTTTATCTTGGTTCAATGATTGTCTGCTGTAGCTTTAGAATTGGTCTTTCAAATTGGGTTTCGAACAAGCCACTTGTCTAAGAATTTCGCTTTGAGAATGCGTAGGTTTTCTTTTATGTTAATATATCAGCTTAAACTAAATTTTGTAAATGCTCTCGAAGTTGCGCTACCTTTCTAAGATGTCTTTCTTTTGCCATCTTTCTTGTGCTGTTTCTGACGTTACACTTCCTCAAGTTAAACCTTGTCATTGTCTTCAAAAAAATTTCTCGAATTCTGCTACTATTTGACCAACTTTCTAGCCCAAAAGATTTTAGTACTGTGCAATAGAAGTGCTTGAACTATCTGCTATTCAACTTTTCTTAATTTTTCCCGGCCATCTCGAATGTATATGTTGAAAACTGTCTCTTAAAATTTTTTTATCCTGATTCAATGATTGTCTTCTGTGGCTTTAGGATTAGTCTTTAAAATTGGGTTTCTAACGAGCCATTTTTCTGAGAATTTCGCGTTGAGAATGCATAGGTTTTTTTTTTCTGTTATTATGTTAGCTTAAACTAATTTTTTTTAAATCATCTCCAAATTGCACTACTTTTGTAAGATGTCTTTCTTTTGCCATCTTTGTTGTGCTGTTTCTGATGCTACACTTCCTCAAGTCAAACCTAGTCCATGTCTTTAAAAAAATCTCCCGACTCTGCTAGTTTTTTACCAATTTTCTAGCCCAAAAGATTTTAGTATTGCAATAAAAGTGCTTGAACCATCTGCTATTCGACCTTTCTTAAATTTTCCCAGCCATCTGGAATGTATATCTTGAAAACTGTCTCTTAAATTTTTTTTATCCTGGTTCAAGGATTGTTTTCTGTAGCTTTAAAAATAGTCTTTCAAATTGGGTTTCTAACAAGCCACTTTTCTGAGAATTTCGCTTTGAGAATGTGTAGGTTTTCTATTCTGTTAATATATCAGCTTAAACTAAATTTTTTAAATCCTCTCGAAGTTGCACCACTTTTCTAAGATATCTTTCTTTCGCCATCTTTCTTGTGCTGTTTCTGATGCTACACTTCCTCAAGTTAAACCTTGTCATTGTCTTTAAAAAATCTCTTGAATTCTGCTACTTTTTTACCAATTTTCTAGCCCAAAAGATTTTAGTACAGAGCAATAGCAGTGTTTGAACCATCTTCTATTCGAATTTTCGTAATTTTTCCCTGCCATCTCGATTGTATATCTTGAAAACTGTCTGTTAAAATTTTTTTATCCTGGTTCAATGATTGCCTTCTGTAGCTTTAGAATTGGTCTTTCAAATTGGGTTTCTATCAAGCCACTTTTCTGAGATGTTCGCTTTGGGAATGTGTAGGTTTTCTTTTCTGTTAAAATATCAGCTTACACTAAATTTTTTAAATCCTCCCGAAGTTGCACTACTGTTCTAAGATGTCTTTCTTTTGCCATCTTTCTTGTGCTGTTTTTGACGCTACACTTCCTCAAGTCAAACCTTGTCATTGTCTTTAAAAAAATCTCCCGACTCTGCTAGTTTTTTGCCAATTTTCTAGCCCAAAAGATTTTAGTACGATGCCATAGAAGTGCTAGAACCATCTGCTATTCCACTTTTCTTAATTTTTCCCAGCCATCTTGAATGTATTTCTTGAAAACTCTCTTTAAAATTTTTTATCCTCGTTCAATGATTGTGTTTTGTAGCTTTAGAATTAGTCTTTCAAATTGGGTTTCTAACAAGCCACTTTTCTGAGAATTTCGCTTTGAGAGTGCATTGGTTTTCTTTTCTGTTAATACATCAGCTTAAGCTAAATTTTTTCAAATCCTCTATAAGTTGCACTGCTTTTGTAAGATGTTTTCTTTTGCCATCTTTCTTGTGCAGTTTCTGATGGTACACTTCCTCTAGTTAAACCTTGTCACTTCCTCAATTTTCTTGTGCAGTTTCTGATGCTACACTTTTCTCTTTAAAAAAATCTCCCAACTCTGCTACTTTTTCACCAATTTTCTTGCCCAAAAGGTTTTAGTACCGTGCAATAGAAGTGCTTGAACCGTCTGCTATTCGACCTTTCTTAAATTTTCCCAGCCATCTTGAATGTATTTCTTGAAAACCGTCTCTTAAATTTTCTTTAAACGATTGTGTTCTGTGGCTTTAGAATTAGTCATTCAAATTGGGTTTCATAACCAGCCACTTTTCCGAGAATTTTGCTTCGAGAATGAGTAGGTTTTCTTTTCTGTTCATATATCAGCTTAAACTAAATTTTTTAAAGCCTCTCGAACTTGCACTACTTTTCTAAGATGTCTTTCTTTTGCCGTCTTTCTTGTGCTGTTTCTGATGCCACACTTCCTCAAGTGAAACCTTGTCATTGCTTGTAAAAAAATCTCTCGAATTCTGCTACTTTTTTACCAATTTCTAACCCAAAAGATTTTAGTACGGTGCAATAGAATGCTTGAACCATCTTCTATTCGAATTTTCTTATTGTATCCCAGCCATCTCGAATATATATCTTGAAATCTGTCTCTTTAAATTTTTTTATCTTGGTTCAATGATTGTCTTCTGTAGCTTTAGAATTGGTCTTCCAAATTGGGTTTCTAACAAGCCACTTTTCTAAGAATTTCGCTTTGAGAACGCGTAGGTTTTTTTTTCTGTTAATATATCAGCTTAAACTAAATTTTTTAAAACCTCTCGAAGTTGCACTACTTTTCGAAGATGTCTTTCTTTCGCCATCTTTCTTGTGCAGTTTTCTGATGCTACACTTCCTCAAGTTAAACCTTGTCATAGTCTTTAAAAAAATCTCTCGAATTCTGCTACTTTTTTACCAATATTCTAGCCCAAAAGATTTTCGTACAGTGCAATAGAAGTGCTTGAACGATCTGCTATTCTACTTTCCTTAATTTTTCCCGGCCATCTCGAATGTATATCTTGAAAACTGTCTGTTAAATTTTTTTTATCCTGGTTTAATGATTTTCTTTAGTAGGTTTAGATTTAGTCTTTCGAATTGGGTATCTAACAAGCCAGTTTTCTGAGAATTTCGCTTTGAGAATGCGTGGGTTTTCTTTTCTGTTAATATATTAACTTAAACTAAATTTTTTTGAATCCCCTCGAAGTTGTACTGCTTTTCTAAGATGTCTTTCTTTTGCCATCTTTCTTGTGCTGTTTCTGACGCTACACTTCCTCAAGTCAAACCTTGTCATTGTCTTTAAAAAAATCTCCTGACTCTGCTTCTTTTTTACCAATTTTCTTGCCCAAAAGATTTTAGTACAGTGCAATAGAAGTGCTTGAACCATGTGCTATTCAACCGTTCTTAAATTTTCCCTGCCATCTCGAATTTATTTCTTAAAAACTGTCTCTTAAAATTTTATTATGGTCACCGATTGTCTTCTGTGGCTTTGGAATTGGTCGATCAAATTGGGTTTCTAACAAACCACTTTTCTGAGAATTTTACTTTGAGAATGCATAGGTTTTCTGTTCTGTTAATATATTAGCTTAAACTAAATTTTTTTAAATCCTCTTGAAGTTGTACTACTTTTCTAAGATGTCTTTCTTTTGCCATCTTTCTTGTGTTCTTTCTGACGCTGCACTTCCTCAAGTCAATCCTTGTCATTGTCTTTAAAAAAATTTCCCGACTCTTGCTACTTTTTTACCAATTTTATTGCCCAAAAGATTTTAGTACAGTGCAATATAAGTGCTTGAACCATCTGCTATTCGACCTTTCTTAAATTTCCCGGCCATCTCGAATGTTTTTCTTGAAATCCGTCTCTTTAAATTTTTCGATCTTGGTTCAATGATTGTCTTCTGTAGCTTTAGAATTGGTGTTTCGAATTGGGTTTCTAACAAGCCACTTTTCTAAGAATTTTTCTCTGAGAATGCGTAGGTTTTCTTTTCTGTTAATATATCAGCTTAAACTAAAATTTTTAAATCCTCTCGAAGTTGCGCTACTTTTCTAAGATGTCTTTCTTTCGCCATCTTTCCTGTGCAGTTTCTGACACTACACTTCCTCAAGTTAAACCTTGTCATTGTCTTTAAAAAAATCTCTCGAATTCTGCTACTTTTTTACCAATTTTGTTGCCCAAAGGATTTTAGTACAGTGCAATAGAAGTTCTCGAACGATCTGCTATTCCACTTTTCTTAATTTTTCCCAGCCATGTTGATTTTATATCTTGAAAAGTGTCTCTGAAATTTTTTTATCCTGGTTCATTGATTGTCTTCTGTAGGTTTAGATTTAGTCGTTCAAATTGGGTTTCTAACAAGACACTTTTCTGAGAATTTCGCTTTGAGAATGTGTAGGTTTTCTTTTCTAGTTAATATATTAGCTTAAACTAAATTTTTTTAAATCCTCTAAAAGTTGCACTACTTTTCTACGATGTCTTTCTTTTGCCAACTTTCTTGTGCTGTTTCTGACGCTATAGTCCAACATTGTCATTGTCTTTAAAAAAGTCTCCCGACTCTGCTACTTTTTTACCAATTTTCTAGCCCAATAGATTTTAGTACAATGCAATAGAAGTGCTTGAACCATCTGCTGTTCCAATTTTCTTAATTTTTCCCAGCCATCCCGAATGTATATCTTGAAAACTCTCTTAAAAATTTTTTATCCTGGTTCCAGGATCGTCTTCTGTAGAATTAGAATTAGTCTTTCAAATTGGGTTTCTAACAAGCCACTTTTCTGAGAATTTCGCTTTGAGAATGTGTAGGTTTTCTTTTCTGTAAATATATAAGCTTAAACTAAATTTTTGAAATCCTCTCGAAGTTGCACTACTTTTCTAAGTTGTGTTTCGTTTGCCATCTTTCTTGTGCTGTTTCTGACGCTACACTTGCTGAAGTCAAACCTTGTCATTGTCTTTAAAAAAGTCTCTCGACTCTGCTACTTTTTTACCAATTTTCTAGCCCAAAAGATTTTAGTACACCAATAGAAGTGCTGGAGCCATCTGCTATTCGACCGTTCTTAATTTTTCCCAGCCATCTCGAATTTATTTCTTGAAAACTGTCTCTTAAATTTTTTTTATCCTGGTTCAACGATTGTCGTCTGTTGGTTTAGAATTAGTCGTTCAAATTGGGTATCTAACAAGCCACTTCTCTGAGAATTTCACTTTGGGAATGTGTAGGTTTTCTTTTCTGTTAATATATCAGCTTAAACTAAATTTTTTAGATCCTCTCGAAGTTGCACTACTGTTGTAAAATGTCTTTCTTTTGCCATCTTTCTTGTGCTGTCTCTGACGCTACACTTCCTCAAGTGAAACCTTGTCCTTGTCTTTAAAAAAATCTCTCGACTCTGCTAATTTTAATTTTTTGCCAATTTTCTAGCCCAAAAGATTTTAGTACAATGCAATAGAAGTGCTAGAACCATTTGCTATTCGACTTTTCTTAATTTTTCCCAACCATCTCAAATGTATATCTCGAAAACTGTCTCTTAACATTTTTTTATCCTGGTTCAATTATTGTCTTCTGTAACTTTAGAATTAGTCTTTCAAATTGGGTTTCTAGCAAACCACTTTTCTGAGAATTTCGCTTTGAGAATGCGTAGGTTTTCTTTTCTGTTAATATATCAGCTTAAACTAAAATTTTTAAATCATCTTGAAGGTTCACCATTTTTTAAAGATGTCTTTCTTTTGCCATCATTCTTTTGCTTTTTCTGACGCTACACTTCCTCAAGTGAAACCTTGTCATTGTCTTGAAAAAACCTCTTGAATTTTGCTACTTTTTTACCAATTTTCTAGCCCAAAAGATTTTAGTACAGACCGATAGAAGTGCTTGAACCATCTTCTATTAGAATATTCTTAATTTTTCCCAGCCATCTCGAATGTATATCTTGAAAACCATCTCTTAAATTTTTTTAATCCTAGTTCAATGATTGTCTTCTGTAGCTTTAGAATTAGTCTTTCAAATTGGGTTTCATAACAAGCCACTTTTCTGAGAATTTCGCTTTGAGAATGAGTAGGTTTTCTTTTCTGTTAATAAATCAGCTTAAAGTAAATTTTTTAAATCCTCTCAAAGTCGGACCACTTTTCTAAGATGTCTTTCTTTTGCCTTCTTTCTTATGCCGTTTCTGAGGCCACAGTTCCGCAAGTTAAACCTTGTCATTGTCTTTAAAAAAATCTCTCGACTCTGCTACTTTTTTACCAATTTTCTTGCCCAAAATATTTTAGTAAAGTGCAATAGAAGTGCTTGAACCATCTGCTATTCGACATTTCTTAATTTTTCTCAGCCATATTGATTGTATATCTTGGAAACTGTCTCTTAAAATTTTGTTATCCTGGTTCAATGATCATCTTCTGTAGCTTTTGAATTACTCTTTCAAATTGGGTTTCTAACAAGC
This sequence comes from Syzygium syzygioides, assembly GCA_031216285.1. Taxonomy (NCBI): domain Eukaryota; kingdom Viridiplantae; phylum Streptophyta; class Magnoliopsida; order Myrtales; family Myrtaceae; genus Syzygium; species Syzygium syzygioides. Next base: position 5,754,236 of record CM062246.1, on the reverse strand, counting down.
CACTTTTCTGAGAATTTGGCTTTGAGAATGCGTAGGTTTTCTTTTCTGTTAATATATCAGCTTAAACTAAATTTTTTCAAATCCTCTCAAAGTTGTACTATTCTAAAATGTTTTCTTTCGCCACCTTTCTTGTGCTGTTTCTGATGCTACACTTCCTCAAGTTAAACCTTGTCTTTGTCTTTAAAAAAATCTCTCGTCTCTGCTACTTTTTCGCCAATTTTCTTTCCCAAAAGATTTTATTACAGTGCAATAGAAGTGCTTGAGCCATCTGCTATTCGACCTGTGTTAATTTTTCCCAGCCATCTCGATTGTATTTCTTGAAAACTGTCTCTTAAAATTTTTTATCCTGGTTCATTGATTTTCTTCTGTAGCTTTTGAATTAGTCTTTCAAATTGGGTTTCTATCAAGCCACTTTTCTGAGAATTTCGCTTTGCGAATGCGTATGTTTTCTTTTATGTTGATATGTCAGCTTAAAGTAAATTTTTTAAATACTCTCGAAGTTGCACTACTTTTGTAAGATGTCTTTCTTTTGCCATCTTTCTTGTGGTGTTTCTGACGCCACTCTTCCTCAAGTAAAACCTTGTCATTGTCTTTAAAAAAATCTCTCGAATTCTGCTACTTTTTAACCAATTTTTTGACCCAAAAGATTTTAGTACGGTCCAATAGAAGTGCTTGAACCAACTTCTGTTCGAATTTTCTTATTGTTTCCCAGCTATGTTGAATGTATATCTTGACAGCTGTCTCTTGAAATTTTTTCATCTTGGTTCAAGGATTGTCTTCTGTAGCTTTAGAAATTGGTCTTTCAAATTGGGTTCCTAACTAGCCACTTTTCTAAGAATTTCGCTTTGAGAATGCGGATGTTTTCTTTTCTGTTAATATGTCAGCTTAAACTAAATTTTTTTAAACCTCTCGAAGTTGCACTACTTTTCTAAGATGTCTTTCTTTTGCCATCTTTCTTGTGCTGTTTCTGACACCAAACTTCCTCAAGTTAAACCTTGTCATTGTCTTTAAAAAAATCTCTCGAATTCTGCTACTTTTTTACCAATTTTCTAGCCCAAAAGATTTTAGTACAGTGCAATAGAAGTGCTTGAACGATCTGCTATTCCACTTTTCTTAATTTTTCCTAGCCATCTTGAATGTACATCTTGAAAACTCTCTTTAATTTTTTTTTATCCTGGTTCAATGATTGTCTTCTGTAGGTTTAGATTTAGTCATTCAAATTGGGTTTCTAACAAGCCACTTTTCTGAGAATTTCACTTTGAGAATGCGTAGGTTTTCTTTTCTGTTAATATATTAGCTTAAACTAAATTTTTTTAAATCCTCTTGAAGTTGTACTACTTTTCTAAGATGTCTTTCTTTTGCCATCTTTCTTGTGTTGTTTCTGACGCTACACTTCCTCAAGTCAAACCTTGTCATTGTCCTTAAAAAATCTCCCGACTCTGCTACTTTTTTACCAATTTTCTTTCCCAAAAGATTTGAGTGCAGTGCAATATAAGTGCTTAAACCATCTGCTGTTCGACCTTTCTTAAATTTTCCCAGCCATCTCCAATGTATTTCTTGAAAACTGTCGGTTAAAATTTTTTTATCATAGTTCAACAATTGTCTTCTGTGGCTTTAGAATTAGTCTTTGAAATTGGGTTTCTAACAAGCCACTTTTCTGAGAATTTCGCTTTGAGAATGTGTAGGTTTTCTTTTCTGTTAATATATTAGCTTAAACTAAATTTTTTCAAATCCTCTCGAAGTTGCTCTACTTTTCTAAGGTGTCTTTCTTTCGCCATCTGTCTTGTGCTGTTTCTGACGCTACACTTCCTCAAGCCTAACCTTTTCGTTGTCTTTAAAATAATCTCCTGACTCTACTACTTTTTTACCAATTTTGTTGCCCAAAAGATTTTACTGCAGTGTAATAAATGTGCTTGAACCATCTGCTATTCGACCTTTCTTAAATTTTCCCAACCATCTCGAGTGTATTTCTTGTAAACTGTCTCTTAAAAATTTGTTATCCTGGTTCAATGATCGTCTTTTGTAGCTTTTGAATTAGCTTTCAAATTGGGTTTCTAACAAGCCACTTTCCTTAGAATTTCGTTTTGAGAATGCATAGGTTTTCTTTTCTTTTAATATATCAGCTTACACTCAATTTTTTAAACCCTCTTGAAGTTGCTCCACTTTTTAAAGATGTCTTTCTTTTGCCATCATTCTTTTGCTCTTTCTGACGCTACACTTCCTCAAGTTAAACCTTGTCATTGTCTCAAAAAAACCTCTCGAATTCTGCTACTTTTTTACCAGTTTTCTAGCCCGAAATATTTTTGTACAGAGCGATAGAAGTGCTTGAACCATCTTCTATTTGAATTTTGTTAATTTTTCCTGGCCATCTCGAATGTATTATTTGAAAACTCTCTTAAATTTTTTTAAATCCTGGTTCAATGATTGTCTTCTGTAGCTTTAGAATTTGTCTTTCAAATTGGGTTTCAGAACAAGCTACTTTTCTGAGAATTTGGCTTTGAGAATGAGTTAGGTTTTCTTTTCTGTTAATATATCAGCTTAAACTAAATATTTTAAATCCTCTCGGAGTTGCACTACTTTTCTAAGATGTCTTTCTTTTGCCAGTTTTCTTGTGCTGTTTCTGACGTCACACTTCCGCAAGTTAAACCTTGTCATTGTCTTTAGAAAAATCTCTTGAATTCTTTACCAATTTTGTAACCCAAAAGATTTTAGTACAGTGCAATAGAAGTGCTTGAACCATCTTCTATTCTTTTTTTCTTATTGTTTCGCAGCCATCTCGAATGTATATCTTGAAAACTGTCTCTTGAAATTTTTTTCATCTTGGTTCAATGATTGTCTTCTGTAGCTTTAGAATTGGTCTTTCAAATTGGGTTTCTAACAAGCCACTTTTCTAAGAATTTTGCTTTGAAAGTGCATAGGTTTTCTTTTCTGTTAATATATCAGCTTAAACTAAAATTTTTAAATCCTCTCGAAGTTGCGCTACTTTTCTAAGATGTCTTTCTTTTGCCATCTCTCTTGTGCAGTTTCTGACGCTACACTTCCTCAAGTTAAACCTTGTCATTGTCTTTAAAAACATCTCTCGAATTCTGCTACTTTTTTACCAATTTTTTAGCCCAAAAGATTTTAGTACAGTGCAATTGAAGTGCTTGAACGATTGCTATTCCACTTTTCTTAATTTTTCCTAGCCATCTTGAATGTATATCTTGAAAACTGTCTCTTAAAATTTTTCTATCGTGATTAAATGATTCTCTTCTGTGGCTTTAGGATTAGTCTTTCAAATTGGGTTTCCAGCAAGCCACTAACAAGCCATTTTTCTGGGAATTTCGCTTTGAGAATGCATAGGTCTGATGCTACACTTCCTCAAGTTAATCCTTGTTATTGTCTTTCAAAAAATCTTTTGAATTCTGCTACTTTTTTACCATTTTTGTTGCCCAAAAGATTTTAGTACAGTGCAATAGAAGTTCTCGAACGATCTGCTATTCCACTTTTCTTAATTTTTCCCGGCCATATTGATTGTATATCTTGAAAACTGTCTCTGAAATTTTTTTTATCCTGGTTCAATGATTGTCTTTTGTAGGTTTAGATTTAGTCGTTCAAATTGGGTTTCTAGCAAGCCACTTTTCTGAGAATTTCGCTTTGAGAATGCGTAGGTTTTCTTTTCTGTTAATATATTAGCTTAAACTAAATTTTAAGTCCTCTCGAAGTTGCACTACTTTTGTAAGATGTCTTTATTTTGCCATCTTTCTTGTGCTGTTTCTGATGCTACACTTCCCCAAGTCATAGCTTTTTGTTGTCTTTAAAAAAAATCTCCCGACTCTGCTACTTTTTTACCAATTTTGTAGACCAAAAGATTTTAGTACAGCGCAATAAAAGTGCTTGAACCTTCTGCTATTCGACCTTTCTTAAATTGTCCCAGCCATCTTGTATGTATTTCTTGTAAACTCTTAAAATTTTGTTATCCTGGTTCAATGATGATCGTCTTCTGTAGCTTTGGAATTAGTGTTTCAAATTGGGTTTCTAACATGCCACTTTTATGAGAATTTTTCTTTGAGAATGCGTAGGTTTTCTTTTCTGTTAATATATCAGCTTAAACTAATTTTTTTAAATCCTCTCGAAGGTTCACCACTTTTTAAAGATGTCTTTCTTTTGCCATCATTCTTTTGCTGTTTCTGACACTACACTTCCTCAAGAGAAACGTTGTCATTGTCTTGAAAAAACCTCTCGAATTCTGCTACTTTTTACCAATTTTCTTGCCCAAAAGATTTTAGTACAGAGCGATAGAAGTGCTTGAACCATCTTCTATTCGAATTTTCTTAATTTTTCCCAGCCATCTCGAATATATATCTTGAAAACTGTCTTTGAAATTTTTTTAATCCTGGTTCAATGATTGTCTTCTGTAGCTTTAGAATATTAGTCTTTCAAATTGGGTTTCATAACAAGCCACTTTTCTGAGAATTTCGTTTTGAGAATGAGTAGGTTTTCTTTTCTGTTAATATATTAGCTTAAACTAAATTTTTTTAAATCCTCTCGAAGTTGTAATACTTTTCTAAGATGTCTTTCTTTTGCCATCTTTCTTTTGCTGTTTCTGAAGCCACACTTCGTCAAGTCAAACCTTGTCATTGTCCTTAAAAAAATCTCCCGACTCTGCTACTTTTTTACCCATTTTCTAGCCCAAAAGATTTTAGTACAGTGCAATAAAAGTGCTTGAACCATCTGCTATTTGACCTTTCTTAAATTTTCCCAGCCATCTTGAATGTATTTCTTGTAAACTGTCTCTTAAAATTTTGTTATCCTGGTTCAATGATCGTCTTCTGTAGCTTTTGAATTACTCTTTGAAATTGGGTTTCTAACAAGCCACTTTTCTGAGAATTTCGCTTTGAGAATGTGTAGGTTTTCTTTTCTGTAAATATATCAGCTTAAACTAAAATTTTTAAATCCTCTCGAAGTTGCACCACTTGTCTAAGATGTCTTTCTTTCGCCATCTTTCTTGTGCTGTTTCTGGTGCTACACTTACTCAAGTTAAACCATCGTCTATTCAAATTTTGTTAATTTTTCCCAGCCATCTTGAATGTATATCTTGAAAACTGTCTCTTGAATTTTTTTTATCGTGGTTCAATGATCGTCTTCTGTTGCTTTAGAATTGGTCGTTCAAATTGGGTTTCCAACAAGCCACTTTTCTTAGAATTTTGTTTTGGGACTGCATAGGTTTTCTTTTCTGTTAATATATCAGCTTGAACTAAAATTTTTAAATTCTCTCGAAGTTGCACTACTTTTCTAAGATGTCTTTCTTTTGCCATCTTTCTTGTGCTGTTTCTGAGGCTACACTTCCTCAAGTTAAACCTTTTCATTGTCTATAAAAAAATCTCGACTCTGCTACTTTTTTACCAATTTTCTTGCCCAAAAGATTTTAGTACAGTGCAATAGAAGTGCTTGAACCATCTGCTATTCAACTTTTCTGAATTTTTCCCAGCCATCTCGATTGTATATCTTGAAAACTGTCTCTAAATTTTTTTTTATCCTGGTTCAATTTTTGTCTTCTGTAGCTTTAGAATCAGTCTTTCAAATTGGGTTTGTAACAAGCCAATTTTCTGAGAATTTCACTTTGAGAATGCGTAGGTTTTCTTTTCTGTTAATAAATCACCTTAAACTAAATTTTTAAATCCTCTCAAAGTTGCACTACTTTTGTAAGATGTCTTTCTTTTGCCATCTTTCTTGTGCTGTTTATGACGCTGCACTTCCTCAAGTCAAATTTTGTCAGTCTTTAAATTATTCTCTCAACTCTGCTACTTTTTAACCAATTTTCTAGCCCAAAAGATTTTACTACTGTGCAATAGAAGTGCTTGAACCATCTGCTATTTGACTTTTCTTAATATTTCCCAGCCATCTTGAATTTATCTTGAAAACTGTCTCTTAAATTTTTTTTATCCGGGTTCAATGATTGTTTTCTGTAGCTTTAGAATTAGTCGTTCAAATTGGGTCTCTAACAAGCCATATTTCTGAGAATTTCACTTTGACAATGTGGAAGTTTTGTTTTCTGTTAATAGATCAGCTTAAACTAAAATTTTTAAATCCTCTTGAAGTTACACTACTTTTCTAAGATGTCTTTCTTTTGCCATCTTTCATGTGCTGTTTCTGGCGCTACACATCCTCAAGTTAAACCCGGTCATTGGCTTTCAAAAAATCTCAACTCTGCTGCTTTTTTGCCAATTTTCTTGCCCAAAAGATTTTCGTGCAATGCAATATAAGTGCTTGAAACATCTGCTATTCGACTTCTGTTATTTTTTCCCAGCCATCTCAAATTTGTATCTTGAAAGCTGTCTCATAATTTTTTTTTATCCTGATTCAATGATTGTCTTCTGTAGCTTTAGAATTAGTCTTTCTAACAAGCCACTTTTCTGAGAATTTCACTTTGAGAATGCATAGGTTTTCTTTTCTGTTAATATATCAGCTTAAACTAAATTTTTTAAATCCTCTCGTGGGTGCACTACTTTTCTAAAATGTCTTTCTTCTGCCATCTTTCCTGTGCTGTTTCTGATGCTACACTTCCTCTAGTTAAACCTTGTCATTGTCTTTAAAAAATCTCTCGAGTCTGCTATTTTTTAACAATTTTCTTGCCCAAAAGATTTTAGTACAGTGCAATAGAAGTGCTTGAACCATCTGCTATTTGACGTTTCTTAATTTTTCCCAGCCATCTTGGATGTATATGTTGAAAACTCTCTTAAAACTATATTCTGTTATGTTGGTTAAATGATTGTCTTCTGTAGCTTTTGAATTAGTCTTTCAAATTTGGTTTATAACAAGCCACTTTTCTGAGAATTTCGCTTTGAAAATGGGTAGGGTTTGTTTTCTGTTAATATATTAGCTTAAACTAATTTTTTTGAATCCTCTTGAAGAGGCACTACTTTTCGAAGATGTCTTTCTTTCGCCATCTTTCTTGTGCTGTTTCTGACGCTCCACTGACGCTCCACTTCCTCAAGTTAAACCTTCTCATTTTCTTGAAAAAAGTCTCTCGACTCTGCTACTTTTTTTCCAATTTTCTTTCCCAAAAGATTTTAGTACAGTGCAATATAAGTGCTTGAACCATCTGCTATTCGACTTTTCTTAATTTTTCCCACCCATCTGGGATGTATATCTTGAAAACTGTCTCCTAAAACTATATTCTGTTTTCCTGATTCAATGTTCATCTTGTGTAGCTTTTTGTCTTTCAAATTGGGTTTCTAACGAGCCACTTTTTTGAGAATTTTGCTTTGAGAATGGGTAGGTTTTCTTTTCTGTTAATATATAAGCTTCAACCAAATTATGTAAATCCGCTCAAAGTTACACTATTCTAAGATGTCTTTCTCTTGCCATCTTTCTTGTGCTGTTCCTGACGCTACACTACCTCAAATTTAATCCATTCATTGTCTTTAAAAAAATCTCTCGACTCTGCTACTTTTTTACCAATTATCTTGCCCAAAATATTTTAGTACCGTGCAATAGAAGTGTTTGAACCATCTGCATTTCGACTTTTCTTAATTTTTCCCAACCATCTTGGATGTATATCTTGAAAACCGTCTCTTAAAACTATGTTCTGTTATCCTGGTTCAGTGATTGTCCTCTGAAGCTTTAGAATTAGTCTTTCAAATTGGGTTTTTCTAACAAGCCTTTTCTGAGAATTTCGCTTTGAGAACGAGTAGGTTTTCTTTTACGTTAATATGTCGGCTTAAACTAAATTATTTAAATCCTCTCGAAGTTGCAGTACTTTTCTAAGATTTCTTTCTTTTGCCAACTTTCTGACTCTCCTTATTCCTTTGTGTTTTTTTTTTCAATTTTTGAAAAAGACATGATATTTTGACAATGAGAGTCGAGCGCATAAAAAAAATCGTTTTTTGGGTCAAAGAGGCAATGTCAACATGACAAGACTCCGTTTTTTTTTTGTAGAAAGTGCCATTATTCTTCGAAAGGTCATACGTTACACGAGACTTTTTCCAAATAAAGCAACTTTTCATGTCTTAAGCATTTCATTTGAGTGTTTTTCTTTTCGTCACATTCTATTTTTAGGTCAATTGAATAGTATGTGGCTTTTCTGGAAACAACATTTTCAACTGAAATGCTTCTTAGTACTTCGAGTTTTCACACTAAAGATATTTTATGCAGCCTTTAGTGCAAAGGACTTTGTTTTGATACATAGTTATGGTATTTCAAGTAATATTGGCATCTGTTTGGTAAGTTTCTCAATAAAATTGAGGATCTCGTGACAACACATTGTTTTTGAAAAAAGTGTCATTTGAATGGTTATAGTTTACACGAGCCTTTTTTTTTTCAAAATAATTGCAACCTTTTACAATTTGAAGCATTTCATTTTCGACTAAAAATAGTTTTCTTTCCTAACGATTTCACTTCCAGGTCAAATTAAATAGTATATGGCTTTTCTTGAAACAGCTTTTTCCACTAAATGGCTTTTTTTGGCTACTAGTTTTCGGCACCATACTTTTTATGCAGTCCTCAGTGCATAGGAGTTCATTTTGATATATATATATATATTTATGTGTGTGTGAGTAGTTAGTTCAAAAGCCAATTTTTTTAAATACCTTTCAAGTAATCTCGGCATTTTTTTTGGTTACGTTTGTCAAATTTTTTTTTTAAGATCACTGTGAAAAGACTTCATATCTGTAAATTGTGCTGTTTTTCTTTGAAAGGACATATTTAACACCTGACTTCTCCCTAAATATTTGTTACTTTGCACATTTTGAAATATTTCATTTTTGATTAAATGATTTTTTTTCCTCATTATATTTTCAGGGCAATTAAATAGTACATGGCTTTTCTTTAAACAACATTTTTCTATCGAGAGGCTTCTTTAACTACAAGTGTTACCACAAAGATTTTTTATGCAGTCCTCAGTGCCGATGACTTTGTTTTGATATATAATTGTTGTGTTTTGTTCAAAAGACAATCTTTATAAATCCCTTTCAAGTAATCTTGGCATTTGCCATCTCTTTGTTGAGGTATTCAATAAAAGATTGAAAATCTCAGTGACAAGACTCTTTACTTTTGTAACAAATGCCTCTTAGAAAGATCTTATTTTACATGAGACTTCTTCAAAGTAATTGCAATCTTTCACGTTTTGAAGCATTTCATTTTTGACTGAATGGTTTTTTTCCTCAATTTCTTTTTCACCTGGTGAAGCATTTTATTTTTGACTAAATCAAGTCTGTCTTTCCTTACATTCTGTTTCCAGGTCAATTTTAATAGTTTATGGCTGTTGTTGAGATAGCTTTTTCATTGAAAGGCTTCTTTCTAATACGAGTATTCACACCAAAGCCTTTTTATGCGGTCATTTGTGCGGCGGACTTTGTTTTGATACATAATGTTAGTATTTACTACAGAAGCAAATCTTTATTAATCCCTTGCAAGTAATCTTGGCATCTTTTTGTTACATTTACACATTATTTTTGTAAACAATGACATTTCTTTGAAAGGTCATTTTTACACAAAACTTATTCCAAAGTAACTCCCTTTTTTTTCACATTTTAAGCATTTTGTTTTTGAGTAAATGGTTCTTTTTTCCTCGCATTCTCTTTCCAGGGAAATTGAATAGTATATGGTCTTTCTTAAAACAACTTTTTTCTTTCGAAAGGCTTCTTTCTACTTTGATTTTTCACCCAAAAGACTTGTACAGTCGTCCATGTGGGGGACTTTGTTTGATAAATAATTTTGGTATTTTGTTCAAATGCCAATTTTTATAAATTCCTTTCAATAATCTTGACATCTTTTTCTTATGTCTCATTAAAAAATTGAAGCACTTGGTGACAATAATCATTATTTTTGTAAGAAGAGCCATTTTTCTTTGAAAAGTCATATTTTACACTAGACTTCTTCACCGATAACTGCAACTTGTCATGTTTTGAAGCATTTCATAATTTACTAAATCGGTTTTTTTACTCACATTCATTTTCCAGGGCATTAAAATAGTATATATGCCTTTTCTTGAAACAACTTTTCTACGGAAAGGCTTCTTTCTACTATGAGTTTCAACCCTTAAAAACTTTTTATGCAGTCCTATGTACAGAGGACTTTGTTTTGATATATGATTTCTCTATTTTGTTCCAAAGCCAATTTTTTTTGAATCCTTTTCAAGTTTCTTAATAAAAAGTAGAATATTACGGTGTCAATAATCATTATATTTGTAAGAAGCATTTTTCTTTGAAAGATCACATGTGACTTCTTCCAAAATAACTGAAAATTTTCACCTGATGAAGCATTTTATTTTTGACTAAATCGAGTCACTCTTTCCTTACATTCTGTTTCCAGGTCAATTTGAATTGTTTATGGCTGTTGTTGAGATAGCTTTTTCACTGAAAGGCTTCTTTCTAATAAAGAAGCAAATCTTTATCAATCCCTTGCAAGTAATTTTGGCATCGTTTTGTTACGTTTACACATTATTTTTGTAAAAAGTGATGCTTTTTTAAAGGTTACATTCACATTTAGAAGCATTTCATATTTTACTAAATGGGTTTTTAACTCACATTCATTTTCCAGGGCATTAAAATAGTATATATGCCTTTTCTTGAAACAAATTTTCTACGGAAAGGCTTCTTTCTACTATGAGCTTTCGCCCTCAAACTTTTTATGCAGTCTTAAGTACAGGGGACTTTGTTTTGATATATAATTTCGGTATTTTGTTCCAAAGCCAATTTTTTTTAATCCCTTTCAAGTCTTTTAATAAAAAGTTGAATATTACGGTGTCAATGATCATTATTTTTTCAAGAAGCATTTTCCTTTGAAAGTTCACGTGACTTTTTCCAAAATAACAGCAAATTTGCACCTGATGAAGCGTTTTATTTTTGACTAAATCGAGTCACTCTTCCTTACATTCTGTTTTCCGGTCAATTTGAATAGTTAATGGTTGTTGTTGAGATAGCTTTTTCACTGAAAGGCTTCTTTCTAATACGAGTATTCACACCAAAGCCTTTTTATGCGGTCATTTGTGCAACGGACTTTGTTTTGATACATAATGTTGGTATTTACTACAGAAGCAAATCTTTATTAATCCCTTGCAAGTAATCTTGGCATCTTTTTGTTACGTTTACACATTATTTTTGTAAAACGTGACGTTTTTCTTTGAGAGGACATATTTTACACGACTTATTCCAAAGTAACTCCCTTTTTTTTCACGTTTTAAGGATTTCATTTTTGAGTAACTGGTTCTTTTTTTCCTCACATTCTCTTTTCATGGTAAGAATTGAAGATCTTGGTGACAGCTCTTTCTATTTGTAAAAGGTGCCATTTTTCTTTAGAAGGTCATATTTTACACGAGACTCATCAACTTTTCATGTTTTGATTTCTTGCTCTGTAACTTTTCACGTTTTGAAGCATTTCATTTTTCACTAAATTTTTTTCCTCAGAGTCTATATCCACAGAAATTGAATAGCATATGGTCTTTCTTGAAACAACTTCTTCCACTGAAAGGCTTCTTTCTACTATGAGTTTTCACACTAAAGACTTTATGCAGTCCTTGGTGCAGGGGCTTTGTTTGATATATAATGTCGGTATGCTGTTCAAAACATAAATACTTTTGAAGTAATCTTGACATCTTTTTCTTAGATTTCTCATTAAAAATTGAAGCTCTCGGTGACAATAGTCATCTGTTTTTGTAAAAAGTTCCGTTTTTCTACTGGAAGGTCATTTTACATCGGATTCCTCAAATAGCTGCAATTTGTCACGTTTCGAAGCGTTTTTGTTTTTGACTAAATTGTATTTTTTACTCGCATTCCTTTTCCAGGGCATTTAAATGGTATATGGCTTTTCTTGACAGAAATTTTTCTGCTGAAAGCGTTCTTTCTACTACGAGCTTTCACCTCAGACTTTTTATGCAGTCCTGAGTGCCGAGGAGTTTGTTTAAATGTATAATTTTTTTTTGTTCGAAAAATTCAATTTTTCGAATGCCTTATCAAGTAATCGTGGCATCTTTTTTTTTGGTAAGGTAATCGTGGCATCTTTTTGTTAAGTTTCTCAATAAGAAAATGGAAGATTTCGGTGATGAGACTCGATATATTTGTAGTAAGTGCCGTTTTTCTTTGAAAGGTCACACGACTTTTGACAAAGTAGTTGCACCATGGCAAATTGAGACTTTTATTTTTCCTCGCATTCTGTTTCCACGACAATTGAAGAGTATATAGCTTTTCTAGAAACAACTTTTTCTACTGGATGGCTTGTTTCTATTACGAGTTTTCACACACAAGACTTTGTGCAGTTGTCAGTGCAGGGCACTTTGTTTCATATATAATTTGGTATTTTGTTTAAAAGGCAATTTTTTTATAAATCCCTTTCAATTTATCTTGACAAGTTTTTCGTACATTTCTCATTAAGAAATAGAAGCTCTCGGTGACAATAATCATTAGTTTTGTAAAAAGTTATGTTTTTCTACTGAAAGGTCATATTTTACACGAGTCTTCTTTTTAAATGACTGCAATTTTTTAATGTTTTGAAGCATTTTATCTTTGACTAAATTGTTTTTTTACTCGCTCATTTTCCTGGGCATTTAAATAGTTTATGGCTTTTCTTGACACAAGTTTTTCCACCGAAAGGCTTCTTTCTAGTAGGAACCTTCACCAACAAAGAATTTTTATGCTGTCCGAAGTGCAGTGGAGTTTGTTTTGGTATATAATTTTTGTATTTTGTTCAAAAGCCAATTTTTATGAATCCCTTTCAAATCTTGGGGAATCTTTTGGTTAAGTTGCTCAACAAAAACCGGTACAAATGTACTAGAAGTTCTAGATAGCACAGAAAGTGCAAAAGTTTATGGCTTTTGTTGAATCAACTTTGTTACTCAAAATATTCTTTCTACTACGAGTTTTCACACCAAAGGCTTCTTATGCAGCCATCAGAGCAAGGGACTTTGTTTGATTAGGACAAGAGATATTTGTCGAAGGATGTGAGCGTTAATTGATTCGTTTGAAGGACAAATCAAATACTTCATTAATCTAAGGACCGAGGTCCTTTCAAGCCTCATATCTCATGCGACGAGAATTGTCTAAACTAAACATTCAATTGGAGTTGCAACTAGTCATAATCAAGGGTTGGCTAGAAACTCTAATCGAGACGCGAGAGTGTTGTCTTGATACATGCAAAAACCAGAGATTATAACAATTTGGGACTTTATTACGTTAGTGATCTAACCACAAGTTCTTTCTCGCCACCCGCGTCAACATGCTCCAGGTTGGCAGCCCTCCAATCAATTTAGATTTTGTCTCGCGTCAACATGCTCAAGGACCTTTCTTACGATTCGGGTTAACACCCCACAGATCCTTTCTCATAGCCTGCGTTGACACGCCTTGCGTCAACACGCTCAAGGACCTTTTTCATGACCCGAGTCAACACCCAATAGGTCCTTTTTCATAGGTTGTGTCAACACGCCTCGGGCATTGCCGTCCGATTAATCCGGGTTTTGTCCCATGTCAACACGCTTCAGGACTTTTCTCATGACTCGGGTCAACACCCCACAGGTCCTTTCTCATAGCTCGCATCAACATGCCTCATGCATAGCCCTCTAATCAATCCGGGCTTTATCCCGCATCAACACACCTTAGGACATTCAAACAGGCACGCGACACAATTTAATCAATTACGATGTCATTCGCATATTCAAACATCACCCAAGGATATTCGATCAACCACAATACCATTCGTCACTCATGCGCACCAAAACAACCACAATTCCACTAATTCAAGTCATGAATCACTCACTCGACCTTGATTACATTCGATAGCGATAACCCATCATTAATTCACCACATATAAACACAATTCAAGCATTAGACCACATGGGATAATCACACACTAGATCGATATTCTGGCATCAACGGCCCCTTGTACAATCACACTAAGTCACGGCTCACATAATGAGCGTTATTGTCATCACGAATCATCAACATTAACTACCATCAAATGAACATTAAATCACACGAACAATCATTATCCACGACACAACTTTCAGCATTAATCAACTCCAAAACCAGCCACAAAATAAATCATAAATCACCTTGTTTCGGCCCACATTCCAACCTATTCACTCGCCCTGAACCAGCCAACAATTCCGTTACCAAATCGCGCTAAACGGCCACCAAAACAATCCCGAACAGCCCCTAATCAACCACATTTCCACTTCAAACGACCCATAAACAAGTCTATTAATACCCAAAGTCCAACACAAGGTTTAGGGTGTCGCTTACCTAGATTGATGAAGATCGATGACAAGAGGCTTGACGGGACCGACAATGACTAGGGTGGACGATCGGCAAACAAACCAAGCTTTCCCCTTTCGGATTCACCCTTCAACTCTCTCGAACTCTCTGTGAGGAGCCCGAACAAAATGAAGAAGAAAATGTTCAAATTTGGTTTTTGCGAATTCTCAGTGTACGGTGGAGAGGGGGAAGAGATTCACCCGGCCACCTCCTTGCCGATCAGGGGTCGGAACACTCTCCTCCAAAACCCCTCAATCCTCCATTTTCCTCTCAGTTTTTCTTCGATTGCTCTTTGTTCCTTATTTTCCAGCCTCAAAACCCTACCCTTTTCCAGCTCTCTTCCCTTTCTTATACTTATCGCGCTCTCTTTTTTCCTTTTGGGACCATCGTATGCGCTTGATATCCTCAGTGCTGCACAACGTTCCATGTCGTTGCACGACCTCCACCCTGCTGTGCGTTCCCCCCTTTTGCTTCTTTTCCCACTTTCTTTTTGTCTTCTCTCTTGTTTTTTCTTTGTTGCTTCCGTGATCGAGTGTGAGGAAGAGGGAAAGAAAAGTATGGGGGCTAGGTTGAAACAGGGCCTAATGGTTGGGAGATTGGACTAGATGACTAGGTCAGAGCAGGGAGCAGGCCATGGGCAGGCCAAAAGTGGGCGCAGGGCCTGGTTTTTGAGGCCAAAAACAGGCACTCGCTGGGGCATAAGCGAACCAAAATAGGCATTCGCAAGCTCCAGTGGGGAAAATGAAGAAAAACTAATAAAAAAGGGGGGTTGGATTGATATATAAAAATAATAGGGAAATAAAATTGGGGGGGGTGCTGAGGTGGATCGGCCTTTCTGTAATTTATATACTTATATATATATTTCATCTCTTCCCTGCACTTATTTGGCCTATTTACATTTTATGCATTGATTTAACGAAGTGGGCAAAATTAGGTGTCAGCACTCTTTAAGTAACCTTGGCATCTTTTTTTTTTGGTTAAAAGTAACCTTGGCATCTTTCTGCTTAATTTCTCAAAAAAAAAAGTCTAAGATATCGGTGACGGGACTCATTATTTTTGTAAAAAGTGACATTTTTCTTTGACTACATGGTTCTTTTTCCCTCATTTTCTTTTCGGAGAAAATTAAATATTATATGGCTTTCTTGAAATTACTTTGAATGGTGTGAATACTTGCCGGAAGGACGGGTATTTTTAAGTTCAACTTCATTTTTCAAAGAATCAAAAGACTTTATTTAGATACTTTGAGAAGATGACCATATTTTAAATCATGTGGTTCCTTTGATTTTAACCCAAAGACGTATCTCATTTTCATTTTGATCGGTTGGCTAGTTTTTTGTCTTTTGGATATGTGCCTTCTGCTGTTTGACATGCAATATGGCTTTTCTTGGAAGCACTTTTTCCACTGTAGGTTTCCTTCTACTATGAGATTCACACCAAAGGCATTTTATGCAGTTCTCAGTGCTGAGGACTTGTTTTGATATATAATTTTGGTATTTTGCTGAAAAGGAAATTTTTATAAATCCCTTCCAAGTAATCTTGGCATCTTTTTGTCAAGTTTCTTAGGAAAAAAAAATTGAAGATCTCACCGACAAGACTCCTTCCTAAATAACTGCAACTTTTCACCTTTTGAAGCATTTCGTTTTTGAATAAATGGTTTTTTTTCCGTTACATTCTATTTCCAGGTCAATTTGAATAATTTATGTTGTTTTGTGGAAACAGCTTTTTCACTAAGGCTTCTTTCTATGAGTTCTCATGCCAATGACTTTTATGCAGTCATCAGTAGAGTACTTTTTTTTTGATATATAATGTTTGGTATTTACTACAAAAGCAAATTTTTATGGGTTAATAATATAAAAAAAACCCTAGACTATGCCGGCTCTGATACAAATACCCAAGACATTTTTTTTGTCACTAAAAATCCTTAACTTACCAATTGTGACACAAATACTCTAAAGTTTTGTTGTCATAAAAATCTCAAACTTTTACTAGTGTGACAAATATACTCTGCATGAAATTGAAATAAAGGATATTATTGACACCTAAATTTTGGCGATCCCGTTAGGTAAATATTGCATAGAAAAATTAGGGATTAAATTTTAATCCCTAAACAAAAATATTAAAATTGCATAGCATATAGTTTAAGTTCATGTAGGTTAGTTGTATTCCACATCGAACCGGCAATGGCAAGTGAACTGAAAATCCATTGCGCAAACCGAGCTCGAACACTGAACGAAACTCGGCTCACTTGGAAGACAAGGGCCGAAAATCACAAGTCTAAAAGGCCTTGGTTGTCTTAATTTGAGCTTAAATCAGCCCATTAAACTTAATTAAAGAAAAGCCCAAATTAATTCAGCCGATTCAGAATTAAATAAAAATTAAAAGGTAAAGCCTAAGCCAAAGCCCATTAGGACTAGGAAATTCAGTCAATTAATCTAGGGTTGCAATATAAATATGTTACTATACCTTTCAATGGGGGGGCTCTGATAATTTCCAGAACACAATTCCTGAGAACACACGAGAGACGCGTGAGCGAGAGCAAGAGTAAGAGAAAGAGAGAGAGAATCGGTCGCGCACGCGCTCACCTCACGGTCGCGCACTCACGGAGTGGACCGCTGCTATTGCTGTTCTGCGATGCTGCCATCCCACCGTTGATCGCCGAGCTGCCGCCCATTGCTGCCGCTGCCCTCACGTCCAGACTTGTGGTCGTGAGTCGTGACCGTCCTTGCCGTAGTTCCTGCTGCCGTGACCAGACGCCAATTACCGTGGATTCAGCAAACCACCAGCGACGCGCCTTTTAACTTCACGGGGAAAACCAGCAAATCGCCTCTTTCCATCACAAGTCTTGACGTGTCAATATCTTCAGCTTTGGTCCAATTCAATCCCCGTTGACTACCGCTTGGAAAAGAAGTCCTTGAAGCCCGCAATCGGTGAAGTGGAGTTGGAATAAAAAAGTAGCACATCAGTTCACAAAGTGGAATTTCAATTCGTGTTACACAGGAGGAAGACAAAATTTTGGGGATTAGTGGGTGATCTTTACTCGTTGCTGGATTTTCCGTGGTTGTTTACGGAGCCCACGTCGGACCAGCTGCTGCCCTACCGCGACGCCGACATCTTCCGAAGTTGCTGGTCACCCCGAGTCCCGACACCAAGCCACCGCTGTCCCGATGCCTCGTGGCGTCCTTACATTACTGTGGCGTTATTCTTGTTTTGCGGATTGACCAAGAGCACCACCGCGCGCACCACTGCGTCCGCCATTGATCACCCACCGTCGGTCCCGATCCGCAATCCTGGTGATTCAAATTTGGAAATATTTGCCAAATTAGGTACGATCAATATCCAATATTTTTTTGAATATTTTAAATTCCTAGTTTAGGTGTTTTAAATATTCTGAGAATATTTGATGGATTGCTAGATATTAGGGATAATGCATACGATATTCGCAAATATTTGAAACACTTAAAATTAGGAATTTTGCCTAATTTAGCAACGTATCTGGACGACTATCTGACTTTATCCCTAAGGTACGATACGTGGCGATACGGAAAATCGTTATCTTGTCCATAATCACTTGAATACGATAATAGATTTTATTTGCTTTCCAAATTTAAACAATCAACTTTCTGTTGATATCTATAACCCTATAGATATGACTGTTAGTTTGATTTCTTTGCCTTATCTGAATTTGAAAAATCTTGCGGATTGCGTGAATTAGAAATTTGTTAGATTTGAATTAGAAATTTTGCATGCTTACGGAATCTTAAATATATCCAAAAGAATAAGATAATTGTTTGATTTAAATTGGGATTTAGGGTAGCATATTTCCTAGTTTAAATTAGAAATTGTTTTAATCTTAGTGGATTATTTAGGATATTTAACAATTTCGAATTTTAATAAAAATTCCAAAAAAAAGAATCACTTTAGGACAGATCAAATCATTTTCTCTAGGATATATTACATGTTGATTTGAGTATTTTTAATTCCGAATTTCATTTGAAAATACCAAAAATCAATCATTTGTCCGTCATTAGAATTAGGTCACGTCATCGCACGACATATAGTTTGCATGTTAGGTTGCCTTAATCGCATGTTAATTTTTGCACGTCATTATATATAGGTTAGCTTTCATTTAAAAATGTGAAAATCCTAAAAAATATTGAGTGAACTGCTTGTTAATTAGAATTCATATTAGGATTGTTGATGTGATTTTCTAGCTAACAACGCAGATGCTTGCGTTGCTTTGAGGTAAGTAATTCTCCCAATTTTGCAATTTATTTAATGTTTTGATTATTGAGTGTTACTTTGGTGGTTTGCGCACCCACATGAACACCTCACGTGTTAGTGATTAGGCTATAAAATGGATCCAGACTGCATGCAAAATATTTTTTTCGAAAAGAAAAGGTACTGAAAGGGCGCTAGACTAGATCTAGCTTAATCAAATCCCCGGACTTAGAATCTCTGGTTCGTAGGAATAAAACATATCTCCCTATGTTTTATTTAGGTTTTTAATCGACCTAGCACAAATAGATTAGTGGCGACTCCAAGAATGAAAACATTTGCATGTTAAGAACTTAAATCCTAAGTTGCGAATTGACAGGGCTTGGGAGGGCCCGAGTTAAGCTTAGTCTTGATAATCCATTAGCCTGAGAAATTTTAGGTCGCGACAGATATATATGTCACACGTGTATAAGTTTGGCTTTTTTCATAACACAAAAAAAGTTGAGGGTATTTGTGTCACAGTGAGCATAATTTGATGTTTATTTGTGGTTTTTTCTCAATTTTTATTAATCCATTTTCAAGTAATTTTTGGCATCGTTTTATTACGTTTATTCATAAAAAATCAAAGATCTCAGTGACATGACTCATCATTTTTGTAAAAAGATCCCGTTTTTCTTTGAAAGGTCATATTTTACAAGATACTTATTCCATAATAATTTTTAACTTTTCATGTTTTAAGAATTTCATTTTTGACTAAATGCATTCTTCTTTCCTCGCATCCTCTCTCCAGGGCTAATTAAATAATACATGGCTTTTTTATGCAATTTATTCCATTTAAAGGCTTCTTTCTACTATGAGTTTTCGCCTCAAAAGATTTTTTATTCAGTTGTAGGTGCTGGGAACTTCGTTTTGATACGGAAATTTTTGTATTTTGTTTAAAAGCCAATTTTTATAATTCCCTTTCAAGTCATCTTGGCATTTTTTTGGTTACGTTTTTATATAATAAAAAAATTAAAGATCTTGGTGACAAGACTAGTCATTTTTTGTAAGAAGTGCTGTTTTTCTATGAAATGTTATATTTTACTTTGGATTTCTGTAAAAATAACTTAAACTTTTCACGCTTTGAAGCATTATATTTTAGTCTAAATGGTTTTTTCCCTCTCATTCTATTTCCAGGTCAAATTAAATAGTATTTGGCTTTTTGAAACAACTCTTTCCATTGAAAGGCTTCTTTCTAGTGCCGGTATTCACACCAAAGAAACACTGCAAATGACTTCATTTTGATATAATGTATTTTGCATTTGTCCAAAAGCCAATTATTTTTAGTTACTTTAAAGTAGTCTTTTTGTTTGATTCCTAGTAAAAATTTGAAGATGCCGTTTTTCTTTGTAAGGTCTTATTTTACACAATCCATTTAATCATTCACTGCATAAGAAAACTTGGGATCGACCCTAATCCCTAAAAACATTATTAATTTGCATTTGTATATTATAAACATTTTAATTAGGCATGCATAGACACCGTTATAATTGGACCGACTTAAGTAGGGAGGCTCTGAGCTTAATTGAATTATCTTAAGACTAAACTTGGAAGAACATAACATTTGGTCCAGCTTATTGAATATGACGTGAGGAGCATATGTCCGGTAGCTAAATAAGAAGAGATTTTATTTTTGATTAAGATTTGGGTTAATAAATTCAATATGTTTAAGAATTTTGATCATAGGGAAATAAGAAAGTGATATAAACCCAATTTCCTAGTAAGAAAAATCACATGATATGTAATTGCCCATATTATGTGATTTTAGTTGAATAGCTTACTTGGAATCCACTTGTAACGTTCTTTGTTTGTCCACCATTCAAACTTACTGAATTGAAAACCAAATCAGAAAATTTCATTAACTGAATTAATGGAAGGATAGTATTGATTATTTTCATATAGTTTAGCAACTAAATTGAACATTTATCAAAAGTTCAAGGATCACATTGAAAATATTAAAAGTTTCAGGGATGAAATTACACATTATGCAAAAAGTTAAGGGACTATATTTTGATCAAATCAAAATTTTAGTCACGATATTGCATATTGAGCTAAAGTTCGGAAACCATTTGTATAATTATTGTCACGCCCCGAACTCCAACGGGCTCTCGACACCCCTTCAACGGGCGTATTGAATGCGACGTCCCATAACGTGTTGCCGACCCAAACGAAACATCCAAAGTCGTATGTAACCAGAAGCGAACTTTATACAACCCAGACAGTAAACGACGATAAAGGGATAGTATTTGCACAAATCAACAGTTACATTTCAAATACCTGACATCGGCTTACAACCTCTATTTACACCACAACCATCTATGCTACTAATTTTAAACCACATTCATCAAAAGGGGACGGGGGTTGGTAAACTCCTCTGCAAAAAGGAGGCACTCAAAAGACGAGGTAACTTGACCCGTCCTTGATCCCCGAGCTATCCTAGCGGCATCTCCAAATCAATCACGGTCGCGGATTTAATATTATTTATAATACAACAATGAGAATAAATATCAATAAGTAGACAATCTAAATCCCACATAAGCTAATGCGTACCCAGATAAGTCTCAACATGCAATCTAACAATTGATAAATAAAATCCACATGAATGTACTTACCTCTCCTTAAATCATGCGCCAACTCTGCGTATTAGTCAATTCATATTAATGCAATAACACCCAATGTACAAATCACTATCATTCGAGCGCCATACATACGTGCATTCACTCAATTCAACCCAACACATTACACATGCGCGTTCATCCAACTTTCTCACGACCCGAGTCAACATCCCACAGGTCCTTTCTCGCCACCCGCGCCAGTACGCTTGAGGCTGGCAGTCCTTTGATCAATCCAAGTTTTATCCCGCGTCAACGTGCTCCAGGACCTTTTTCACAACATGGGTTAACACCCCATAGGTTCTTACTCATAGCCCGCGTCAACACGCCTCAGGCATAGCCCTCCAATAAATCCGGGCTTTGTCCCGCGTTAACACGTTTTAGGACCTTTCTCATGACTCGGGTCAATACCCCACAGGTCTTTTCTGATAACTCGCATCAACACGCCTCAGGCATAGGCTTCTAATCAATCCGGGCTTTGTCTCGTGTTAACACACCTCAGAACATTCAAACAGGCACACGCGCCACACAATTCAATCAATTATTATGTCATTCACATATTCAAACATCACCCAAGGATATTCGATTAATACCATTCGCCACTCATGCACACTAAGACAACCACAATTCCACCAATTCAAGTCATGAATCACTCACTCGACCTTGATCACATTCGACAGCGACAACCCATCATTAATTCACCACATATAAACACAATTCAAGCATTAGACCACACGGGACAATCACATACTAGATCGATATTCTAGCATTAACGGCTCCTCATACAATCACACTAATTCACAGCTCACATAATGCGCGTTATTCCCATCACGAATCATCGACATTAACTACCATCAAACGAACATTAAATCACACACGAACAACCATTATTTGCAATACAACTGTCAACATTAATCAACTCCAAAACCAGCCACAAAATAGATCCTAAATCACCTTATTTCAGCCCATATTCCTACTTATTCACTCGCCCCGAACTAGCCAACAATTCCGTTACCAAACAGTGCTAAACGACCACCAAAACAACCCCGAACAGCCCTTAATCAGCCACATTTTCACTCCAAACGACCCCTAAACAAGTCTATTAATACCTAAAGTCCTAGACACGGTTTAGGGTGTTGCTTACCTATATTTGGCTCAAGGAAAATTGGCAAGGGGCCAAAATGGTCCGGTTGGGGCAGCGGTGGCTCGGCGTGGGCGAGGGCGTAGCGGTCGACCAACGGGCAAGGCCTTGGCACTATGCTCGGCACGGCCCTCGGTCACGGCTAGGCGAGCGGGCAAGCGGCTAAGCGAGCGGCCAGGTCACGGGTGAGTGGCTGGGTGCGACGGGCGACACGGTTGGTGAGTAGCTGGCGCGCGGCTGGGCGAGCGAGCAGGAGGGTGGGTGATGGCTAGGCAGCTCCCGACACGGCCGGGATGGCGACCGGGCGAGCTCAGCCATGGCCCGAGCAGGCGACCGGCGAGTGGTTGGGCTAGTTGGCTGGCGAGTTGGTCGATTAGTTGGGTGGCACGGCGGCGGCGGGCTCGGCCAGACGGGCAGGAGAGCGGCCGGCGAGCTGGGTTGCATGGCAACGAGCGACGGCGGTAGCAACGGTGGTGGGGATGGGCAGCTAGGGTGGTGATGGGCGAAGTCTTTTTGTGTGGTCATCTAATGTGGCATATATAACTACGTGTTCCTCTCTTTATTGCTGCATAATGATGCGGTTGAGTTTAATTTGACAGTGAAACCTAGACACAACTCTCCTGCAATGATAACGGCAATGTATCCAAAAGCTTTTGCTGTTGGGCACACAAACTAGAAATGTATATCTACTACAAATTATGACCCAAAAAAAAAACTGGTGCAATTTGTTTGCTATATGATGTGGTTATCGAAGCATGTTGATATCAAGTGAGCTAGTCTCTGTCTTCTTAAGATATATTTCCAGATAAAATTTATTATTATACATTTTTTGAAGCTTTGTGCATTTGTGGTTGGTTAGTTTAGAAACCTTTCATATCTTTTCAAATTTTGAGCTTAAGATTAACAAATTAAGTTTTAAATAAAATTTGAAATTAGTATATGCAAGCCTACAGGCCAATACTTAAATAGGGCCAATATTTAAAAATTGTTGTTCTGTGTCTTTGGTGGTTTTGGTATCTTAACCTCCTTAGTCCTGTCTCTCTTCCATGATTGCGAGATTCGTTTGCTGGACTGATGTTTAACACCTTTGCTGAATTACAAAGCTCAATGGGGAATACGATAGGAGAGCATTACGATCACTTCTAATGACCGGTAAAGCAAGACCCTAAATTATGCATTCTCTGTTGTAAAAGTTCCCCATGTTTTCTGTGCATCTTTATTTCTTTCATACGTTTGCCTGTTTTTATCTATGATTGAAACCAATGGATGATCAATCTACTGTTTCAGTCTGCTAGTTTCCTTCATGAATCCTCATTCTCTTTGGTGGTTCAGCTGTTGATAAGAAGTGGCCGAGCTCCAGAGGAGTCTCTAATGATTCTTGTTCCAGAAGTATACAAGAACCATCCTACTTTATCGATCAAATACCCTGAGGTACTTCACACCTAGTGCTTATTTGGATGTGCTGTTGGTCAATCAAATTTTCCACCAAGATCATTGTCAAATGTTCTCTTAGGTTTTGCAAAGGAATTTTCCAGTGTCACTAGATTGTTTCTCCATTCCTGAAGATTGATCATCTAAAATGTGCCAATGCTAGAGTACATTTCCAAACAAAATCTATCATAGCCAAATTGATTCTTTCACGATGGGAAATGGCTTTGTAATCATTATATGTCCTACTTTTTCACTTTATGTAATTAGAAACTAACTGGTAAGTAAGCCAGGTTAGCAATGAGGAATTTATTAATTGGAGGCAGGGACGACTAAATCATACAAATGTATTCTTACAAGAACACGCTGAAGAACTTTTTTGAGAATTGTTCCGGCAGTTGCTTACTGGCAATTTGGTCATCAAATCCCACATAATGAGAACCTTTTAGTGATAAGATAGACTGTTGAATGCATGACCTAAATATTTGTCTCAGTGACCTGCGAATGTATCACAAAAATCAGAGTTTTTGTCGGGAGCTCTGTGATTGTCCTTTGACTTGAAGCACCTATCGTTTGACAGGCTTTACTCCTCACTTTGAGCAGATATCTTATAAAATCAGACTTGTTGCTTGTCTTGTAATGGGCTTTGCTTATGTTTGGTCTGTCTCAAGGTGGTTGACTTTTATGAGTACTACAAGGGTCAGATGGAGGCTTGGGATGGACCAGCATTGCTTTTATTCAAGTCATCCTCAAACACTAATAGAAACCATTATGTATGCTTCTATTGAATTATTGTTAGGAGGAGCCTTGACTTCAAATTAAATATGGAGTAAGCTCATTTTACTTGTAAGAACTAATTGAACTGGTATTTATCATTTAAGATTAAGAATCTACATAATAGTGGTGTGTGGCAATCTTTTCTCGGGCACATTTCTAGTCACTTAAATTTGGATGGGCTATGTGAGAAACACAGCGCATTATATGCTGGCCGGCACACTACATTATACTCTATATGGTTCGAGTGGTCTGCTTTACTACTTCCACACAAGATCAACAGAGAAATCCACAATAATTATTGGAATTATTGAGAAATCTTTTCCTTCTGTGGCAGGGTCATTATGTTACTCGGAGGACATCTTAGACATTCGGAAGACACTTTAGCTCTTTTGTCATGCAAATGATATAGATGACACTATTTTGATTATTATAAAACCTGCTTCGCCTTTTTCTCCTTTTCGCCTTCTATTCTATAATGGGATTAGGTGTCGTTTGAGATTTTTGAACATCAAACAAAATTGGCTCATCTTATTCTTCTACATATGTCCTTATTTATTTATTTTTTCTTTAATATTCTGTGTGGCATTAGTTACATGGATTTGGATGGTCATCATGACCAGGCATAGATAGTTGAAGTGTAATTTAGGCTTGCATTAAAGTGTAATTCAGGCTTGCAAGTGTAATCAATGATGAGAGAGTTCACTTTGCCAATTGGATTGAGATAATGACTTTATTTACTTAATTAGTATATGTATTTGCCTAATCATCCACCGATATAAGATGGGGGAAGGTTATGGTTGACATAGAATAGTAGTTACGATGCAATAATTGTAATGAATCTGCCTGTTCTGTGTTTTCTGTATATTTAGGTTGGTGTTTTGTCCATGAACGAGTCAAAAGTTACAAGGGCCGGCTTGGACCAGGAATGATGATAACGGTTGATTTAACAAGTGGATCTATTCAGTATAGTCATTCCGTTTTATTTCTGATCCTTGATGCTGTTTTAGGTGCGGTACCTGAAGATTATTGAGAAGACCGACTATCAGGCTCTTCCCTAGGTGAGATACATTACAATGGCAAGCAAGTATGAACTGAGCCTAATTTGAGGTAGATTTACAAGACATGCCAAGACTGATGGACAATGACAGAAGCTTCAGAAAATGCAGGCTTTTCGAGGAGTGTTTTGATGCGGATAATATCGGTTTTCTTGTTTTTCGACGTTGTATAATTATTCTTTTGGTTGGGCTTAATTGTTGGTGGTTCCCCAAAAATGTAATACTCACATACTTTTGATAGATTTACCATTTTGATATTGTGAATGAATGTACAGTCGAGATCTTCGATTCATATTAACTTTGTGGAGTAGGTCTGCAAAATACACTTCGATCTTTGTCTTCGGTATAATTCCACAATCGGGTTCTTCAGTTTTAGATTGTGGATCTATTCAGTATTCAAACTTGGTGACGTTGGTTGTAGCCTGTCTTTATGTAATATTTGGGTATTTTTTTTAAAAAAAAAAGGTCGAAAAGTCAAAAGCCACTATGGTGGCTCGGTTAAGTTAAAAGGAGACTGAGAGCTCCTTGCCGAGAACAGAATCAGAAAAGGGAAGAGAAAAAAAGGGAAAGGAGGAGAAGGGAAAAGAGGTTTTGCGCCAGACGAATCTCGCTTAGCGGATTCGATTTCGTATTTCAACGCTTGATAAGAAACTTGCGCTCTTTGTTCATTCAATCGGAGAAGCTTTTAGATTTAGGGTACAAATTCAGAATTTGGGGAAATTTTTCGCTGCAAAGTTCGATTTTTGAGTCGTTGAGCAGCGTATTTTTATAGAATTTGTAGTTTAGGGTGTCGTGGAGCCGTGGGATTTTATGGATTTTGATTTGGACTTATCGTTTACCCAAAACAAATTTTTAAAGTTTTCCGCGCGAAGTGAACAGTATATGTCCGACAGCTTTCGAGCCATATTTTCGATTCATTAAGCTGCGCATTTTTGTAGAATTGGTGGTTTAGGGTGTCGTGGAGCCGTGTGATTTCACGGATCTTGATTTGGACTTACTGTTTGCCCGAAACAAAATTTTGATGTTTTCCGCGCAAAGTGAACAGTATATGTCTGGCAGCCTTCAAGCTATATTTTTGAGTCATTGAGGTGCGTATTTTTGTGGAATTAGTAGTTTAGGGTGTCGTGGAGCCGTGAAATTTTACGGATCTTGATTTGGACTTACTGTTTGCCCAAAACGAATTTTTGAAGTTTCACGCGCAAAGTGAACAGTATTCGTCCGGTAGCCTTCAGGCCATATTTTTGAGTTGTTGAGGTGCGCATTTTTGTAGAATTGGTAGTTTAGAGTGTCGTGGAGCCATGGGATTTTACGGATCTTAATTTGGACTTAACGTTTGCCTGAAACGAATTTTTTAAGTTTTCCGCATGAGATTTTACAGTAATCAGTATGCTTAGAGAGAGAGAGAGAGAGAGAGAGAGAGAGAGAGAGAGAGAGAGAGGGAGTAAATGGCTATAAAGATGCAAAAAGAATTTTTTGTAGACTTAATGCCAAAAGATCTGCTTGTTTCAAATAATTTCACAAACTTAATTCTGAGCCTTCCTATAGCTTCTGTTTTCACTAACACTGCTAAGATCAAAATGATGTGCCAAAATCGGCATCAACTCAACAGAACGACATGGAGTCGGAGAAACGCTATACTAGAGAAAATGTAAGTGAAAAAGAAGAAAAAATTTCTAAGCTAAGACAATCCTTCATACGGTCAACTTCACGTAACTCGCATCAGTCTCAATTTGATCCACCACATGTCTCCAATGACCATCTTAGGTTGTGTATTATCTGGCCCTCGATCCTGCTGCCCCGATGTAAAGTACAACCAGCCATCACAAAAGCCTGCGATTGCAGTTTTGACGCGGTAAGGAAGCTTCTCATCACTATCCATTTCATGCCACAAGCATAAACATTGCTGTAGACTACCTAAAAAAAGAAAGATACAAGTTTGAAGAATCAGCTCTAATGAAACATCATATGACACAAGCATGCATCTTTTGATAGGCTAATAAAATCAATGACCAGATGATGAGCAGCATGATCGGCAAAGAATGTATCTAAACATGCGAATGCCCCATTCTACTCGAACTAATTATCTCATATCTCAGCTCATATATATCAAAAGATTAACACAAAATGCTAGAGCTGCCTCAGGAAACCACTGGTCCCAACAAATTTCTAACAAAGATAACAAAGTTGATCAACCTATCATATCTCAACCTTCAACTTTGACTTATGGAATCAGCCTAAAAATGTTAAAGCTTTGCGGAGTCTACATTGAGACTTCTAGTTGCCATTACCTGTAATAGATCAGCTGCATAGTGGCAACTTCATTGACTTAGAGACCTCCTGTTCATGATAAAAGAGTGAAGATGGAAAAAGGCATATACACATAAAAAGAGCTAGTTGTATATACTATCACTATGTCGTCCCCAAAGCTAAGGATCTTTGATACGTGGCGCTATAACTTGTGAAACATATAGATGCTATATTCCATTCTGCTATTTTCCACCTTCCGACGAATTATGGGGCGACCGTGCATTGTCTATGCCTTCAGAATCATTCAATTCATTCATCCTAGGATGTGGAAAAAAAATTGATGGCCCCTATACAAAGGTATAAATAATACATTGAGAAAAGGCGGTATGCTAAACAATGTACCTGCATAAATATTTTCTCAA
Organism: Syzygium syzygioides; assembly: GCA_031216285.1. NCBI lineage: Eukaryota > Viridiplantae > Streptophyta > Magnoliopsida > Myrtales > Myrtaceae > Syzygium > Syzygium syzygioides. The sequence continues at coordinate 5,726,075 of CM062246.1, read as the reverse complement.
GTAATCCCACGTAAAAAAACGTCATGCAACTTGTACCTGACTCAAAATGTTTCCATGGGATCTATTATGGTACTCCAACATCTATCGACAAAAAACCATTATTAAGAAGCATTAGAATAGTTTACTAAAATGAAACAACACCAGGATCTAAAATGATTTTCATAATAGGTACCTGACTAGTGAACGGGGAAAATCCATTTACACCCCCTGGCGGCATGATATATGGTGGTTGCATCTACATAAAAAAAAAACCTCATTAGTAAAATGTTTCAATGTAGCCACGGGATCTATTTTGCTACTTCAACATCTATAAACGATACACCACTAACAATAAACCTTAGAATTTGCAACAAATTTCAGCCAATATAGTAACCCAAACTTCTAAATACCTGACTAGTGAATGAGGAAAATCCATTCATAATCCCTGTCGACATAACATATGGTGGTTGCAATTATATAAAAAAATTTAACCAATTAGTATAATGTAAATATAAATGTTAAAGTCAGAGGGACACACCTGATTATGGAGACTGAGATTTACTATAGGACCACTAATGTTGGTAGGACGCAAGGTATTTCGAGTCTGATTTGAATATCTTGAATAATCTAGTAAATTAGTCACATCTTCCGTTGTTTGGACAACCAGCTCTACATTATAAAATAAGCAATATATTAATTGTCATCATATAGCATAAGTATTAAAAATAAACTAAACACATTAGCTAGAACTCTACATTGCTCAGCGCACCTCGACTTTCTATTAGCATCGGGGATGTTCCTTTCTTAGATTTTTTCTTTTTTTTCTCACTTGAACTTTTAAGTCTTCCATAAGTAGTTCCCTTTCCTTTCTTTCGAAGGGGGTCCAATGTCGGAATCTCAGGCAAAGAAGTCTCATCATTATCATCATCACTAGCATCATCTATCACAACAAGACTTGAGTTGTATGCTGAAATTTCAGCCACCGTTACATCCAAGTTCTTCTTCGCTATCCTCATAGTATTTTCATCTTGGGCTCCCAAACTCATCACTTCAAAAGAATTTCGCATTAACATGGAAAATCGATTAAATGTAGAAAGACCCAATGACATTTCATGAGATTCATCATTCACACACCCTTGCTTCGCACCCTTACTCCATCTTTTCAATATATAGGAAGATGGAATGACTGAAACCGATATGTTCCTATTCAACACGTGCAAAGCATGGCGACACAACCACCCATTTGATTCAAATAGTTTGCACGTACAAGAATCTGAAAAGTCAACAGGGTTAAATTTGACAACATGTTCACCTGCAATCCCCTCACGTACGAGAGTGTAGTGTAAAATTACCCCATCAAAACCTTCACTTGAAACAAGTTCGGAGACACCTTGAAGAAATTCTTCATGAAACCTACGAAAAATGGTACGAGTATACACCAAACCGGCATGCTTCACTATCCTGTTATCCGCAAGCTGCGATTTGGGCGCCCCACGAGATTTATAATCATCTTGATCTTGAATTTCTCTCATATGTTTCAATTGTTCTTCATAGTGGTGAACAAATTCTACAAGGGTCAATGTCTTAGTCGACATTTTTTGGAAGACATTGTTAGTACTCTCACTTCTTTGAGTTGATCTTATTCCACAAGAAAAAATTTCACGACCAAAAGCCGAACTCCATTTATGTCTAAGGTCGTATAACCTTTGAAACCAACTGTTATTCTCAGTACCCCACTCCTCTTCCATTTTCCTCCAAGTACATTCAAATTCATCCTCTGATTTGCACTTATACATAAGTTTTGAGAAATATTTATTCTTGAACTCTGACTTGTGGTAAAGATGTGGAATGTTTTGATTGGCATTTTTCCCAATGTGCCATGTGCATAAACGGTGTTGAGTATTCGGAAACATCGTTCGAATGGCTTTTGCCATGGCTGCGTCTTGATCGGTGAAAATGGTTTTTGGAGCCTTATTTTCCATAGACTTCAAAAACATCTCAAATAACCAAATAAATGAATTTGCGGTCTCATCCAACAAAAATGCACAACCAAACAAAGTATTCTTCCAATGATGATTAATTCCAACAAAAGGTGCACATATCATATTATACTTGTTAGTACGATACGTAGTATCAAAAACCACCACATCACCAAAACAATCATAATCAAATTTGGACAAACTATCTCTCCAAAATAGATTTGTCAATCTACCATCTTGATCTACCTGTTGTGCATAGAAAAACATAGGATTTTGCATTTGCATGCAATGAAAATGATTCAGAAGACTTTGACAATCTCCGCCACTTATATGAGTCGATCTTTCACTTTGCAAAAAATTTTGACAATCACGTAGGATGAAACCCAAGTTTTGGCTTCCTCCTGCTTCATTTGCCAAGAATTTATATGCCATGGTCCCTCCAATACCAGCCTTAGCCATGTCCACCAAAACACCCTTGCAAGTATCGGAAATCATTCTTCCACATCTTATCAAGTGCCTTTGATGTTTAGGTATAAATCCATGATTATGCTCTGGAACATACTCTATGACTTCATAAATACCATTCTCAATCTTAAATCTGATAAATGTAGGACAGCCACATCTCACTTCAAGTCTTTCATATTTTCTTTCTTGTTCAGACGACTTGGGAGAATAACCCTCACAATTACACACAAAAGTGCGTCGAGTTATTTCTCCTTTGTCGTTTTTTCTAGTCTTAGACTTCCTCACTCCAAATCCTTTCCCTATAGCATAGGCTACATATTTATGATATGCTTCAAGTTCACTTGTAAAAACCATTCCTACCATGAACTCAAAATCTTTTTTCCAAGTCACGGGTAACATGTGCTATTTCATGCTGCAAGCAAAGAACAAAAAGTATTTGATGTAGTGCTTTCATAAGCAAAAGAACATCCAGCAAATATGTTTCACATTGTATGAGTTAAAGATTACCTCTGACTCGGCCATCGGATAACCTTACACTTGCGAATTAACTGACTAATCGCAAGCAAATCAGAGAGAGATGGAACCTAGGGCACTCGATAGATCCTTGCACAGGGCCAACTTAGCACAACCAGGTATTCCTGAGATATGACAAATCAAAACATAATGATCACATCTGAAGTAACAAATTATCCACAAGAAGAATTATAAGATGAGAAGAGAACACCACAAGTGGGTACAATGATAAGCAATGTTGTTTAAATTAGGGGATAATCAAGCCAATAAACTTCCAAAAAGATATCAGAAAACAATAGCATTCTTGTATGTGATCTAGACATAAAAACAGATGCTGCTAGACATTAGCTTTTTAGGCCCTGGACTTAATGCAAGTATTCCTCAGTCTGCTCTTCGTTCTAACTCATGAATCATATTGAAAAATAAATAGGAAGAGGGAAGGAAAGTAGGGAAGAATACTCCACTCGGGTCACACCAAACAGATGATTTTGAGAAGAAACAATGAGTACAACAATGACATGCCAAGATTGGAAGCACCTCAAAGGTAATTATGGCAGTGCCACAGTCAATTTCTCTTCACCAATTCCCATGACATAGCTGCACAGGATATTTATCGCATTATCATGATGCTTTATTGCAACATAAGCACCTTAAAGAGATGATCAGAAATGGATTGTTTTCTAATCTCACGATATTGGAAAGATGACAAACACTAGGAATGATCATATGCTAACGAAACATCACCAATAAGATTCAATCTCAACCAATACCACTGCCAAAAATTAAATATACGCCAATCTCAGCAACCAATAGCCAGGTTAAGAGTGAAAAACAAGCTCTTGGAAAAGCTTGAGTGCAGTTAATAACTAAACAACCTACTTTTGAATACTTCTTTCCTTTTGAGTAAGCACATCATACAAATTTTACCCTCTCCTCCTCATCAGCTGCTCCTATATCTTCCAATTCCCACTTTCTATGTGCATCCTTACCTTCTTTTCACTCCATTACCAAAGTCCGAATCTTTATTTTCATTACCCCGTACCTCCTCGTACTATTGGACCATGTAAAGCAAAGGAGACCTAAGCAACTTTTACAGGATTTTAACAAATTCTCCACCTAAAGTGTTATACATGAAAATTCTTACAAAATCTTCACCTTTTTTCTACTCATTGGAGGACATAAAAGAGAATAGGGCCATAAACCAAGCACATAGAAACCACGGGAGCATTGGTACTTTATAAATGCTTAGCGGCTTATTAAGTTTAAGAAAACCATAATATACTATACAACAAAACAAACACCAAAATACATGACTATCAGGAACACTGGAAACAAACTCTCTTAGTGTATCCGCTCACACTTCCATTTCCAAGGCTACGTCCCTTACCACCTTCACAAGCTCCCGATCACTCTTACCCCTCCAAGCACCACTTCCGCAACAAAAGCACGAACACGAAGGAAAAAAAAAAACAAGACTCCACGCGACAAACAAGACGCTCGATGGGAAGCCGAGAGACACGGACGTCACCTGAAGCTTGTCCCCGGACTGACGAGGCGGCTCGCCGCGGGGGGACAACGAAAGGCCGGCCCGCTCGAGATGGAGCACGGCCTTCACCGAGGAAGGCGGCGGGCTTGCCGGCGGAGAGGAGGCGCGGGAGGCCCCTGGAGCAGGAGACGCCAAGCCGACGCCTAGCCCGCTTGGACTTACAGCAGAGGCCGACGAAATCGATGAAGAAGAGACCACCACCACTCTCCCATCCACGGCCGTTGGGGAGGAGCACCGAGCTGGGTTTGGCGGTGGAGGTGACGGCGGTCAGAGCTCGGGACCCAGCTACTCTTGGGCGGAAGGAGGGGACGGCGGAGGTCGGGACCGGCGGGCTGGGTTGCTCTTGGGCGGGCGGAGGCCACGGGGTGGGTGGGAGGAGGCGACGGCAGAGGTCGGGACCGGCGGGCGGAGGCCACGGGGCGGGCGGGACCGACGGGCGAATCGCTCTCGGGCGGGAGAGATTTTTGAAATAATAGAGAGAATGCGGGGCTTCGTCTGAGAAGAGAGCAGCGCCGAGGAGATAGAGAAGGAGAGAGAAGGACGGTGAGGCCGCCATTAATGAAGAGAGAGAGAAGGAAGAGACTGGAAAGGACAGGGGGGCGTAGGTTTCAGCATGCAGAGGAGGAGTGCAAGCTAAAGGAGAGAAAAGTTTAATTTTTTATGGGCGAAAAAGGGGTCCCGGCTCACCGGTCTCACCCGCGCCACGTGGACCACGTGGCGCCTCGTGAGTAGTTGGGGACCACGCTGACTTGGCGGTCCGGGACCACCTAATATTTTCTCCGTCATGTGACGCGGAAAATTTCGCTGTAAAGAGATAGATGCGGTCCAGGGTCGAACTCTATCCGGCCGGACCTAACGGGCCGGATCAATCTCGGTCAAACTGGGTTGATCCAAGTCTCTACGATCTTTCTTAATCAACGAAGATTCTTCGAGATATCAATGAATCTTATACTGAACAATCTTAAGCAGATGGTCGTGTCGAAATTTATCAACTCTACGTTTAGAAGAATCATGCTAAATTTTTTCATATGCCAAGGATAACCATCCAAATTTTTGTACTCCTCCGCATCAATGTCCTTGAATTAAAGTGTGATCGAATTTCCCTAATGGAGTGAAAATCTAGGCCAACTCTCGCGAAGAAAGAGTGAAACCACAGATCAAGATAAATAAGGGGCGAAAGATGAGAAAGTTTTAAAGGAAAATTCAAGAGAGAAATGTGTCACTCCCCAAGCGCACTCTTTGTCGGCTTCATTTTCTGAACCATAGAAATCGTTGACACTCCCTACGATCACTCAAACACAACAGCGACAGGGGTTCGAACCGAATGCCGAGCAGAGACCCATGTGATTGCCCCCTGAGCGAACGGCGGCAGTGCCATGGCTTTCCGATCAACTCTCCTCATGAAGTCAACTCTGTAACTCGCTGTCTGGTTGGCCTCCGTGAACACTAGAACATGCGGGTACACGCCAATTGAGTCTAGACCCTTAATCGGGTCGATGACTGACTGGTAATGCGACTTCGCGGGTCCGACGTTTCTCACCGTCCTTGTCACACTCACCTTTGCCACCGAAGGCTTGAAGCTCACGCTGATCGATGGATAGTTGAGCTGCCAATCGGATATGCTCCTTATGTTCGAGCATGAGACCTTTTTTTTTAATATGAGCTCCATTTGGAAGTCGTTGAAGTTGAGCCCACAAAGGTAAGGAACGTAATCTCGAAGTTCGATGTCGTAGATGAGACCCGGGTCAACGGCCTTTGATGGGTTGATGTGTCCTGCACCGGTGGCAAAAATATCCGCTGGATGAAGCGTCTGGTCGACAATGGGTTGGCCCTCCATGTTGGAGGTGGCAGCAGTGGTCATGATGGCTGACTTGATGGCCGCTGGCAACCAGTCAGGGTGCGCGCTCTTGAGCAGAGCTGCCACACCACTGAGGTGGGGGCAGGACATGGAGGTCCCGGAGATCACGTTGAATGCGTGCTTCCTGTCCATAGAATTGTCTAAAGGAAATGCCCAACCGGCGAGAATGTTCACGCCCGGGCCGATGATGTCCGGTTTTAGGATGCCTGGGCTTTGGATGTTGGGGCCACGGGAAGAGAAGTATGCTACAGCTGGGGCGACCGATCTCCTGACGTGAGTGCCTTTGAATAGAATCGTGGCCATTGGCACCGACTCCGTGCTTATGTAGCTCTTGATCTCTCTCCCTGCGATATATCTCACATGGACGGCGGGTAGGACATGCTTATCGGCCAATGTGGTGTATCCCTCAGTGAGACCGTTCACGAGGATCATGGCCGCGCCACCGGCATCCTTGACCTCTTGACCTTTCCCAACTGCCCCACTTCCATCGCCCCAGTCGCACACAACCACTTTCCCCTGGAGGTCCGAGCGGTTTTGTAGTGATCCAGGATTGCAGAAGGCCGAGAATTCATATCCGTCTACTCCCGGATAAACTAGCGGAAGTTGCGTCGGACGGAAGTCGTGCGGTTGGTACAAGGTCTCCCCATCAAACTCCTGCCCGTTCCCAAGCCGCGCCGTGGCCTTTATGCTGCGGTCAATGCTGCTCGCTCCCACGGTGAGAATCCACGGTGCCTCGTTTGCCAATGTGCTGTTGGATGGCCCATAATTCCCCGCAGAGCAGCTGACGAAGATGCCCTTTTGGGTGGCGGCAAATGCACCCAATGCGATCACGTCATTGTAGAACGGAAGGGATGGTCCTCCTATAGAGACGGAAATCACATCAACACCATCCTCGATGGCCGCGTCGAACCCAGCTAATATGTCGCCCTGAAGGCACCCGGAAGCACTGCAAACCTTGTAAATTGCCAAATGCGCAAGAGGTGCCATGCCTATGGCCGTGCCTTTGGCATTACCGAGTGCGCCTGCATCCCTCACAAAAGCACCGGCAGCTGTGCTGGAAGTGTGTGTGCCATGGCCGTCATCATCATATGGCGGAACAGCCTGCACAACAGTGTTGCTCGAGCCGATGAAAGACCTCGCACCGATGACCTTATTGTTGCAGGATGTGCCGTTGAAGTTGCACCTGCCCTTCCATTTGGTTGGAGGCGGAGGCATCCCCTTGTCGCTGAAGGAAGAGTGGTGGGGTAAAATCCCCGAGTCCAATACTCCAATGATCACGCCCTTGCCGAGGTTCGAGTTCTTCCAGAGCCCGACTCCTTGGTGCAAGCCCAGGAAGGCGGGGGTGTGAGTTGTGTGTAGAGAAAGCGCCTTCTCCGGACGCACGTACAAAACACCGTCCTTCTCCCCAATGGCTTTAGCTTCCTCGGCGGTCAATTTGGCCGTGAACCCGGATAGCACATGTCTGTACGAGTGAACCATTCTTTGCTCTTGGTTAGAGCCGGTTGCTGTGGTAGGTAAAAATGACCGATACAAAGTGTCGAGATCCTCTGAAGTAGAGGTATGTTTGTCGGTCGGCTTTTGTACTTGGATGATATAAGTTGACAATGAGCTACTTGTATCGGCTACTGCAATAGCAGAATTAGCGGGGCAAATGCTTAGAATGCAAATGAGACAGAGAATGAAAATCGTCAAGGTGGTCGGAGACAATCTGCATTTCTGGTCTTCCATCTCGAATTTGCTGAAGAAAACAGAGAAATTTGTTTGTTGAGAAATGAAGAAATGGCGTTGGTCTCATGACCCTATGGAAGCGAACATTGGTACTTTATTTCTTTAGAAGGAAAGGATTTTTATTTCCTGACTTGCATATGCATTTCCATGTATGAATTGAATAAGACCTATTATAACCCTCAAGGACAGGGCACCGTCCATGCGAATTTTCTAAAATAGACAATTCATTAAAGGAAATATAAATATGCAGATTTATTTTTTGGTAGGATAACGGATAGAGCCCGAAAATTACGTTGTTACTCTCCTAATAAAACGTGATACAATCTTATCCCCTAATATCAAATGAAGCAAACTTATTTGTGGCCTATTTAATACATGATTATATGCAGATTACATGCTATATAAAGAATTTTTTTTAATATTTTTTATCCAATAGGAATTCTTATTTTCCTCATGGGTACACTCAAGTTATATCGTACATAATAAATAGTTAAATTGCAAAAAAAAATTCTTTTTGTTAGACAAAATGGTCAATTCAGGCCAATATTGAATTAGCTTTCTAAATCCTAAATAAAATTCTTTACAAGACGAAAAACCAACCCAAAGTGTAAGGGTTAATACAAAGTTCTACAAATAGTTAAATAATTTTTTTTTAATGTCACACTGTAATGTGATCCATAAAAAGTACACTAAGTAAATTACTTTCCTCAAATGAGCTTCTAAACATGAAAATAAACTCTAACCAAAATCCTACGGGTAGTGCAATGTAATTTTGCATTTTTATGACTCTCAAATTGTGTACAAAAGGAAAGTAAATCTATTCAAAATGATGTAGATATACAACTTTACCTTACATGCAAATGCAATCTTAAAGTTATTTTTATGTGATTTTCTATGAAAATGCAATTTAAAACGGCTAATATGAAAGAGATTATGTATTTTTTATTTTCTATTTGCTGTTCTTCCATCTCGAATTTGCAGAAGAAACCGAGAAATGCTTTTTGCTTCTGAGTTATGTGTTGATAGTTGAACTTGTAGCGCATATACATGTCGGAGAAGCGAAATGAAGAAATGCATTGTTCTTATGATCCTCCAGAAGCCAATATTGGTACTTTTTCTCTTTTGAAGAAAACTATCAATACTGATTTTTATTTCCTAACATGCATACGCAATTACATGCAAAAATTCAATAAGACCTGTTATGACCCTCAACGACAGGGCACCGTCCATGCAAAATTTCTAAAGTAGACTAATTCTTTAGAGGAAATCTATATATGTATATATATTGTGATTTAACATGCTACACAAAGACGCACCCTAAATAAATTACGTTCTTCAAATGAGCTTCTAAACATGAAAATAAAATATAACCAAAATCCCACAAGTAACGCATTCTAATTTTGCATTTTTATGACTCAAATTGTGCAAGAGAGAAAAGTAAATTTACTCAAAATGATGTAGATATACAAGTTTACCTTTAATGCAAATGCAATCTTAAAGTTACTTCTATGAGAATTTCTATGAAGATTCTATTTTCATGACATGGAAATGAGGCATGTAAACCAAAATACTATCTAAACAAACTATCTGTAACACTAAATTATTAATTCATGGAAGTTTCTACATTTTGTAACATGGCGTTTATGATGATGCAATTATAATATGATTACCAAAAAATTCCTAAAACTATTGCACTTATGCTAATTTAGTCATAAACTTTTTGATAATTTGTCAATTGAGTCATTCTAGCCAATTTCGGTTGGAAATCACTGACGTGGACGTCAGCCATCTTACATGGCATAACCGGTGTTGACGGAAATCGCTAATTGGTTAATTGTGCTAATTGGTGACAATTCTTCTATTCATTTCAACATTGGTCTATCATTTATATGATCAAAGAGTGAGTTATTTGTGCCTATATTCGCTGCAATGGGGGCTGACCTTTGTTGATTACAGATGAATTTGATATACTTTGGTGATACTTTATGGTCATTTTGATTGCCTTCAATGTTATTGTAATTGCATTTGATGAGTTGGCTCATTTGATGCTCAACTAGTTAAGGTTAATTAGTATCTCACAAAGAGGCATTTATGGCAAAGTGGACTGAGCATTTGACCAATCTATTTGTAAGTTTGTCGGCATAAGGACACTATAAGTGTTCAAAGTTTCGTATAACGCTCATTTTAATGCCAAAAGTTTTCAAGCGATCACTTAAGTGCCACTTTTGTGAAAAAAACAATCACTTAAGTGTTAATGCTGATCTAAGTAGTCGGAAAATCCAACGTGTCATTATTTTGTAATAAATAGTCTGATGTGGCTAACCGGAGAGAGCCACGTCATACCTAAATATTATGATGGACTTTATTTTTGTCCACGTTGGATATCAATTTTTTTCCCTTTTCATTTTGCAGATAATTACAATTAAAGAAGAAGAAAGTTGAAGATGATGAGGTGCTCATGAAGATGAGGAAGGCAATGAAGACTTGGAAGCAAAGGTTGAAGATGAAGATGAATTTTTAAACGCTAAACATCATCTTCTCTCATTTATTTGCCCTAAATTAATGAATTTGGGATAAATTCATTTTGTTTTTCAAACCCTAATCCCTCAATCTTTCTCTCTCCTCCTTCATCTTTGGTCATGCCGACCTCTATCCCGATTCTTGTAGTGCTGCCATCGTCGTCAACTCCCATTCTTGTGCCACCGCTCCAAGTGAAGCCGAATCTGGGCTCTGACCTCCCAAATAGGGCTCCCCCCCAACTTCATCCCATTGATCCTTGACTACATGAACTTCTTGTAGAACACGTCGAGATCTTGCTCTTTGGACAGAGTGACCCCATTGAGGTTGAAGTCGCAGTACCCAAACTCCATGCAGACCAAAAAGTTTGCTTGTCCGGGTCAATATGCAAGACGAAATAGATTTCTCTTCGTGATTCAGTTAGCCACGAATTTGGCCATTAACTTTGACTGAGTGCTCTCTACTTAGGTTATGCAGATTTGACTCCATTGAAGTGGAGGTGATGCTTGATTTGAGGGGTTTTGCAGTATGGGTACAATTGATTTAATTTGTAGGAGGGTGTTGATGCCATTTAAGAGAAAAACCCAAAAGCAAAAAGATCACGAACTATCATATTGCTGGTGATTTGCTCGAGTGCTAAGGTATGCTATTGTCCCTCTTCTTTTCCCTCTTTGCTTATTGTCATGGGTTTTTGTGTTAACACGAATTGCCGCTTCGTTTCTCTGAAATTTTAGACTTTTGATCAAGTTTTTAGCTGGGTCATTATCATCTGTCTCTACCTTGGAAAGTTTATGTTTATGAAGTTTGGTGAGGAATTTTTCCTTTTTGAATTTCGCCAGCTCTTAACTTTTCTGTTTTGGACAGAACGATTCTGTCCAACTTTTCTATTTCAAAAAATTAAAAAATATTTGAGGTGCATCAGTTGCCCGATTGAAAATTTCTTCAGCTGGGTTTTGAGTTTGAATGAATCGCTATGGGTATGAAAGAGAGAAGAAGAGAGTCAGTAAGTCTAAAGACAGAAAGATAGAGAGAGAAGATAAGTTTAACATGAGGGCCAAGTCATCTCCACGTTGGCCTTCTTTTTTCATAAAGTCAAGTAATAATTAAATTTTTATCAAAAATGCCACGTCAAATGAATCGCTGGAATTTATTACTGGAGGCACTTTGATCGCTTTTTCTTTAATTTGACACCTAAGTGAGCCGACAAAAATTTTTGGCACTAAAATGAGTATTGTACACAACTTTTGACACTTCTTGCGTCCTTCTGTCTAAGTTTGTTGGTAGAAGAGGTAAAAAAGGGAAATCACACCACCTCTACCTATAACAAAGCAGGATGGAATAACATACATGCCAAATTCAATAAATTGGCATGACTCCACTTTAGTCTAGTTCAGTTGAAGAGTAGGATAAACAAATTGAAGAGATAGTCTAGTAGTTTTAAAAATCTTCTTTTACAATCTAGATTTGGATGGGATAATGTAAACAAAATGGTTGCTGTGGAAGATCTAAGTGTATGGAAGTCTCACATGAAGGTATCACTTTAATTGGGTCATTTTGTTATTATTATGAATGTAAGCTTTGATTATGTTACTGACGTATGTCATTAATGTGAAAATTGCAGGATAATAGCAAATAGGCTAAACTCAGGAAGTTGGGTTTCCTCAGTATCCTGATTTGTTTATTGTATTTGGTAATACATATGCTACCGGGCAGTATGCAGCAGGAAATGCAAAATACTTGGAAGTGTCGAAAGGAGGTGACAATGGTAGTGGTGATGCAGAAGACTTGAAAATAAAACTTTTGTGTTGTTATCAAACTAATTACTATTCCAGAAAATAGAAATTTTATGCAATTATCAAACGAATTTCTATTCTGGGAACATAAATTTTGTGTAGTTATTAAACGCGTTCCTCTGCTCAGAAACTCGTTTAGGGAATGGATATAAAATTCTATTTATGGCTATAAATTGTTTATAAGAACATAATTGTTATTATTTACGCCCTTAGTAATATTTTGAGTCTCAATTTGTGAGCAAGAGGAAATTTATTCTACTCAAATGATGGGAAAAATTGTCCAAAAAGTCATACTTATTTAGGGCGGCCAATTCAATCATGAACTTTTCAATTTTGTAATTTAGTCCTAAAGCTATAAACGATTTACCAATGTATCCATTCCAGCTAATTTTTGTCGGCAATTACTAATATGGCGATTTGGTTAGCACTAGCCATCTTGTATGGCACGGTCGGTAGATGTTATTGCAATATTTTTTGAATATTTTTATTTTTTCTCGGCGATAGCTAGGCAAAGGGAATAGGGGAAAAATAAAAAAGAAAAAGGAAAGAAAAGGAAAGGAGAAAAAAAGGGAGGAAATTTGGCAATATTTTAAATTTGTAATAGATGTGTATTTGTTGTGTGTGTGTGTGTGAGCGAGTGAGAGAGAGATGCTTTTTTTAATATTTCGAGAATCTCATCTAGTATTTGGTACTTAGTGTTTTATTGTTAACATATGTGAGAATATTTCTTAATCTTCCATTATTGGAATATTTACTCGACAGTGGTCATGTAATCACGATTAATCACAAATCAAGAGGGACTGGTATAGATCACTTTGCTTCAACTTCATTACAGATAGAAAGGAGTGATGCATTCGCATATTTCTCTTGGACTGGTATAGATCACTTCGACATTGATCCATTCACTTTCTTTCCCAAGAGGTGAATATTTTCAGAGGAGACTAAAATTGTTGCTTACATAATTAGATGAAGACTCTTGCACGACTCGTCGGGTTTGAGCCTTGCTTTTTCTTTATCCAGCCTTTATAGGTAAGACTAAATCCACCTTCCCAAATCGAAGAAAGGTGCACCACCTCCGATGACAACGGAGATTTACAAGAAGCTACTCTTTCTTTTTTCTTTTTGTTGCCTAGCTCGTGTTCGCATAGTAAATATCACATTTGAGAGACTTCATGCTTCTTGACGTGCACCCCAATTATATTACCATTCATCTAAGGAGTTAGTCGTTGGTTAATATGATTTAAGATTACTTTAGAAGCCAGATTAAGGCAATTAAGTTCATATGTAGCATGAGTGTATATATATGGAAGAGGAGCTCTTTATATAAACCTCAACGTCTTGTCAATTTCCTCTGATTGCTCAAACCCGACACATTCATTAATCATCACAATATTGGAACTCAAAATTGAACTGCTTATTGTACGACAAGGCAATTTACAAAAAGAGCTCTCAGGAATAAATATGCAGAAATGGATTAAATATATTTGATACAACTTTTCCGTAATAACTTGTGAAAATGGATACTACGGCTTTTATAAGATATTCTGCAAATACCTCCAAAGTTGTAGCTAAAAAGTTGCCTCACCCTTACCCAACTTACAGAACAACAAATACACTGCATTTTAACCACAGTTGCTACTCAAATATCTTTAAGTGTGTCATAAATGGGTTAAAAAGAATACAGTGTGCATGACACATTTACTATTCATGTGTAGACGAGTTGACCTGTTTATAATACTTACATAATGATCATACACTTAAAGCTCTTAACTAGCTCTGTCGTGTTGAAAAATATCAACTCCACATAATAAGAATCATGTTAAACTTTTCAAAATTTTCATATGACGAGGACAACGACCCAAATTTTAGTACTTCTCTGCTGCCATGTCTAAAATTTAAAATTTGATCGAATTTCCTAGACTGAGCGAAAATCTAAGTCAACCATCGTAAAGAAATTGTGAAATCGGGGAGGAAGATAAATTCGAGGTGAAAAATGACAAAGTTCTCGAAGGCAAATTCAAGGGGTGAAATGCATCATTCATTGCCCTCTAGATTATTCAGGACGCAAACGTAGGGAGAAAAGCCAAACAAAACACCCGTCACTTCACTCCCCAAGCGCCCTCTTTATGGAATTCGTTTTCTGAACCATAGAAATCGCGGACACTCCCTGCGATTACTGGAACTCGACAGTGACAGGGGTTCGAACCGAATGTTGAGCAGAGACCCACGTGATCGCCCCCTGACCATACGGGGTCGCCGACGTCGCTTTCCTTGCAAAGTCAACCCGGTAACTCGCTGTCTGGTTCGCCTTGGTGAACACCAGATCACGCGGGGACACGACAATTGAGTCGAGACCCACGATGGGGTCGATGACCGACTTATAACGTGAATTTGCAGGTCCTACGTTTCTCACCGTCCTCGTCACGCTCAGCGTCATCAACGAAGCTTTGAACCTCAAGCTGATCGATGGATAGTTGAGCTGGTAATCGGGTATGCCCCTTATGCTCGAGCATTTGACTTTTTTCTGAATTATGAGCTCGATTGCGGAGTCGGGGTAGTTGAGCCCACAAAGGTAAGGAAGGTAATCTTGCGGTGCGATGTCGTAAATGAGACCCGGGTCAACAGCTTTCGATGGGTTGACATGCCCCGCGCCGGTGGTGAAAATGTCCGCTGGTTGGAGCGTCTGGTCCACGATGGGTCGGCCCTCCTTGTTGGAGGTGGCGGCGGTGGTCATGATGGCAGACTTGATGGCAGCCGGCGACCAGTCGGGGTGTGCACTCTTGAGCAGCGCAGCCACGCCACTGAGGTGGGGGCAGGACATGGAGGTCCCAGAGATCACGTTGAATGGGGGCTCCTTGCTTGTAGAATTGTCCAGAGGAAGTGGCCAAGCGGCAAGGATGTTCACGCCCGGGCCAATGATGTCCGGTTTCAGGATGCCTGGGCTTTGGTTGTTGGGGCCTCGGGAAGAGAAGTATGCTACAGCCGGGGCGACCGATCTCCCGATGATCTGCGTGCCTTTGAATAAAACCGTGGCCGTTGGTGCTGACGCCGTGCTCAGGTATTTCTTGATCGCTTTCCCCGCCTCATATGTCACATGGACAGCGGGTAGGACATGCGGATCGGCCAATGTGGTGTATCCCGAAATGGGACTGTTCACGAGGATCATGGCCGCACCACCTGCATCCTTGACCTCTCGACCTTTCCCAACTCGCACACCTCCAGATTCGCAGACAACCACTTTCCCACGGATGTCCAAGCGCTCTTCTAGTGAACCGGGATTGCAGCGGGCGGAGTCTGTATCTCCATTTGCTCCTGGATAAACAAGGGGAAGTAGCCCCGGAGGGAAGTCATGCGGTTGGTACAAGGTCTCCCCATCGAACTCCTGCCCATTTCCAAGCCGCGCCGTGGCCTTTATGCTGCGGTCGGCGCTGCTCGCTCCAACAGTGAAAATCCACGGTGCCTCGTTTGAAGATGTCTTGGTCAATGGCCCGGAATTCCCCGCTGAGCAGCTGACAAAGATACCCTTTTGGGTGGCGGCATATGCACCCATTGAAAGAAAGTCCACAGCGAACGGTTGGGAAGTTCCTCCTAAAGAGAGGGAAAGCACATCGACGCCGTCCTCGATGGCCAAGTCGAGCGCAGCTAATATTTTGCTCTCACTGCACCCAATTTCACTGCAAACCTAGTAAATTGCCAAAGGCGCAAGAGGCGCCATGCCTGTGGCCGTGCCATTGGCATTACCGAGCACATTAGCATCCTTCACAGAAGCACCAGCAGCCGTGCTGGCGGTGTGTGCGCCATGGTCCACACTATCATATGGCGGACCATCGCCCACGAAAGACCTCGCACCAATGAGCTTGTTGTTGCAGGTCGTGGTGTTGAAGTCGCACTTGCCCTTCCATTTGGCCGGGGGCGGAGGCACCCCCTCGCCACTGAAGGAAGGATGGTCGGGGAAAACCCCAGTGTCCAATACTCCAATGATCACGCCCTTACCGAAGTTCGAGTCCTTCCAGAGCCCGACTCCTTGGCGCAATCCCAAGAAGTCGGGGGGTGTGAGTCGTGTGTAGAGAGAGCACCTTCTCCGGACGCATGTACAAAACACCGTCCTTCTCCCCCATGGCTTTAGCTTCCTCGGCCGTCAATTTGGCCGCAAACCCGGATATCAAATGTCGGTACGAGCGAACCAGTCTTTGCTCATGGTTAGAGCTGGTTGCTGTGGTAGGTAAAAAAGACCGATACAAAGTATCGAGATCCTCTGAAGCTGAGAAATGTTTGTCTGTTGGCCTTCGTACTTGGATAATATAAGTGGACAATGAACTGCTTGTATCGGCTTCTGCAATAGCAGCATTAGCAGTGGATATGCTTAGAATGTAAACGAGACAGAGAATGAAAATCGTCGAGGTGGTCGGAGACAATCTGCGTTTCTGGTCTTCCATCTCGAATTTGCGGAAGAAACAGAGAAGAAAAGAAATGCTTTTCGCTTCCGAGTTGTGTGTTGATAATAGAACTTGTAGCGTTTATATATGACCCTCCGGAAGCGAACATTGGTACGCTTTTTCTCTTTTGAAGGAAAATATTTTTATTTCCTAACTTGCATATGCATTTCCGTGTAATAATTAAATAAGACCTGGGCACCGTCCATGCAGATTTTCTAAAAACAGACTAATTCATTAAAGGAAATATAAATATGCAGATTTATTTGGGTAAGAAAAGGGGCAGAATTTCATGTTTTCCTAATAAAACGTGATACGATCCAATCCCCTAATAATAAATCGAGCAAACTTATTGGTGGCCTATTTAATACGTGATTATATGTATATTACATGCTATACAAAGACTTTTTTTTATATGCTTTTATTATATGGGGATTCTTACTTTCATCATCAATGCACTTATCTGTCATATCATAATAAATGGTTAAAATTACAAAAAAAAAATCTTTTTGTTAGACAAAATATTCAATTGAGGCCAAATATCGAATTAGCTTTGTAAATCCTAAATAAAATTCTTTATAGGTAGAAAAACCAACCTAATGTCTAATATAAAGCTCTACAAATATTTAGATAAAAAAAATTTGAATGTCACACTGTAATGTGATCCGTAAAAATTACCCTAAGTGAATTACTTTCTTCAAATGAGCTTTTAAACATGAAAATAAAATCTAACCAAAATCCTAACGGTAGTGCAATGTGATTTTGCATCTTTATTTCTCAACTTGCGTATGCATTTCCATGTAAGAATTGAATAAGACCTGTTATAACCCTCAAGGACAGATCACCGTCCACGCAGATTTACTAAAATAGACTATTGTATCAACGCAAATATAAACGCGCAGATTGAACGTTCTGTCCAAAAACGCGCCCTAAATAAATTACTTTCCTCGAATAAACTTCTGAACATGTAGATAAAATCTGAGCAAATTCCTACGGGTAATGCAATCCAAATTTTCTAACGTAAAATGGTAATTATGGTTTTTTATGACTCTCAAATTGTGCACAAGAGGAAAGTAAATCAACTCATAATGATGTAGATTTTCCTTAAATAAAAATGCAATCTTAAATTTATTTTTATGTGATCTTCTATGAAGATGCAATGTAAAACTACTAATATGAAAGAGATTTTTTTTTCTACTGTTATGACATGGAACTAAGGCATGTAAACTAAAATACAATCTAAAAGATCTACATGTAATAGTGAAATATTAATTCATGAAAGTTTCTACTTTTTGTCAAATGACATCTTTGATGATGCAAATGTAATACGATTACTGAAAAATAACTAAAACTTTGTACTTGTGCCAATTTAGAATCAAACCTTTTAATTTGGCCAATTTAGTCCTAAACATTTTGACAATTTATCAATTGAATCTTTCCGACCAATTTTGATAGAAAATCACTTATGTGGATGCCGGTCGTCCTATATGGTATAACTAGTACTAATGTGAATAATTTTTTAAAAAGAATTCTGATTTTTTAATTGTTTTTTGAATTACAATTTTTTTATTATTCTTCCTTGCTTGTTTTCATTATGGCTGGCGAGAGGCCTTACCCAAACTGGGTAAGGGCCACCTCACCTGTAGCTAGTGAGGGTGGCCAGTGACCCCTGCCTGCAAAATGAAAAAAAAAAACAGAAAAGAGAAAAATTCAAAATTCAATTTTCTTTTAAAAAATTTACAAAAATTGCCCAAATCATCGTCGGCTGTGTCACGTAGGACTCCTAGCGTCCATATAAGCGATTTCCAATCAAAATTGACTCTAATGACTGAATTGATAAATTATCAAAAGGTTTATATCTAAATTAGCTAAATTGAAAAGTTTAATACTGAATTGGCACAAGGGCAATATATTTAAGATTACATTGGTAATTTTCCCTAATTTGCCAAAAACTATGCAAATTCTTAGATATGCCAAAATATGCAAATGAGAACACACTTAAATTCACATATATGAACTTTTCTAGATAAGTAAATATTCAAAATGCAAGGCCTTACACAGAAAACCTCATTAATGTAAACATGTAATTTTATTAAACATGTCCCGATCAAGCAAGTCTAGAATATAATTAATGCTTACAACATGCTATCTGTGACTTTTGTGTAACGTATTAAACATGCAATGCAAATATTAATTCATAGACCGGTACCTTTTCCTCTTATAAGAAAAACTTTTCAATTGGCTTTTATTTCCTAAACATGCATCTAAATGTCCATGCATTTTTGGCAATAAATCAAACATCTGAAACGTTACCAATTTCATAAAATGTATGTTAAGCAGAAAATAATTGAATAGTAAAAGGCAAGAAAATAATAACTTGAAACAATTAAACAGCCCCTTGTTTTAAGGTAAATAGAAAGCAAATGCAAATATTATGAAGTTGTCAATATTCATGTTGTCAATTATTTGAGTTATCAATGTTCATGTTGTTGATTATTGGTGTGCATATTGCCGATTCTTTGAGTTATTGATCGTATAAATTTTTTATCTTCCATATGAATTACCTATTTCCGAGTATGTTAACATTGTTTGCATGAGAAATGAAAGGAGGTAAGCATGTCTTTGTCATTACCCACATATGTGATCATTTAAAGGGCAATGAAATTGTTTTTTGGAAATGATTTGCATGAAAAGATGTTGTGTGCCAAATGTCGATTCCCCAAAATCAGAATTGATTTCGTTGTTGATGCTAGGGAAATCATATGATCAGAATATTATTATGTGCAATGCTACTATATGATTATATATGAAAGTATTATGTCATATATTTTCGTAACCCCTATATTAGTGGTAACGATACCCCACATGTTGGGATGTCTCATGAGTCGGGATAACTCTAGAGTGTTTTGGATGCCACGAGAGTCAAGATGTCCCATAAGTCAGGATGCCTCAGAGTGAAGATGTTCTGTGTGTCAGCATGCTTCGATAGTGTTCGAGATGAGATGAAATAACGAATATGATACATGCATATGTACATATATAAACACATATATTCACACTTGTCTATTAATGAACTAATTAGTTGTAGTCGTGCATCACGTTATATGATGCCATCCTCTTGCAACGAAGTTAATAATCTTATGCAACAATGTTCATCGATTTTCATAGGCATATTCTGATAGGAAAAATTATGCATTTATTCATCCGATTGCCACCTATAAAACTTCAATACTCGTCTTGATTTTTTCATTGCATGTTTTGTGGATACCCAGTTAATTGGTAAGGTGATCTCATACTATTTGATTATAGTAGGAGATCATTTTAACATTGATTTTGTTGTTGATGCAATGGAGATTAGATGATTATAATATTATCATGTGCACTCCTACTATATTATTATATATGGAAAGTATTATGTTATATATTTCCTTAACCCATATATTAGTGGTTACGATGCCTTGCGTGTCGGAATGTCCTGTGAGTCGTGATACCTCGAGAGTGTTTGGGATATCTTGGAAGTCGAGATGCCCTATGAGTTGGGATGTCCCGAGAGTGTTCAAAATACCTCAGAGAGGAGATACTCTGTGTGTTCGGATGCTCGAGAGTATTTGGGATGAAATGAAGTAACAAATATGATACATGTATATGTGCATATATAAACACATATATTCAATGTCACGCCCCAAACCCTACGGCGCGCGAGCATTCCAACCGAGGTAGATTCAATGCAACGTTCCAGGACGCGTCGCCGACCCAAAATCCAAAAATAGACAACAATGCACACGCGGAAGCAACATTACACCCATACAAATTAAAACAACATGACCAAGGATAGCATACCAACAAACAACAGGATTACAAATATATACTAGCATTGACAATGGAAAAACATATACAATATTCATATACAGCATGATCATCAAAAATCAAAAGCGGGTCAATGGTTACTACTGACAAAAAAGGGGTAAGTGGCTCGGGCAATCAGGGCTACTAAAACTAGGTAGGGCTCTGGTCAAAAAGGTATCGGCCCGATCTATCTGCAACTATGGTTAAACCTACGGGACCCAGTCCGGATCGGATCCTGAGGACTCGAAAGAGCTATCAGATGGCTTGTCCTAGGAGTCCATGGAATCCAGCTTAGACTCGGCCTCTGCCAGCTCCTCCTCTGAATCCACCTCCTCAGGCTCGGATTCCTGTTCCATCGGCTCTAGCTCCTCGTCCGACTCCATCGACTCCAGATCAAGATCCCAGTCCGCTGGCTCTATATCCATCGAGTCAAACTCATCAACCTCTTAAATAATAGGCCGGCGGCCAGAACTGGAACTCCTCTCGGATGTGATCTCGAGACTCATCAGGTCTTCATCCTGACATTGGGGATCTATCTCTCTTAGCTCGTTAAACGGGACGTCAAAAGTCCGAAGGGGCCCAAAGGTTCCAGAATAGTCTTTGAAACACCAGGCTACATATTCGTGGGCCTGGAAATGCTACAAGCCCACGTCGACCCATACAGTGGTGAAATGCCTAATATAAGTGTCCCCGTTCCTTAGGAGGTACTCGGTCACATCCCGGTCTATCCTAGACGGGATCCCAAAACCTATGGGAACATCATAGATCTTCAGGGCTGGGGGTCTGAAAAGTTGGGGTTTAAACAACAGTGAGAATAAATCTCAGTGAGTAGGTCTCCTAAATCTAAACTAGGCTAACATGCACCTCCTAAAGAGCACCAAACAATACATAATTTAGAATATAAATGACTTAGGCCCTCAAGCCCAAATCCAATACTTAATTGGCCCTACAAGTTAGGCACTTTATAAATTCAAAATAATAACACATAACTCAATCGTGGCACATGCACAACATCACTTGGTCACAACGCATGTCATACATCTACTCATGCTCGTGCTTATGCTCACACTCCTGCTCATGCTCACACTTCTGCTCATGTTCATCGGTGCACATTTGCACACTTGCACACATGTCATTTCTCAATTCTTCTTCGACTCGCATAAAACGCATCTGGTCTATCAATTTGAGATTGATCTCTGGCCCACGTAACACACATCAGGCTCATGACACAAAACCCACGTAAAATGCATCAAGTTGGCCATCTTTCGATAGTCCGGGCATCGTCCCGCGTACCAAGCCTCAAGACGGGTTCAATACCCCACGTAAAACACATCAGGGCTTTATATGATCACATATACACAATCACCAGTTATTATCTGAACCCCGCGTAAAACGCATCAGGGCATTTTAAGTGATCACATGCTCATGTCATTCATACACACTTGCATATGCACATGTTATGCCAATGCTCAAGATGCACGCTCGGGGCCACAATATCACACTTGGCATTCATGAAATTCACACTAGGCACTCAATATGATTTGGCCATATATTCAATTAATGCCACAACATGCTCAATTCATATCTCAATATGCCCAATAGACCCATTAGTCCAAATCAATCACAACATATAATTTGGCATCCAAATTCACACAATTAAAACACCAAAACTACACATACCGATAGTCTACCAAACGTCTCATGAATTGGCCACATTAAGCACATAACGGGGCATTATACAATTAAAATCAAGCCATGCTTGATTCAGCCTCCTCATGGTCCAATCACATTACCCTTGGCGATACACCTTAAAACCATGATCAATCCAATATAGCCCAAATCAAACCTACACTAAACCAACCATGAACAGTCCATCCTAGGCCACTAAGTCACTTCCAAATCACCACATTAGGCTCTCAAATTCTCCACATAATAGCCACTACACGGCCCAATCATTGCGCCCATTACAGTCCGCATTTAGACCACGACTAATCCACATAATAATCCGATCAAGCCCACATTAATCGGTCACCAACCAGATCACCTTAGGTCACTAAATCACCACCAAGTCACCACATTAGGCCATCCAAAACATCACATTACCAGCCCCAATCCTTCTCCATGATTTAACCCCTAAATTACCTTAAATAACCCCTAAAAACTCATTTAGAAATGTACATTAGCCTAATTAGGGTTGAAAGTTGTACTTATCAAATTCCTAAGCTCCAAACAAGGCTGAACAAGTGAGGAAAACGGGCAGTCCAAGGTGGTCGTGCGGTGGTGGCAAGCGATGGTTCTTGGCAGCGCTAAC
Source organism: Syzygium syzygioides (assembly GCA_031216285.1). Taxonomy (NCBI): domain Eukaryota; kingdom Viridiplantae; phylum Streptophyta; class Magnoliopsida; order Myrtales; family Myrtaceae; genus Syzygium; species Syzygium syzygioides. The sequence continues at coordinate 5,703,107 of CM062246.1, read as the reverse complement.
GACAATGGTGCACGGCTATTCCGACGGACGGCGATCCAAGGCAGGGGTTGATCCTCATGGCCAAAAGAGAAGGAAGAGAGAGAGAATGGGGTGGCCGGTGGTGGTGAGGCGAGATGGGCGGACAGCGGTGGCTTTGGCTCCGGCGGGCAGCGGCTTGCTCCAGCGAGGGGCCTCACGCGGCCAAGAGGGGGAGAGGGAGAGAATCGGCGAGAGAGGGGGAGGAGAGAGAGAGAAGTTGGCCATAAATGGCGAGGTGAGAGGGAGAGAGAGAGAGAGAGATATACACATTGTTAGTGGGGTGGTTGAACTAATTCTAAAAAATTCCCATCTTACCCTCACACCAAAGGCTATGATCAAATCTAGAACAAAAATCTAGGGGCATCATGGTCCAAATTTCCAGCATTATTGGGCTAAGATAAACTAATTTAATACTCTAAAATACTCTCCAATTAATTTCAAAATTCGGAATACAAGGCTAGGGGTTCAGGGGAAATTTGGTAATTTTTCGGTCCCTAGTTAAATTTCCAATTTTCGAATTTACTGATCCTAAATATGATTGGCCACGCTTTTACGACGTTGTCCTTGCAAAAATAGTCATGCACGCCCACGAAATTTGACACCAAAGTCCGGACTTAATTCCATGATCAATTTTGCTCAAACGCGATTTCAGCGTCTCTCATTAACGGATGGCTATTTAGAGGTTACGCGTATCGACCTAGGGTACTCGAGTCATGACAATCTTGATCTCCCAGAGAACACAAGGATTTATCACTAGTCCTGAAGGTCACGATCGTTCGGAGTAAGTGCGGGGTCGTTCGCCACGTGTGTTCTCAATCGTGCAAAATCAACCACAATCCGATCGTACGTCGTTGGCCAAACTGAATCCATCACTCTCCTTGGATCGGCCCGCATTAGCACAAAATATTCCCTCGTTGTTTCTCGGAATTTGATTCAATTCACGGTCGAGTTCTTGGGTTCACATACCATTTTTCCTAGTTAGCTATTCCCTATTAGTCAATATCCCGAGAATGATCATTTTCGGGAGGTACTTACTAAAACGCAATGAGAAATAATGTCAATTTCATTAATCATGAAAGTGGGTCGAATTCATGATGTTACATTCAAACCTATCTATTAATGAACTAATTAGTGGTAACCGTGCATCACAATATATGATGTCATCCTCTTGCAATGAAGTGAATAATCTTATGCAACATTATTCATCGATTTTCAATGGCATACTATGATAAGAAAAATAGTGCATTTATTCATCCAATTACCTCTTATAGCAATTTTGTACTCATCTTGATTTAACATTGTTTTGTAGATACCAAATTAAGGGGTAAGATGATCTCCTGCTTTAAACTTAGAGATTTCATTTACTGGCTTTGACTCATCCCTTTTTTTTCTTTTCTTTTTTAGATTTGTAGAATGGACCACCCTCCACCACTACAATTTGGACTTTCTGTATAGTTTGACTGTGAATACTAAGACGAATTAGAACCTGAATCAACAATAGTTTATACTAAGTGTAGGTCTGTGGTATGAATCGATGTGAGGATACCATGGTAGATCCCTCATCAATTTGTTGCCTGGTAATTCAACATCGACGGGGAATTGGTTGGACCACTTGAAGGCTTAGATGGTCCCCTTGGTTTCTATAGTAATGGCATGTCGATAGGTGAGATTGTCAATTCATAGTTTAGTAGAGTGACTTTGTATAAGAAAGTTTTTGGGTTCTTGAGTATGGGATACTATCGACAAGACCTGACCTACATCGCAGAGGTTTTGTTTTTTTTTGGTCGAAACCTTCTTCCCAGAGTTAATGCGTTGTATTATGCTTCATTTTGTACTTGTAGTAATATTTGGAAGAGTAAAGATAAGGCTAGAATGAATTCACATTTCTCAAACATACGTTTCTCATGCGATGTGTTCATTATGCTTCCGTATGCTTGATAGCAATAATAGTTTTAGCCAAAAAAATTTGTGTCACGCATGACATTCGAGAGCATCACAAGATGAACTCAAGATATTAGACATTTGTATTATGTTTCATCCATAACTCTGGACTATCGTTGCAATTGAGCAATGACTAACTATTTCCAAACCCTCTCTTGTAGGGTTGTGCAACCGAACTGGTTCTATCCACAAACCAGACTGAATTGCCCTAAAATCGGTTCAGTTCCAGGTTCCCAATTCCAAAATTTGGAACTGGTGGGAATCGGTCCGATTCCTGATTCCAAGTGAAGAGCCACCTAGGAGCCAAAACGAATTTAGATCCAATTTTATAAAGCCCGAAAACCTTAATTTTTTCTCTTGACATCTTTTTCTCTATTTTCTTCAATCTCACTTACACACTTCACTACTCTATCTCTTGCTCACAACTCACCCTCCTCCTCACTTGCTTGTGGCTTGCCATTGCTTGTTCGAGCCTCACGACTATCGGTTGTACCTTACTCACCTCTACTCGCTTGCCATAGTTCATCTTTTACTTTGAATTGTTTTATTACTCATATTATTTTGCTGTAAAAAATAAAATTAAAAAAACAAAAGAAAAATAGGTTCTCGAGTGGACCTTTGAACCAAACTAGGGAAACAGGGTAGGTTCCAATTCTAATAGGGTAATTTCCAGATTTCAAATCTAGAACCTATTCACTCTCAAACTGATCAACCTTATTCTCTTGAGCCAATGGCTATAAATTTTATTAATATATAGATAGTTGTCTCGTCACTAGTCAAATTGGAGGTCTTTGTTGCATTTATAGAGAGTTCAAAATTGTAGAGTAGAGTGCCAGCATAATGTATACATGATATGCACATTCTTGCTTTGTTTGAACCTCGAAATTGGTCATTTATACCACCCGCCTAGGTGGCGCTGCTGGAGCGTGCACTCTTCCTCTCGCAAAAGGTTGAGTGTTCGAATCCCGGGCACCGCCGGGTGACTTAACCGGTGGCACATGTGTGGTGGCCAGCACGTGTTGCTCCCAAGATTTACTCCTCAGCTGCCGGCCGTGTGGGGGTTCCCTGGATTATAAAAAAAATAAGAAATTGGTCATTTATGCATGTTTTGAAAAACATTTTTTATGTCCTTCTACAATATTCTAGGCTTTTGTCTTCTCATCGCTCGCCCTTGCATTGCCCGTCGCCGCCTCCCACATGCCACTGCAAGCCCCACCGACCACCCGCCACCCGTCAATGAATGGAAGAGAGCATAAGAGAGAGATATTTAAAAAGGTCCATCAAATCAATTTCTGTTCCTGGAAAAGAAATTTTGTATCATTATCAAACGCACATTTTTGTTCATAATCTCGTTCAGGAAATAGAAATAGAAAAATCTATTTCTGGCCAGAAATCTATTCCATGATAGAATAGTTATCATTCGCGCTCTTAGTTATGAACTTTTTAATTATGTCAATTTAGTCGTAAACATTTTTATAATTTATCAATTTAATCATTCCATCCAATTTTGACTGGAAATCGCTAATACAAACACCATCCATCCTATGGGGCATGATCAATACCGACATGATGGATTTTTTGAATTCTTTAAATTTTTCTGTTTTTCATAATTTTCTCCTTTATTTTCTTTTTCCTTTTTCTTTTCCAAGTCCTGTGGCCGGTGACCATCCATAGGTGAGGGTTGCCCTCACTGAAACTGGCAACACTCGACCTTGCTAGATCTAGCGAGGACGTCATGGCCCTCGCCCCGCAACCGGCGAAGAGATATAAAAAAAAAAGAAAAAGGAAAAAAATTGAAAAAGAAAATTTCAGAATTTTTTTAAAAAAAATACAAAAATTGTCCACGTCAGTGCTAGCCATGCCACATCAATAATTTCTTGCCAAAATTGGTTAGAAGGACTATATTTATAAATTGTCAAAAGGTTCGGAACAAAATTTGTATAATTGAAAGATTTAGAACTAAATTGACCGCCGTACAATAAACACTCTTAACTAGGTAATCGAGTTGATATGTATAAATCGTAGATCAAAAGAATCAGGTTGAATTTTGCAAATGATAGTATGCCAAAAATTGGTTAAGCAACAGTTCTTAATATACCGTGAGATTAACAGCATGTTCCTGATCACAAAAAATAAATCACAAATAATTATAAATAGTTGTGGGGTTCACTCTTTTGTGAATTTTTGGCTTACAACGTACTATTACTGTTACGGTGGCTCAAAGACGGACTTACTAGTAAAGCCACAATGAAAACGTAGTACTGTAAACTCTCTCATGAATATTTATTTTCCTTTTTGATTTTAAGATTAACCAAGCTACAGATTATTCAGGACAAAAATACACAAGAGAAGCTAAAGTAATCGCACATCACTCCACAAGCTCCCTCCTCATCAACTTTGGCTCTTGAATTATAGAATTCTCAGACACTCCCTACAATTAAAACACAACAACGACAGGCGTTCGAACCGAATGCCGAGCAGAGACCCACGTGATCACCCCCTGAGCGAACGGGGTCGTTGCCGTCGCTTTCCAGCCAACTCTCCTCGTAAAGTCAACCCTGTAACTCGCTGTCTGATTCACCTCCGTGAACACCAGATCACCCGGGTACACGCCAATTGAGTCCAGACCCTTGATCGGGTCGACGACCGATCGGTAATGCGACTCAGCGGGTCCAACGTTCCTCACCGTCCTTGTCACGCTCACCTTCGTCACCGAACCTTCAAACATCACGTTGATCGACGGATAGTTGAGCTGGTAATCAGGTATGCTCTTTATGCTCGAGCTTGTGACTTTCTTTTGAACTATGATCTCGATTTCGGAGTTAGTGTAGCCAAGCCCACAAAGATAAGCGACGTAATCTTGCTGTCCAATGTCATAAATGAGACCCGGGTCGACGGCTTTTGATGGGTTGACGTGTCCTGTGCCGGTGGCAAAAATGTCCTCCAGATGGAGCGTCTGGTCAACGATGGGATGGTGCTCCATGTTGTAGGTGGCGGCAAAGGTCACAATGGCAGACTTGATGGCAGCCGACAACCAGTCAGGGTGTGCACTCTTGAGCAGCGCAGCCACGCCACTGAGGTGGGGGCAGGACATAGAGGTCCCGGACATCACGTTGAATGCGTTCTCCTTGCTTGTGGATTTATCTAAAGGAAATGGCCAACCGGCAAGGATGTTCACGCCCGGGCCAATGATATCTGGTTTGAGGATGTTGGTGCTTTGGATGTTGGGGCCGCGGGAAGAGAAGAATGATACAGCCGGGGTAGCCAATCCCCCTATATGGGTGCCTCTGAATAGGATCGTGGTCATCGGCGCCTGCGCCGTGCTTAGGTAGCTCTTGATCACCGTCCCAGCGTCGTAGGTCACATGGACTGCGGGTAGGACGTGCATCGACCAATGTGGTGTATCCCTCCGTGGGACCATTCACGAGGATCATGGCCGCGCCGCTCGCATCCTTGACCTCTTGACCTTTGTTGACTCGCCCTCTTCCGTCACCGATCTCACACATCGCCACTTTCCCTTTGAGGTCTGAGCGACCTCATAGTGATCCGAGGAGGCAGAGAGCCGAGGATGGATCTCCCTTTTTTCCCATATAAATAAGGGGAAGTAGCTTCGGAGGGAAGTCGTTGGGTTGGTATAGGGTCTCCCCATCGAACTCTTGCTTGTTCCCAAGCTGCACCGAGGCCGTTATGTTGCAATTGATGCTGCTCGCTCCCACAGTAAGAATCCATGGTGCCTCGTTTGACAACGTGCCATTGGACAGCCCGCTATTCCCAGCGGAGCAGCTGACGAAGATGCCCTTTTGGGTGGCGGCAAATACACCCTTTGTGATTGTTAGAAATTAAACCAAATTTGTTAGTATTTGTTTCCTTTTTTGAATCTGTTCATATTTTCATATTTTGATTTTTCATATATGGTGAGATATTAAGAAATAAGATAAGATATTGTTTTTAGTTATATTTTAGGAAAGTTTCCTAAGTCAAGTAGGTTTCCTAGTTAGAATAGGTTTCCTAGAAAGAGGTTTCCTATTTCGAATCAAACTATGGCCTATATATAGTCTATTTCTCTTGTAATTGAGATATGAAATAGAAAGACACGAATTGCAATTGTTTCACCTTCAAAAATTTCTTCCATCAAATCAATATTGTTGCCACGCTTCTGACGCTCAACAAATTGGTATCAGAGCTTACGGTTCGTGATCATGGCGTCAACGAACAATCAATTTCCTCTTCAATATCCTCGTCTTACCAAAGAAAATTATGGTAATTGGGCTGCTAGAATGAAAGCTCTACTTGGCGTCTACGGTGTGTGGGAACTTGTTAGCACTAGCTATGATGAGCCAGAGGATAAAGCCACATTGAACCAGAACCAGACGAATGCCTTGGAGAAGGTTCGAACGAAAGATCAATATGCCCTGTCGATCATCTATTAAGCATTAGATGATTCCATGTTCGAAAAAGTTTCGAACGCCACTACCGCTAAAGAGGCATGGGAGATTCTTCAAAACACACATCAAGGAGTTCAGAAAGTTCAGAAGATTCGCCTTCAAACCTTAAGAGGTGAATTCGAGGTAATTCACATAAAAGAATCTAAATCAATTGCTGATTATTTCACGAGAATTTGGGCAATTGTTAATTAGATGAAAAGAAACGGAGAAGATGTTTCCGATGTTCACGTTGTCGAGAAAATACTTCGGTCCTTAGACAAGAAGTATGATCATATTGTGGTTGCAATTGAAGAATCCAAAGGCTTGGATGACATGACAGTCGATGAACTTATGGGTTCATTACAAGCCCATGAAGAAAGATTGAGAAAGAAAAAGATTGAGCCGGTGGAGGAAGTTCTCCAAATGCAATTGACCATTCGAGATGAGAAGGAGCAAAGAAGAGATCCCGTACAAAATCGCGGGACAAATCAAGATCGTGATCGAGGTCGTGGCCGAGGTCACTTTCGAGGAAGAGGTCGCGGACGAAGCAGAGGAGATCCTGCTCGAAGTGATGGAGAATACCAGTACCAAAGAGGTGTTTGTGGAAGAGGAAAGAACTCGACAAGCCAATGGTATGATAAATCTAAAATCCGATGTTATCATTGCAATAAACTTGGCCATTATGCTTCTAATTGCTGGAACAAAGAAAGTAGCAGAACAGACGAAAAGGTGAACTTAGTAAATAATGCTGATCAAGTTCTCTTATTTGCATTCAAAGAAGATGAAGAAGGTCAAAGCAATAAATGGTATTTGGATACTGGTGTAAGTAATCACATGTGTAGGAGAAAGGAGATGCTTGCCGAGTTAGATGAGACAATTAAAGGGAATGTCTCATTCGGTGATAACTCTAAAATTCTTGTCGAAGGGAAAGGTATAATTTTGATTCGCTTAAAGAATGGTGCACGTCAGTTTATTACTAATGCTTATTATGTTCCAAAAATGTCAAGCAATATCTTGAGTTTGGGACAACTTCTGGAGAAAGGTTATACTGTTCATATAAGAAATCTTAATCTTATGTTGAGAGATCGAAATAATAAACTGATTGCAAATGTGAAGATGTCGAAGAACAGGATGTTTATTCTTAATATAAAGAGTTAGATGTCTCGATGTCTAAAGGCATGCGTACATGATCCCTCATGGTTGTGGCATTTAAGGTTCGGCCATCTCAATTTTGGCGGACTTAATTTGCTTTCTCGCAAGAAGATGGTTTATGGCTTACCACACATTGATCATCCCGATCAATTATGTGAAGGGTGTGTTATCGGCAAGCATTCCAGAGCTAGCTTTCCGAAAGAGACGACTTATCGAGCAAAGAAGCCGCTTGAGTTGATTCATTCTGATTTGTGTGGCCCGATCAATCCTCACTCATATGATAATCATCGATATTTTGCTACTTTTATTGATGATTTTACTCGAAAAACTTGGGTGTATTTTTTGAAAGAAAAGACAGAAGTGTTTGATATTTTCAAACAATTCAAGAACCTGGCTGAAAAGGTAAGTGGCTATTTTATCAAAGCTTTGAGGACTGATCGTGGTGGAGAATTCACCTCAACCATATTCAACAAATTCTGTGATAATCATGGTATTCGGCGTTTCTTGACGGCCCCGTATTCTCCTCAACAAAACGGTGTGGCTGAACGGAAAAATAGAACCATTCTTGATATGGTTCGAAGCATGTTGAAGAGCAAAAATTTGTCCAAGGAACTTTGGGCATAAGCTATTTCGTGTGCCGTCTATCTTCAAAATAGATGTCCCACATATGGACTTGAAGGCGTAACTCCACAAGAGGCATAGACCGGGAGAACACCGAGTGTTTCACACTTGAGAATTTTCGGGAGCATTGCCTATGCTCATGTCCCGGATCAAAAAAGATCAATACTTGAAGACGAGAAAAAAGTTCATCTTTATCGAGTATGACTCATCATCCAAAGCCCATCGATTATTTGACCCTAACACTTTGAAAGTGTATGTAAGTAGAGATGTCAAGTTCGATGAAGATGGAATGTGGGAAGAAAATCCAAAAGAAGAAGCGAATGTTCGTGGTGATTCCAATCAAATGGAGTTGAAAGATCAACTTTCACCTTCTTCTCCAACATCTTATTCAAGTTCATCAACACCATCCTCTTCAAATAGTGTTAATGAACCGCTAGTGCCAAGATCAAGAAGATTATCTGAAATTTACGAAGCCACTGAAGAGCTTCATCTTATATGTCTTCTTTCAGATTATGAACCACTTACTTATGATGATGCGGCCAAAGAAGAAAAGTGAAGGAAAGCCATGAACAAAGAAATTGAAGCCATCGAGAAAAATCAAACATGGGAGTTTGCTAATCTTTCGAAGGACAAGAAATCAATTGGTGTTAAATGGGTGTACAAGGCCAAGAAGAATGAGAAAGGTGAAGTAACAAGGTACAAAGCTAGATTAGTAGCGAAGGGGTACAAGCAAAAAGCCGGAATCGACTATGATGAAGTTTTTGCCCCTGTCATTCGCATGGAAACGATTAAATTGATTATTTCCATTGCTGCTCAAAATAATTGGTGGATTTATCAAATGGATGTCAAATCAGCGTTCTTGAATGGCATCCTTGAAGAAGAAATTTATGTTGAACAACTCGAGGGGTTTGTTGTGAAAGGTTATGAAGACAAAGTGCTAAGGTTGAAGAAAGCTCTATATGGGCTTAAACAAGCACTGAGAGCATGGAATTCTAGAATTGATGCATATTTCAAGGCGAATGGATTCTCTCAATGTCCATACGAGCATGCACTTTATTTGAAGCAAGAAAAATGTGATATTCTACTCGCCTGTTTATATGTTGATGATCTTGTTTTTACAGGAAATAATTCAGCGTTGATTGATGCTTTTAAAGCATCGATGGTGAAAGAATTTGAGATAACTGATAATGGTCTCATGAATTATTTTCTTGGTATTGAAGTGAAGCAAAGTGCCGATGGGATTTTTATTTCTCAAAAAGGATATGCAGAAAATATCCTTGAAAAATTCAACATGAAGAACTGTATGTCGGTCAATACACCAATGGAGTGTGGAACCAAGCTTTCGAAGTTTGATGATGGTGCCGATGTTGATTCAACATATTATAGAAGCTTGATTGGAAGTTTGAGATACTTGACATGCACGAGACCGGATATTATGTATAGTGTTGGAATTGTGAGTCGATACATGGAGAAGCCGAAATCATCTCATCTTAAAGCTGCAAAGAGAATACTTCAGTATATCAAAGGTACTATTTCTCATGGTTTACACTATCATTGCTCTGAATCTTTCAAACTTAGAGCTTATTCGGATAGTGATTATGGTAGAGACATTAACGATTGAAAAAGCACCACGGGATTTGTATTTTTCATGTGCGACACTGCTTTCACGTGGTCATCAAAGAAGCAATCAAGTGTTACTCTGTCGACATGTAAAGTTGAATATGTAGCTATATCTTCATGCATTTGTCATACAATATGGTTGAGAAAACTACTCAAAGATATTCTTATGGAGCAGAAGAAAGCAACGGAGATTTTTGTTGATAATGTTTCTGCTATTGCTTTGGCGAAAAATCCAGTTTTTCATGAACGAAGTAAACATATCGATGTTCGATATCACTTCATCCGAGAACAGGTTAAAGAGAATGAAGTTGAAGTATTGCATGTGAAGACCGGAGATTAAGTAGCAAATATTTTTACTAAACCCCTCAAGATCGACGCTTTTTGAAAGTTCAAAAGCCTGCTTGGAATGATCGATGGAAGAGAATTTGGTTTAGGGGGAGCGTTAGAAATTAAACCAAATTTATTAGTACTTGTTTCCTTTTTGAGTCTGTTCGTATTTTCATATTTTGATTTTTCATATATATGATGAGATATTAAGAGATAAGATAAGATATTGTGGGATATTGTTTCTAGTTATATTTTAGGAAAGTTTCCTAAGTCAAGTAGGTTTCCTAATTATAATAGGTTTCCTAGAAAGAGGTTTCCTATTTCGAATCAAGCTATGGCCTATATATAGTCTATTTCTCTTGTAATTGAGACATGCAATAGAAAGGCACAAATTGCGATTGTTTCATCTTCAAAAATTTCTTCCATCAAATTAATATTGTTGCCGCACCTCTGACGCTCAACAGGATCGAGTCGATGACCGACCTATAACGCAACTTCGCGGGTCTGACGTTCCTCACCATCCTCATCACGCTTACCTCCCTTACCAAACCGCCGAACCTCACGTTGATCGATGGATGATTGAGTTAGTAATCAGGTATGCTCGTTATGCTCGAGCATGTGACTGTTTCTTGAACTATGGTCTCGATTTCACAGTCGGTGTAGCCGAGCCAGCAAAGGTAAGCGATGTAATCTTGCGGTCGAACATCGTAAATGAGACCTGGGGTGACAGCCTTTGATGGGTTGACATGTCCTGCACCGGTGGCAAAAATGTCCGCCGGATGAAGTGTCTGGTCAACGTTGGGTTGACGTTCCATGTTGGAGGTGGTGGCAGTGGTTACTATGGCGGACTTGATGGCAGCTAGGTACCAGTCGGGGTGCGCACTCTTGAGCAGCGCTACCATGCCGTTGACGTGGGGACACGACATGGAGGTCCCGGAAATCACATGGAGGAAAATGGCCAACCAGCAATGATGTTCACACCCGGGCCGATGATGGCCGGTTTGAGGATGCCAGGGCTTTGGATGTTGGGGCCACGGGAAGAGAAGAACGATAAAGTTGGGACAGCTGATCTCCCGATGAGGGTGCCTTTGAATAGAATCGTGGCTTTCGGCGCCGGTGCCATGCTTAAGTAGCCTTGATCGCCTTCCCTGCGACGTAGCTCACGTGGACTGCAGGTAGGACATGCGCATCAACCAATGTGGTATATCCCTCAATGGGACCGTTCACGAGGATCATGGCCATGCCGCCCGCATCCTTGACCTCTTGACCTTTTGCTACTCACCCTCTTCCGTCGCCTATCTCACACACAACCACTTTCCCTTGGATGGTCGAACGGCCTACTAGTGATCCAGGGAGGCAGAGGGCCGAGGATGGATCTCCGTTTACTCCCGCATAAACGAGGGGAAGCAGCGTCGGAGAGAAGTCGTGGGGTTGGTAGAGGGTCTCCCCATCAAACTCTTGCCCGTTTCCGAGCTGCGCCGTGGCTGCTATGGTGCGGTCGATGCTGCTCGCTCCCACGGTGAGAATCCACGGTGCCTCGTTTGCCAATGTGCCATTGGACGGCCGTTATTCCCCGCAGAGCAGCTGACAAAGATTCCCTTTTGGGTAGCAGCAAATGCACCCTTTGTGATCGAGTCATCAAAGAACGGTACGGATGGTCCTCCTATAGAGAGAGGGAAAGCACATCGACACCATCCTCGATAGCCACGTCGAGCCCAGCTAATATGTCGGTCTCGAGGCATCCTTTTGCCTCACAAACTTTGTACATTGGCAAATGCGCAAGGGGCGCCATGCCTGCAGCCGTGCCTTGGCATGACCTAGCGTGCTGGCACCCCTCACAAAAGCACCGGCAGCCGTGCTGGAAGTGTGCGTGCCATGGCCCTCATCATCATACGGCAGAACGGCCTGCACAGGAGTCGTACTCGATCTGATGAACGTCCTCCGCCGATGAGCTTGTTCTTGCAAGATGTGCCGTTGAAGTCACACCTGCCCTTCCAATTGGCCGGGGGCAGAGGCATCCCCTCATCGCTGAAGGAAGGGTAGTCGGGGAAATTCCCTGTGTCCAATACTCCAATTATCACGCCCTTCCCCAAGTTCGAGTCATTCCAGAGCCCGACTCCTTGGTGCAATCCCAAGAAGTTGGGGGTGTGAGTTGTGTGTAGAGAGAGCGCCTTCTCCGGACGCACGTGCAGAACATGGTCCTTTTCTCGAATGGCTTTAGCTTCCTCAGCGGTCAATTTGGCTGCGAACCCGGACAGCACATTTCGGTACGAGTGAACCATTCTTTGTTCTTGGTCGGAGCTGGCTGCTGAGGTAGGTAAAAATGAGCGATACAGAGTATCGAGATCCTCCAAAGTAGCGAGATCTTTGTCGGTCGGCTTCCGCACTGGGATAATATAAGTTGACAACGAGCTACTTGTATCAGCTACTGCGATAGCAGCATTTGCAAGTAGAATGCTTAGAATGCTAGAGAGACCGAGAATGAAAATCACCGTGGTGTTTGGAGACAATCTGCATTTCCGGTCTTCCATCTCGAATTGGCAGAAGAAACAGAAGAACGCTTTGTGCCTCCGAGTTCTGTGTGGACAGCGTCGAACTTGTAGCGCATTTGTATAGCAGAAGCGAGACGGTAAACTACATTGGGAAATTATAGGTTTCGATGGACGCTGACCGGCATTCGGCGGTGGAATCATGATAATCAAGGTAGTTAAGCTCAGTTTGTCGCGGCTTCTTTGAATTTCAACTGTAAGCTTGGTTGCAAGAGTCCAAGAGAAGGAACTGGGTCATGGCGATCTCCGGAAATCTATTCCATTCGACCAAACGAATGTATGTGTAGATTTCACTAGTTTCAAACAAAACAACTAGATTATGTACTCAACCAAATGTTGGTTTGTCATTCAATCATTGGAGTTATGTGAAGACTCAAGAAGAACAAATCAGACGCGAAGCTTCCGTTTATGGCGTCCAGGACAATCACTACAAAAAAACATCTTTTTTCCAACGAAATTTTCAACGAAAAATTCGAAAAAATTCGTTAGAGAACGAATTTCCAACGAAAAAAAATTCGTCGGTAATTCTTCGTCGCAAATTTTTCCAATGAAAAATTTCAATTTTTGTTGGATATTTGCAACAAAATTTTTTTCATTGGAAAATTAGTTGGAAAATTCGTGGCTAAATTCGTTGGAAATGCTACAAAAAAACAACCTTTTTCCAACAAAAAATTTGGAAATCCAACAAAATTTCCGATGTAACTTTTTCGTCGCAAAATTCCTAACTAAATTCGTCCCTAATTATTCGTTGCAAAAATTGGCAAAAAAAAAATTTTTATCGAAAAATTGTGGCAAAATTAGTTTCTAATTTTTTGTCGAAAAATTGTCCCCAATTATTCGGACTCGCCGGCGGCGAGCTCGGCCCTCGCCATGGCCCGAGAGGGCCGGACTCGCCGGCCATGGCGAGGGCCGAGCTCAAGCTCGCCCAGATTTGGGCGAGCTTGAGCTCGCCGACGACGAGGCTAGGCCTCACCGGCCATGGCGAGCTCGGCCCTCGCCATGGCCGGCGAGGCCCAGCCTCATCGCCGGCGAGCTCAAGAAGGCGTCGTCGAAGTAAGAAAGAAGGAAAGCCTGCCCTGCCGCACAAGCAGCGCGCGACCTAGGAGCCAAGCAAGGCACGCCCTATGAATCCATGGCTTCCTCGACCGGTTTTGAAATGCAACCGCTCTTTTCGAAAATGACGATGATCTGAGTGAAGGGTCGAAGGAGCTCTGCTAGCTGGGAAAACCCATGGCGGCGGTCCTGTCAAGAGTTGCTCGAAGCTGCGCCGACGCCGGGGTGACCCAATCTTCGCTTCCTCTAGCCGCCCCTTCTCCCTCCTCTTTGTTGTGCCGCTTCTCTTCGCCGCCCTTGTGCCAGGCCGGGGCCGCCGCAGTCGCCCGGTCTGGTGTCGCTGCCGACGTGGATGCGGAGGGGGACGAGGGCCTAGGCCTCCCCGCGGCCTCGGTGGTCAAGGCGACGGCGGTGGATCCGACGGTGCTCCAGCCGTGCATGGTAGTGTATGACAACGTCTGCCATCTCTGCCACCGAGGTCCAAACGACACTTGTTTGCCTGTCCATTCATAATCTTATGGAAATTCTCTTCTTTCCGGGGTTGCAGTTCAAAATGCGCGCCTTCTCTTTTTCCCAGCCTTCTCAAAATCCTTCTCGAGCTCAAAATCCTTCGTCAACGGCATTTTTTAAATTCGTTGGAAAATTGTACACACTGAAATAATTGTCCAAAAAATTGAAATTCGTTGGAAAATTCGTTGGAATTTCCAACAAATTTTCCAACGAATTTAGAAAATGACGAAGAATACCAGGTTTTTTTGAATTCGTTGGAAATTTTCGTTGAAAATTGTACACATTGAAATAATTGCCCGAAAAATTGAAATTCGTTGGAAATTTCCAACAAAAAATTTTTCGTTGGAAATTTCCAATGAATTTTCCAACAAAAATTGTACACACTGAAATAATTACCCGAAAAATTGAAATTCGTTGGAAATTTCCAACGAATTTTCCAACGAATTTAAAAAATGCCGAAGAACACCGGGTTTTTTTTGAATTCATTGCAAAATCGTTGGAAATTTTCAACGAAAATTGTACACACTGAAATAATTGCCCGGAAAATTGAAATTCGTTAGAAATTTCCAACGAAATTTTCAACGAATTTAAAAAATGCCGAAGAACACTGGGTTTTTTTGAATTCGTAACAAAATTCGTTGGAAATTTCTAACGAAAAATTTTTTGTTGGAAATTTTCAACGAATTTTCCAACGAAAATTGTACACACTGAAATAATTGTCCGGAAAATTGAAATTCGTTGAAAATTTCCAACGAATTTTTCAATGAATTTAAAAAATGCCGAAGAACACCTAGTTTTTTTTTAATTCATCGAAAAATTCGTTGGAAATTTCTAACGAATTTTGCAACGAAAAATTTTTCGTTGGAAATTTTCAACGAATTTTACTTTTCGCTGGAAAATTTGTTGCAAGTTTGCGATAAAAATTTTTTCGTTACAAATTTTCATGGCAAAAATCAATTTTTTTATTTAGTGAATGTTTAGTTTTTACCCACATTGATCAGGACAATTGTATATATTATGCTGACATTCTGGAAACTGTCGTCTGTCCAGCTTTCCTTGACCGCAATGATATTACAAGGAGAACAGGTTGAGATTAGCTTTTATAGTTTAGATCGATTAGACAGATTGTGCATTGTTTTACGCTCCATCATCTCCTTTCTTGGTTTGTCTCAAACCATACAAGTGTGCAATTTTTTATAAACAAGTGTTGGGAGCGTGCTCCTCACGTATGAACTCAGTGTTAGGTAGCATATCATCGTGACCACGTTGCTATATCACAATGTCCATCACGTTAGGAGCATACAGTAGAAGCCTGATACTTTCGAGCAAGGAGATCACCAAGAGAGCTCAAGCCTCACTACAAAAAAATCGCTTTTTTGCCACGAAAATTTGCGACGAAAAATTTTCGTTGGAAAATTTGTCGCAAATTTTCCAATGAAAAATAAAATTCATTGGAAATTTCCAACGAAAAATTTTTCGTCGCAAAAATCGTTGGAAATTTCCAACGAAAAAAATTTAGTCACAAAATTCGTTGGAAATTTCCAACGAAAAATTTTTCGTTGGAAAATTGGTTGTAAATTTTCCAACGAATTTTCCAACGAATTTGAATTTCCGGCAATTATTTTAGTGTGTACAATTTTCGTTGGAAAATTCGTTGGAAATTTCCAACGAATTTTTTTTCGTTGGAAATTTTCCAACTAATTTTCCAACGAATTTGATTTTCAGGGGAATTATTTTTAGTGTGTACAATTTTCGTTGGAAAATTCGTTGGAAATTTTCCAACAAATTTTTTTTCGTTGGAAATTTCCAACGAATTTTGCAACGAATTTAAATTTTCCGAAAAATTATTTTATTGTGTACATTTTTCGTTGGAAAATTCGTTGGAAATTTCCAACGAAAATAAATTCGTTGAAAATTTCCAACGAAATTTTCAACGAATTTAAATTTTCCAGGAAATTATTTTATTATGTGCATTTTTCGTTGAAAAATTCGTTGGAAATTTCCAACGAATTTATTTTCGTTGGAAATTTACAACGAATTTTGCAACGAATTTAAATTTTCCGAAAAATTATTTTATTGTGTACATTTTTCGTTGGAAAATTCATTGGAAATTTCCAACGAAAATAAATTCGTTGAAAATTTCCAACGAAATTTCCAACGAATTTAAATTTTCCAGGAAATTATTTTATTATGTGCATTTTTCGTTGAAAAATTCGTTGGAAATTTCCAACGAATTTTCCAACGAATTTAAATTTTCCGGGAAATTATTTTATTGTGTACATTTTTTGTTAGAAGATTCGTTGGAAATTTCCAACGAAAAAACAATTCGTTGGAAATTTTCAACGAATTAAAAAAACCCGGTACAATTCGGCATTTTTTATATTCGTGGGAAAATTCGTTGGAAATTTCCAACGAATTTTCCAACGAATTTCAATTTTCCGATAATTATTTTAGTATGTACAATTTTCGTTGGAAAATTCGTTGGAAATTCCAACGAATTTTCCAACGAAAATCCTACATATTTATTATTCAACATTTTCGTGCTCGTTCAATTTCCATCTTCGTTCTCTCTCCTTCCTCTCTCTCTCTCTCTCTCCTTCGCCTTCACCTTCTCCCTGCGTCTCCCCCTTCGCCTCCCCCCTTCGCCTTCACTTCTCCCTGCGTCTCCCCCTCCGCCTCCCCCTCTGCCTCCTCCCCGCTGCTCCCCCTCCTCCTCCGGCTCCGGCACCGGCTCCGGTGCCATGGACACCAAGACTCCGCTGCCCCCTCCTCCTCCGCGACGTCGGCTCCCTCCCCAAAGGCGCCACCGCGGCCATCCAGGGCAGCCCCCGACGCCCCCGAGGCCACCATGGGCCGCCCCCGACGCCACCCCGACATCCCCGACGCCCCCCGACGCCCCCGAGCCTCGTCGCCGGCGAGGGCCGAGCTTGTCCAGATCACCGGCCATGGCGAGGGGCGAGCTCGCCATGGCCGGCGAGCTCGAGCTCGCCCAGATCTGGGCGAGCTCGGCCCTCGCCGGCGAGCTCGGCCCTCGCCGGCGACGAGGCCCTCGCCGGCGGCGAGGGCGATTTTTGGACCAAAAAAGAAAAAACATTTCCACAAAAAAAAAATCCGCCAGAAAAAAAAATTACCACAAAAAAAAATTCCACCAAAAATTTTTTTTAGATGGAAAAAAAATTTTCACTATTTTTCAACCAAAAAAAAATTATTTGTTTCCAACGAAAAAAAATTCGTCGGAAAAAAAAATTCGTTTCCAACGAATTTAGCCACGAGTTTTCCAACAAATTTTTTTTCGTTGGAAAATTCGTCGCAAATTTCCAACGAAAATTAAAATTTTTCGTTGGAAAAATTTCCAACAACCTATTACCAACGAATTTCTTTCGTTGGAAATTCCCTTTCCAACGAATTTTCCAGAATTTTCGTTGGAAATTTTCGTTGGAAAAAGCGTGTTTTTTTGTAGTGCCTGTCAACATATCTAGTTGGAATCACATTCACCATATTCACTCAAAAGTTTTTTTTTGGTCGATCACTCAAAAGTTTAAACTAATAAGTTATGAGCTAACTAACAACAGCTCGATACCTTCTAGTTTGGGATATCATACGGGTTCTTTACCCTTTAACTTATTTAACCGTTACTGTTGGTGCTAATTTCAAGGACATGTGAAAAGCGCTCTCTCCAACCTTCCTATCTATTTCATGTCATATAGGCTGTTGTTCGGTTGCCAAAAAGCTGGAGAAGAGAACAAAAACAACATGCATAGAGAAGAGACACTTGTCATTCAATGAATAGAGGAAAAAAGACAAAAATTTAAAAAAATAATAATAAGCCTCCGCCTCCCAGAATAGGGACCGGTCGATCCGGTCCGGTTCCAGAACCAGGTGGGCTGATTTCCAATTCCACAAACTGGGAACCGATCTTACTAGTCCAATTCTAGCTTCAGGGTAGAAATCAACTCACCGTAAAATCAATCATCCTTAATATATTGGGAACTCTTAAATATTTTTGGAGCTTTATATAATTGTGTTTTCGGTACTATTGAAGAGACTATGAAAGACAACGATTCAAAATTGATTTTAGAGTTGTGTCTCGACAATTAAATGGACATATAAACAAATGAGACGAGCTTAAATGTGTATTTAGAGATTTTCTTTTCTGGGGCCAATGTCATTCTTGAAAGTCTTGGCATCACAAGGATGCGATGGAAACGACGCCAAGAACTTGAAGCTTGAGCTACGAGAGGTCAGGTGTGTGCGGAAGAGCATTTGGGCAAAGTCTTTGCATAAATGCAAAGCATTTTAGATCAATGAGTTTTCACGATATGTAAATAGTGTTCAGTGAACACTTTTTCACGAACTTCCGTATCCAAAGCCAAAATTAAAAAGAGAGATATACATAGAGAGGGAAACGTGATGACTCGCCTGAGAGCCACAGATCAAGCCACCCAGCTCCGGCAAGGGCCGCTGGAGGCCACACAACCTCTAGCAACGCCACCCTAAGGTCACAACACCTTGAGCCTCGCCAAAGACCATGCGACCTCAAGCGAGGGCCATCGATGCAAGATTTGGCTCACCGATAGTTAGATATGGGCTTACCAGCAACGGCGGGATGCCAATTAGATATGCATAGTAAAGGTGGTGAGGCAAAACTGGAATTTATTAGTTTATATATGGCAAATTTGGGGGAAAATTTTCATTAACCCCTACAATAACATTCTAAAAATGTTCAAAGCCTGCTGGATGAGACTTACATTGAACTTAAAGACTTTGGAAATGCTACCTTTAGTTAGCCTTTGGAATTGTCTTTGCCAAATACCTCAACTTTGGCACAAAGGCCTTTAAAGGCCCAAAATCCCTTGCCAAAGCTGTGCCGAATCCAAGAGTTGCCACATTCTAAAAGAAACTGGGGATCCTATGTGCTTTTTTGTCTTGTACTAGATTTTTTTTTTAAGTCTTTGTATGTCGATGTCAATGTAAATTGATCCAGTTGGTACTAACATGGCACTTAAAGGCAAGATATTAACATAGGAGCCACAAACACACCATAATCTAAAAGTTCAAAGTGAACAAAAGAAAAGTTTAAGCGCAACATTAAGCAAAAGATAGAAATTTAAAAATTTTATGAGGTCATCGGTCATTCCCTATATGAAGTTTGCAAATAAATACTCACGAAACACTTGTTGAATATAGTTTTTCATATGGATCTAGACACTCGTAAAATCATCAAAAAACACTAGTTATATGTAACCTTATTGAACACCAAACTCTTGGAAATAATGGAGGCACTGGTTAGCATGACTTTACTTTGGTTCTCACTTCACCTATTTCTATTGGGAGTTGCAAAAAAAGGAAAAATGACACAAACAGTACATGAACTTTTACTTAATATGTAATATAGTCTCTGAACTTTTAATTTATTCAATGCAGTCCCTGAACTTTAATCCAATATGTAAGGTGGTCCCAGGATTTTTAATTGTTCAATATAATCCTTGAATTTTTTGTAGATGTTCAATTTAGTTTTTGGACTACACTGAATATTTTCATAAAATTTAAGGATTAAATTAAACATGTACAAAAAGTTCATAGACAACATTAAACAAATTAAAAGTTTATGGACCAAATTGAATATTATGTTAAAGTTCAAGGACTGTGTTGAATAAATTAGAAGTTCAAAGACTAAATTACTTATTAAATCAAAATTTATGGACTATTTGTGTCATGATCCCGTAAAGAATGAGAGCAGGTTTCCTGATGCTCCAAAATCTCTCCACCCGTCACTTTGGCATCAGCTGCTCGCTCAAACTCGAAGAATCAATAGTCAGATGGCGAGTCGGTGGGAGTGAAGGTGGTACAAAAGAAAACGCAGCCGACAAGATCAGATGGCGAATGGTCATGTTAACCAGTTCACAAAGCCAGTAAAAAACAGACACGATGCTCCTCGCGTCGTGAAAATACGTTCACCGCGAGTGGCCCGGTCAGGACTTCGTCGTCGCAGATTGAAGAACGAACGAGCGAACCGTCCGCTCAGTTTTGACGAGACACTGAGCAGTAACTGAAGACTCTTTTTTTGCATTCGCCCGTGGTTGGAACAGGAACAAGAAAAGTGGAAAAAGAAAAATAATAAGGAGAGGAAGGAGGCGAGAAAAAACAAGTAGGAAAAAATCACCAAAAATTCTAAACTTTACCCTCTGTGATACATTTATCTCAAACTTTTTTGTGACATCAAAAATCCCAAACTTTTTTATTTGGGACACATTTACCTCAATGTACATTGTTCATGGGCATTTTTGTCTTTTCCGCTTTTTTTTCTTTCCGACGAGGGGGCCTCGCCGGTATCAAGCAAGGACGGCCCCCACCGGCGTCGGGCGAGGCTCGCCCTCGCCCGACGCCGACGAGGCTTGCCCTCGCTCGCCCAGGCGAGGGCAAGCCTCGCTCGACGCCGGCGAGGCTCCCCTCGCCGGAAAGGAAAAAGAAAGTAAAAAAAAAAAGAAAAAGCGGAAAAGATAAAAATACCTATGGATAATGTATACTGGGATAAATATATTATAAATAAGAAAGTTTGAGGTAAATGTGTTACGGGCCGTAAAGTTTAGGGTTTTTGGCGGTTTTTTCCCAAAAGGAGGTTCTTCTTGCTGAGGTCAGCGACCACCATCAAAGCAGCCGTCGCGGCTTCTGCTGTCCCCGCGGCTTTCGCCCTCTCTTCCCATCGTCGCTCTCACCCTTCTTCTTCTTCTTGTTCTTCTTGTTCTTCCGCCTGTTCTTGCTCTTTACGGTTCCCCAAGTTTCAGAGTCCGGGCTTCTTGTCTCTCTCCCATTCTTCGAGCCACTTCGGCTCTCCAGCGACCGTCAGAGGCCTCGATCCCGCTCCATCGGCTCTTCACATGGACGCGCCCACCTCCCAGGTTCTTGATTTCGGATGCTCTTGATCTCGGTCGTCTGTTTTGAAGTTGCTTCTCTCTTTCATATGATTTCCGGGCGGTTCTTGATTTTCCGGTGGTTTTCGATCTTTGCAGAATGGTGCTATCTTGCCGGAGCTACTTGTGAGTCCTTCAGTCCTCCTTCTCATGAATTTCTTTTTCTTTTTGTCGATTATAGGTATTTGGTTTTGGTTGGTGCTGCTGGGAATCTGGGATTGAATTGATCCCTTCTTTTATCAATAGCATCTGTATGATGGTTTAGCTCTTGGTCTCTGTAACTAGAGAAGTTCACATTGCCGCCCTTCAATGATTTGTGAAATGAGAGCTTTTTCTTTCGCTGGAAATGGAGGTTGATATGATTTTACGTCGTTTTTTGGTTGGTGTTGCTGGGTTTAATAGTTTCATCCGATTTAATTTTGAAGCTTACATCTTGTTAATTTTTTCCCCTGCAGACTGAGTTTATGGTTGATATGAAGTGTCAAGGCTGTGTTAATGCTGTGAAGAACAAGTTGCAGACTGTCGAGGGTAAGTGCTTATAGTTCATTAATTGTTTCGTGCAGGGCGGTTCATTATGTTCATGATCTGGCCTTCTCTAATATCTTATCTTTCTTTATTTTTACTGAATTGTTGTGCCGTTCTTCTGATGGAAACTCCTCTAGGAGTGAAGAACATCGAGGTGGACTTGAGCAATCAAGTGGTTAGGGTTTTGGGTAATTCACCTGTCAAGACTTTGACTGAAGCATTGGAGCAGACAGGTCGTAAAGCCCGCTTGATAGGCCAAGGTGTACCAGAAGGTGGGTCGACTATTCTACTATGATTGATGCAGTTCCACTGTTTTGGAAACTTTAGCCGCATATAGAAAGTATGTTGCTTTACTGTGACAGTCTAATTAGAAGCCCCAACAGGTTATAAATGCTTATTATTGATTTTGAGTCCATTGTAGATCAGAATTGCCATTGATGATTGATAGGGATGCCTGCAAGTAGATTGAACTTCAAATGTGAAGAAACGGTGCATAAGTAAGCACCATCCATGAAATGCAATGCAGTCTGAAAATTTGAGGTAGATGAGTAAATTAACAAGGTAGGATAGTTCTCATTTTCATGAATTTACAGAATGAAAAGTACAATTTGTGAGTGCTTTGTTCTAATTGCTGTTGGGCGGCCTGCTACAACACTAAGTGTGCAATCTAGCTAGTCATTTGGCTATTGATATATAAAGCCATCCTCTGCTGCATACCTTATCCTGTCTCTAAAACCTCTGTGTCCGGTTTGGTGATTATTATCTACATATACGATAAGGTCATTGATTTTTATGGTTCCTCTTCTCATTCATCTTCTTTCAAAACCTAATTGTCTGGAAAGCGATTTAGGGGTAAAGTCACCTCTATGACAGTTGAATGGATAATTAGGTTATTGATGCCATCACAGCCGAGCTTCTTTTGCTGAAATAATGTTATCTCTTGCTCATAGCTGGTTGACAATAGAATTTTTAATGCTTTTACAAATGGATGCTGATAAAATTGAAATATCTTCTTCTTACAAATCAAAGGTTGTATTCGCATTGATGATGGTAACGGACCGTCCAATCTTACAAAAAGTTGAATTCATTTTTTACAAGACCTGCATCTTTTCAAGCTCATTATTCCAATGTCTTGGTAAAGAGTTTCTGCGTTGCAATTATCCATGTGAAAGATGGTCGATTATTTGACAATGTGAAAAGAACCAGGGCACACTTTTTTCAGCCTACATGTGGTGGTAATTTGTTCTTGCTCTTGTGCAGATTTTCTAATATCTGCCGCTGTAGCGGAATTCAAAGGTCCAGATGTTTTTGGAGTAGTTCGCTTAGCTCAAGTGAGCATGGAATTGGCTAGGATTGAAGCCAATTTTAGTGGGTTGTCTCCTGGGAAACACGGTTGGTCTATCAACGAATATGGTGATTTGACCCAAGGGGCAGCAAGCACCGGGAAGATTTTCAATCCGACTGCCGAAGCAACTGCAGATCAGGTTTGCTCACCTATTCTTCATTCCAAGTTTGCTCGTTCTAATGACCCATTTTCTCACTGTGAGCATATTGTATGGGGGATGATGACGGGTTGTTTTTGCTTTTGCTTCATATTTTCTGTTAATAAAGCCTAAGACTAGCTTAAATAAGATTTCTAAAATAAAAAACAAGTGGTGAAGTAAGTGCACGATATGTGACTTGCATGCAATGCATCTTATGTCGTAACATAAATGGATTTATTGAGGCCTACCTGTGTACCCGTTGTATAATGTTGTATTTTCTGGTACATCACGGATTGATGAATCTGAGCAGACAGGGAATACTTAGTGCTTGGAATAATGAATGCTAAGAGGCTTTGGCGAGAGCAGGTCTCGAAATTAGCTGCTATTTTTTTCAAGCTTCATTTCTTTGCATGTAATTTTGGATTCACAGGTTACGTGTCCATCCTCCTACTGCATGTGTCTAGAGTTGATAGTCTGAGCGTTTTAAGCATGAACTTTGTCTTGGTGTCCTCTGTTCATCCTGGATTGCATAAGTGCTTCGTACATAGTTATGTTACATATGTTTGTTGACCAGTCAAAGGTTTATATAATGTGCTTTTGCTGATTTGCTACTTGATTATCTGTAACTTTTGCTCTTGCTTTACATTTCATGCATTTCATCCCGGCATAATTTAATATCACATGAAACCTTTTTGTGTTTCTGGGTGTCCTAGCATGAGTCTGTCGAGGTGTTCTTGTTGTGATATCACCTGCGGTCTG
Organism: Syzygium syzygioides; assembly: GCA_031216285.1. NCBI lineage: Eukaryota > Viridiplantae > Streptophyta > Magnoliopsida > Myrtales > Myrtaceae > Syzygium > Syzygium syzygioides. Next base: position 5,679,213 of record CM062246.1, on the reverse strand, counting down.
TCTCGCTGATTGTTTAATGTGATTCGGATTGAGCTGTTGTTCCATTTCTTTAATGTGGTTCGCATTGAGCTGCTGTTCCAATTCTTGTGTTCCAGCCCCTTGGCGACCTGGGAACACTAGATGCTGATGAGAAGGGTGAAGCTTTCTTCTCCAGTGTCAAGGCGAAGCTACGAGTTGCTGATCTCATCGGACGCTCTGTAGCAGTCTATGAACATGAAGATAAATCGGACACAGGCACCGCAGCTGCTGTAATTGCGAGAAGCGCCGGTGTGGGAGAGAACTACAAGAAGCTCTGTTCATGCGATGGGACCACCATATGGGAGTCGAGTAATAGTGATTTTGTCACCAGCAAATTCTAAATTCACATGAGATCTCAGAGTCATAGAATATTCTTAGAGAGGCATGTATCAACACGAGGGTTCGAGTTGTTACTATTGATGAGAAATGAACAGACAAGTTACTTAGCCCTTTGTATGTTTTTCAGCTGCATCGGTTGATATCTGGTCAAAAAAACATTTTCTTGCAAATCTCCTGATCCAACATGGATGACCAGCTCTAACCACCCTAAAAATGCAATGTTGATGTGCAAAATCTGGCTCTAAAGTGTAAACATGACATAATTGAACCGATTGACCAGCCCTTTCATGGAATGATAGAAAGCTTCAGTGTCTCGCTGAAGAAGCAGGTTGACGTTTCAAAGGAAGGAGACCTTCTCGCTTGGCCATCTCGTAGAGCCCGATCGCCATTAGAACCTTCGCATCACCGGTTGCGCGCCACAGTTTCTCATAAGGTACGACACGAACCTTAACGAGCTCGCCATGCTCTTGAAGACCAGTATCCTTGCCTTGCAGCTGCTTGACAATCTCTGAGTCCACATTCCCTCTGAATAGGAAGATGCCTATTTCTTCATCGCAACCTCCCTGCACGTGAATTAGCATCCAAGCATGAACTTCATGCCTATAAAATATCAAAAATAACTAAAGATACACTTCAAATGTAGATCGACTTGGTTCCATGATGTGCAAGCCTTTATCATATCTAAGATGTTGATTCTTTTTTTTTCCACCCATGTGATGACAAAATCATCACGTACATGTCCCCAAGAACAAAATGACATGAGGCGCTCTTTTAGCATATGAAAGAAGTCAACCAGCAATGAAAAAATTGTAGTGCTTGCAGAGTTCTATAAGCGAAACCCCCTACTCTTCCTTGCCTTACCTGATGAAATCACAAGCTGTTAAGAGGACCATGGCTTGGTTTAATTGAGATGGGATCAGATAGATATGAATGCACCCTTCAAAGAATTGTAAGAGAGAGTTCGCAGATGACAACTTATTGCAAAAGCTCCTCGAAGAAAATGAGAAGCCCAGGTCGAAGACATCAAACGCAGATTTTAAGCATATCCTAGGACACAAAAGAAAATTTGCTCCTGAACGTCAAGCTAATGCAGTAAGTTTCTCAGACACTTATCTTTCTTCCTCTTTTTCTTTACTAGAGCAACTTCTACATATTATTCACATTAAATGAATGTTTAATCAGAAAAACTTCAATGTTGAAAGGTCACCATACCGGAGAAGGAATCACCCTGCATCCAGTAGATGGATCGAGAAAAGCTGTCAGGTCAACCATGTCTTCCAGATTTTATAATACTATTCATGTGTAGACGAGTTGATCTGTTTATAATACTTACATTATTAATCATACACTTAAAGCTCTTAACTAGGTCGTCGTGTTGAAAAATATCGACTCTACATAATAAGAATCATGTTAAACTTTTCAAAATTTTCATATGACGAGGATAACGACCCAAATTTTAGTACTTCTCCGCTGCCATGTCTAAAATTTAAAATTTGATCGAATTTCCTAGACAGAGCGAAAATCTAAGTTAACCATCGTAAAGAAATAGTGAAATCGGGGAGGAAGATAAATTCGAGGTGAAAAATGACAAAGTTCTCGAAGGCAAATTCAAGGGGTGAAATGCATCATTCATTGCCCTCTAGATTATTCAGGACGCAAACGTGGGGAGAAAAGCCAAACAAAACACCCGTCACTTCACACCCCAAGCGCCCTCTTTATCGAATTCGTTTTCTGAACCATAGAAATCGCGGACAGTCCCTGCGATTACTGGAACTCCACAGAGACAGGGGTTCGAACCGAATGTTGAGCAGAGACCCACGTGATCGCCCCCTGACCATACGAAGTCGCCGACGTCGCTTTCCTTGCAAAGTCAACCCTGTAACTCGCTGTCTGGTTCGCCTTGGTGAACACCAGATCACGCGGGGACACGACAATTGAGTCGAGACCCACGATGGGGTCGATGACCGACTTATAACGTGAATTTGCAGGTCCTACGTTTCTCACCGTCCTCGTCACGCTCAGCGTCGTCAACGAAGCTGTGAACCTCAAGCTGATCGATGGATAGTTGAGCTGGTAATCGGGTATGCTCCTTATGCTCGAGCATTTGACTTTTTTCTGAACTATGAGCTCGATTGCCGAGTCGGGGTAGTTGAGCCCACAAAGGTAAGGAAGGTAATCTTGCGGTGCGATGTCGTAAATGAGACCCGGGTCAACAGCTTTCGATGGGTTGACATGCCCCGCGCCGGTGGTGAAAATGTCCGCTGGTTGGAGCGTCTGGTCCACGATGGGTCGGCCCTCCTTGTTGGAGCTGGCAGCGGTGGTCATGATAGCAGACTTGATGGCGGCCGGCGACCAGTCGGGGTGTGCACTCTTGAGCAGCGCAGCCACGCCACTGAGGTGGGGGCAGGACATGGAGGTCCCAGAGATCAGGTTGAATGGGGGCTCCTTGCTTGTAGAATTGTCCAGAGGAAGTGGCCAAGCGGCAAGGATGTTCACGCCCGGGCCAATGATGTCCGGTTTCAGGATGCCTGGGCTTTGGTTGTTGGGGCCTCGGGAAGAGAAGTATGCTACAGCCGGGGCGACCGATCTCCCGATGATCTGCGTGCCTTTGAATAAAACCGTGGCCGTTGGTGCTGACGCCGTGCTCAGGTATTCCTTGATCGCTTTCCCCGCCTCATATTGCACATGGACAGCGGGTAGGACATGCGGATCGGCAACTGTGGTGTATCCCGAAATGGGACCGTTCACGAGGATCATGGCCGCACCACCTGCATCCTTGACCTCTCGACCTTTCCCAACTCGCTCACCTCCAGAGTCGCAGACAACCACTTTCCCACGGATGTCGGAGCGCTGTTTTAGTGAACCGGGATTGCAGCGGGCCGAGTCTGTATCTCCATTTGCTCCTGGATAAACGAGGGGAAGTAGCCCCGGACGGAAGTCATGCGGTTGGTACAAGGTCTCCCCATCGAACTCCTGCCCATTTCCAAGCCGCGCCGTGGCCTTTATGCTGCGGTCGGTGCTGCTCGCTCCAACAGTGAAAATCCACGGTGCCTCGTTTGAAGATGTCTTGTTCAATGGCCCGGAATTCCCCGCTGAGCAGCTGACAAAGATACCCTTTTGGGTGGCGGTATATGCACCCATTGCAAGAAAGTCCACAGCGAACGCTTGGGAAGGTCCTCCTAAAGAGAGGGAAAGCACATCAACGCCGTCCTCGATGGCCAAGTCGAGCGCAGCTAATATGTTGCTCTCACTGCACCCAATTACACTGCAAACCTGGTAAATTGCCAAATGCGCAAGAGGCGCCATGCCTGTGGCCGTGCCATTGGCATTACCGAGCACATTAGCATCCTTCACAGAAGCACCAGCAGCCGTGCTGGCAGTGTGTGTACCATGGCCCACACTATCATATGGCGGATCATCGCCCACGAAAGACCTCGCACCAATGAGCTTGTTGTTGCAGGACGTGGCGTTGAAGTCGCACTTGCCCTTCCATTTGGCTGGGGGCGGAGGCACCCCCTCGTCACTGAAGGAAGGATGGTCCGGGAAAACCCCGGTGTCCAATACTCCAATGATCACGCCCTTACCGAAGTTCGAGTCCTTCCAGAGCCCGACTCCTTGGCGCAATCCCAAGAAGTCGGGGGTGTGAGTCGTGTGTAGAGAGAGCACCTTCTCCGGACGCATGTACAAAACACCGTCCTTCTCCCCAATGGCTTTAGCTTCCTCGGCCGTCAATTTGGCCGCGAACCCGGATATCACATGTCGGTACGAGCGAACCAGTCTTTGCTCATGGTTAGAGCTGGTTGCTGTGGTAGGTAAAAAAGACCGATACAAAGTATCGAGATCCTCTGAAGCTGAGAAATGTCTGTCTGTTGGCCTTCGTACCTGGATAATATAAGTGGACAATGAACTACTTGTATCGGCTTCTGCAATAGCAGTATTAGCAGTGGAAATGCTTAGAATGTAAACGAGACAGAGAATGAAAATCGTCGAGGTGGTAGGAGACAATCTGCGTTTCTGGTCTTCCATCTCGAATTTGCGGAAGAAACAGAGAAGAAAAGAAATGCTTTTCGCTTCCGAGTTGTGTGTTGATAATAGAACTTGTAGCGTTTATATATGACCCTCCGGAAGCGAACATTGGTACGCTTTTTCTCTTTTGAAGGAAAATATTTTTTATTTCCTAACTTGCATATGCATTTCCGTGTAATAATTGAATAAGACCTGGGTACCGTCCATGCAGATTTTCTAAAAACAGACTAATTCATTAAAGGAAATATAAATATGCAGATTTATTTGGGTAAGAAAAGGGGCAGAATTTCATGTTTTCCTAATAAAACGTGACACGATCCAATCCCCTAATAATAAATCGAGCAAACTTATTGGTGGACTATTTAATACGTGATTATATGTATATTACATGATATACAAAGAATTTTCTTTTATATGCTTTTATTATATGGGGATTCTTACTTTCCTCATCAATGCACTTATCTGTCATATCATAATAAATGGTTAAAATTACAAAAAAAAAATCTTTTTGTTAGACAAAATATTCAATTGAGGCCAAATATCAAATTAGCTTTGTAAATCCTAAATAAAATTCTTTATAGGTAGAAAAACCAACCTAATGTCTAATACAAAGCTCTACAAATATTTAGATAAAAAAAAATTGAATGTCACACTGTAATGTGATCCGTAAAAATCACCCTAAGTGAATTACTTTCTTCAAATGAGCTTTTAAACATGAAAATAAAATCTAACCAAAATCCTAACGGTAGTGCAATGTGATTTTGCATCTTTATTTCCCAACTTGCGTATGCATTTCCATGTAAGAATTGAATAAGACCTGTTATAACCCTCAAGGACAGGGCACCGTCCACGCAGATTTACTAAAATAGACTATTGTATCAACGTAAATATAAACGTGCAGATTGAACGTTCTGTCCAAAAACGCGCCCTAAATAAATTACTTTCCTCGAATAAACTTCTGAACATGTAGATAAAATCTGAGCAAATTCCTACGGGTAATGCAATCCAAATTTTCTAGCGTAAAATGGTAATTATGGTTTTTTATGACTCTCAAATTGTGCACAAGAGGAAAGTAAATCAACTCATAATGATGTAGATTTACCTTAAATAAAAATGCAATCTTAAATTTATTTTTTTGTGATCTTCTATGAAGATGCAATGTAAAACTACTAATATGAAAGAGATTATTTTTTTTTCTACTGTTATGACATGGAACTAAGGCATGTAAACTAAAATACAATCTAAAAGATCTACATGTAATAGTGAAATATTAATTCATGAAAGTTTCTATTTTTTGTAAAATGACATCTTTGATGATGCAAATGTAATACGATTACTGAAAAATAACTAAAACTTTGCACTTGTGCCAATTTAGAATCAAACCTTTTAATTTGGTCAATTTAGTCCTAAACATTTTGACAATTTATCAATTGAATCTTTCCAACCAATTTTGATAGAAAATCACTTATGTGGATGCCGGTCGTCCTATATGGTATAACTAGCACTAATGTGGATAAATTTTTTAAAAAAATTCTGATTTTTTAATTGTTTTTTGAATTACAATTTTTTGTTATTTTTCCTTGCTTTTTTTCATTATGGCTGGCGAGAGGCCTTACCCAGACTGGGTAAGGGCCATCTCACTTGTAGCTAGTGAGGGTGGCCAGTGACCCTTGCCTGCAAAATGAAAAAAAAAACAGCAAAGAGAAAAATTCAAAATTCAATTTTCTTTTAAAAAATTTATAAAAATTGCCCAAATCATCGCCGACTGTGTCACGTAGGACTCTTAGCATCCATATCAGCGATTTCCAATCAAAATTGACCGTAATAACTGAATTGATAAATTATTAAAATGTTTAGATCTAAATTAGCTAAATTGAAAAATTTAACACTGAATTGGCACAAGAGCAATATATTTAAGACTGCATTGGTAATTTTCCCTAATTTGCCAAAAACTATGCAAATTCTTAGATATGCCAAAATATGCAAATGAGAACACACTTAAATTCACATATATGAACTTTTCTAGATAAGTAAATATTCAAAATGCAAGGCCTTACACAGAAAACCTCATTAATGTAAACATGTAATTTTATTAAACATGTCCCGATCAAGCAAGTCTAGAATATAATTAATGCTTACAACATACTATCTGTGACTTTTGTGTAACGTATTAAACATGCAATGCAAATATTAATTCATAGACCGGTACCTTTTCCTCTTATAAGGAAAACTTTTCAATTGGTTTTTATTTCCTAAACATGCACCTAAATGTCCATGCATTTTTGGCAATAAATTAAACATTTGAAACGTTACCAATTTCATAAAATGTATATTAAGCAGAAAATAATTGAATAGTAAAAGGCAAGAAAATAATAACTTGAAACAATTAAACAGTCCCTTGTTTTAAGGTAAATAGAAAGCAAATGCAAATATTCTGAAGTTGTCAATATTCGCGTTGTCAATTATTTGAGTTATCAATGTTCATGTTGATTATTGGTGTGCATGTTGCCGATTCTTTGAGTTATTGATCATATAAATTTTTGATCTTCCATATGAATTACCTATTTCCGAGTATGTTAACATTGTTTGCATGAGATATGAAAGGAGGTAAGCATGTCTTTATCATTACCCACATATGTGATCATTTAAAGGGCAATGAAATTGTATTTTGGAAATGATTTGCATGAAAAGATGTTGTGTATCGGATGTCGATTCCCCAAAATCAGAATTGATTTCGTTGTTGATGCTAGGGAAATCATATGATCATAATATTATTATGTGCAATGCTACTATATGATTATATATGAAAGTATTATGTCATATATTTTCGTAATCCCTATATTAGTGGTAACGATACCTCACGTGTTGGGATGTCTCATGAGTCGGGATAACTCTAGAGTGTTTTGGATGCCACGAGAATCAAGATGCCCCAGGAGTCAGGATGCCTCAGAGTGAAATGTTCTGTGTGTCAGCATGCTTCGATAGTGTTCGAGATGAGATGAAATAACGAATAAGATACATGTATATGTACATATATAAACACATATATTCACACTTGTCTATTAATAAACTAATTAATTGTAGTCATGCATCACGTTATATGATGCCATCCTCTTGCAACGAAGTTAATAATCTTATGCAACAATGTTCATCGATTTTCATAGGCATATTATGATAGGAAAAATTATGCATTTATTCATCCGATTGCCACTTATAAAAATTCAGTACTCGTCTTGATTTTTTCATTGTTTTGTGGATACCAAGTTAATTGGTAAGGTGATCTCATACTATTTGATTATAGTAGGAGATCATCTTAACATTGATTTTGTTGTTGATGCAATGGAGATTAGATGATTATAATATTATCATGTGCACTCCTACTATATTATTATATATGGAAAGTATCATGTTATATATTTCCTTAATCCATATATTAGTGGTTACGATGCCTCGCGTGTCGGAATGTCCCGTGAGTCGTGATACCTCGAGAGTGTTTGGGATACCTCGGAAATTGAGATGCCCTATGAGTTGGGATGTCCCGAGAGTGATCAAAATACCTCAGAGAGGAGATACTTCGTGTGTTCGGATGCTCGAGAGTGTTTGGGTTGAAATGAAGTATCAAATATGATACATGTATATGTGCATATATAGACACATATATTCAATGTCATGCCTCGAACCCTACGGCACGCGAGCATCCCAACCGAGGTCGATTCAGTGCGACGTCCCACGACGCGTCACTAACCCAAAACCCAAAAACAGAGAACAATGCACACACGGAAGCAACATTACACCCATACAAATTAAAACAACATGACCAAGGATAGCATACCAACAAACAACAGGATTACAAATATATACTAGCATTAACAATGGGAAACATATATAATATTCATATACAACATGATCGTCAAAAATCAAAAGCGGGTCAACGGTCACTACTGACAAAAAAGGAGTAAGTGACCCGAGCGGTCAGAGGTACTAAAACTAGGTGGAGCTCTAGTCAAAAAGGTACTGGCCCAATCTATCTGCAACTACGGCTAAACCTATGGGACCCAGTCCGGATCGGATCCCGAGGACTTGGAAGAGCTATCAAATGGCTCGTCCTCAGAGTCCATGGAATCTAGCTCAGACTTGGCCTCTATTGTCTCCTCCTCTGAATCCACCTCCTCAAGCTTGGAGTCCTGTTCCATCGGCTCTAGCTCCCCGTCCGACTCCATCGGCTCCGGATCAAAATCCCAGTCCGCTGGCTCCATATCCTTCGGGTCAAACTCGTTAAACTCTTAGATAATAGGCTGGCGGCCAGAACTGAAACTCCCCTCGGATGTGATCTCAAGACTCGCCAGGTCTCCGTCCTAACACTGGGGATCTATCTCTTCTAGCTCGTTAAACAGGACGTCAAAAGTCCGAAGGGGCCCGAAGGTCCCAGAATAGTCTTTGAAACACCAGGTCACATACTCGTGGGTCTGGAAATGCTGCAAGCCCACGTCGACCCATATAGTGGTGAAATGCCTAATATAAGTATCCTTGTTCCTTATGAGGTACTCGGTCACATCCCGGTCTATCCTAGACGGGATCCCAAAACGTATCAGAACATCATACATCTTCAGGGTCGGGGGTCTGAAAAGTTGGGGTTTAAACAACAGTGAGAATAAATTTCAGGGAATAGGCCCTCTAAACCTAAACTAGGCTAACATGTACCTCCTGACGAGCACCAAACAATACACAATCCAGAATATAAATGACTTAGGCCCTCGGGCCCAAATCCATTACTTAATTGGCCCTGTAGGTTAGGCACTTTATAAATTCACAATAATAACACAGAACCCAATCGTGGCACATGCATAACATCACTTGGTCACAACGCATGTCATACATCTACTCATGCTCATGCTCGTGCTTATGCTCACACTCTTGCTCATGCTCATCGGTGCACATTTGCACACTTGCACACATGCCATTTCTCAATTCTCCTCCGACCCGCGTAAAACGCATCAAGTCCGACTCGCGTAAAACGTATCAGGTCTATCACTTCGAGATCGATATTTGGCCCGCGTAAAACGCATCAGGCTCATGACACAAAACCCACGTATAATGCATCAAATTGGCCATCTTTCGGTAGCTTGGGTATTGTCCCGCGTACCACGCCTCAGGACGGGTTCAATACCCCGCTTAAAACGCATCAGGACTTTATGTGATCACATGTACATAATCACCAGTTCTTATCTGAACCCCGCGTAAAACACATCAAAGCATTTTAAGTGATCACATGCTCATATCATTCGTACACACTCACATTTGCACATGTTATGCCAATGCTCGAGATGAACGCTCAAGGCCACAATATCACACTTAGCATTCATGAAATTCACACTGGGCACTCAATATGATTTGGCCATATATTCAATTAATGCCACGACATGCTCAATTCGTATCTCAATATGCCCAATAGACCCATTAGTCCAAATCAATCACAACATGTAATTTGGTACTCAAATTCACGCAATTAAAACACTAAAACTACACATACCGATAGTCTACCAAACGTCTCATGAATTGGCCACATCAAGCACATAACAGGGCATTACACGATTAAAATCAAGCCATGCTTGATTCAGCCTCCTCATGGTCCAATCACATTACCCTTGCGATACACCTTAAAACCATGATTAATCACATATAGCCCAAATCAAACCTACACTAAACCAGCCATGAACAGTCCACCCTAGGCCACTAAGTTGCTTCCAAATCACCACATTAGCCTCCCAAATTCTCCACATAACAGCCACTACAAGGCCCAATCATTGCGCCCATTATAGTCCGCATTTGGACCACGACTAATCCACATAATAATCCGATCGAGCCCACATTAATCGGTCACCAACCAGATCACCTTAGGCCACTAAATCACCACCAAGTCACCACATTAGGCCATCCAAAACATCACATTACCAGCCCTAATCCTTCTCCATGATTTAACCCCTAAATTACCCTAAATAACCCCTAAAAACTCATTTAGAAAAGTACATTAGCCTAACTAGGGTTTAGGGTTGTACTCACCAAATTCCTAAGCTCCAAACAAGGATGAACAAGTGGGAAAAATGGGCGGTCCAAGGTGGTCTTGTGGCGACGGCAAGCGGCGGTCCTCGGCGGCGCTAACGGTGACAGTGCGCGGCTATTCCGGCGGACGGTGATCCAAGGTAGGGGCTGATCCTCACGGCCAAAAGGGACAGAAGAGAGAGAGAATGGGGTGGTCGATGGTGGTGAGGCGAGATGGGCGAACGGCGATGGCTTCAGCTCCGACGGGCAGCGGCTTGCTCCGACGAGGGGCCTCACGCGACTGAGAGGGGAAGAGGGAGAGAATCGACGAGAGAGGGGGAGGAGAGAGAGAGAAGTTGGCCGGAAATGGTGAGGTGAGAGAGAGAGAGAGAGAGAGAGAGATATATATATATATATATATATATATATATATATACACATTGCTAGTGGGGTGGTGGAACTAATTCTAAAAAATTCCCATCTTACCCTCACACCAAAGGATACGATCAAATCTAGAACAAAAATGTAGGGACATCTTGGTCCAAATTTCCAGCATTATTGGGCTGACATAAACCAACTTAAAACTCTAAAATGCTCTCCAATTAATTCCAAAATTCAGAATACAAGGCTAGGGGTTCAGGGGCAATTTGGTAATTTTTCGGTCCCTGGTTAAATTTTCAATTTTCGACTTTACCTATCCCAAATATGATTAGCCACACTTTTACGACGTTGTCCTTACAAAAATAGTCATGCACGCCCACGAAATGCTACACCGAAGTCCGGACTCAATTCCATAATCAATTTTGCTCTAACGTGATTTCAATGTCTCTCACTAACGGGCGGCTATTTAGAAGTTACGCGTATCGACCTAAGGTACTCAAGTCGTGACGATCTCAATCTCCCAGAGAACACAAGGATTTATCACTAGTCATGGGGGTCGCGATCGTTCGGAGTAAGTTCGGGGTCGTTCGCCATGTATGCTCTCTATCATGCGGAATCAACCGCGATCCGATCGTACGTCGTTGGTCAAACTGAATCCATCACTCTTCTTGGATTGGCCCGCATTGGCACAAAATATTCTCTCGTCGTTTTTCGAAATCCGATTCAATTCACGGTCGAGTTCTTAAGTTCACGTACCATTTTTCCTAGTTAGCCATTCCCTATTAGTCAATATCCCGAGAATAATCATTTTCAGAAGGTACTTACTAAAACGCAATGAGAAATAATATCAATTTCATTAATCACGAAAGTGGATCGAATTCATGATGTTACATTCAAACCTGTATATTAATAAACTAATTAGTAGTAACCGTGCATCACAATATATGATGTCATCCTCTTGCAATGAAGTGAATAATCTTATGCAACATTATTCATCGATTTTCAATGGCATACTATGATAAGAAAAATAGTGCATTTATTCATCCAATTACCTCTTATAGCAATTTTGTACTCGTCTTGATTTAACATTGTTTTGTAGATACCAAATTGAGGGGTAAGATGATCTCCTGCTTTAAACTTAGAGATTTAATTTACTGAGCTTTGACTCATCCCTTTTCTTTTCTTTTCTTTTCTTTTCTTTTTTAGATTTGTAGAATGGACCACCCTCCACCACTACAATTTGGAGTTTTTGTATATTTTGACTGTGAATACTAAGACGAATTAGAACCTGAATCAACAATAGTTTATACCATGGTAGATCCCTCATCAATTTGTTGCCCGGTGATTCAATATCAACGGGGAGTTGGCTGGACCACTTGAAGGCTTAGATGGTCCCCTTGGTTTCTATAGTAATGGCATGTCGATAGGTGAGATTGTCAATTCATAGTTTAGTAGAGTGACTTTGTATAAGAAAGTTTTTGGGTTCTTGAGTATGGGATACTATCGACAAGACCTGACCTACATCCCAGAGGTTTTGTTTTTTTTGGTCGAAACCTTCTTCCCAGAGTTAATGCGTTGTATTATGCTTCATTTTGTGCTTGTATTAATATTTGGAAGAGTAAAGATAAGGCTAGAATGAATTCACATTTCTCAAACATACGTTTCTCATGCGATGTGTTTATTATGCTTCCGCATGCTTGGTAGCAATAATAGTTTTAGCCAAAAAAATTTGTGTCGAGCGTGACATTCGAGAGCATCACAAGATGAACTCGAGATATTAGACATTTGTATTATGTTTCATCCATAACTCTGGACTATCGTTGCAATTGAGCAATGACTAGCTATTTCCAGACCCTCTCTTGTAGGGTCGTGCAGCCGAACTGGTTCTATCCACGAACCAAACCGAATTACCCTAAAGCCGGTTCAATTCCAGGTTCCCAATTCCAAAATTTGGAACTGGTGGGAATCGGTCCGATTCCCGATTTCAAGTGAAGAGCTACCTAGGAGCTTGAACGAATTTAGAACCAATTTTATAAAGCCTGAAAACCTTAATTTTTTTCTCTTTACATCTTTTTCTCTATTTTCTTCGATCTCACTTACACACTTTACTACTCTCTATCTCTTGCTCACAACTCACCCTCCTCCTCACTTGCTTGTGGCTTGCCATCGCTCGTTCGAGCCTCACGACTATCGGTTGTACCTTACTCACCTCTACTCGCTTGCCATAGTTCATCTTTTACTTTGAATTGTTTTATTACTCATATTATTTTGCTGTAAAAAATAAAATAAAAAGGAACAAAAGAAAAACAGGTTCTCGAGTGGACCTTTGAACCAAACTAGAGAAACAGGGTAGGTTCCAATTCTAATAGGATAGGTTCCAGATTTTAGATTTGGAACCTATTCACTCTCAAACTGATCAACCTTATTCTCTTGAGTCAATGGCTATAAATTTTATTAATATATAGATAGTTGTCTCGTCACTGGTCAAATTGGAGGTCTTTGTTGCATTTATAGAGAGTTCAAAATCGTAGAGTGGAGTGCCAGCATAATGTATAAATGATATGCACATTCTTGCTTTGTTTGAACCTCGAAATTGGTCATTTATGCATGTTTTGAAATACATTTTTCATGTCCTTCTACAATATTCTAGGCTTTTGTCTTCTCATCGCTCGCCCTCACATCGCCCATCGTCGCCTCCCACGGGCCACTGCTAGCCCCGCCGACCATCCGCCACCCGTCAATGAATGGAAAAGAGTATAAGAGAGAGATATTTAAAAAGGTCCATCAAATCAATTTCTGTTTCGAAAAAGAAATTTTGTATCATTATCAAACGCGCATCTTTGTTCATAATCTCGTTCAGGAAATAGAAATAGAAAAATCTATTTCTAGCCAGAAATCTATTCCATGATAGAATAGTTATCATTCGCGCCCTTAGTTATGAACTTTTTAATTGTGTCAATTTAGTCGTAAATATTTTGATAATTTGTCAATTTAATCATTCCATCCAATTTTGGCTGGAAATCGCTAATACGAACACTGTCCATCCTACGAGGCATGATCAATACTGACATGATGGATTTTTTGAATTCTTCAAATTTTTCTGTTTTTCATAATTTTCTCCTTTATTTTCTTTTCCCTTTTTCTTTTCCAAGTCCTATGGCCGGCGACCGTCCATAGGTGAGGGTTGCCCTCACTGGAACTGGAAACACTCGACCTTGCTAGATCTGGCGAGGACGTCGTGGCCCTCGCCCCGCAACCAGCGAAGAGAAATAAAAAAAAAAGAAAAAGGAAAAAAATTGAAAAAAGAAAATTTCAGAATTTTTTTTAAAAAATACAAAAATTGTCCACGTCAGTGCTAGCCATGCCACATCAATAATTTCTTGCCAAAATTGGTTAGAAGGACTATATTTATAAATTGTCAGAAGGTTTAGAACAAAATTGGTATAATTGAAAGATTTAGAACTAAATTGACCGCCGTACAATAAACACTCTTAACTAGGTAATTGAGTTGATATGTATAAACTGTAGATCAAAAGAATCAGGTTGAATTTTGCAAATGATAGTATGCCAAAAATTGGTTAAGCAACAGTTTTTAATATACCGTGAGATTAACAGCATGTTCCTGATCACAAAAAATAAATCACAAATAATTATAAATAGTCGTGGGGTTCACTCTTTTGTGAATTTTTGGCTCACAACGTATTATTACTCTTACGGTGGCTCAAAGACGGATTTACTAGTAAAGCCACAATAAAAACATAGTACTGTAAACTCTCCAATGAATATTTATTTTCCTTTTTGATTTTAAGATTAACCAAGCTACAGATTATTCAGGACAAAAATACACGAGAGAAGCTAAAGTAATCGCACATCACTCCACAAGCTCCCTCCTCATCAACTTTGGTTCTTGAACCATAGAATTCTCAGACACTCCCTGCAATTAAAACACAACAACGACAGGCGTTCGAACCGAATGCCGAGCAGAGACCCACGTGATCGCCCCCTGAGCGAACGGGGTCGTCGCCGTCGCTTTCCAGCCAAGTCTCCTCGTAAAGTCAACCCTGTAACTCGCTGTCTGATTCGCCTCCGTGAACACCAGATCACCCGGGTACACGCCAATTGAGTACAGACCCTTGATCAGGTTGATGACCGATCGGTAATGCGACTCCGCGGGTCCAACGTTCCTCACCGTCCTTGTCACGCTCACCTTCGTCACCGAACCCTCAAACATCACGCTGATCGACGGATAGTTGAGCTGGCAATCAGGTTTGCTCTTTATGCTCGAGCATGTGACTTTCTTTTGAACTATGATCTCGATTTCCGAGTCAGTGTAGCCAAGCCCACAAAGATAAGCGACGTAATCTTGCGGTCCAAAGTCATAAATGAGGCCCGGGTCGACGGCTTTTGGTGGGTTGACGTGTCCTGCGCCGGTGGCAACAATGTCCGCCGGATGGAGCATCTGGTCGACGATGGGATGGTGCTCCATGTTGGAGGTGGCGGCGGTGGTCATGATGGCGGACTTGATGGCAGCCGGCAACCAGTCGGGGTGTGCACTCTTGAGCAGCGCAGCCACGCCACTGAGGTGGGGGCAGGGCATATAGGTCCCGGAGATCACGTTGAATGCGTTCTCCTTTCTTGTGGATTTATCTAAAGGAAATGGCCAACCGGCAAGGATGTTCATGCCCGGGCCAATGATGTCCGGTTTGAGGATGCCGGGGCTTTGGATGTTGGGGCCGCGGGAAGAGAAGAATGATACAGCCGGGGCAGCCAATCCCCCGACATGGGTGCCTCTGAATAGGATCGTGGCCATCGGCGCCAGCCCTGTGCTTAGGTAGCTCTTGATCACCGTCCCCGCGACGTAGGTCACATGGACTGCGGGTAGGGCATGTGCATCCGCCAATGTGGTGTGTCCCTCCGGGGGACAGTTCACGAGGATCATGGCCGCGCGGCCCGCATCCTTGACCTATTGACCTTTGTTGACTCGCCCTCTTCCGTCAACGATCTCACTCACAACCACTTTCCCTATGAGGTCTGAGCGACCTCGTAGTGATCCGGGGAGGCAGAGAGCCGAGGATGGATCTCCCTTTTTTCCCGCATAAACAAGGGGAAGTAGCTTCGGAGGGAAGTCGTTGGGTTGGTATAGGGTCTCCCCATCGAACTCTTGCCTGTTCCCAAGCTGCACCGAGGCCGTTATGTTGCGGTTGATGCTGCTCGCTCCCACGGTGAGAATCCATGGTGCCTCGTTTCACAACGTGCCATTGGACGGCCCGCTATTCCCCGCGGAGCAGCTGACGAAGATGACCCGTTGGGTGGCGGCAAATGCACCCTTTGCGATCACGTCATCGTAGAACGGTCCGGATGTTCTTCCTAGGACTAGAGAGAGGGAAAGCACATCCACACCGTCCTCGATGGCTGCGTCAAACCCAGCTAATATGTCGCTCTCAAGGCACCCGTAGACATCGCAAACCTGGTAAATTGCCAAATGCGCAAGAGGCGCCATGCCCACGGCCGTGCCATTGGCATTATCGAGCGCACTGGCACGGCTCACGAAAGCACAAGCAGCCGTGCTGGAAGTGTGTGTGCTGTGGCCGACATCATCATGCAGCAAACCGGTATACGACCTCACACCGATGAGCTTGTTGTTGCAGGACGTGGCGTTGAAGTTGCACCTGCCCTTCCATTTGGCCGGGGGCGGAGGCACCCCCTTGTCGCTGAAGGAAGGGTGGTCGGGAGAAATCCCCGAGTCCAAAACTCCAATGATCACGCCCTTGCCGAGGTTCGAGTCCTTCCAGAGCCCGACTCCTTGGTGCAATCCCAAAAAGTCGGGGTGTGGGTTGTGTGCAGAGAGAGCACCTTCTCCGGACGCACGTACAAAACACCGTCCTTCTCTCGTATAGCTTCAGCTTCCTCAGCGGTCAATTTGGCCGCGAACCCAGATACTGCATTTTGGTATGAGTGAACTATTCTGTGCTCTTCGCTTGAGCTGGCTGCTGATGTTGGTAAAAATGACCGATGGAAAGCATCGAGATACTCCGGAGTAGCGAAATCTTTGTCGGTCGGCTTTCGTACCTGGACGATATGACTGGATAAAGGGCTACTTGTGTCAACAACTGCAATAGCAGCATCAGCAGGTGAATGCTTAGAAGACAAGCGAGACCGAGAATGAAAATCATCACGGTGGTCGGAGACGATCTGCATTTCCGGTCTTCCATCTCGAATTACCAGAAGAAACAGAGAAACGATTTGCGCTTCTGAGTTCTGTGTTAAAACTTGAACTTGAAGGGCGCATATACATAGGTAGGAGAAGCAAAACGAAGAACTCCATTGCGTGGACGACATTGAAGAAGGAAATCAGATGCGAAGCTTGCGTTTATGAGGTAGAGTACAATTTTGACTATGTAATTAAAACACGATAAAAGCACAATCTGATTTCCTTAATTAAACCATTCCATGCAAAGGCAGAATGGTTGACCGTCTTTTGGAAAGCTTAAACATATTTTGTTGAATTAATTTCTTTGAGCCGAAGCCCTAATGCTTGTGCATGGGCTGACTGGAGTCTTAACACCTTGAAGATCGAAACAACACGTGCAAAAAAACCACTTGACAAAAAGTTCAAAGATCCTATGATCATAAAATGATAACCCCATTTTCACTTCGTTAACGCTCATCGCTTAGAGTGAAAGAACGAGATTCGCAATTCGATTTAATTCACGTTCATGTGTCGAGATTCATTCTAACCTAATTTTAGTTCGTCATACTCAGCCAGGCCAAATTGTTTACATATGGCTGTACATTTGCAAAACTGAGCCATGAGAAATGTCATCAGCATGCTGTATATTGCTATTCACGTACTTTAACCTCATTCTTTAACGAGAAATGACCGAGATCAACACAGTAGACAATTTTACGAGGGGTGTCCTGTCATTTGTACGTCAAATATCTTTGATTACAAAAGATAGAAATTTAGTTGCGCTTTTGCCAAAAGAAGAAGAAACCCCTCTTTCCCAAGCATGATAAGACTATATAATAAGATAATAAACCAAAGTAATAATCGCCAAGCTTGCAACACTCCAAATTTTTTAACTTGGCATTTATGATGATGCAAATATAATACACCACCCCACTTCTAATATGCAAAACCTTAGATCTGTGGATAATTGCCCAAAATGCTCTAAACATATATTGTACAACGGTTAATTCAATCACCAACATTTCGATTATGTCAATTTAGTCCTAAATTTTTTGATGATTTTTTAATTTAGTCCTTTAAAAAATTGCTGATGTGAACGCCATACGTTCTACGTGATATGACAATTTGAAATTTTTCTAAATTTTTCTATTTCGGTCCCCTTTTTCTCCCTATTTCTTTTCCTTTTGCCTATGGTCGGTACTCGGCCATGGCCATGTATCGATCATAGGCAAGGCCTGCCTTCACTGGATCTAGCACTCAACCTTGCCAGGTTTGGTGAGGGCCGCCCTTGCTGCCTCTGGCGAGACCCTCGCCTATGCCTAGTGAGGGCATCATGGCTCTCATCTTGCAACTGGCGAAGGATAATAGAAAAAAAAAACAAGAAAAAGGGAAAGGAAAGGGAAAAAAAAGAAGAAGAAAAATTTTGAAAATTTCCAAAAATTGCAAAAATTGCCCAGTTAGTGCCGACCACGCCACATAGGACAGCTAACATGACTGGATCACCACGTTAGTAATTTCTTGCCAAGATAGTCAGAAGGACAATATTAGTAAATCATCAAAAGGTTTAGGATTAAATGGGTACAATTGAAAGTTTTAAGACTAAAGGTTTAGATTAATATAGACAATTTTCCTCTTAAATATGCCTAAATATGCAAATGAGAACACACTTTAATTTGCAAATAAGGATTTTAAAAAAAAGTAAATATTCAAAATGTCATTCCCCGCTTGCATAATAGCTGACTGATCTAAGCAATTGTTCGATATAATTTTCCCGCGACAACTTTAATTGTGAAAAGCGGTGCCGCCACATCTATAAGGTCTTTTGCAAGTACCTCCAAAGTCGCGACTAAAAAGTTGCCTCACCCTACTCCAGAACATACCAATGAGCAAACATACAAGTTATATCTCTTCACAATGCAATCACAGCACATCACAAACTAAATTTTAACCATAATTATACCAAATTGACTCTAAACTTAACAAAACGTTTTGTGTTGTGATCAACCGGTTTACTTAAATTGAAACATGTCATAAATGAATTAAAAAGGTAAATTGTACATGACACATTTATTATTGGTGCGTACACACACATACATATATATATATGGTTAATTGTATCCCGAACACTCTTAACTAGGAGGAGGCGGCGGTGAATTTGTCTAACTCTAGATTAGAAGAATTAGGTTAGGTTTTTCCATATGATGGGGATACAAGATAATCTCAAGCATGACCATCCAATGTTTCTACTCCACCGTGGCAATGTCCATAAATCAAAGCTTGATCGAATTACTTTGACTAAACGAAATTCTAGATTAACTCTCGTGAAGATATAGCGAAATTCGAGTTTCGAATGTGTGAATTGTTTTTCAGATTCAACGATTCAACACGTTAAGTCCATCATGAACCGGACCAAGACGTGGTTTTACGATAACTGGTACTATAAAAGCTCCAATGATTATTCAGGATACAAACACATAGAGAAGCCAAGCTCCCTCCTAGTGGGCTTCTGTTCTTGAACCATAGAAATCTCAGACACTCCTTGCGATTACTCGAACACAACAGCGACAGGGGTTCAAACCGAATGCTGAGCAGAGACCCACGTGATCGCCCCCCGAGAAAACGGCGCTGCCGTCGCGTTCCAGTCAACTCTCCTCACGAAGTCGACCCTGTAGCTCGCTGTCTGGTTCATCTCGGTGAACTCCAGATCACCCGGGGACACGGCAATTGAGTCAAGACCCATGATCGAGTCGATGACCGACCTGTAACGTGACTTCGCGGGTCCGACGTTCCTCACCGTCCTCATCACGCTCACCTCCCTTACCAAACCCCCGAACCTCACGCTGATCGATGGATAGTTGAGTTGGTAATCAGGTATGCTCGTTATGCTAGATCATGTGACTGTTTCTTGAACTATGGTCTCGATTTCGGAGTCGGTGTAGCCAAGCCCGCAAAGGTAAGCGATGTAATCTTGCGATCAAACATCGTATATGAGACCCGGGTTGACAGCCTTTGATGGGTTGACATGTCCTGCGCTGGTGGCGAAAATGTCCGCCGGATGGAGCGTCTGGACAAAACGATGGGTTGGCGTTCCATGTTGGAGGTGGCGGCGATGGTTACTATGGCGGACTTGATGGCAGCAGGCGACCAGTCAGGGTGCGCACTCTTGAGCAGCGCTGCCACGCCGCTGAGGTGGGTGCAGGACATGGAGGTCCCGGAAATCACGTTGAATGCGTGCTTCAAGTCTGTGGAATTGTCCAAGGAAAATGGCCAACCAGCAATGATGTTCACACCCGGGCCGATGTTGTCCGGTTTGAGGATGCCGGGACTTTGGATGTTGGGGCCGCGGGAAGAGAAGAACGATACAGCTGGGACAGCTGATCTCCCGATGAGGGTGCCTTTGAATAGGATCGTGGCCGTCGGTGCCAGCGCCGTGCTTAAGTAGCCCTTGATCGCCATCCCTGCGACGTAGCTCACGTGGACTGCGGGTAGGACATGCGCATCAACCAATGTGGTATATCCCTCAATGGGACCGTTCACGAGGATCATGGCCATGCCGCCCGCATCCTTGACCTCTTGACCTTTTGCTACTCGCCCTCTTCCGTCGCCTATCTCGCACACAACCACTTTCCCTTGGATGTTCGAGCGGCCTACTAGTGATCCAGGGAGGCAGAGGGCCGAGGATGGATCTCCGTTTACCCCCGCATAAACAAGGGGAAGCAGCGTCGGAGCGAAGTCGTGGGGTTGGTAGGGGGTCTCCCCATCAAACTCTTGACCGTTTCCGAGCTGCGCTGTGGCTGCTATGGTGCGGTCGATGCTGCTTGCTCCCACGGTATGAGAATCCATGGTGCCTCGTTTGCCAATGTGCCGTTGGACGACCCGTTATTCCCCGCAGAGCAGCTGACGAAGATTCCCTTTTGGGTAGCAGCAAATGCACCCTTTGCGATCGAGTCATCAAAGAACGGTGCGGATGGTCCTCCTATAGAGAGGGAAAGCACATCGACACCAACCTCAATGGCCACGTCGAGCCCAGCTAATATGTCG
Organism: Syzygium syzygioides; assembly: GCA_031216285.1. Taxonomy (NCBI): domain Eukaryota; kingdom Viridiplantae; phylum Streptophyta; class Magnoliopsida; order Myrtales; family Myrtaceae; genus Syzygium; species Syzygium syzygioides. Next base: position 5,658,179 of record CM062246.1, on the reverse strand, counting down.
GTCTCGAGGCATCCTTTTGCCTCACAAACCTTGTACATTGCCAAATGCGCAAGGGGCGCCATGCCTGCAGCCGTGCCTTTGGCATGACCTAGCGCGCTGGCAACCCTCACAAAAGCACCGGCAGCCATGCTGGAAGTGTGCGTGCCATGGCCCTCACCATCATACGGTGGAACGACCTGCACAGGAGTCGTGCTCAATCTGATGAATGTCCTCGCACCGATGAGCTTGTTGTTGCAGGATGTGCCATTGAAGTCACACCTGCCCTTCCATTTGGCCGGGGGCGGAGGCATCCCCTCATCACTGAAGGAAGGGTGGTCGGGGAAAATCCCTGTGTCCAATACTCCAATTATCACATCCTTCCCCAAGTTCGAGTCATTCCAGAGCCCGACTCCTTGGTGCAATCCCAAGAAGTTGGGGGTGTGAGTTGTGTGTAGAGAGAGCGCCTTCTCCGGACGCACGTCCAGAACACGGTCCTTTTTTCGAATGGCTTTAGCTTCCTCAGCGGTCAATTTGGCTGCGAACCCGGATAGTACATTTCGGTATGAGTGAACCATTCTTTGTTCTTGGTCGGAGCTGGATGCTGAGGTAAGTAAAAATGAGCGATACAGAGCATGAGATCCTCCAAAGTAGCGAGATCTTTGTCGGTTGGCTTCCGCACTTGGATAATATAAGTCGACAATGAGCTACTTGTATCAGCTACTGCGATAGCAGCATTAGCAAGTAGAGTGCTTAGAATGCTAGAGAGACCGAGAATGAAAATCACCGTGGTGTTTGGAGACAATCTGCATTTCCGGTCTTCCATCTCGAATTGGCAGAAGAAACAAAAGAACGCTTTGTGCCTCCGAGTTCTGTGTGGACAGTGTCGAACTTGTAGCGCACTTATATAGCAGAAGCAAGACGGTGAACTACATTGGGAAATTACAGGTTTCGATGGATGCTAGCCGGCATTCGGCGGTGGAATCATGATAATCAAGGTAGTTAAGCTCAGTTTGTCGCTGCTTCTTTGAATTTCAACTGTAAGCTTGGTTGCAAGAGTCCAAGAGAAGGAACTGGGTCATGGCGATCTCCGGAAATCTTTTCCATTCGACCAAACGAATGTATGTGTAGATTTCACTAGTTTCAAACAAAACAACTAGATTATGTACTCAACCAAATGTTGGTTTATCATTCAATCATTGGAGTTATGTGAAGACTCAATAAGAAGAAATCAGATGCGAAGCTTCCGTTTATGGCGTCGAGGACAATGTTAAGTTTTTACCCACATTGATCGGGACAATTGTATATATTAATGCTGACATTCTGGAAACTATCGTCTGTCCAGCTTTCCTTGACCGCAATGATGTTACAAGGAGAACAGGTTGAGATTAGCTTTTACAGTTTAGATCGATTAGACAGATTGTGCATTGTTTTACGCTCCATCATCTCCTTTCTTGGTTTGTCTCAAACTATACAAGTGTGCGATTTGTTATGAACAAAGTGTTGGGAGCATGCTTCTCATGTGTAAGCTCACTATTAGGTAGCATGTCATCGTGACCACGTTGCTATACCACAATGTCCATCATGTTGGAAGCATGCAATAGAAGCCTGATACCTTCAAGTAAGGATATTACCAAGAAATCCCAAGCCTCTCAACATATCTAGTTCGAATCATATTCATCACGTTTACTCAAAAATTAAAGCTAATAAATTATGAGCCAACTAATAAGAGCTCGATACCTTCTAGTTTGGCATATCATATGGGTTCTTTACCCTTTAACCTATTTAAGCGTTACTTTTGGTGCTAATTTCAAGGACAAGTGAAAAGCGCTCTCTCCAACTTTCCTATCTATTTCATGTCATTTAGGCTGTTGTTCGGTTACCAAAATGCTGGAGAAGAGAACAAAAACGACATGCATAGAGTAGAGACACTTGTCATTCAATGAACAGAGAAAAAAGAAAAACAAATAAGCCTCCGCCTCCCAAAATCGGATCAGTCGATCTGGTCCAATTCCAGAACTAGGTGGGCTGATTTACAATTCCACAAACTGGGGACCGATCTTACTAGTCCGATTTCAACTTCAGGGTAGAAATCAACTCATCGTAAAATCAATCACCCTTTATATATTGGGAACTCCTAAATATTTTTGGAGCTTTAGATAATTGTGTTTTCGGTACTATTGAAGAGACTATAAAATACAAACGATTCAAAATTGATTTTAGAGTTGTGTCTCAACAATTAAATGGACATATAAACAAATGAGACGAGCTTAAATGTGCATTTAGAGATTTTCTTTTCTGGGGTCAATGTCATTCTTGAAAGTCTTGGCATCACAAGGATAAGATGGAAGCGACGCCGAGAACTTGAAGCTTGAGCTACGAGAGGTCAGGTGTGCGTGGAAAGCCATTTGGGAAAAGTCTCTGCATAAATGCAAAGAATTTTAGATCAATGAGTTTTCACGATATGTAAATAGTGTTCGGTAAACACTTTTTCACGAACTTCTGTATCCAAAACCAAAATTAAAAAGAGAGAGATACATAGAGAGGGAGACGTGATGACTCGCCTGAGGACCACAGATCAAACCACCCAGCTCCAACAAGGGCCGTTGGAGGTCACACAACCTCTAGCAATGCCACCCCAAGGTCACAACACCTTGAGCCTCGCCAAAGACCATGCGACCTCAAGCGAGGGCCATCGGTACAAGATCTGGCTCACCGATAGTTAGATATGGGCTTACCAGCAACAGTGGGATGCTAATTAGATATGCATAGTAAAGGTGCTGTGGCAAAACTAGAATTTATTAGTGTGTATATGGCAAATTTGGGGGAAAATTTTCATTAACCCCTTTAATAACATTCTAAAAATGTTCAAAGCCTGCTGGATATGACTTACATTGAACTTAAAGACTTTGGAAATGCCAACTTTAGTTAGCCTTTGGAATTGTCTTTGCCAAATACCTCAACTTTGGTACAAAGGCCTTTAAAGGCCCAAAATCCTTTGCCAAAGCTGTGTCGAATCCACGAGTTGCCACATTCTAAAAGAAACGGGGGATCTTATGTGCTTTTTTGTCACGCCCCGAACCTCATCGAACTCGTGGCATCCCTCTCTGGTCGAATATCACGACGTCCCAGGATATCGCCAACCCTAATCAAATCATCAAAGATACAGCACCAGCAAAAGTCACAAATACCCAGACAATATTTGACCAGGGGTATAAGGGAAAATAAACATCAATTAGGTATTCAAACTTATACAATGTCCACCATATACAATCCACATAATGTACATGCACATTGAACTTCTAAACTATACACCACCGATATCAAAAAGATCAGCAGCCTAAGTATACCCTATCTCTAAAAATGGGACATTTCAAAAGGTTTACCTAACCATTAAAACTAGCCTCTACGCCCCCTAGATGGCGTTTACTCTGAATCCGACTCCTCATATCCCAAGTCTGAATCCCCCTGAGCTACCTGCTCCTCCGAAGATTCCGAATCAATTTCAATCTCGATCGGGTTATCCTCCTCCTCACCCGGCTCTAACGAGACCTCAATCCACTCCTCCCCATCAGACTCTTCTGACTCATTTTCTTGCTCATCCTCTAGTGCATCCTCTAGTTCCATCTCCGGGCCTTCTTCTGGCTCAACTTTGGGTTCTTCCTCCAGTGCCTCTTCAGGTTCTTCCTCAGGGTCTTCTTCTCATGGTTCCTCCTCTAGTATAACATCGAGATCCACTTCCATAGGATCGTATCCTGCCTGGGATTCTTCTGGCTCCGGATCTGGTTCGGCCACTGAAGGCTTAGGTGTTGTAGGTGTCACATCCCGATTTTTGGGCCTGGGAAGCCGCAGGTAAATGGTAATATCCTCAATTTCAATCCCTGGGAAATGGCTATGGTTTGAGTTTGGCGGTTTTCCAATCAGAACAAATTGTTTTCTCTTGTTTTGGAAAACCTAGTTTTCGGATCATTTATACCCTTCGTTTTGTTATTTTTGGGGAAACATTTGTGATCCGAATTTCCAAGCACTTTCTTCTAGAAAGTTGTTCCAAACATTTTGAAGTTTTACGTGATTTAATTTCAGAATTTTTGGAATTGAGATGAGTGGTAAGATGGCTTGATTTTCGGACTGTGTGAAATTTCCCAGAATGAGTATTTCGGTGATGTTTACACCGTCTTTATTTTCTACGAGCTTTTCTGGGCTGATTTTGGAAATGTATTCTTCACAAAAGTTGTTGAGAACTGCCTTTTCTATAACGTGTACAAATTTGGAAATTTTCTGAGATGATTTGCATGCTGGAAAGAGCTTATTTTGAGAAACAAAAATACTGTTCCAGTAAGCTGTTTTTAGTCTGTCTTTGAGTGACAGAAAATGGTATTTACAGAGAGAATTAGAATTTGTGTTCTTCATGAAAAATGTTTATTGAGGTCGTGTTTATGACATATCCGACTTTGAGAATTTTCGGAGTTCATTTACTATGATTTTAAGTCCGATTTTGTGAACAGTGCAAAACTGTTCGGTTTCTCCAGATTTCAAAGATTTAGCATTTTCTATACGAAAACGTTGGAATTTGGACTTGGTGTCTTCTGGTGATTTAAACTACACGTTTTGAGCTTTCAAATGAGATAGTTTGTGCTTTGATCGGAGGTCGGACCGAGGAAAAACGAAATTGAGAAGTAAGCTTGATGAAGCTTGCTCAAGAAGCCTCATTAATGGCTTGCATTAATGAGTGGTCTTCTTTTCCACAAGCCATTATGAAGTCATTTATTGAACCATGGCCATCAAGCTTTGACCAAGAAATGGAGAGGAAGCCACGGCTAAGCTTGAGGAGAGAGAGAGAGAGAGATTTATGGGCCATTAATGAGTGAATGATGCGTGCAATGACCTCACGCGCTCGATGACACGCGCGCTTGCATCATCCAAACTTTGGGCCCAAGTTTCCTCTCCTTATAAATAAAGAAAGGCCATTCGGCCAAAGAGAGAGAGAGGGAGAGAGAGAAAGAGAAGCCGTGAGGGAGGGAGAGAGAGAGAGAGAAGACCAAAGTTAGCATCTTCATCATTTTAGTCCATTAATAGCCATTAATGGCATTAAATACAAGTCATGATGACTTTTGACTATTGTGCGCGTTCACACTTGGCTTCTTCTCCAAGCCTAATTGGCTATATGGAATTAAGAAGCCTCGCGTGAAGCTTGCCCACCCTCTCCTCCTCTCTCACGCCACCCTCCAATCTCTCACCAACGTCTTCTTCTTCTTCCCTTGTTCTTATTTTCTCACTTTAGCCGAGAAACTCACGCCCGAATCAACCCCGAACCGGCCCATGTTCCTACTTGTTCCCATCCAAGAGCCACGGTTTGGCCTTCGTAGGCCTAGGTTTGATCGGCCAAGCAAGAAGGAAGAAACGTTCGAGGCCCGAATATTCGTGTTCAAGCCCGAAATGTTCCCGAGCTCACCCGTCTCGAAACTTGTTCTCTAGTTCTTGTTTTAGTTTTGAGTAAGTACACTTCCTAATATCGGGAAAGGAAGTTGTGATGCGTTGTGACACGGTTTGCTTGGACCGTTTCTCGGTCATTTGGTTGATTGTGGTTGGTTCATTTCTTGATTTGATCATATTTCGTGTTTGATGTTGTTTTGAGATAGAACCGAGCCGTGGTTTGTAACGTGTGCTCGATGTAGCCGTGCTTGATGTTCTCTTGTTGAACTTTGCTATTGATCTGCCATTGATGCGGGTGCGGTAAGGGCCGACTTGTGCTAACGGCGATCCCCTCGTCCTCGCTTGGTATTAGTAGGTTTACTTACTGGGTCTCCCCGACTCACCCCCCATTTTCCCACCCTCAGGTACATAGGATGGTCGAACGGACGGCGGCATCAGGAGGAGTTCGAGCCATGTTGCGGTTCGGGGAAAGCGAGGAGCGAGAAGTCATAGTGGGGATAGGAAAACCCAAGCCACGGCGGCCTGTAATTAGAAAAGCCTTTGGAGTAGGCTTGTAGAAAAATGTGTTATTTGACATGGCCCGAAGGGCTCGTTAAAAACATGTTTGTATGAATTATAAACATAAGGTTTGCTCATGATGCTTTTTGTCTTATATCCCGCTGGTTGTGTTTTTAATGTGATGGTCCCGAGTATGCTTCCGCTTGTGTTTAATAAGATAATAATGAACGGGACGTCACGTTAATGGCCCCGAGGTGCGGGGCGTCACAGTAGGTGCGGGCTGATGTCCGAACTGTACTAGACTAGTTTCTAAACTAGTCATTTCGCCTTTAGGAGGGGATGTGGCTGACGAGTCCCAATCCCTTACTCTGTCAAACGGAACGTCAAAATCACGGACCGAGCCAAACTCATCCATCCCGTCCCGCAACATCCAGGCGTGTAGGTGTGGGCCTGCCAAAGAGGTAACCCTACATCTACCTAAACTACGGTAGTATGTTTGACCCAGATCATATTTTCATCTATCAGGTACTATACAACATCATGGTCGGTGTGCATTGAAATCCTAAAACGCTGCGGTGGCGGTGGTGGAAGGTTCATTCCTCGGGCCGGAGTTCTGAAATTATTTGATTGAAACAACCATGAGAATACTTCTCAGCAAGCATACACCCTAAATTCTACCTAGGCTAACAAGTACCTCCAAACAAGTTCAACACCATAACACTCACTAAGCACATCACAGGCACACAATTGCACTTACCTAGGCTTTTAATCTGTCCAACTTGCACGTTAGCCACATTAACGCAAATTCCAACCACATGCATATTTCAAATTAATTCTCATGCCCACAGATAAAGTCGAACTTGTGTCATTTCCACACTCGGCATTTCATTCTCGCATTTCACACACTCGTTCATGCCTCATCACACGATTTTCATTCCACTTGCCAGTGACCCACGTAATAGTACCGCCTCAGGTTCACTGCAATCATCACACTATTTTTGTAACGTCCTGAAATTCGTCCATTTCCGGGATTAATGAAATAGACGATTATTTCTCGTTTTGTTTCAGTGAGTCTCTCCCGGAACTAATCACTCTCGGGATACTAACCATTAAGGAATGGCTAACTAGGAAAAACGGTACGTGAACCCAAGAACTCGACCGTGAAGTGAGTCCGATTCCGCGAAGCGGCAAGGAAATATTTTATGCCGATGTGGGCCGGCCCGAGAATGGTGACGGATTTGGTTTGACCGACGACGTACAATCGGATAGCGGGTGATTCCGCACAAACAAGAGTACGTACGGCCAACGATCCCAAACTTATTCCGGACAACCGCGACCCCCGGGACTAGTGATAAATTCTCGTGTTCTCCGAAAAATCGGGACCGTCATGACTCAAGTAACCCTAGATCAATACGCGTAATCCCTAAACAGCCGCCCGTTAGTGAAAGATGCTAAAATCGCAAATTGAGCGGAATCGATCGTGAAATTGAGTCCGAACTTCGGTGCCGAATTTCGTGGGCGTGCGCGACTATTTTTGCAAGGACGACGCCATTTTTTATGTACCCAACCCAGCCGACTGCCCCCTTCTCCCTCTCACTCTCTCCCGATTTCTCTCTCTCTCTTGCCGTGCATCGCCGCTGGTGCCGCCACCGCTGCTCGCCGATGCCACAGCCGGTGCCGCCGTTCCCTCTCACCTCACCACCACCATTCAATCGTCCCTCTCTCTCTCTCTCCCCCCTCTCAGCCACGTGACCAGCTGCGCCCGCCTAGGACTACCGCCGTCCGCGAACCGCCGTCGCACGAGCCGCCGGGAGACCGCTGTCGCCGCCACTGTTCCGCCGCTGTCCAGCCACCCTTGTTGCTGGTTTCGCCTCATTTCAAGCTTAGGACACCAAGTGAGTACAACCCTAAACCCTAATTAAGATAGTTTGCATTTCTAGATGGGTTTAGAGGTTAATTAGGATATTTTAGGGGTTAAATGGTAGAGGCTATTAAGGGCTGATTTTGTGATGTTTTTGGTGACCAAGGATGATTATTTAGTCGAGGTTTAGCGGCTCGTTTAGTGCTGTGATGTGGCGAGGCATAAGTGCCGAGATTTGGACAAATGGTGGGCTTTGTGGATGAAATTGATAGACCGGGTGATGGCTGTTTTTGGTGGCTATTCTACGGGCTTAGTGCGATAAATTAATGGAGGTTTAGTGACCAGAGAGGCACTGTTCAATGGCTGAACAGATTGGGTTGGAATGGCCCAAGTTCGGAGTAAGTTCGGGCCTTAAATGTAGATTTTAGTGCCCGCCTCATTGGTCCTTGTGGTGGCTGATCCAAGTGAAGTTTTGGGGAGTTTAATGGAGCATTTTGAAGATATTTATTGGCTTAGAATTTGCGGTATAGTGGCTGCCCATAACGGGATTGAATTGGGCGAAGCGCGATCAATTTGGAGTTCAATCGTGCAATTACCGGGAAGGATCGCATTGATCAATTGATAGGCTAAATGAGCCTTGTTTGTGATTGATTTTATGATGCCATGTCGCATGTCTAGCGGGACTAGGAATGAAATAGCTAGGCGGGCCTTGAATGCGCAAGTTCTTGTTGACCCGTTTGTGTAAATTTGTGCATGGATTGTGTGTCAAGTTGATGCCATGGCTGATTTGGATTAATTGTCTGATTGGGCATGTTAATTCATGAAATTGAATATGCGTAGTGTAAGTTGAGCATGTTACATTGTGATTCGCACATGTGGATGCCCAAGTGTGAACGTGATAGCCATGAATATGCATCCTAAGCATTGGCCGGCATGTGCATATACGAGTGTGCCCGAGTGACATGTACATTGTGATCACCTAAAATGCCCTGATGCGTCTTACGCGGGGTTCAGATAAAAATTGGTGCATGTGAATGTGTGATCACAATAAACCCTGATGCGTTTTATGCGGGGTATTGAACCCGTCCTGAGGCGTGTTACGCGGGACGATGCTCGGTTTACCGGAAGATGACCAACCTGATGCGTTTTACTCGGGTAATGTGTTATAAGCCTGATGTGTTTTACGCGGGCCAGAGATCGATCTCGAAGTGATGGACCTGATACATTTTACGCCGGTCGGACCTGATGTGTTTAACACGGGTCGGAGGAGAAATGGATAAATGGCAAGAGTGCTAGCATGCAAGCTTGCGATAATGCATTGATGAGGCATGAGCATGAGTGCGAGCATAAGCATATGCATGACATGCGTCGTGACTTAGTGATGCGCGTTTATGTGCCGTGATTGAATTCAGTGGCATGATTGCGATTATTTATTAAATGCCTAACCTGCAGGGTCGAGTAAGTTTTAGATTTGAGCCTTAGTGCGTAAGTCATTTACAGTTTAGACTGTGTGTTGTTTGTCTAGTGCTCGTCAGGAGGTGCATGTTAGCCCGGTTTAGGTTTAGCGAACCTACTCGCTGAGATTATTCCTCATTGTTGTTTAAACCACATTTTCAGACCGCCAGCTTTGAGATGTCCGAGGTTCCGATTCGTTTTGGGATTCCGCTCCGGATAAAGCGGACGATACACACCGTAGGAAACGGGGAGTCGTATATTAGATATTATACTATAATATGGATGGACATGGGGGCGACACATTACCATACCCACGAATATGTGGCGTGGTGCTTCAGAGATGGTCTCAGAGAGTATGGTCCTCTCCTAACTTTTGATGTCCCGTTTACCAGGTAGGGCACGAGATATCCCCGGTGTCCCGATGGGGAAGTGACTGACCCTGGTACTTCAGGTGGGGAGAGCTCGAGTTCCGATGGCGTTCCTATAGAGTACGAAGTGGATGAGGTCGACCCGGTGGACATGGACTTGGATGACGGAGAGCCGGAGCCGATCGAGGAAGACCCCGCACCGGAGGCCGAGCCGGAGGATATGGTCTCGGAGCAGGAGTCTGCAGAGACCGAGTCTGAGTCAGACTCATCGGGTTCCGAGGAAGAGATGCCTGACAGCTCTTCGTCTTCGGAGTCTTCTGATTCCGATCCAAACTGGGCACCGTAGGAATTAGTGTTCGCCTCAGTTTGGTAGGACCAGTACCTTTTTGACCAGTGCCCTACCTATAGTAGTAGACTGACCCCCGAGCTATTTACCCATTTTTGTTAGTAGTGGCCTTTGACCCGTTTTCTATTTTTGGTGATCGGGTTGTATATGAATATTGTATATGGTTTCCCCATAGTAATGCAAGTGTTTATTTTGTAATCTTGTTCTCGTTGTGGCTATTGATTTGGTGTTATAATATTGTCCGGGTGTTTGATTTGCTTCCGCATGTATTTTGAATCTCTATATTGGGCGTTGGGTCGGCGACGCATCTTGGGACGTCGCACTTGAAATCAACCACGGCAAGGATGCTTGTGTCACGGTCAAGAGGTTTTCTAACACCAAGGACCGTGACACATCAATGAAGACCTGTTCAAAACCCAACAAAGCTTCCGGAATCTTCCCAAGGACGGGCAAGACGGTAATTGTGCCGGGGTTCTAGAGAGTTCTCGCCATAAATACCGGTAGTTGGTAGCTCTCGGAATAAATGTCGGTAGGTGGTCGACGAGAACGATTCGATCTCGGCCACCCATCTAGAAATCGATCAATGGTTGTAATCCGAGGCCCTCTACTATATAAAGGGGTGTCCTCCTTCTCATTTGAATCATCCAAAAACAACAAGAAGTAGTTCCTTTCTCTTCCAGAGCTTCTCTCTCTAGATTCTCTCTCTACGATCCGAGTATCCGAGTGAGTGAGTGATCGAGAAAAGGCTTGGCCTAGGCATTCCAACGATCCAAGGAAGTCTAAGTCGCCGCACGGGTCATTCCCAAACTATCGGCCCGTGACAAGTGGTATCAGAGCAAGTAGAGAGTTCATCCAAGGAGATTGAGGAGCACACCAACTGGTCAAGAGAATGTCGAACAACGAACAACTCGCTTCGGTTGTTGTGGATGAAAGGGCTCCTAAAGAACCGGTTCCCAATGAGCCAAATGCCCAACCAAAGACTCGTGGAAAATCCAAGAAAAGGGATGCTTCGTCGAACGCCATAGCCGCGATCGATGAGAAGCTCACGAGAATGAGAACAACAATGTTGGAGTTCATCGAAGAACTCGACGAAGTTAAAAGGCGGATCGACGAGGGTGAAGAAACTCTCCGCCATGAATTCACAAACGTCGTCAATCGCACGACGGCCCCCTTGTTCGATAGGGATGATTTCCTTGAAACATCCATCGAGGCCCTAAAGCTTGAAGTCGTGGAGCTCAAAGAAGGCAACTCCTCCAAGACCGAAGTCGAAACCTTGAAGATGGAGGTGCAAGAGCTCAAGACCGAGCTCATCCTATGTAAAGCAAGCATCGCGAATGGTGCTTTACCCATCCATGCGGCACACAAGCTAGAGGTGCCAAAACCGAAAGAATTCAAAGGCAACCGGTCTGCCAAAGAGGTAGACAACTTCCTATGGAGCATGGGACAATACTTCGACGCCATTGGAATCCAAGAAGATTTGGCCAAGGTACGAACTGCTTCTATGTTCTTAGTCGATAATGCCATGCTTTGGTGGCGAAATAGATGCGAAGAGACAAAACAAGGCGCCGACCCCATCACTACTTAGGATGGATTTGTCGAGGAGTTTCGGGATTATTTCTTCCCCGAGTATGCTAAACAAGAAGCCCGTAGCAAGCTCCATCGCCTTGAGCAACGAAGCACGATCCGAGAGTACGTGAAGGAATTCACCGAACTCAAACTCCAAATTCCCAATCTTGGGGAAGAGGAGGCTCTCGGGGCGTTCATGGATGGATTGAAGCCGTGGGCACTACTCGAGCTCAAACGAAGGGACGTCAAAAACCTTTCGCGAGCACTGGTCGCGGCCGAGTCTCTCGCCGACTTCACCAAGGAAGCCCCAAAAACAAGAGGAAGCGGGTGGAGATCGGATCGCCACCATGATGAAGAAGACCAAGCTGCTCGTGGTCGAAAAGACTCTGACAGTAGTCCCAACCGTGGCCGAAGAGATCATGGTGGACGTGAGAAGACATGGAGAGAAAGATCGTCCAAGTCAAGCGATCCCAAGTGGAGCAACCTCAAGGAGACTACAAGAACAAGTTTGATACTCCACCACCGTCTCCGTGCTTCATTTGCAACGGTCCTCATTGGACACAAAAGTGCCCAAAGAAGAGTAGGATCAATGCTATTCTTGCCGTAGAAGAGGATGAAGAGCCGAAGCAAGAAAAGGAGAAACGCGAGGTGCGACTTGGGACCGTGAAGGTTTTCAACTCAATCAACTCCGTAAAGGACAAATCTCCACCAAGGGGGAAACCGGCACATTCACACCTCTCATTCGTTGAGGTCAAGGTAAGTGGCGTACCCCTCCTTGCCTTGGTCGATACGGGTGCCACGAGCTTGTTTTTGTCAAACGAAGCGGCCAAACACTTGGGACTTCACGTGGAACCGACTCGTAATCGATACAAGACCCCCAATTCTGACGAGATACCAAGCGTAGGCATGGCCAAAAATGTGGAACTCCAAGTTGGTACTGGGGAAGGCAAACTCCCATTCGAGGTAATTCCTCTAGACGACTATGATCTCATTCTAGGCTTAGAATTTTTCGATGCCGCGAAAGCCATGATAGACCTGAGGAGCAACACGGTTATCATCACCGACTCGGAGTGCCCATCCATGGTTCCAATGATTAATGGGGTGACCGAAGCCAAAATCCTCTCCACGATCCGAAGGATAAACAAGGAAATAAGAGTTGAGAAGTCCGTGCCTGAACTCTGCACCAAGCCAAAGCCGAAGGAGAATCATCCTCTTCAACACAACATGCCGATCCATGTCCTATTCCCGGAGGTGACGAACTCGCTGACCAACATGGAGGAAGCCAAATCAAAGGAGCCAAATGCCCGACAAACTGAGAAGCCGAAGAAATCTCGGAAGAGTCGAAAGCGCCCCAAAAAGCTAACAAACCCCAAGCCAAGAGCGCCGAGGACGTCGCTCGAATGAGTGGGGGAGAATGTCACGGTCAAGAGGTTTTCTAACACTAAGGACCGTGACACATCAATGAAGACCCGTTCAAAACCCAACAAAGCTTCCGGAATCTTCCCAAGGACGGGCGAGACGGTAATTGTGCCGGGGTTCTAGAGAGTTCTCGCCATAAATACCGGTAGTTGGTAGCTCTCGGAATAAATGTCGGTAGGTGGTCGACGAGAACGATTCGATCTCGGCCACCCATCTAGAAATCGATCAATGGTTGTAATCCGAGGCCCTCTACTATATAAAGGGGTGTCCTCCTTCTCATTTGAATCATCCAAAAACAACAAGAAGTAGTTCATTTCTCTTCCAGAGCTTCTCTCTCTAGATTCTCTCTCTACGATCCGAGTGTCCGAGTGAGTGAGTGATCGGGAAAAGGCTTGGCCTAGGCATTCCAACGATCCAAGGAAGTCTAAGTCGCCGCACGGGTCATTCCCAAACTATCGTCCCGTGACACTTGCGTGCCGTAGGGTTCAGGGCGTGACAATTTTTCAACTTGCCTCACCAGTGACCCGCGTAATAGTACCGCCTCAGGTTCACCGTGACCATCTCATATCCACAACACTTCTTAGCCCGTATAATGGTACCGCCTCAGGCTATCTATCTTGCCTGCGTAATGGTACTGCCTTAAGCTCAATATCTACCACCTACGGCACAACTCACATTAAAGTACACTTCTCAGGTTGGTAGTCTTCCGATAATACCGGGCATCATTCCGTGTAATGGTACAGCCTCAGGACGGCACAATTCCCCACGTTATGGTACCGCCTCAGGGATTTTCATGACATCGCGCACAACATTTCACATAATTTCTCATTCAATCACTTACTCGACTTACACACCAACAAACCAATTTATTAGCCGATCAAATTCGGCCCATGCACACATCAAACTTCACGCATTTCACATGCTCCACTCGCACCCAATCATGGCCAATTGACAGTCAATTCAATTCAGCCCATGCGCACATACAACAGTTCACAATTCAATAAACATACAAGGCCGCCATCGGGCCCACAATTACCGTCACAATTATGAGCATAAATTCAACATTTTCATGTCTATTTCAAGCCATGATAAGCCTATAAACTGGCTAATCCAATTAAATTTGCACGTGCGTAAATAATCTGAATTTCAACCTTTTAGGCCAAATTTCGCCATTCATGGGTGTTGTACTCCTACCAACAATTCCCAAACCAATACGTACTATATTTTAATCACTAATATGCATCAATTCAGCCACTGAATGAACAGTAAACCGGCACCACTAAAAATCACCCTAACGGCGCATTTAGACCCGTTTTTCACGCAAAAAGTCACAATAATCACTAGGAATCATTCCGATCACCTAACCGATCAATTCCATCCTCAATTCCACCTCAAAAATCATCTCAATTCCATTCAAAACATTCAGCCAAGTCAGTCCAAACATTGTCCCACGATTAACCCCTAAAACTCGCTAAAACGGCCCCGAATTAACCCGAAAATACCCGTTATCCTAGGCGAGGGTTAGGGTATCACTTACTTGTGATTCCTACGCGACATTAGGGCCTCTACAGCGGCTGGACAGAGGGCAAACAGCAGTGGCAGCGGCGACGAACAGTAAGGATTACCGGCAACTCACCGGCAGACACGGGCGGCGACAAACGGCGGCGATTGGCTACTGGTTTTCCATGGCTTGTCTTGGCTGAAAAAGGGGGCTGGTAGTGGTGTTCGGTGAGGGAAAAATAGGGGAGAGAGAGGCGGTGAGGCGGTGATGGTGGCGACGGTGAGTGGCCATGGCAGCGGCGGTGGCTCTGGCTCGATGGGGAAGCGGCAACGATGGCCGGCCTTGGCAGCTGGTTACAGCCACGTGAGGTGAAGGGGGAGGCTCGGCCAGTGGGGGAGGGAGAGAGAGTGACCCGTGAGAGGAGACATGTCGCGACCTACCCGAACCGATCGTGTTTAGGTCAAGAGGTATTTGTCGATCGATTTGAACAACAATTGGTTCATTTGAAAGACAAACCAAATGGTTCATTGATTCAAAAACTGAGGCACTCCCGAGCCTCATACCTCGCGCGACAAGAACTTTTTAATTTACGCATTTGATTGGAGTCACCACTAGCCATGATCAAGGGTCAACTAGAAACATTGATCGAGAGGTAGGAGTGTCATCTCGATACGCACGAAGACCAGAGATTCCGAAATTCAGGGACTTGATTACACTAGTAATCTAACTAGTGCCCTTTCAGTACCTAAACTTGAATGTTCACAAACTAACGTACCGGGCATCCTATCGAAAAAATTAAGATTCCACCTAACCGTTGTAAAAATAGAAAATAACAATCAATGTGTTAAAAGTGCACAACTAAATAATCATAAAGAAAATAAACAACCAGCGACCTAGCATTGTCTTTAGAAAGGAAAAGACAATCAAAAGCCCTAATGGCTTATCCAATTTTTGGGAATTTTTTAGGGATTTTTCTCATTTTTCACAAATTTTAAACTAAGTCTAGAATGAAATTAACACTAATATCTAGTGAAATTAAGCCCAAAAATGATTTTTGAATATTTCCTAATTTTCTGAATTTTTCTGGAATTTTTTTGATTTTTTAATATTTTAAATTTTATGAATTTTTTAATGTTTTTCAGAATTTTTAATATTTTTTGGATTTTTAAAAAATTTTGAATTTTTTGGAATTTTTAATATTTCTAATATTTTTCGAATTTTTAATATTTATTAATAAGATAAGAAATCTGGACCAGGTCGCCTGACCAAATTCATCCAATTTCCTGACCGGGCTCTCCAACCCGCCCGGGATCCCATTTTCCATTTTTTTTCTCTTTGCTTTTTTCTCTTCCCCCAGCATTCCCATGCACGTACCCCTTTTGCTCATCACTGAGAACTCTTCTCCCGAGAACTTTCTCCTTCAAGTCGGCAACGAGGATGTCCACCGCCAACCACCGACTCGAGCCACCAACATCAACGGCGAACGCTGGCCTTATGCCGTCACCGGCGTCCGACATTCCAGCGACTGCGCCGGCGACTTGAAGAAAAACCACCCCTCCTCACCGGCGTCCCAAAACTCACCCTCCGACCACCAAGCTCACAGTCACAAGAAAAACATTAAGCCTAAACAACCAAATGCACACAACATAAAATAGAAATTAATGAACTGATGGTGGTGGCCTCGGACCGTAGGCATCATTAGAGATGAAGAACTTTCCGACGGAGGGGAGATGCAAACACGGCCAAATCGGACGATGTGCGAATCGCGACAAAACACAAGAAAAACACAAAGTCAATATTGATTCAATGAATACGAGTACTAAATAAGCACAAAAACTGAGTTCTAGATACTAATTCCACAAAGAATCATCTGGACTTCCATGAAGACATTTCACCAAACATGTGATATGCAAGTTGAAATATACACTCTTTAGTGAGATCCGATACAATTTCTAGCTTTAGACATGATGTATACAACTCTAAACGTCCATATATCACGAAAAATCATCTTGATTTACCTAGAAACATTCAGAACTTTCAAACCCAAATTCGGTGTTCAAAACTTCTAATATCTCATTCAAGCATTTCGACGAACAGTTAGCATGCAACTAAGAATGCGAGGTCCGAATCTGATTTTGGCATGATTCTTGGCCTAACATGATACTTACAAACTCAAGTCGTCGTTATACACTACAATCCAAATTCGATATCACACGATTGGGTCACAACACCACTTAGTGAACTTGGTACATGAGACTACCAAGATGCAGGGAAAAGAAAAGGGAAAGTAAGTACCTGGTTCAGTCGCCGAGTTCCAAATCAGTCGGCCTAGTATTGCCGGCGCATAAAGTGTTGGAAATTTGGGACAAATTGATGGATGGGTGAATGAGAAATTGATGCTCAAAGAACACCCTTGAGTTGGAAGTGGGAAGTGGGAAGTGAAAAGCACTAGTCCCACATTGGAAAAGGAAGAAGGTTAAAGAGCGGTTTATATACGGTTACATTTATATGAAGTGGTAACTATTGTAGCACAAACTCTCTGCCTCGCGCGCAGGCCCCGGGGGGGGGGGGGTGCAAATCCGACGCCCAACAAGCTGAAACTTGGGCGCAAGCCCGCATCCTGCGTACACGATTGCGGGACCGAAAAGTGGGCCTTGTGACAAGCCTAATTTTGCTAGCCTTCTGATTTAATTTTTCCGACTCAATTAATGGTGCGTTAAACGGCAAGCTGTTACGAAATTGATTTTGTAACAGCGGATTTAATTGGCCATTATTCTTGATGCGTATTGATTTTGTAACGGCTAATTTAATCGCCCGTTATTAGTCCCGAACAGCTCTCCCCTCAGTTCTATTTTTTTTATCGAAATCATTCTTTCAGTTCTTGCTAAGCTCTGCAGCTTCTGAAAAACGGTTCGCTGGTTTTCCTTCTGAAAAACGTTCTCTGCATTTGCATTATTTTCGATAGTGTTCATTTCCGAGTTTGTTCAAGTTCGCCGGAAGCTTGGAAGTGCCGCGATCTCTTCTTCGTTGTCAGCCGTTGTATCCTGGGAGACAGACGTTCGCAAAACCTCAATCGCGTGCGGGAGGGAACGAATCTGTTTTAAGGAAACTGTGTCGAACACAGGCCTCGGTATTCGATTGTATCGATTCCAATTTTGTTATTGCAATTTCATTTCTTTGTAATTCCGTATTGTTGTAATATTTAAGTTTATGCCATTTGAATTTCGTCAACATAAAGATGCTCCTGATGATCGCCAACCTTCTTGCAACGAAGGGTTCTTCGTGGGTTTCTTAGCTTGGTTGTGAGGTGCTCCGATGGAAAAAAATGAGAGAACGGTTGACTTGGGTGTTCGCGGGCTCTTAGTGCACAGTGGAGGGGGCTCGACGGCGATTGGGGCGATCCTCCGACGAATGAGCGAAGTTTCATCTTCTCCGATTCCCCTCAAGATCTCTCTCGGTCTCTACTCTCACTTTTTGCTCTTCTTTTTTTCTTGGTCCCTCTCCCCGTTCTCTATTCTCTCCTTTTTTCAAGCTCCCACCCCTTTTTCCCCTCAAACTTTCTCTTCACTCTCTCTTCTCTCACGGTTTCACCTATGTTCCCTCTTTTTTGAACTGTCCCCCCTTTTCTCAGTCTCTTCTCCCTCCTTTTAACTCCCCTCTCCCTCTTGTCTCTCCTGCATGCAGACTCCACTTTCTTCTTTTGTGTGTGCATGTATGAGGGCAGCAAGAAGAGAAAGTATGAGAGAGCGCCCTTTTTGTGTTTATTTTGACCTTTCTTCCATGAACGTCCATCTCTCTCTAATTTTATGATAATGCTTCAACTTTTGTTAGTCAACTATACTAGCTGCCTTATTTTCCATTCCCAGCTCAATTACATGCTTAATCAGAGCGCCTTCTCAACCTCTACAATGCCAGCAATCGGGTCCTTCTGTTCAAGGCTGAATCAGGTCCGTTTTTTTGGCTAAAATGGCTACAGGCTCTCCTGGGTTCTTATGTTGCCAGGATGCAGCACTGTGCCATCGCTTATTCTCTTTTGGAATCACGACTGTCTCCCTCCTCGTGCAGAGCGTCCCTCTATTTTGTCGTCTACTTCTTGCTCCATGAGTGAGCGTGAGGGAGAGAACAAGCGAGAAGGGGGCTGGGTTGAGAAAAAGGACAAAAAAAAAGGAAGTTAGGCTAAGAATAGGTATTGGGTTCAGAAAAGATAGGAGAAGGAAGATGAGAGTTTGTGCCTAATTGGAAAAGAACAAAGAGGGGCATGGCTCGGTCGGGCCTGGTTGAACCCGCTCAATTCTCTTTATTTTATTTTTTCTTTTATATATTTTTTTGTATTTTCTAATAATTTTATCTCTCCTTGGCACTAATTTGGCCCCTTTACAAATTAAGCGTTGATTTAACAAAACAAGCAAAATTAGGTGTCAACAAGACAGAGAGCGAGAATGAGAGGGAGAGAGAGAAAAATGGGAAAATAAATAAGAAGAACACCAATAATTGGTGTCTAATCCAAGTCCAAATGACCATCATACCCCTCTCTCGCATTCCAAATCAACGGCCAAGATTTGTTCTTATCTTGAGATCAACGGCCGAGATCTAATCTTTTCCAAAAATATCCAAGGGTAAAATGGGAATTTCATAAAAGTCCAAGGGTAAAATTGTCCAAAAATTGTCATTTCTAAAGTGAGGGTGAAATGACCAAAACGTCCTTCTCCATTTACACTTGGCCTTAAGAAAGTCTCAAGGGTAAAACAGTCATTTTTCATTTCTCGCTGAAATTCAATTTTTCTAAAGAATCCAGACAGATCTGAGGCTAACCGAGCTAAATACAACATGGTCCAATTATCATGTCGTGACCTTCATAATTTCAGATGCCCAAACTCAGTCTCTAATTAACGATTAAATTTAATTAACGTAACTTAAGCGGATATTGAACTAACGGGTAGCTTTTGGGGAAATTCGCACATTTGACCCGTGGCCAATATTAAATCAAACCACATTCAAATTTACTCAGGTCGTAACAACCTCGGTTGTCACTTAATCGCGAGAATCGATGGTAAGTTCAGAAGGGCACGATCGTTTGGTATAGGTTTAAGATCATTCGTTAGTTCATCTCGTGGTCAAGCGAAATCACTCGCGATCTACTAATATGACATGAGCGAATTAACCCCTGACTATCCTTAAATCGACCTATAATGGCTCAAATGTCATCTCGACAATTTTATGGTCGAAAGTCGATTCACGATCGAGTTTCTTTGGTCGCACAAATGTAAATCCCTAATTAGCCTTTCCCTAACGGTTAGTATACCTGAAGTGATCAATTCCAGACGAGATCTAACTATAAGTACATCCATAAACCATTCATTTTATAAATCTCAAGTGGGTCGGATTTTGGAATGTCACATTTTTTGTCTTGTACTAGATTTTTTTTTAAGTCTTTGTATGTCGATGTCAATGTAAATTGATCCGGTCGATACTAGTATGACACTTAAAGGCAAGATATTAACATAGGAGCCACAAACACACCATAATCTAAACTTTCAAAGTGAACAAAATAAAAGTTTAAGCGCGACATTAAGCAAAAGATAGAAATTAAAAAATTTTGTGAAGTCATCGGTCATTCCCGTTTACAAATAAATACTCACGAAACACTTATTGAATATAGTTTTTCAAATGGATCTAGACACTCGTGAAATCATCGAAAAACACTAGTTATATGTAACCTTATTGAACACCAAACTCTTGGAGCTAGTGCTTAGCAAATAATGGAGGCATTGGTTAGCATTAGGGGTCTCAATGGGTCGGGTCGGGTCGGGTTTCTATGATACCCGACTCGACCCAAATCACAAGGGGCATATGCTCTCTCTGACCTGACCCGGCCCAAAACGCATAGAACTTAAAGCAAAAATCCGGGTCGGGCCGGGTCAGGTCGCGTCGGGTTTTTGGGTTTGCAGGTGGGGGGAGGAGCAGGAGGAACTCGGATAATGTATGGACCCAACAGCAACGACAGTGCTGCGTCGTCGTCCCTTCCTCCTTCCTCTTCGGATAATGTCCAGATCGGATCGAATGCCACGGCTCCTCATTGACCTCCAGAAGAGCATAACAGTACTCAAGTCCCGGTGAATTCTGATAAAGATCCAATTTTTAAGCCGAATCAGACCATGAATACTTCCTCCGTGAGCATAGCTTCACCGCCCATGCAAAACGCTACTTAGAGTTGCCAAGTTTGGCTGCCCCTCAAGCGCTGAAGCGAGGCACAGTGAAGGACGCGACTCAGAGTGCAGCAAACATGGAAACGCTAGCACAGACGGCACCTGAAGTTCCAAAGCAGAATCAGACAAGTGTTGCCCTGCCGAGTTCGTCGACTAATCTAACCATCTTCCACCGGCTTTTGAATTGCGGGTCTCTTCTTCTTCTTCTGGTAATAGAGAGAGAGAGAACCGGAGTCCCACGAGAGCATGTTAGGGGCTTTCCCTTTCCTTAAGAGGATGATCGAGCATCGCCACGACTTGGACAGTGAACTCAACAGCGTCGAGACCTTGAATTCAAGCCATGCCAGTTCGATGAGCAGCAACTCCGGTTGACGCCCTGGCCATAAAGCCGCACCGGTCCTCCACCGACTCGGCCTACTCCGCCATGGTGAGAGAGAGAGAGAGAGAGAGAGAGAGAGAGAGAGAGAGAGAGAGGCGGCGATGGTTTGGTAAGGAAGAAGAAGATGCAAAGCGAAGAAAAAGAGGGAGGAGAAGAGGAGGAGGAGAATGTGTTGTGCTAGGGTTTTTAAAGTCACGGGCCGGCTATCAAAAAAGCCCGGTCCGGACCGACCCGGCCCGAAATAGGGATAATATTCAAAATTTAGAGCTATTCCAGACCCAGGGGAGGCCCGCCCTGAAGAAGCCCTAAATTTTCAGGCTGGGCCGGGTCGGTCCAGGCCGGTCTGGGTTGGGCCAGGCTTTTTTGACAGCCCTAGTTAGCATGACTTTACTTTGGTTCTCACTTCATCTATTTCTCTTGGAAGTTGCAAAGAAAGGAAAATGACACAAACAGTCCATAAACTTTAACTCAATGTGTAATATGATCTCCGAACTTTTAATTTGTTCAATGTAATCCCGAACTTTAATCCAATGTACAATATGGTCCATGAATTTCTAATTGTTCAATGTAATCCTCGAACTTTTGGTAGATGTTCAATTTAGTTACTGGACTATATCGAATATTTTCATGTAATTCAAGAATTAAATTGAATATGTACCAAAAGTTCATGGACAATATTAAATAAATTAAAAGTTTATAAATCAAATTGAATATTATGTTAAAGATTAAGGATTATATTGAATAAATTAAAAATTCATAGATTAAATTACTTATTAAATTAAAATTCATAAACTATTTGTGTCAAGATTACCGTAAAGAATGGCAGCAGGTTTTTCAATTGCTCCAGAATCTGTCCGCATGTCACCTTGGCATCAGCTGCTTGCTCAAACTCGAAGAATCAATAGTCAGGTGAAGAGTCGGTGGGAGCGAAGGTGGTACAAAAGAAAACGCAGCCGACAAGATGGGATGCCGAATGATCATGTTAACCAGTTCACAAAGCCAGAAAAAAACAGACGCGATGCTCCTCCCGCCGTGAAAATACGTTCACCGCGAGTGGCCCGGTCAGGACTTCGTCGTCGCAGATCGAAGAACAAAAGTGCGAACGAACGAGCGAACTGTCCACCCAAGTTTTGACGAGACACTGAACAGTAACTGAAGACTCTTTTTTGCAGTCGTCCGTGGTTGCAATAGGAACAAGAAAAGCGGAAAAAGAAAAATAATAAGAAGGAGAGGAAGGAGGAGACAAAAACAAATGGGGTTCTACTTGCTAAGGTCAGTGACCACCATCAAAGCGGCCGTCGCGGCTTCTGCTGTCCCAGCGGCTTTCGCCTTGTCTTCCCATCGTCGCTCTCCCTCTTCTTCTTCTAGTTCTTCCACCTGTTCTTGCTGTATCCGCTTCCCCAACTTTCAGGATCCGGGCTTCTTGTCTCTCTCCCATTCTTCGAGCCACTTGGGCTCTCCGGCGACTGTCAGAGTCCTCGATCCCGCTCCCTCGGCTCTTCACATGGACGCGCCCACCTCCGATATCAAACCCACCTCCCAGGTTCTTGATTTCGGATGCTCTTGATCTCGGTCGTCTGTTTTGAAGTTGTTTCTCTTTTTCGTATGATTTCTGGGCGGTTCTTGATTTTCCGGTGGTTTTCGATCTTTGCAGAATGGTGCTGTCTTGCCGGAGTTACTTGTGAGTCCTTCAATCCTCCTTCTCATGAATTTCTTTTTTCTTTTTGTCGATTATAGGTATTTGGTTTTGGTTGGTGTTGCTGGGAATCTGGGATTGAATTGATCGCTTCTTTTATCAATGGCATCTGTATGATGGTTTAGCTCTTGGTCTATGTAACTAGAGAAGTTCACATTGCCACCCTTCAATGATTTGTGAAATAAGAGCTTTCTCTGTCGCTGGAAATGGAGGTTGATATGATTTTACATCGTTTTTTGGTTGGTGTTGCTGGGTTTAATAGTTTCATCCGATTTAATTTGAAGCTTACATCTTGTTAATTTTTTCCCCTACAGACTGAGTTTATGGTTGATATGAAGTGTGAAGGCTGTGTTAATGCTGTGAAGAACAAGTTGCAGACTGTCGAGGGTAACTGCTTATAGTCCATTAATTGTTTCGTTCAGGGCGGTTCATTATGTTCATTGTCTGGCCTTCTCTAATTTCTTATCTTTCTTTATTTTTACTGAATTGTTGTGCTGTTCTTCTGATGGAAACTCATCTAGGAGTGAAGAACATCGAGGTGGACTTGAGCAATCAAGTGGTTAGGGTTTTGGGTAATTCAACTGTCAAGACTTTGACCGAAGCATTGGAGCAGACAGGTCGTAAAGCTCGCTTGATAGGCCAAGGTGTACCAGAAGGTGGGTCGACTATTCTACTATGATTGATGCAGTTCCACTGTGCGATTCTCTTTATGGAAACTTTAGCCGCATATAGAAAGTATGTTGCTTTACTGTGACAGTCTAATTAGAAGCTCCAACAGGTTATAAATGCTTATTATTGATTTTGAGTCCATTGTAGATCAGAATTGCAATTGATGATTGATAGGGATGCCTGCAAGTAGATTGAACTTCAAATGTGAAGAAACGGTGCATAAGTAAGCACCATCCATGAAATGCAATGCAGTCTGAAAATTTGAGGTAGATGAGTAAATTAGCAAGGTAGGATAGTTCTCATTTTCATGAATTTACAGAATGAAAGTACAATTTGTGAGTGCTTTGTTCTAATTGCTGTTGGGCGGCCTGCTACAACACTAAGGATGCAATCTAGCTAGTCATTGGGCTATTGATATATAAAGCCATCCTCTGCTGCATACCTTGTCCTGTCTCTAAAACCTCTCTGTCTGGTTTGGTGATTATTATCTACATGTATGATAAGGTCATTGATTTTTATGGTTCCTCTTCTCATTCATCTTCTTTCAAAACCTAATTGTCTGGAAAACGATTTAGGGGTAAAGTCGCCTCTATGACAGTTGAATGGATAATTAGGTTATTGATGCCATCACAACCGAGCTTCTTTTGCTGAAATAATGTTATCTCTTGCTCATAGCTGGTTGACAATAGAATTTTTAATGCTTTTACAAATGGATGCTGATAAAATTGAAATATCTTCATCTTACAAATCAAAGGTTGTATTTGCATTGATGATGGTAACGGACCGACCAATCTTACAAAAAGTTGAATTCATTTTTTACAAGACCTGCATCTTTTCAAGCTCATTATTCCAATGTCTTGGTAAAGAGTTTCTGCATTGCACATATCCATGTGAAAGATGGTCGATTATTCGACAATGTGAAAAGAACCAGGGCACACTTTTTTCAGCCTACATGTGGTGGTAATTTGTTCTTGTTCTTGTGCAGATTTTCTAATATCTGCCGCTGTAGCGGAATTCAAAGGTCCAGATGTTTTTGGAGTAGTTCGCTTAGCTCAAGTGAGCATGGAATTGGCTAGGATTGAAGCCAATTTTAGTGGGTTGTCTCCCGGGAAACATGGTTGGTCTATCAACGAATATGGTGATTTGACCCAAGGGGCAGCAAGCACTGGGAAGATTTTCAATCCGACTGCCGAAGCAACTGCAGATCAGGTTTGCTCACCTATAATTCCTTCCAAGTTTGCTCTTTCTAATGACCCATTTTCTCACTATGAGCATATTCTATGGGGGATGATGACGGGTTGTTTTTGCTTTTGCTTCATATTTTCTGTTAATAAAGCCTAAGACTAGCTTAAATAAGATTTATAAAATAAAAAACAAGCGGTGAAGTAAGTGCACAATATGTGACTTGCATGCAATGCATCTTATGTCGTAACATAAATAGATTTATTGAGTCCTATCTGTGTACCCGTTGTATGATGTTGTATTTTCTGGTACATCACGGATTGATGCATCTGAGCAGACAGGGAATACTTAGTGCTTGGAATAATGAATGCTAAGAGGCTTTGGCGAGAGAGCAGGTCTCAAAATTAGCTGCGATTTTTTTCAAGCTTCATTTCTTTGCATTTAATTTTGGATTTGCATGTTACGTGTCCGTCCTCCTACTGCATGTGTCCGAGTTGATAGGCTGAGCGTTTTAAGCATGAACTTTGTCTTGGTGTCCTCTGTTCATCCTGGATTGCATAAGTGCTTCGTACATAGTTATGTTACATATGCTTGTTGACCAGTCAAAGGTTTATATAATGTGCTTTTGCTGATTTGCTACTTGATTATCTGTAACTTTTGCTCTTGCTTTACATTTCATGCATTTCATCCCAGCATAATTTAATATCACATGAAACCTTTTTGTGTTTCTGGGTGTCCTAGCATAAGTCTGTCGAGGTGTTTTTGTTGTGATATCACCTGCGGTCTGTCTCGCTGATTGTTTAATGTGATTCGGATTGAGCTGTTGTTCCATTTCTTTAATGTGGTTCGCATTGAGCTGCTGTTCCAATTCTTGTGTTCCAGCCCCTTGGCGACCTGGGAACACTAGATGCTGATGAGAAGGGTGAGGCTTTCTTCTCGGGCGTCAAGGCAAAGCTACGAGTTGCTGATCTCATCGGACGCTCTGTAGCAGTCTATGAAAGTGAAAATAAATCGGACACAGGCACCGCAGCTGCTGTAATTGCGAGAAGCGCTGGTGTGGGAGAGAACTACAAGAAGCTCTGTTCATGCGACGGGACCACCATATGGGCGTCGAGTAATAGTGATTTCGTCACCAGCAAATTCTAAATTCACATGAGATCTCAGAGTCATAAAATATTATTAGAGAGGCATGTATCGACACGAGGGTTCAATTTGTTACTATTGATAAGAAATGAACAGACAAGTTACTTAGCCCTTCGTATGTTTTTCAGCTGCATCGGTCGATATCAGGTCAAAAAAACAATTTCTTGCAAATCTCCTGATCCAACATGGATGACCAGCTCTAACCACCCTAAAAATGCAATGTTGATGTGCAAAATCTGGCTCTAAAGTGTAAACATGACATAATTGAACCGCTTGACCAGCCCCTTCACGGAACGAGAGAAAGCTTCAGTGTCTCGCTGAAGAAGCAGGTTGACTTTTCAAAGGAAGGAGACCTTCGCGCTTGGCCATCTCGTAGAGCCCGATCGCCATTAGAACCTTCGCATCACCAGTTGCACGCCACAGTTTCTCATAAGGTATGACACGAACCTTAATGAGCTCGCCATGCTCTTGAAGACCAGTATCCTTGCCTTGCAGCTGCTTGATGATCTCTGAGTCCACATTCCCTCTGAATAGGAAGATGCCTATTTCTTCATCGCAACCTCCCTACACATGGATTAGCATCCAAGCATGAACTTCATGCCTATAAAATATCAAAATAACTAAAGATACACTTCAAATGTAGATCGACAAAGTTCCATGATGTGCAAGCCTTTATTATGTCTAAGATGTTGATTCATTTTTTTCCACCCTTATGATGACAAAATCACCACGTACATGTCCCCAGGTACAAAAGGACATGAGGTGCTCTTTTAGCATATGAAAGAAGTCAACCAGCAATGAAAAAATTGTTATGCTTGCATAGTTCTATTAGCCAAACCCCCTACTCTTCCTTGCCTTACCTGATGAAATCACAAGCTATTAAGAGGACCATGGCTTGGTTAAATTGAGATGGGATCAGATAGATATGAACGCACCATTCAAAGAATGGTAAGAGAGAGTTCACAGATGACAACTTCTTGCAAAAGCTCCTCAAAGAAAATGAGAAGCACAGGTCCAAGACATCAAAGGCAGATTTTAAGCATATCGTAGGCCACAAAAGAAAATTTGCTCCTGAATGTCAAGCTAATGCAGTACGTTTCTCAGACACACTTATCTTTCTTCCTCTTTTTCTTTGCTAGAGCAACTTCTACATATTATTCACATTAAATGAATGTTTAATCAGAAAAACTTCAAATGTTGAAAGGTCGCCATACCGGAGAAGGAATCACCCTGCATCCAGTAGATG
This sequence comes from Syzygium syzygioides, assembly GCA_031216285.1. Lineage (NCBI taxonomy): Eukaryota > Viridiplantae > Streptophyta > Magnoliopsida > Myrtales > Myrtaceae > Syzygium > Syzygium syzygioides. The sequence goes on along the minus strand of CM062246.1, from coordinate 5,631,235 downwards.
GATCGAGAAAAGCTGTCAGGTCAACCATGTCTTCCAGATTCAGCTGGATGCCTGTCTCCTCTTCGACCTGTTACATTAACGAGTCATCGTGATCAGTAAAGCGCCAAAAAAACTAAAAGCAAGAGTGCAAGTGCTGCAGTCAGTATTGGCGGTGCCTAGTTGGTTTACTATATAAGCCAGGATTCATTCGCTACCATCACGACAAGAATCAAAATCCAGGGTAATAATTTACAAGCGCACTTACAGAATCAGAGAATATGAAAATTGAATGTGTAGAAAAATTGAAATTCAATGAAAGAGAAATGAAGAGGATCAACACCTCACGAACTGCTGTGCCAACAAAATCGCCTTTGTCATCATCCAACATTCCAGCAGGCAATTCCAAAACAAACCTCCCCACAGGAACTCTAGCCTGTGAGGTGCACAAATATTCAGCTTGAAGAAACAGTTATGAGATCATTTTTGGATTCACTATTACTTTTCATCATCTGTACTTTTCAGCTTAAAATTTAATTTTCAGCGTCTAAATAAGATGTTTAGAAGGAAAAAATCAAGGAAAAAATACCAACAGAGACATCAATGCAGAATGTATACCTGCTCAGTAAGAACAGCATAAGTTACTCCATCCGAATCCAACAGTATCAGCACAGCTACAGCTGGTCCTCGAGCAAAAACTATACCTGGCACCTAATAATATTTTATTTCCACGACTCTAAGAAAATTGAAGTGTTTTAGAGCACAAATACAATGCGATGCAAAAGTACTTCCTTGAATCACCTCCTCCACAGGCCACATGAATGATATCGATGCTTAGAACTGATTAACATACCTTTTTCCCAGTTTCTTTGTCAAAAATATCTGCCTTGAATTTGAGAAACCCAACGCGGCTTCCAAACATATCCACGCCCTATTATAAAGATCATTACTTCTCGAGTCCAGAGAAAATAGCGGATATACAATACCACAAATAAGAAAACACACTTCCTTAAGAGTTCTATGGCCTTCCGTTATAACATTATCATCGATACAGATTGGTGTTTCGGTAAGGGTCATTGTAAAACATAATTCAATTTCGTAATGACCATAAAAAGAAACATCCATGGCCGTTGCCAAGGAATTCTTCAATGTTTTTTGCTGGTTTATAACATTTACAGATGAGAAGAAGTAACATCTTGTGGGCATAGGGTTGCGGGGAGCAAAACATGCTTAATGGTTTTCACATATCTCTCTTTAAGTGTTGGAAAATTACACATCCAAGCATGACTCCAAAAAAAATTTCCCCATAGAAAGTCTCCATTTTTACAAAACTCTTCAAAGCAACTCCTAAAACCAAGCAGCTCTTGCTCTTGACTCGCTACAGTTGACAACAAAATAGGGCAAAGCTCTCCGTCTGCAACGCAAAACAAAGAAAGGAACGAGAATTAGGAAAAAGAAACTACCTGGATAAGCACTCGCTTCAGCGTCGCGGCACCGCTAGACAAAATCCCAGTTTCGCTCTGCAAGTTCTTGAGCCACTGCTTGAACAGAGACGAGTCAACGGCACTTCTGCAGAAACCCACCGACACAATTAAGGCGAACGGCCAAAACCCAACATGGGATTCGCTGCAAAACTGAAGGAAGAAACACCAAAGGAAAGCCTTTTCACCTGAACTGGGAATCAGAGAGTCCGGGGGCAGCGACAATGTGGACGGGTTCGCCGGGCTGAACAGGCAGAGCGAGGGTGCGCGAGAGTGACGATGATGGGTTTGACTCGCTCGACATTCTGCAACACGAAGGTCTCCTCCAGTGGGGCGACGATGGGGAAGTGATTTTCTTGGCGAAAGAGATCAGGGTGCGAGAAGGTTGAAGAAGATGACGATGAAGATGAAGATGAAGATGAGTCATTTTTCCGTATTTCTAGGGGACGCTGCAATGGTCCCCCTCGAAGTGGAACTTTTTAGGCAGTGGACAAGTGTTTTTGCATAAGGGAGAACGAGAGGACCCTCAATTTTAATTCGGTATACAATATCGTGCATAAAAATTTACTCTTTTTAATATTATCCTTTAATTTAATATATAATGTAATTTTTGAATTTTTAAATTATTTAATATGATCACTAAACTTTTAATAATATTATCGTATAGTTTAGGGACAAATTGAATAAAACAATTTTCGTATAGTTCAGGGACTATATTAAATATGTATTAAAAGTTCAGGAAAGTAGATGTTAAAATTTCAGAAATCGCGTTAAATACATTAAAATTTCAGGAACCAATTGCATATTCAACCAAAATTCAGAAATAAAGTTGAACAAATTAAAAGTTCAATGACCGTATTGAATATTGGGCCAAAGTTTAAACTTTATTTATGTCATTATTCCTTTTCCAAAATGACATTTTTCTTATTATAAATAGTCTATTTGATTGCTTGGGAAGTAATTACTTTGCTTTTTTTCTGTTTTTGATCAAATTTAGAAAATAACAACAGATCAAAAATACTCCCTTCCTTCTCTTTTGATATAATTAACTTCTGTTTCTAGAATGGAGGACTCGGAACTTATAATAGCCATATAATTGACTTTGTTAATAGACCATGCTAATGGCGAGCCTTGACGGGCTAGGTTGTATACCGAACTTAAAAGTCAATGTTCAGACCTATCCATAATTTAAAAAATACCAAACTTTTGGGTCAAGCGGAGACGATCCAAAACGGAAATTTCGGGCTAATAACCAAAGACTAAGCGGCTCATCGAGTTGCTCACTTTATGAAAAGGTCTCTTTGCTTTAATGTTGTTTAATTATCTTTACATGACAATCCATCTATCCATTACAACACATGAATGTTGTCTATCACAAATTGTTTGACTGCTTTGCATCAATATAATTGAATTTAAAGGAATTTTTTCTAATATATATTGTACACTATTGTACCTCCAACCAAAATGGAATGGCTTTTTGTGTTTGGTCGTGACAAAACGTCATATGGACGAAGAAATTCCGTAAGGCCCTAATGTGAAAAAAAAAATCCAATTTATGAAATTTTTCACTTACATTGTAATGTCATAGAGCCTATAAGAAAATTACATATTTATGACATTTTCATATTTGTTTATGACTTAAACAAGAAGACGGCATAAGATGTGTTTTTTTTTATCTACGATGTTTGGTTAAAACCAAGTATAGAGTCATATGATGCGAATTTTTTGCGTTTTGAAATTACACCATTTAGACATGCTGAAAATAAGGCTGAGCACCGATTTATGATAGATCTTGGAATTGAATCGGACCGACCTTACCTAGCTGATTTTAATCCGGTTCTCGATTTCAAATTTTTTTAAAACCGGCTATTACCAATCCGGTTCCTGTTTTTGGGTGCGGAACCAGTCCTAACCGAGAAATCCTAATTATTGTATTTTGAGTGGAACTTCGGGGTAAGTCGTTTATCAATACCGTAGCGAGACGTCACTTCCACTATCAAGCATTAGTCACGGCAAAAGAACGATAACTGAACACAGTCAAGAGCCAATCGTTTTATCATATTTATGGACCACAGGACTCAAACACTTGCACCACGACGACAAGCGAGATCTATAGTTTGAGCAAATAGAATCAGAAAATCCATATTATACAGGCATGAGGCCAGAATGAAGTTTTATAGTTCACGTTTTTGTGTTACGTGTGTTCTGAACCTTTTATTATTTATTTTATTTTACTTGTTCATTTTTTATGCTACTTGTTGCTTTTGACGGATGAAAATTTCTATCACTATTTTAACTTTCGTTTTGCTTGGCTAAGAGATAAGTTGGACACTTCCCAATTGCTTTATATATCTATATTTTTTTTACTGTACTTCTCGCGTTTTGTTGCTATTCTATTTTGTTGTAACTCATATTTGTCTCGATTGAAAATAAGTAATGTTTTGTTCAAGTTTGTCTTTTTAAGGAATAAAGAAAAACTCTGAAACTAGACCGAACCGACAAGTCAATTTCAAGGTTTACAAGGTAAGTTCTAAGTTTCAAATATTGAATTCCAATCCCAATAGGGTAGATTTCACGTTCCAGATCTAAAACCTACCCACCCAAAAACCACTCATCCCTAATCGGAAACATCATGAATAAAATAAAATTGTTGCGATATGACATTTTCGGTGTAACTTCAAACTTTTGAAAACTTACAAGGTTACCATATTTCCTCATAGTCATCTTAAATAGTGTCATGGAAAATCCCAAACTTAATAGTTATGTCGTGGAATACAATGTTATGTAATGGAGAATCTCGAATTTAATAAGTACATTGAAAAGAAGAATCAAATACAATAATAAGCAAGATAAGAAAATAAATTGGATATCAAATTTAAGTGATTCGCTTCAACGTAACCTACTTCACTAGGTGAGTAATATAGAATTGCCACAAGAATTCACAGCTCAAACACTAACTTCATAGAATGTGGTTTATGGATTATTTTTCGCCAATTGCACAAGACTTCACAGGCTCAAAAAATCTCCATCAAGCTGCTCAGTTCATGATCAGGTCTCTTTGCTTTAACATTGTTTAATTATCTTTACAGTACAACCCATTTGTTTACCACAATATATTTCCTTGTCTATCACAAATTGTTGGATTATTTAGTATTGATGTAACTGAATCGAACGGGAGTTTAATCTTTATGGTACACTATTGCACCTTCAACCAAAACGACTTTTTGTATTTGGTCGTGACAAACATCATATGAAGTTTTTACCTTACCAAAAAAAAAACATCATATGAAGTTCAATATCGACCAAAAAGTTTCGTAAAGTGGTAAAATGAAAAAAAAAATTGTGGAATTTTTCCCTTACATCATAACATCATAAAAATTAAGAAAATTTATATTTTTGTGATATTTTTTTCTATTTGGTATACTTAAACAAGAAGATGTCATAAAATGTGACCTTCTTATGTACGATCTTTCGTCGAAACCAAGTGCAAAATCATACAATGAGTATATTTTTATGTTCCGACATTACACCCTTTTATCGTAGCCACTCGTTGAAATCATTGTAAACTTTAAAAAAAAAAATTGTCTTGATACGCCATTTCGTTGTAACTTCGATTTTTCCGCATGAGACCATAGCATTTCTTATAGTCAAGTATAAAAAGCCATAAACCCAACAAAAGAGTCATGTAATACAACACCGTGTCGTATAAAATCCCAGACGTAATAGGTACATGCATAGAGATTGGTCAATCCGAGTATTCGTACATAGCATGTCATAGAAGAAACTCGATGCGCTTGGGTATCTGTACTAAAAGGACCCTCTGATCGAGCATTTAGTTCCACAAGCATTTATTTCACTAAACTGAGCATGAAGAGAAAATTTTTTGGGACGCTGGCAATGAGCTCCAATTATTCTTGATCCAAACTAACAACACTCTTGATGCTGCAATCGATGCCCATTCATTCAGTGAAAGGGTAATTCTCGTACCTCATCCTGCAATCCTTAAGCTGCACTTGAGCGCCGGTGTTTTGCGGACAACCATATGTTAAACGGGCTCTAGCCGCCACTAAGCATGAGATGCAGCCGAAAGTCGAAATAGCTCCATTGCAAGCCGAGTGGCCGTAGCAAGTTATATCCCTGTAGGTGCTTTGCGTGTAATAATTAAAAGCGCTATCAAAGTTGAACGCCAGATCGTGAAGGACGTCATTCACTTCCTGACTGTAGATGATTCCATATCCGTCCGTAATCCCGTTACATATTTTATATACAAGCGTCGTATCGGAGTACTGGTCGGCTATCACGTTGATGCAGATGCAAGAGAACCACATTAAAATGACAAGAGTTCTCCGAACGAGAGCCATGTATGCCTCTCTATGATTAGAGAAACGACTTATTTAAAATATGTAGCTTTGACAAAGAGGTGGCGGTAATTTATAACTTACAAATCCTCGTTGTTTCCGATTTATTTATATGTTACGATGTCCTTTCTTACATCGATTTGTGTGTGCGCGTGTTGTTTTTACCTAGTTTTTGTCAATTTTTACCTAGTTTTTGTCAAGAATTTTGACAATGATCGATATTACGAGCATTTTGTGTTGAGTATGGACTTCCATAGTTCGGCTAAGAGGAATCCACTTTATTAGCACAAGTCCATTGTTGCCTCTCCTCTCTCTTTCTCTTGTTGATTTTGTTTGTAATTTTTTGTTCTTTTTTTGTTTTTTCTTCTCTCCTTATTGAGATCCGGGAGCTCTCTTCTCCCGATCTAGTTCTAGATCTAGGTGATTGAACTCTCCTGATCTAATTCTAGTTTTGAGAGTTATTCTCTTCCGATCTAAATATGGAGTTTAATAAATATGCTTTCGGGAATTCAATGCCCCTATGCTCTATCCACATACAAGTCATCTACCTCTAGCTTCAACAGTGATCATAGGAGCTCTAACGTCTCGCTGAATCATAGATATTTTTTTTTCTCCCAAATGTTAGATTTGCATTCGTTCAACCTATTTTAGTTGTCTTCGTACGGCGATGATGTAGAGAAAGCCAAACCTAAGCCCGCTCTGCCAATTGGTAACGCCGTATTTACTAGAGAAGGAATTTGCGGAGTGTGCTTATCACTTACAAAGATACAAGATCTAGTGATCCACCGTTGAATATTTTGCTTGACAAATCCGTTGTTGTAGAACAAGCGTGTGCTTAACTTTATTGTTCCTCTTCCTTGTTTTGTAGATTCGGTTTTGTTTTACAGAATTTTGGGCATTTACTCTACTTCGATTTGCTTTGATATGAATTTACTTCTCATGTATCTTTTTGAGTCATGAATACAATTTTCCTTCGACAAAGAAAATGGTTCGAATAACTTATTACATACATACTTTTTGGTGTTGATATGCCATTTCATTGTAACTTCGATTTTTTTTTAAATTTTTACGAGATTATGATATTTCCTCATAGTCTGTATAAAATGCCATAAACCAAATAAAAGAGTCGTGCGATACAATATTGTACCATAAAAAAAATCCCAAAATTAATAGGTATTTGCGTAGAGATTGGTTGATCTGAGTATTCGAATACAGCATGTCATAAAGAAAAAATTAATACCTCTAAGTATATGCACTAAAAGAAATGTCTGATCAATGAGCTTTTAGTTCTAGAAGCACTGCTCATGCGGGCACCAATAACAATAGTCAAGAGACGGGGGATTCTTAATCCAAATACACGACGCTCTTGACGCTGCAATTAATCCTCAATGAAATAATAGTTTTCGTACCTAATCCTACAATCCTTAAGCTGCACTTGGGCGCCGGTGTTTTCCGGACAACCATCTCGTATATCATACCCAACCGATATTAAGCATGTAAAGCAGTCATAGTGCAAAAGAGCTCTGTTGCAAGCCGCGTGGCCGTAGCAACCCTGATCTAGGACCGTCGATCGTCTGTAATAATCGAAACCATTATCTGTCGTCTTATACACCAAGTCCTGAAGGACGCTGTCCACTTGATTGCCGTAGGTGCTTCCGAATCTGAACTTGATCACATTACATATTTTGTACACAATAGTCGTATCGGAGTCACCCTTCACGTTGAAGCAAATGCAAAGAAACCAAATTACGATTACTAGAGTTCTCCAAAAGAGAGCGATGTATGCCTCTCGATGATAAGACAAACGTTAATGGAAAAGTTATAGCTCTTTGATGAAGACATCGTTGTAATCATCATTGTTTCCAATCTATTTATATTTATCACGTAAACTAAGGTCATAAATTTTATCGATGCCAGGAGCAATTTATGTCAAGTATGGACTTGCATAGTGCGGCTAAGAGGAATCCACTATCTTGCTTTTCTTGTTGTGCGGCCACGAGCTATTCTTGATAGGACAAGTTCATTGTTGCCTTCTCATAATATATTCTCCTGAGAAATACTTATGTGACTATCCTAAATTTACTATGAAAATAGCAGTTTATTTTGGGTCACAAATAAATAAATAACAAATAATTAGAAAATATTGTGGAATCCACCCATTCAAGAATTTGTGGCTCACAACATGTTATTAGAATAACAATAGCCCAAAAACTGTTATGATAACAAAGCCCCTCTTCCCTTTATTACATGTAGGTCGAGAATTTAAAAGTTTGGGGCACGACAAAATATTCAAATTGATATATATCATATATATTGAGACTAATGCCCTAAAAAACCTCAAACTTTAGTTTTTGTCCCAGTTTTGCCTTTAGTCTGGTAAAAAAACCTTCAACTTTAGGTCATGTCCCAATTCTACCTTAAACTTTTTTTGTCCCTTAAAAAACCCACAACTTTAAATACAATCCCAATTCTACCCTAAACCTTTTTTGTATCATAAAAAAATCCTCAATTTTGGACTCGGTACCAATTCTACCTTAAACTTTTTATTTGTCTCGTAAAAATTCTCAGCTTTAGGTCAAGTTTTAATTTCACTCCAATTATTTTTTGTCTTATAAAAGATCATTAACTTTCACTTGAGTCTCAAATTTGCTCTCCATTGACCCTTCATCAAAATCGTCCTTAGTGATTTTGTGCTCATTGGTGTCTCATGCTTGGGAATGTTCCATCTCTGGTGGTCGGGGAGCTCACACCCGGGATGCTCGAACAGCTCACGCTTGAGACGCTTAAACAGCTTGTGCTTGAGAGTTTTCCATCCTTCGTTTCCAACAAGAAATTTTGAAATTTGTGACTCAAATAAAAGTTTGTGATTTTTATAAGACTGTAAAAATTTTAGGGTAAAATGGAGACTAGGCGTTAAAATTAGGACAAGACCTAAGGTTAGAAGGGTTTTTCATAGAGCAAAAAAAAGTTTATGGTTGAATTGGGATGGAACCTAAAGTTGAAGGTTTTTATGAGACAAAAACTAAAATTGGGACAAAAGCTAAAGTTCAAAATTTTTAAGGGTATTAGGCCTATATATTTTCAAAATTTACCGAATATTATGAAGTTTTTTTGGGTCTATGGACGGATAAACATCTAGTCCATTAGGAAGTTATATAGGCTAATGTGGCTCTTCCTCTTCGTTTGTTTTACGGAAGATAAATTATTCAAAAAATAGTTTCTTAAAAGTTATTGCTTGTATCGCTTAGAATAATCAACCAACGAAAAATATCTTCATTATCGATAGAAATTTATATCTAAATATTTTCGTAGATAATGAAAATACTTTTCGTTTATTCATCTTTGTGAAGAATATAAGCGATCATTTTTTGGAAAATATTTTTTGAGTCATTCATTTTCCGTGAAATAAACAGTGCCTTCAATTAAAAGTATTTTCCCCACCAATTCATGAGGCATTTCACAAATCACTACTTCATCGCTCATATCCATCCAATTCGATCCAAACTTATTTTACATCATCGTTAATTGATACAAGTCATGCTAATTGCAAAGATTACCATAATATATTTCCTTGTCTATCACAAATTGTTGGATTATTTAGTATTGATGTAACTGAATCGAACGGGAGTTTAATCTTTATGGTACACTATTGCACCTTCAACCAAAACGACTTTTTGTATTTGGTCGTGACAAACATCATATGAAGTTCAATATCGACCAAAAAGTTTTGTAAAGTGGTAAAATGAAAAAAAAAATTGTGGAATTTTTCCCTTACATCATAACATCATAAAAATTAAGAAAATTTATATTTTCGTGATATTTTTTTCTATTTGGTATACTTAAACAAGAAGATGTCATAAAATGTGACCTTCTTATGTGCGATCTTTCGTCGAAACCAAGTGCAAAATCATACAATGAGTATATTTTTATGTTCCGACATTACACCCTTTTATCGTAGCCACTCGTTGAAATCATTGTAAACTTTAAAAAAAAAATTGTCTTGATACGCCATTTCGTTGTAACTTTGATTTTTCCATATGAGACCATAGCATTTCTTATAGTCAAGTATAAAAAGCCATAAACCCAACAAAAGAGTCATGTAATACAACACCGTGTCGTATAAAATCCCAGACGTAATAGGTACATGCATAGAGATTGGTCAATCCGAGTATTCGTACATAGCATGTCATAGAAGAAACTCGATGCGCTTGGGTATCTGTACTAAAAGGACCCTCTGATCGAGCTTTTAGTTCCACAAGCATTTATTTCACTAAACTGAGCATGAAGAGAAAATTTTTTGGGACGCTGGCAATGAGCTCCAATTATTCTTGATCCAAACTAACAACACTCTTGATGCTGCAATCGATGCCCATTCATTCAGTGAAAGGGTAATTCTCGTACCTCATCCTGCAATCCTTAAGCTGCACTTGAGCGCCGGTGTTTTGCGGACAACCATATGTTAAACGGGCTCTAGCCGACAGTAAGCATGAGAAGCAGCCGAAAGTCGAAATAGCTCCATTGCAAGCCGAGTGGCCGTAGCAAGTTATATCCCTGTAGGTGCTTTGCGTGTAATAATTAAAAGCGCTATCAAAGTTGAACGCCAGATCGTGAAGGACGTCATTCACTTCCTGACTGTAGATGATTCCATATCCGTCCGTAAGCCCGTTACATATTTTATATACAAGCGTCGTATCGGAGTACTGGTCGGCTATCACGTTGATGCAGATGCAAGAGAACCACATTAAAATGACAAGAGTTCTCCGAACGAGAGCCATGTATGCCTCTCTATGATTAGAGAAACGACTTATTTAAAATATGTAGCTTTGACAAAGAGGTGGCGGTAATTTATAACTTACAAATCCTCGTTGTTTCCGATTTATTTATATGTTACGATGTCCTTTCTTACATCGATTTGTGTGTGCGCGTGTTGTTTTTACCTAGTTTTTGTCAATTTTTACCTAGTTTTTGTCAAGAATTTTGACAATGATCGATATTACGAGCATTTTGTGTTGAGTATGGACTTCCATAGTTCGGCTAAGAGGAATCCACTTTATTAGCACAAGTCCATTGTTGCCTCTCCTCTCTCTTTCTCTTGTTGATTTTGTTTGTAATTTTTTGTTCTTTTTTGTTTTTTCTTCTCTCCTTATTTAGATCCGGGAGCTCTCTTCTCCCGATCTAGTTCTAGATCTAGGTGTTTGAACTCTCCCGATCTAATTCTAGTTTTGAGAGTTATCCTCTTCCGATCTAAATATGGAGTTTAATAAATATGCTTTCGGGAATTCGATGACCCTATGCTCTATCCACATACAAGTCATCTACCTCTAGCTTCAACAGTGATCATAGGAGCTCTAACGTCTCGCTGAATCATAGATATTTTTTTTTCTCCCAAATGTTAGATTTGCTTTCGTTCAACCTATTTTAGTTGTCTTCGTACGGCGATGATGTAGAGAAAGCCAAACCTAAGCCCGCTCTGCCAAATGGTAACGCCGTATTTACTAGAGAAGGAATTTGCGGAGTGTGCTTATCACTTACAAAGATACAAGATCTAGTGATCCACCGTTGAATATTTTTCTTGACAAATCCGTTCTTGTAGAACAAGCGTGTGCTTAACTTTATTGTTCCTCTTCCTTGTTTTGTAGATTCGGTTTTGTTTTACAGAATTTTGGGCATTTACTCTACTTCGATTTGCTTTGATATGAATTTACTTCTCATGTATCTTTTTGAGTCATGAATACAATTTTCCTTCGACAAAGAAAATGGTTCGAATAACTTATTACATACATACTTTTTGGTGTTGATATGCCATTTCATTGTAACTTCGATTTTTTTTAAAAAAATTTTACGAGATTATGATATTTCCTCATAGTCTGTATAAAATGCCATAAACCAAATAAAAGAGTCGTGCGATACAATATTGTACCATAAAAAAAATCCCAAAATTAATAGGTATTTGCGTAGAGATTGGTTGATCTGAGTATTCGAATACAGCATGTCATAAAGAAAAAATTAATACCTCTAAGTATATGCACTAAAAGAAATGTCTGATCAATGAGCTTTTAGTTCTAGAAGCACTGCTCATGCGGGCACCAATAACAATAGTCAAGAGACGGGGGATTCTTAATCCAAATACACGACACTCTTGACGCTGCAATTAATCCTCAATGAAATAATAGTTTTCGTACCTAATCCTACAATCCTTAAGCTGCACATGGGCGCCGGTGTTTTCCGGACAACCATCTCGTATATCATACCCAACCGATATTAAGCATGTAAAGCAGTCATAGTGCGAAAGAGCTCCGTTGCAAGCCGCGTGGCCGTAGCAACCCTGATCTAGGACCGTCGATCGTCTGTGATAATCGAAACCATTATCTGTCGTCTTATACACCAAGTCCTGAAGGACGCTGTCCACTTGATTGCCGTAGGTGCTTCCGAATCTGAACTTGATCACGTTACATATTTTGTACACAATAGTCGTATCGGAGTCACCCTTCACGTTGAAGCAAATGCAAAGAAACCAAATTACGATTACTAGAGTTCTCCAAAAGAGAGCGATGTATGCCTCTCGATGATAAGAGAAACGTTAACGGAAAAGTTATAGCTCTTTGATGAAGACATCGTTGTAATCATCATTGTTTCCAATCTATTTATATTTATCACGTAAACTAAGGTCATAAATTTTATCGATGCCAGGAGCAATTTATGTCGAGTATGGACTTGCATAGTGCGGCTAAGAGGAATCCACTATCTTGCTTTTCTTGTTGTGCGGCCACGAGCTATTCTTGATAGGACAAGTTCATTGTTGCCTTCTCATAATATATTCTCCTGAGAAATACTTATGTGACTATCCTGAATTTACTATGAAAATAGCAGTTTATTTTGGGTCACAAATAAATAAATAACAAATAATTAGAAAATATTGTGGAATCCACCCATTCAAGAATTTGTGGCTCGCAACATGTTATTAGAATAACAATAGCCCAAAAACTGTTATGATAGCAAAGCCCCTCTTCTCTTTATCACATGTAGGTCGAGAATTTAAAAGTTTGGGGCACGACAAAATATTCAAATTGATATATATCATATATATTTGGCCTAATACCCTAAAAAACCTCAAACTTTAGTTTTTGTCCCAGTTTTGCCTTTAGTCTCGTAAAAAAACCTTCAACTTTAGGTCATGTCTCAATTCTACCTTAAACTTTTTTTTGTCCCTTAAAAAACCCACAACTTTAAATACAATCACAATTCTACCCTAAACCTTTTTTGTATCATAAAAAAATCCTCAATTTTGGATTCGGTACCAATTCTACCTTAAACTTTTTATTTGTCTCGTAAAAATTCTCAGCTTTAGGTCAAGTTTTAATTTCACTCCAATTATTTTTTGTCTTATAAAAGATCATTTTTTTTGGTAAAGTTTATAAAAGATCATTAACTTTCACTTGAGTCTCAAATTTGCTCTCCATTGACCCTTCATCAAAATCGTCCTTAGTGATTTTGTGCTCATTGGTATCTCATGCTTGGGAATGTTCCATCTCTGGTGGTCGAGGAGCTCACACCCGGGATGCTCGAACAGCTCATGCTTGAGACGCTTAAACAGCTTGTGCTTGAGAGTTTTCCATCCTTCGTTTCCAACAAGAAATTTTGAAATTTGTGACTCAAGTAAAAGTTTGTGATTTTTTATAAGACTGTAAAAATTTTAGGGTAAAATGGAGACTAGGCGTTAAAATTGGGACAAGACCTAAAGTTAGAAGGGTTTTTCATAGAGCAAAAAAAAGTTTATGGTTGAATTGGGACAGAACCTAAAGTTGAAGGTTTTTTATGCGACAAAAGCTAAAATTGGGACAAAAGCTAAAGTTCAAAATTTTTAAGGGTATTAGGCCTATATATTTTCAAAAATTACCGAATAGTATGAAGTATTTTTGGGTCTATGGACGGATAAACATCTAGTCCATTAGGAAGTTATATAGGCTAATGTGGCTCTTCCTCTTCGTTTGTTTTACAGAAGATAAATTATTCAAAAAATAGTTTCTTAAAAGTTATTGCTTGTATCGCTTAGAATAATCAACCAACGAAAAATATTTCATTATCGATAGAAATTTACGTCTAAATATTTTCGTGGATAATGAAAATACTTTTTGTTTATTCATCTTTGCGAGGAATATAAGCGATCATTTTTTGAAAAATATTTTTTGAGTCATTCATTTTCCGTGAAACAAACAGTGCCTTCAATTAAAAGTATTTTCCCCAACAATTCATGAGGCATTTCACAAATCACTACTTCATCGCTCATATCCATCCATAGATCACGTTCGATCCAAACTTATTTTACATCATCGTTAATTGATACAAGTCATGCTAATTGCAAAGATTTTGTAGCTGCCAACCTGCAATATCAATGCACATTGGCCTTTGGCCCCCATTAGTCATATATCTTTCTGCCGTCTCCTCTTCTCTCTTCTTCTATCTTCAAGAAATTTTCCAAGATCCGTTTTCTAGACATCGGTGACCGTTGGATCACAACAGAACAACTCTCAATCATTTATTGAAAATTTTTGAAGCCTTTTTGAGATACAACATTTGATGTAGGAAGTAAGACAATATAGGGGTGACCAGTTCCAGGTTTCGGGTAGGTTCCGCCTAGAACCTACCCGTTGGAACGTGAAACCTGGTTCCAGGGTCGGTACCAGGTTCCAACAGATTCTTTCTTTTAATTTTGGTTCCAGGTTACAATTTCATTCCATACAATACAATCAAACATCCCCCCTCGAAAAAAAGAAGAAGAAAACCTATCATTCACAATAAAGGTGCATCACCAAATCATCCCCAGATGATTCACTATGATCAAAGCAAGAAGAAAGCCGAAACCTTGTATAATATCTCCAGTCATAAGCTCACGCAAAATAAAGAAGTACCAGCGAATTAACAGAGAACACAATAATGTTGATTAGATTAAACATCAAGAATTAGCTGATAGAGAGATTCAATGATTAGTTTGACAAGATTAAGACCTTCCTCTGCACTTCATTAGAGAAACTACATTCGAAAATTAGATAAGAACGACAATCAATGCTTAGATTATAGAACAAGCAGAGAGATCTTGTTCTCCCAACAGACCAACAGTTAATCAACTCAAAAAGTATGGAGTTTATCATGTATTACTAAACAAGAATTAAAGCCAAATCTTGGCACATTACGGGAGAACCACACAAGTCTGTGCCAATTTCCCGAGCATTCTTGTTTCTAACAATTTCCAAAGCAACAAAAGAGTTGAGCCAACCAGTTGAAGAAACTGTGAATATAACATTCTCAGTAGATGAGGAATTAGGAAAATTCACACCAAAAACAGCAGCTTGGATGGAGACCAACTCTCTAGACCTAGCAGCAGGCAATGAGAGTTACAAAATACAGCAGATACTTTGGCCCACAAAGGAAGAGAAGATTCATAAGTTATTCTCCTCGAGAAATGATTCCAGCAAAATCTCAGCATGGTGTCA
The DNA here is from genome assembly GCA_031216285.1 of Syzygium syzygioides. Classification (NCBI taxonomy): domain Eukaryota; kingdom Viridiplantae; phylum Streptophyta; class Magnoliopsida; order Myrtales; family Myrtaceae; genus Syzygium; species Syzygium syzygioides. The sequence goes on along the minus strand of CM062246.1, from coordinate 5,615,929 downwards.
CAAGTCATACCAAGAGAAATATTATCTCCATTACCTGCTATATATCTAATGCGGGGTTTCAAAATATTCCCGACTTTTAGTAACTTTTTCCAAGCATAAGCACCATTTGATTTTTAGTCAAGATGAAAGCTATAGAGCCAGGCAAAACATAGAGACCAGACCTCAACAAAATACTCCACAGACAATTTAAAATACAAACAGGATTTCACAAATCCAGTCTTCAAATGCCAAGGTCTCCAAACTGCTTAGGAGCCAATGGCTCGTCAGCGAGAACAACATAGACACACACCATAACTTATGGCATGAATGACAAAGGGTTGTTTGAAGACGTTACGTACCAGAGCGACGGAGCTTCAGAGGAGGAAGACGGTGGCGAGCCTGAATAATCGGAGCGAATTCGTGTTGGGAGATCACAGGACCTGCTGCGAAGAAGGCATAGCGAGGCGGAAGTAGGAGAGAACCGTAGAAGCGGAAGCGGAAGCAGAAGCGGAGCGAGGAGTGAGGCGGAAGCGGAAGTGGGAGGGAGCTTTGGAGGATCGGGTGTGATTCAGAAAGAGAATGGAGCATTTGGAAATTAGGGTTTCTAATACTAAGTTTATGTTTTTGGTTTCGATTCCAGTTCGAGGTGCCGGTTCCCGGTTCCTAAGAGCGGGGAACCGGGAACCGGACCCTCTGTCCATGGAACCTGGAACCAAATCGGATCCACCAGGTCCGGTTCCCGATTCTACTCTGGAACCGCGCTCACCCCTAGGACAATATACTTAGGAGTACAATGCACTTAGAAACGTGAGTCGCTCTCTCTCGAGGCCATAGAAACTCTCCTTCTGGCGTCATCCGCCCAGCCTCACCACATGCGATGAGTTGATACCTTAATGAATCTCAACCGTTGATACATTCGTCATAAATTTTGTATGGCTAGCAATCGATCGAGGACATTGCCAGTTGCAATACTGGTTGGTATAGACACGCCCTTGAATAGTGTACAAGCGTAAATGGCTAAATCGAATGTACTTTCCAAGTCGTAATGAAAGAGTACCTCCACAAACTCCACTTTGAAATTAATGCAAAGATTACAAACGAAATAAACAACATCAAGTGGAAGGACGAACGGGATGAACGACTAACATAAGATACATCAAACCGTAACCATTGCAATAATGCCGAAGACAGCCATGATCGAGCCGTAATATCAAGGCGCAATGCTTCCTCCGGCAGCCGAGGCTTCACCTGCTACAGCCGCGGGTGCGGGCGCGGATGCAGGCGACTCTGTTTTTGGCAGCATGGTTATGACAAGTTTCATGCCGGTTGCACAATGCTTGCCGATGCCGCAGACGTACCACTTTCTTCCAGGGGACAAAAGAGGAATGACGTCGTTCCCGGTGGCCAGAGGCACAGTGCCCCACCGGCGCTGCACACTGTTGGAAGCCGGTCCCGTTGACTTTCAAGACGTTGTGGACGCTCTCCCGATACTTGAAAATTGCAACAAAGAGGAAGTATAGCCCTCTTAGCATCAGCTAAGCATGACCCCATTCTAGACAAATTTTCATGCCCATACTAATCGAGGCGATGCCCCCGTCACAGTACGAAAAGTCATTTACATCATTGCATTTTCATTGATTTGACCTATTAAAATTTCTTTGGTGCAACATTGTGGCACAAGCAAGCATGTTTGCTCGAATCCGCGGCACGCTTCGAGCAGGACGGGTGAGAAAAATAGGGAGGAGCACGATTCATACCAAGCCGGTCGCCGACGTAGAACTGCTTCCTATCGGCCCAGGTTTGGTAGTCGAAGTTGAGGGTCCAGCCCTTGTCATCTCCAAACATGAAATCAGTACCCATCACCGATGCAGGAACAGATGCTGCTGCAACTAGAGCCAAGGTCACGAAGATAATGGACGATGCCATGGTTTCAAAAAGTTAAGAACGCTCTTTCACGCTTCAGAGGGCAGAAAAGATAGGAGACACAGCAACAGTTCAAGAGATTTTCTCGAGGTGGAAGAGAATCCTTGGGAAACTATTAGGGTTGCAATGAAGAGAGACTCGGCTCTCTCGAGCTATATTTATAGGATAAAGTGAATGCGATCCGGCTGAAGACAGGCAAAACAGATTCGACAGGTGCATGAGAAAAATAATACATAAAAACGAATGAAATGGTGTTTAATATGATTTTGGAAAAATGAAAAAAATGGAATGATTAGGACATATTCCAAGAAATTTTTGTGATTGGCGCCATCGCCATCTTGGAATTCTCCGCGGACGTCCGCGTTACCGTCCGGCCAATGTTTATCTACCGAACATATGGAGGCCGCGGAAATGTGTGTGAATTAGGCGAAAGGCTAGATTTCACTTGTGGAAGTTGCCGTGCTAGTACGGGGAAATGACGCTACCGGCGCTCATTTTGTTTACGCCGTGATTTTTTCGAAATTGTGAATTGTGGGTCGGTTTAGATATATTAACTACTCTGCAACACATCATTTTTCCGGTATTGGACTTTTTCCAATACAACTTATGCGTGTGTTTCAATAACAAATTGATAGGAGCAACCGTTTACCGAAGGAAAACCATTTAGATAACACAATGTGATGACCACAACCTCATTGACGATATCTATAAGTGAAAACCAATGTTGCCTCTAAGTTTGCTGCCTAGAACTAGAACTGTAAATGGACTCTCCTCGTTGCAAGAAAAGGTTTTGGTGCTTTCTCCGCAAAATAGCAAACCTTACATACTAATTTTTTACCCTCATTTTTCTCTTCTCTCTTCATTATTACATTATTTAATGGTAACATTTGCATCTGAGAAAAAAATTATTTTAGCATAATAACATCATTTTAACTTTTTTTAATATAAGTTAGTAAACAGAAGTGCCCATTGCTTATATGCATTTAAGAGTTTAGTATAATATTCATGATGTAATATTTAATGTTATTTTTGTGATCTTTTATTTTTATACTAATTAGTTGCTTTTTTTACTTTGATTGTTTAGTTTTTCGTGCACCTTTTATAAGTAATGATAGGTTAAAATAATGTTATACTTATGCCGAAATGTTTCGAGCTCCATCATAATTATACTTTTGCATGACAATCCGCGAACCGCGTGGATCAACGTCTAGTCATTTTAGGAAGTCAAAATTACTTGGCCTGTGCCTCTTCAAGTTACATTTCAAGAAATTTCAGACGATTCTCGTGGCCACATAGACACAAGTATTGCCAAGATTCATCCATGGATCAAGTCTATTCCAATCCATAATCGTTAGTTGATGCATGGTCATGCCGATGGGAAAGATTTTGTTGTTGCCAACCTGCGATATCAATGCACATTTGTTCTTTGGTTCTTCCATTTCCTCCTCTCTTCTTCTATCTCCTACCACAAGAATCTGTTCTTCGAAGATTGGCACGGCGACCGTTGGGTCACAGAAGAACAAATCTCTATCGTTCATCGAAAATCATTAAAGTCTTTGTGAGGTACAACTTCTTATGTAGAAGGCATGTCTAGGCGGCTAATGCCTCAAACACAAGCCTCCGAAAATGAGGAGAAAACCCAAATGACAAATCGTGTAGAATTTCGAATTGGGATATTGGTTGGAATAGATACACCTTTGAGTAATAACAGCATAAATGGCTAAAACAAATGTACTTTCTATGTCGTAATGAAAGAATACCTTCACAGACCAGACTTTGAAAATTAATGCAAAGATTACAAACGAATAAATCAAACACCGAGTGAAAGGACGAACAGGATGAATGACTGATTTAATGCACATCAAACGATGACCATTGCAATAACGCCGACAACGGCCGTGAACAAGGCATAATATCGAGACACGACGCTTCCTCTAGCAGCCGAGACTTTAGGTGCCATAGGCACAGGCACAGGCGCCGGCGATGCCGTTTTGGGCAGCACGGTTATGGCGAACTTCATGTTGTGAGCCGCACAATGATTGCCAACGCCACAGATGTACCACTTCCTTCCAGGAGTTTCTAGGGGAATGACGTCATTCCCGGTGGTGAGAGCCACAGTGCCCGCCGGCGCCACGCACTGCTGGAAACTTGTCCCATTGACTTTTAAGACATTGTGCACGCCCTCCGCATACATGAAAACTGCAACAAAGAGCAAGAAGTATTGCATTTCAATTGATTTAACCTATCAAAATTTCTTTAGGGCAACTTTGTGCAGGTTTTCACAGTAACATTGTGGGACAAGTACGCATGTTTGCTCAAATGCGCCGCACGCTTTGAGTGGCATGGGCGATAAAAACGGGAGGAGTATGGTTGGTACCGAGCTTGTCGCCAACGTAGAACTGCTTCCCCTCGGCCCAGGCTTGGTAGTCGAAGTTGAGGGTCCAGCCCTTGTCATCTCCAACCATGAAATCAGTGCCCATCACCAATGCAGGAACAGATGCTGCAACTAAGGCTAAGGTCATGAAGATAATGGACGATGCCATGGCTGAAAAAGTTGACGATGCTCCCTTATGCTTCAGGTGGGCAAAAAAGAAAGAAGACAAAGGAACACTTCAGAAATTTTTCTTGAGGCAGTAGAGATTTCGTAGGAACTATTGGGCTTGCAATGAAGTGCAGGCCCTCAGGCTATTTATAGTATCAAGTTAAGACCGATGTCAACGCAAGTCAATGAAATGCAATTCGGCCGAAGACGGCCAAACTGATTCAACAGGTGCATAAAAAAGTAAGAACGGATAAAATAACTCAGCAACATTTAGAGAATGAAAGATGGAATGCTTAGGACTAATTCGACTAATTCAAATAATCATGTGACGACAAATCCGCCGTCTTAGAATTTGGCTGCCAGACATATGGAAGCTACGAAAATGGGTTCGAATAAGGCAAAAGCTAGACTTGCCGGTGGAACCATTTGAAGAGAGATTGAGCGAAGCCATCAAAACCTAACATTGACCAGCCATGAAAGCGTTTCCTGATTTCGAAATAGGAAAACTAGGCAGTGTGACCATTGCTTAGGACCTTACATTCCCGGAACGAATTACTTCCGACACAAATAGAGGAGCTGTGAAAGTTAACTGGGATAGAAAAGGATTGGTGATCTCGGGGTTTCCCACGCAAAATATAGTGGGACTTTCGCATATGCAGAGCTCATTGAAGGAATAGCCGCAACCACGCAGGAAGCAATTCTTGGTGTCTCGGTCTGGCACAAATTTTGATTGATCTTGATATAGCCAACGAAAAGTGAGGCAGAAGCACAAGTGTGCAATTGGAAATATAATAGCTTCTTTCCACCACATAACGAACTTCCAAAAAATAGCAGCTCATGCTGCGAAAGTACAAAATGGAGCTCTAGAAAGTATCCTGTAATATACTTGATCATCACCCTCAAGATGGGTGATGATGTTATGTACATATGCTTCTCACAAATCTAGTCGCCCAAGATGGGTAAATAACAACTGCCACGGGACAGTGTGGACAAGGATGGCTCAGACTGTGAGAAGGTTTTTATGGAATTCTGTACAGTCAGTACCTGCTGCTGTGTTTATTTCGGGTATGGCTGACTCAGGCTTACTTCAGGTAAAACAGGGGTTAGCTCAATTTTTGGGAGTGCATCTCTTTGATGTCGAGGTCAGCTGTATGGTGAGTAAACTTCCTATGGGAGTTGAATAATGAAGATGCGCATTAACATGGACCAATATGTAACCATCCTTCAACGGCGCAAGAATCAACAAATAACCAATGTGGCAACATCCTCTCAGCCATCAGCGAATGCCCAAACTCCTGCAGCAAAAGTCTTACGGTAAACATCAAAAGGTCAAGCAATATAAGCTAGCACATTTACAACCTTCAGTACCTCGCACTAAATCTGGGGCCTGCTTCAGTAGTGGCAATTCCATTTCCATATTGGGAGTGCTTTTCCCCAAAGGGAGTTCTCTCCTTCACCAAATTTGTCACCTGCAAGACATGCAATAAGACTGTGAGCAGAAGCAGCAGCGCAACATCAAGGGACCAAATTGCATAAGTTCCCTTTTACCTCAAGGTTTTGCTGTAGAGTATGGAATCTATTTTCTTTTGGACCCTAACAAAGAGAAGTGAGTAACTCAATACAATAATAACGAAGGTCAAACATCATAGAGGCCGAAAAGCAGTGTTTAATCAATTAAAAGGAGCAAGAACCTTCATGGAGACACAGGGGGGCTGACACGATTTTCGCTGAGAATAAGATCCATTACTGGGCTGGAGTTCAGGTTTTAGGGACAGCTGACAAAAAACCAAGGAATTATTCTTAAAAGAGATGACAAAGCACAAATTGAATAATAACTGAAGAAATTTATTGATATCATAAGTTTCAGCTTCCAGAGATGCTTTGCAAACACAACTCAGCATTCTCTACCTTGCTAAAAAGTTCCGTCGGCGGATTATGCTGAATCCTTTTCTCATTATTGAACTTAAATTCCTGTATTGACATTTGGTTTTAGTTTGTGTAAGAGAAACAACATAGGTGGTAGAAACATTCAAGGCTTGTAATGAATACCATAGGCACCGTTGCTTCCCGCTTTTTATTTCTGAAGACCCCAATGTCTCCTTTACTTGAAAGAATCTGCAGACCTCATATAGATTATGTATCTGAAAATTTAACATGACATTCCTGGCAGATAACAACTGACTATATTCACCTTTTTATTGAGCGGATGAGCCTTAAAAGCATACATTGAGCAGGTTCCATCCAGCCTGGAAGCATCCACACCGGTGGTTCTGTAAATTACCAAAGCGACACCAGAGTCATCTTAGCTTTTCTATCTTGATAATTAAATGCTTCCAATGTTCTCTCTTTGTACTACAATAATCAAAATGAGGCAATATCAGCATCCGCTACTTCTTTGATGCCTTAAGCTATTTATCAGGAGAAACGTTAGCATGTACAATCTGAAATCTGAACATTGATGGTGGAACTTTTTGCTCCCGACAATCACCCAGAGTTGGCAGCTCTTACTACACAACCGAACATGAAAGCATTTTTACTCCTTGGTGGCGGCAGTTTTTTTTAGCAAGGCAAACTCATATTAGGTGATTCCCCCTGGCCCAAACCCCAAAAGGAAAGAAGAAAAGAAAATGCAGGTAAAAGAGAGCCAGAAAAAAAGAGAACTACTGGGTCCCCCAACAAGGGATACATGAAATAAAGGTTTTTCTATCAGATTAAGACACGTAATATAAAACACTAGTACTATACAAATCCAACCAAGTAATCCTAGAGGTCATCAGGATAAACAGATCGTGCATGAGACCAAAAGGGTGACCAGGGATATTTGATACAAACTTCACTTCCAACCAGTTTATGGGAGAAACTGATCGAAAGATTTTGTAACAATTACCTTCGAGGACTCCTGGGTTCTTTTTCTGCAACTGGACAGGATTTCAGCAATTCCTACAAGGAAAAAGTTGAATTAGAACAGGAAACTGGCAAACCTGACAATCATGTGATCACGTCAAGTATTTCTTTAACGGTTTGAAGAAACAGGCAACTTTAGACAGAATAGCATTCTATTCCAAGGACAATGTCATTACCTTATCAGATTCATGCAACAAGGACGATGTAGCACCTAAATTATGCTCCATAGCTCTTTCCAGGGTCTTCAGGTGGAAAACCTGAAGAAAATGACGAATAAAAGCCGAGAAAAATGAGTGTGTGAATCAATTATCAAGCACACAGTACATAGAAGTACAAAAATTAGAAAAGCCAAAGAATACTTGAAACTCCGGCATTCTCGGAAGGCTCTTTTTTGGAAGTGGCAGAGAAGGAGCCTCGAAAATCTGATTATTACAGAAGCAAATTCCAGTCAAAGGGGAGAACAATAAGGAACAGACTGCAGTTCACTTCAGAAAGGCGCACTGACTTTTCTATTCAAAGGTCTTGCTTTGAATTTGCGTACAGTCACTGTCGATTGTTCCTCATCACTTGTGTTTCTTGGCCTGCAATTCAAAAGATTTCAAATGCGTATACGCATTACCAATGTCAAACGCCAGAAATCAGTAGATAGATCCACAGTGATATTGAACCTCGCCCTTTGTGCCCTTTGAGCTGTTTCAAGCTCCGGCTCCCGAGGAATGGTAAGCCTCAGCTTTGAATGAGGGTTCTTCTCGACTATTGCATCCTGCAAAGTCATCCAGAGATTCATGCTACATCACATACTACTGCAACACCAGCCAAAATTCTAAATGCTTATTACTGCTGTCCAGCGCTTGGCAATGTTAAAATGTAAATCTCCGCATCAGGTTTCGAGAGCAATGTCAAGCATGACGGTACCTTTTTAGGTGCCTTGTGGACAAAATCAGTCTGCTGCTTTACTTCACCAACCTGTCACAAGATGATGAGGCTGAATTCAGTCCTCTTAAACAACTAGATAGCATATAGACTCCAGACAAGAGGAGTTTCCAGCTCTAAGCTAGGCCTAGGTCAACTTACTATCATTGAAAATCGCCCAGAACCAAAATGTTGCGTCATTGAAGTTGATTATCTAACCAAAGTCCTCTAATGATCTAGTTCAGAAGCAACCACTCGTGATCTGATACTAGCAAAACAGCTCGTTTTCTAAAAAGATTACTTCATACTTAAGCACAAAAATCTGCACTTTACAACAGTCACCTATATTTTCATTAACTCGAATTAATCACAATGAAGGCTTTAAGCAGACCACGAACACAAAGATGATGTAGCCTGACCTTCCGCGAATGACCCCCATCTAACTTCTGTCTCTTAGTTGCTTGACCCTCACCAGCAGAAGAACTACCCAAGCTCTTCCCACTGATCTGACTTGTTTGCACCTGAAATCTAAGAAACAATGAAAGAAAGTTATCAAAAATTACTCATACTGAAAGCAATAGCACATTACTTTCTACAACATTAATATAAATGTGCATGCAAACGACGTAGCTAGCTAAAATACCAAATGCCAACATTTGGAGAAACATGTAGTTCGAAAGACAGAGGACAATCTTTTCAGGAATAAATTTGACCAAGTCACCTTAGGAGCTTACAATCTTACACAGTAAGTGGAAATTAAAGGTCTTCAATTAGTCATCAGTTTCTTAAATTATAAACAAGGTGGTAAAAATATGGCAAAGCAAACAAGAGTATAAGAAACTTATATAAAAATAGCATCAATTATAAATGTGCATGCAAACGACGTAGCTAGCTAAAATACCAAATGCCAACATTTGGAGAAACATGTAGTTCGAAAGACAGAGGACAATCTTTTCAGGAATAAATTTGACCAAGTCACCTTAGGAGCTTACAATCTTACACAGTAAGTGGAAATTAAAGGTCTTCAATTAGTCATCAGTTTCTTAAATTATAAACAAGGTGGTAAAAATATGGCAAAGCAAACAAGAGTATAAGAAACTTATATAAAAATAGCATTTACCTGGAGCTCGCAACTTGAGATGGCTGATTTTGCTTGGCCAACAAACTTGCGGTTGGCTTCATTAATGTTGAGCTCCTTGGTAGACAAGGCTTGACTGATGTCCCGGATTTAGCTTTTATCATGTTGCATGATATGTGATTATAAGATCTCAGTCCTGCAATAAATAATTATTAGAAAAAAGAGAGGTATCATGTTGCATGCATGAAGCACTAATACACATATAAGTACTAACATTTCAGGGGGTTATAGTTAAAAAAAAAAAACTGTTGGTAATTTGCCCAAACTTAACAAACTTTTGAGAGTTTTCATCTGGAAGTTCCTTAAAAAACATATTTTGGATATTTCAACTAGTTGAAGAACCGAATTCTGAATCTTTATGGAGATGAAAGACAGATACATGCTTCTAAATAATAACGCCGGTTCTCCACTTAAAAGACCTCAAAAGACTTGGGGAACGGTTTGCTGCATATACACATCAGTCAGACAAACCCAGTAAAGCACAAAGTACCAAGTACTTGAGAACCTCATATAGTTAAACTTTAAGCCTGCAAGAATAAATTCATTGTAGGTCTTCGATCACCTTCAGAAAATCCTAGCGGCTGCCTCTCAGGTTTCTGTAGATTTTCAATCTGAAACTTGGTGAATATTCCTTTTCCTTTAGCCATCGCATCGCAATCTAGACAACAATAAAGCCGATTTACTGTCAGCACAGATTGCTCTAGATTTGACATGATTCTTTTATGTGTATCTTCCGCATTCGAGCTATTAAGAATACATTTGTATATCAGATTTCATGAAAGAAAAACATGAACAATCTTGAATTGAGATTTTTCTCTTCAGCATCAACAACAGGACTTGCTATGACAGGTGCAGGATAAAAACGCAAGTCTGCAACTGTAGAAAATAATTGACTTCAAAAAATCCCCAATTCCATAATTATTACCGAGGCTGTAGAAACCTTTTTTGCAACAGAGGCTGTAACCCCTTGATAACAAACTATAATTTTTTTAGTTATCCAAAATTAAGTAATATTAAGGATTCAGTACAAAGTTTGAGAAAAATGCTTCAAGCATCACTTCACATGAAAAGAATCTGTTCTTGGCCAAAAAAAAAAAGCCAGAGTCTGTCACATTCAGTATGGTGTGAGATAGCCTAAAAGTGGATCGTGCCTAGAGACTTTCGTTAGATCCCAAATGCATGTCACAAGAACAAGAAGACAACCAAACAACATGAAGGGTCAGCTTTTTGAAAACTAGGAAACTTGCCAAATAAAGAAAATGTGAAAAGAATCAAGATCATTGTTTCTGAGAAATTATCTCGAAGCACGTGTCATGATTTGGGCAGATTAATTATGCTCTACATTGGCATTTCTCGACCAGAGTAGATGATAATGAATAGTTCCCGAATTAAGGCTCAATTAAATATATAAGACAGAACCAACTTTTTTTAGGGGTATTGGGGATCAGAATATTAATGATGATATTCGACACAAGAAAGACTGAGCTTTATAAAAAATATTGATTTTTTTTAAAAAAATCCATCAAAGGAAAGATTCTTCACCATACCTTTGCTATTTGGTTGAACTGCTTTGAGTTCTTCAGTGCCAGTATCAATTTCGCCAAATCGGACATGAGAATCAGTCTCCATCATTTTGGATTTCGGAGAGATGTTCACATTCTTTGACAGGATTTCATCTCTCAGAATCAATTTCAACACAAAAGCTGTTTCGGAGGAAGAACAAAAAGAAAGATGGAACATGTAAGGACTTCATTACACAGTTCAAATCTGTGTACGGAAATAAGAAGAAGAGTAAAAAGCTCCTAATTGTAGAAGTATATCAACAATATACAAAAAACAACAACTATGACCACGCCTTAACATGACAAATCACACAAGCAAAGAGAATCCACTCATATCATTAATTCGCAATACAAATTACGGCAGGCGTAACGAATCCCATAGAGCAGCCGATAAATTTGCCGCCGCTACTAAAAGAAGGCAATCAAAAGCAAAGTTTGCCCTCCTTTCCTCGTCCCATGCTGCGAATAGTATGAACCAAGCCCAAAGGCCCCCGATTCAGAGCTGTTACAAATCTTTTTCGCCTATAATTAGACTCCCCGAATGTCAACAAAACCTCAACTTCGCATCATTCCATTTCCGACGAAGTTTACACCCGGACAATCTAAATCAACGGTTTCAGTTCCCGAACAAGCAACAGTCGGCCGAGTAGTTCCGTGCAGTTTGATGACAACAGAAAAACAGTAAAGCACGAGTAAAGAACTAAGCAGCTGCCAAAACGCTCGAGCAAAGCACGAGTAAAGAACTAAGCAGCTGCAAAAACGCTCGAAATCGAATAAAGCCGCAAACTTTCCAGCAGAAATTCTACATTGTTGAGAGAGAGACAGAGAGCGAGAGAGACTATATGCCGCGAAAGCTCAAAGGGAACATTTGCACTCATCTTCCCCCCGCCCCACGTTCGGTGCGATCAGACAGTTCCGCGGCGGAAATCACGGGCGGAGCAAAACGAGCGAGTAAAAAATCCGAAACGCCGCACGGTTCGGTCGGCGGGGGTTTCGAGCGGCGGACTCACGGGAAGGCGGGCAGCTCCCGGCGGACTCGAACCAGAGCTCGGCGTCGCGCGCCTCCGCCGCGGACTCCTCGCGGGCGAAGTCGAAGTGCTGGGGGGCATCGTACTCGTAGTCGGGGTCGATCTCGCGCACCACGAACACCTCCCCCTCCTCCGCCGCCTCCGCCTCCGCCATCTCCACCTCCATCTCCATCTCCACGCCCTCCTCCTCCTCCCCCATTTCGCCCCCCTCCCTCTCCCTCTATCGAAGAAGAAGCCGTTCTCGTTCAAAAAGACTCCACTCTCTCTCTCTCCTCTCTCTCTCTCTCTATCTCTCTCTCGCTCTAGCTTTCTCTCTCTCTCGCTTTCTCTCTCTAGCTTTCGCTCTCTCTCTCTCTCTCTGCGACTGTGATGGAGACAACCCTAATCTGGAAATGCGGGTTTCTGTTCTGAGGAGCTCGACGGAGGAGACGACGCGGATGGGGGAAGCAGCAACGGCCCGGGCCAGGGGGCTTTCTCGGTATTTCGCGATCCCCGGCTTGCGTATTCCGAGGAGGTGGTAGCATGGGAATTTTCGGGGGGGCCCTGAATTAATTTATCCCCTTTTTTAATTTATAATCTTTTCTTATTCGTAAATTCGGAAAACGGGTTTGCACTGTCTATTTTGTCGTGGAAAATAAAATGAACTTTCCTATTTTCAAGAAACCGCGATGATTGTTTCCATGCGTGAACTGATAATTCTAATTTATCTCTCCTATATTTCGATTATCCGGACACTTTCTGTTTGATATCGACCTTCCTGAAATTGTTCAAGTTTTGCGGTATTTTTTGCTCGTGCCACGTGTAATTGCTACGGCTTTTTTTGTTATGTATCGTGTAGTTTTATAAATAGTTATTTTTCATAATTTAATGATTCGGCCATTTCGTAAAGTGATTCTGCTTAATTTTTGAAATATCGATTCCTTGCGTACGGGCAACACGTGTGTACATACGCGTGTTAATACTCCAATCCTAAGAAAATAATGAAATGTTAGATGAGGGCTATATAAGTTAGTGAATCTAGTGCACATAAATGTGGGGTAAGCCTATACAAGCATTTTTTTTTCCATTTATCGAAGATAAAAAAATAAACAAATGAAAGCACGACGTGTACGATATACCAATTCTAAAACATTGTCTATATGTTTTTACGGCGGAACATAAAAGTATGCCCAAATCACGAGCAATCGAAAATGGTCGATTACTTTGGCGAATCTCGTTTCGATTTTATCACAATAATCGTTCGCCTTATCATTTATTTCAAAAGTACACAGCATAAAAGCACACAAAAGCACAAATCACGAGCAATCAAAAAAAAGGTCGATCAGTTTGGCAAATCTCATTCTAATTAGGCTATACGATCGCAGACCAGCACATTTGATGCCTAGATTTAAGTCCACCAAATCAAACCAACATCTTTTTTCGCCCTCCCTTTTGAGATATGAAAATCCAATTTTGTGTTGGAAATTAAGAAAGCTTGACGCAACAATCGGCTACGTGATCGCAACATTCCTCATAAAACTCAATCCTTGCCCAAGAACACCCTTCAAATGTCGCGAATCCGCCCCTTTTTTTTAACCCGTAACGCAACGGAACGGGGGACACCGTCACCGTCGGATCGGACACGTGGAAGCGTCCCGCATCTCATCGCGGGTTCTCGAAACCATCGTCATTTTCCGAGCTCACCAGATTAAAATTAAAAAATAGTCCTTTAATCTCCTCGCCGTAATGACTAAACTGCCCCTCGATCCCCACCGTTCGCGCATTTGAAAATTCAAATGGGCGTCCGGGGACGGAAAAGTCAAAACTGCGATGCGTTACGGGGGGGAAGGGAGAGTACTTTTCGGAATCTTCCACGGTAGTCGTTGACGGGAGGGGCAACGGCGTCGGGTTCCGAGCTCGATTTCGGAGGGGAGGGGGGGGGACAAATTCCGGCGTCCGACGGTGGGGTTTTGCGCCGCTCGTGCGCGCGAGGTCATTGGCGAGGTTGCCACTAGCCGTTTTAGTAGTTTGTCCCGGTGCTAGTAGAAAGTGACAAGTGCAAATGGGGATAGGGCTGGACCACAAAAGAAAAACGAGGGGTGGGGCCCGCCTAAATAAACGGCCGGTTCCGAGCCGTTCCTGGGATTGCCGGCCCAGTTTCCGGTTCCTTAAAATTGGAACCGGCTAGTTTTGAGCGGTTCTTGGGAGCACCGGTTCAGTACACTTTTTCATAAAATTGGAACCGGTGAATTTCGATGCGATTTTCCGGCTTTAGGTGTGAAATTGCCCGCTCGGACTATTTTTTTTATTTTGTTTATTTCTTAAAAATATGTAAAAAGAAATCCTAATATACTCATTTCACATAAAAAAGCCCTTCAAGGGTGGAGCAATTATGTTTACTTATGCACTTTAGTAAAGATGATAAGAACAAATCAAAACACAACTGCAGCTACTCATTCCAACCAAATTTTAACACAAATTGGAAAAATCTCTGTAAAACCTAGATTGTTACACGTAATTTGCTAATTGTAGAGATGCCTTGATTATCAAAAACATCTTCAATTTCACCATGCAAATTAACGAAAAAAAAAGAAACTAAACATTTCATAGGCCCACTCGATCCAGTTTGGTTCTTGGGTGGAAACCAAACCGCCTGGAAATCAACCACCCATAATTATACTAACATTATTAGTTTGTCCGGTGCTAAAAAGTGATGAGTGCAATGGACGAGATGACGAGGTCACGCAAGTTTGGTCTGAGCCCGCGGCTTGCAATTGTGGAGACCGTGCAAGGTTAAGCTCAAGCTCATGAGGGTTGCGGCTGGTCGCGAGCAACATAAGCTATTTAGCAAAAAACTCAACCACGATTATTGCCAAAATCAAGATCGTTGACCTCGAGTTGGTCTAGACTTGGGCGAGCGTGATGATCAACAATGTAACATTTTATGGGATTAGTAGGATCGCTAATAATTGTTCTAAAAATTTAAGTATAATACTAAGCATTGATATATTTAATCGAAAAGGCAAATGAGATTTAGAGAGAGTTGAACTTGGGAATCTTGCTATGTTATTACGTGAGATTTTATGGAACCACTGTCAACTGTTTAAAAAAATTAAGCCATAAGATAAAAGACGGAAAAGTACAAAAAAAAGTCTTAAACATATTGTATTGGTACCAATTTAGTCCTGAATTTTTAAATTGAACCAATTTAATCATAAACATTTTCGCATTGGTTCCAATTTAGTCCATCTAGCCAATTTAGGCAGAAAATCGCTAACGTAGGATTGCGTGGCGCTAACATTGACAAATTTTATAATTTTCTTAGATTTTTTTTAATTTCTTTTTCTTCTTTTTTCTCTCTTTTTTTCTTTTCCCATAACTGGTTGGCCGGCGAGGTCACTGACCACAGGTGAGGGCTGGCAACCCTTGCCTGATCTGGGTGAGGACCGCTGCACCCTCATTGACCATGAGTGAGGGTGTCAAGCGTAAATGGGGGTGGGGCCGAACCAAAAAGGAATAATGGGGGTGGGGGACCGCCCAAAAAAGGGCCTATTCTGAGTAGTTCCTAGGGAAATCGACCCAGTTTCCGATTCCATAAAATTGAAATCAGCTAGTTCTGAGCGGTTCTTGGGAGCACCGGTTCAGTACACATTTTCATAAAATTGAAACTGGTGAATTTCGGTGAGATTTTTTGGCTTTCGATGTGGAACTACCCACTCGGACCATCTTTTTTTAATTTTTTTTATTTCTTAAAAATATGTAAAAAGAAATCCTAATATACTCATTTAAAAAACGAAAGCCCTTCCAGGGCGGAGCAATTATGTTTACTTATGCACTTTAGTAAAGATGATTAGAGCAAATCAAAACACAGTAGTAATAGCTGCTCATTCAAACCAAAATTTATCATGAATTGGAAAAATCTCTGTAAAACTTACAATGTTACACGTAACTTGCCGATTGTAAAAACGCCTTAATTATCCAATTTCGTCTTGAACATTAACGACAAATAAAAAAAAATTAAACATTTCATAGGCCGACCAGGTTTGGTTCGGTTCGGTTCTTGGGTGGAAACCAAACCGTCCGAAAATCAATCACCCCTGATTATATTAACATTATAAGTTTGTCCAGTGCAAAAAAGTGATGAGTGCAATGGACGAGATCGTTCATAGCTTACAATGACAAGGCCATGCGAGTTCGGTCAGAGCCCGCGGCTTGCAGTCATGGAGGAGGTTAAGCTCAAGCTCACGAGGGGTGTGGCTAGTCGCGAGCAGCGTAAGCTATTTAGCAAAAGCTCGACCACGATTGTTGCCAAAATTGAGATTGTTGACCTCAAGTTGGTCTAGACTTGGGCAAGCGTGATGATCGACAGTGTGAGATTTTGTGGGATCAGTAGGATCATTGCCAATTGTTCTAAAAATTTAAGTATAATATTAAGCTGGATATATTTAATTGGGGAGATAAATGGGGCCTTGAGAGATTTAAATTCAGGAATCTTGCTATGTTACTATATGAGATTTTGTGGAATCACTGCCAACTGTTTAAAAAAATTAAGCCATCAGATAAAAGCTGGGAAAAGTATCAAAAAAGTTTTAAATCTATTATATTGGTACCAATTCAGTCTTAAACCTTTTAATTGAATCAATTTACTCTTAAACATTTTCACATTGGTACCAATTCAGTCCATCCAACCAATTTAGATCAGAAATCACTGGCATAGGACTGCCGACGCTGATGTAGACAAATTTTATATTTTTTCAGATTTTTTAAATGTTTTTTTTCTCTTTTTCCAGAACCTGTTGGTCGACGAGGTTGCCGACTGACCATTGTCAGCCACAGGCTAGTCTGGGTGAGGGCTCGATGCCCTCCCCCGTGGCCGGCAAGGGCGCGGCAACCATCGCATGGATTTGGGTGAGGGCGTCCCTCGCCCATGGCCAACGAGGTCGTGAGGGCCCTCGAGGGTTGCCATCCCTTGCCTGTGCCCGACGACAACTAGTTTTGGGAAAGGAAAAAATAAAAAAACATTAAAAATATGAAAAAATTATAAAATTTGTTCACATCAATGTCGGCAGTGCCATGGAGGACCGCCAACGTCCACATTAGTAATTTTTTACCAAAATTAGGCGAATGGACTAAATTGGTACCAATGTAAAAAGATTGATGATTAAATTGATCTAATTGAAAGGTTTAGAACTAAATTGGTACTAATACAATATATTTAAGACTTTTTCGATACTTTTTCCGATAAAAGCATGGCTCAAACTTTGATTATTCTATCATGGTGCGATGAGCGTGGAACGAACGCAAGACCTCCAGATTGAGCAAGCCTTTCGGGGTTAAGGGGGAAGGTGCATGTGGATGTTGGATTTTTTTTGGGGAGAGAATAGTTTGAAAAATTAAACAAACACATGACCTTCAGATCGAGGAAGCCTCATCGGTGACCACCGCCTGTCGTCCCCCCACCGGCCCCTCCTGGCGATGGTGGGGTGGTGGTCGGGAGGGCAAGCCCTCCTTCCCCGCTTGTCCTCCTCCCTCTTTTTTAATTTAAATAAATTTAGTATTAAAAATTAAATTTGAACTAAAACAACATCGTTTTAGCCACGTAAAAGAGGAAAAATATTAAAATAAGCCATGTCAGCGTCATGTTAGTATTTTTCATTAGTAATTAATTTTAGGACTCATTTAAATTGATTTGATAATTTTTAAAATTTGATTGTATTTTTTAAAATTTTAAAATTTAATTATATTTTTATGATAAGTTTTAAGATTTCTAATTGCCGTACCGTTTTTTTTTCCAAACAACTGAAACGACAAATTAAGGTTCCGAAGAATTCACTGGTTAGTCAAATGATTAAGAAAAAAATTAAGCAAAGATAATCTCACTCCTAAGCAGGCCGGCAGCACCAACCAACCAACGAGGAACTGCCACTGGAGTCCAAAGTCAAACCCACAACCTCTCTCTCTCTCTCTCTCTCTGTTCCCAAATATCTCCGGAAGCTTTAAGGTTGTTCTCGATCG
The DNA here is from genome assembly GCA_031216285.1 of Syzygium syzygioides. NCBI lineage: Eukaryota > Viridiplantae > Streptophyta > Magnoliopsida > Myrtales > Myrtaceae > Syzygium > Syzygium syzygioides. Next base: position 5,597,947 of record CM062246.1, on the reverse strand, counting down.
TGGTCCCATCTGCGTTCTTGAAAAACTCTCGCGGACCAAGCCATGAACTCGATCTCGAGGCACTTACAGACCCCATCCTCGCTCTTCGCCTCCCATGACTTTTGCCCAGACTCGTTCCGCACGCGAACGCGCTGTCAAGTCCCAATCTTGCCGCGAAACTCGCCTGTTTCATCTTCAAGTAAGCGCTCTTTCGAGTGTTCTTCCGTGTTTTTGCGCTGTACGCTTGTCTGTTGTTTCTGGGTCCGTGATGGCGATGGTCTGATTCGATTCTTGTTTTTTGGGTCGCCTAGGGTTTGCGGCGTCATTGAATCCGGTTTGTTCAGGTTGGTGGTGTTCTCCTCATTTGCTTCCGACATCACAAGCTGTTTCGTCTGTTTTTAGGTTCTTGGGTCTCGGTTTTTTTTTCGACTTGGTGGTTAGTTTTGTGGATTGTTGCGTGAGCCTCTTTTGTGCTAATTTGTAGTTCATAGCAGAAGACACGGCTCGAGCAAATGTAAGTCAGGGGATTTCTCGGAGTCTCTCGAGCTGGAGCTGGGTCGGGAGTCGCCATCTGAATCAATGCAGGTGCATTTAGTTCTTCTCTAAATGTGTCTCATATTGGACTGATGTGAACAGGAAGTGAAGGGCTTGTTTATTTTAATTGCATCATCCTAAAAGAGTCTGAGAACCTTGTATTTGATGCAGATTCGGTTTACTTATTTGTTTAGTGGCTGTTAGTACGATCATGTGTTATGTAGTTCTTTTGAGGCAGATGTGAAACCGTCAATAACAATAGATGCTCGGTGTCTTTTTTCAGCCATCTGTGCCAACGGAGCAGTTTTCTATCGTGGATATCTTAAAGAAAGCAAATTCTTTTCTGCCTCATGTCGTTCTTGCAAGTACGTTGCTAGCTCTTCTATATCCGCCGTCCTTCACTTGGTTCACCAACAGGTCGCTAGATCTTCTCCAGATATGTTGCTTGGCTATAAATTTATATCTAGATGCTCAATGGGTGTTATCAAATCTGCATTCAGGTACTATGCACCTGCACTAGGGTTTCTGATGTTTGCTGTGGGGGTTAATTCCAGCGAGAGGGACTTTCTTGAAGCATTTAAGAGACCCGCTGCTATTTTTGCTGGCTATATTGGCCAGTTCATTGTGAAGCCTCTTCTTGGTTATTTCTTTGGCATGATGTCTGTAACAATGTTTTCGCTTCCAACGTCCATTGGTAAGTACTAGTCTCCATTCCCTCTCTAAAGCCAGTGAACCGGTAATTGACTTTCTTTGAACCTAAACTTCAGGTGCTGGGATTATGCTGGTGTCTTGTGTGAGTGGGGCTCAGCTTTCTAATTATGCTACTTTTCTGACTGACCCATCAATGGCTCCTCTGAGTATTGTCATGACATCATTATCTACCGCTACGGCTGTTTTGGTGACCCCTTTGTTGTCACTTCTTCTCATTGGCAAAAGATTGCCGGTCGATGTGAAAGGAATGGTTTCCAGTATTTTGCAGATTGTCATTGCACCCATCACTGCAGGGTTGCTCCTGAATAGGTTAAACACTCACCTTTGCTATATGTACATTTACTAGGGAGTTTCAGTAGTTTAATTTCTCATAGTTTGCTTTTAGGTTCTTCCCTTGGATTTGTGATGCCATACGGCCACTTTTGCCGCCACTCTCTGTCTTTGTGACGGCTCTATGCGTTGGAGCACCTCTTGCAATAAACGTTCATTCCATCATGTCTTCATTTGGTTTGATGATCTTGTCACTCATTATAGCATTTCATCTGTCTGCATTCGTCATTGGATACTTCCTTCCCGGTTTCATCTTCCAGAAGGCTCCTGACGTAAAGGCATTGCAAAGAACACTATCCTTTGAGACAGGTGCCTCGTTTATCCATCCGAAATAAGAAGAGGGGTTTCTTTTTTTCTCCCGCTTAATAGCCAGTATCGTTTGCAGGAATGCAGAGCAGCCTTCTTGCGCTCGCTCTAGCTAACAGATTCTTTCAAGATCCACTTGTGGCTGTGCCTCCAGCTATCTCTGTAAGTGAACATGTCAATTGTCAACGGAAGTTTATCGTTATCCTTTTTGATAAGTTAATGTCACTCATCTCATAGCAAATGTGAGCTAACTTCTGTATTGATTCCTGAAGAAAGTGGAGTATGATAAGTCGATGTTCCTGCATTGTCGCGTCCCTCTTTGATCAAAGAATTCCTGCAACCTGCGTTTCTGATGACACATGCAGATATTTGAGGAGTGGCCTTTCTTTTTTTCCTATGATGTGCAGACTGTGATGATGTCTTTGATGGGCTTCTCCCTCGTCATGCTTTGGGCTCGGAGAAGAGCGACCGGCCAGTGAAGCAGATCCTCCTGGGAAATGCTCACCATGATTTCGCCTTCGATCCTCCAGTTTGCAGGCTTGGATGGCAAGCTCATCGACTTTTTGGAGGTTACGCATAGGAAAATGACGTAGAGATGGCATTGTTCCTTTATGTGAAATCTGATTTCGATATTCTCTTCCAACTCTGATACTGATATATTGTCGAAAGCCTATGTATGGTTGCAGACTGCCGTTGTAGGAATGTTTGGCTATGGCTCAGATGCTTACTAGAGATGTTGGAATTTAGTCAATAAAGTGTAAGAATATCTCAAGTGTCATATTTTTCGTACGATACTTATTTGAGTGTTTCGACTCTTTCTCATCCGCTTGAGTGTTGCATTTCTTAAAGATCGTTCACTCGAGTGCCATCGATGATTTCTCTCTCCGGAAATCCAACGCGGGATTTATTTATTATAGGGGCTCGCCGGCAAGATAAAGTCAATAAGTCGGGTCGAGGTGGCTTTGCGCTAGCCTTTTGCTAGTCCCTAACAAACTTTGCAATACAGGGTGCTTGCTTGATTGCAACTAGGAGAGATGGCGGGTGATTCCAATACCAAATGATATGGACCTTAGAAGAGCCACTTCCCAAAATCCGGCAGGAGAGCCTAAGGTCGTAGAATCACGCGTCATAATTCTCTCTCAGCGTTAAGATCATAATGGACAACTAAAATTAACAGCAATATAGAAAATATATGGAAATTTATGTTCTTGTATACGATAAAGTGTCTTTGTGTTTATTAATAGGTCTTTAATTTTAATCGAGTAGGATGGATACGCACAATAACCTATTAGGAAGAAAGTTCCGACGACGAAGTACAAGAGACCAAGAATATAAGTTACAGTTGCGAAAATGAACCATTCATAGAAATAACTTATCAAAGGTGTTGCGGAAGCCAAGCGATCAAACAATAAATTTGACAGAATAAGAAAATAAATCGAACACCAGATTTACGTGATTCGATCGTAGTGACCTACGTCCACGGGGAGAGCAGCACGGAATTTCACTATAGATCAAGCGATACAACGGAGATTACAACCACACTCGAGTCACTCAAACACTCTCAGTATTTCCCAAGCCCCAATTACACCCAATAACTCACGCAGTGTTTAGCCCCATAATTTCTCACGAAATAATATCTCAATCTCGCAAAAGAATTATACACAAATCTTAACACAAGATTTAATCGCTACGAACACTTGAGCTCTTGAACGTAATTTGCCGAAGAAAGACCCACGAAACTCTCTGCCAAGCACTCTGATTCGGCGCTTCAAGACTTCTTCGCTAAAAGCATCCCCTAACTCTGAACATATATATCAAGAAGTCCCATGTTGGTCAACAAAAGAAGTCCACCTTCACTTTCCTTTTCTTGACCAATGACATCAACATGAATCAAGAAAGTGAATATGTGAGTTTTTAATTTCTTCTTGTTTTGCTGCCAACTCTTGCATATTAGGAAAACAAATTTCCAATATTTCTTTTGCTCGATTTCGGACGTCCGCAAAATATCCAATTCAAAATATTTAGATTTTCGCTTCGGGCTTAAACTCGAGACATATATTCAACAATCTCCACCTTGGCTCGACATTTAAGCCAAGTCACAATCACTTTGATAGAAATCCGAATTTCGCTACTACTCTCCCAAAGCCCCCGATGGGCTCAACAGCCACAGACGTCTTTCAAGTCCAAGCCTCGCTTGAACTTTGCCATAGCCGTGGACCTCATCATAACACCAACTCCACATGCACCTTTAACCGCTCCATAAGGATTTTCCGACACAATCTCCTCAATCGCAGATAAAGCAAAACCATCATTACATCCATATCTATTCGGAGATCGAATACGCACCTTGTCAAGTTCAGCAGTTACAGCAACCGTTGGCTCAGTAGGCTCTACCTCGCTTCAAGTACCATCGGTGTCGGTTACTTCGCTAGTGCCCGCTACCTCAGGAGTTTCTGGTTGCAACTCCACCTCAAGCTGAACACCGTTCAGATCCGTATGAACACTGCTATTAATACTCCTAGCTAGAAGTACTAGAGACTCGTCAAATATAACTTCTCTGCTGATAATAAGTGAATTTAATTCCAGGCACCACAACTTATAGCCCCGTTCACCTTGTGCATAACCTAGGAACATGCACTTTCTTGTCCTTCCATCGAGCTTACCATCACTAACTCGAACATAACATGGACAACCAAATATTCTAAGAACAGAATAATCAGCAACGTTACCTGACCACACTTCTTCGGGAGTTCGACATTCAATCGCAGTCGATGGGGATCTATTCTTCAGGTAGCTCGCCGTACTAAGTGCATCCGCTAGAAATCTTCTAGCCATACTAGCACTAGAGAGCATTTTATGGGTCGTCTCTAGTAATGTTTTGCTCATCAACTCTGCAACCTGCTGTGGTTCATTGACACTAGTGCGGTGTCTCACTATGCCTTCCTTCATGCAGAATTTGTTTAATAGCTCCGAGCAAAAATCCATACTATTGTCAGTCCGCACCTGCTTGATCGTTTTACCAGTCTCCTTTTCGATCAAAGCTTTTAACTGCCTGATCCCGACAACAGCATCAAACTTGTGCCTAAGCACAAACACCCACGTCTTCCTCGAGTAGTCATCAACAACTGTTAACATAAATCTGGCACTCTTCTTCGAAGGAAATCGCGACAACCTGCGAATATCCAAGTGAATTAATTCTGCAATATCCGTGGTTTCTCTGACAACCGTACTAAACTGCACTTTCCGCTGTTGATCTAAATCACAGCACCTGCATACATTTAGTTTGTTAGCCACATAACCACATAGCAAATTTCTTTCACTTAGAACCTTCAGGCTTTTCTCGCTAATGTGCCCCAAACGCATATGCCACAATTCAGACTCTCGAACAGATGCATTCGACGTCTCCGCAGCAAATTCCGTCACTGTCTCTCCTTGAAGCTCTTACAAGCCACTATGCTTGATTCCTTTCATTATCACCAAGGCACCTCGAACAACTTTCAGAAATCCACATTCTGAAGAATACCGACACCCAGCTGAATCTAGGGCACTCAAGGAAATCAGATTTTTCTTCAACTCAGGAACATGCTTCACTCCAGTCAATGTCCACACAATACCATCATACATTCTGATTCTAACATCACCAACACCAATAACATCGCATTCATAATTGTTCCCCAACTGCACTTTACTATTATCCGTGCTAGTAAACCAGTTCCTATTTGGTGTAGCGTGAAAAGAGCAACCAGAATCCATAATCCATCCGCCAAACGATAAATTATTAGTGACAGACAAGACATAATCAGCATCATCCGAATTACCATCTGCTATAGCTGCAACATCCTCCGTAGGATCAACTCTAATTCCCTTACCTTTGTCGTTCTTCAGTTTAAGGCAATCCCTTCTAAGATTGCCCCCTCTTACCACAGCTCCAACAGACAATACCACCAGTCGTAGACTGACTTTGTCTATTCGAGTTCATACTACTCCTGCTAACACGTGTACCAGTTCTTCCTCTATTTTCACCTGTTAAAGCAGCAGATACATGTTCGCCAGATTCTCTTTTACGGATGTCTTCGCTCAGAATTAAATCCCGAACACCATTAAACGTCGAGCTTGTTGACCCAGAGGAATTACTAACAGCAGTAACGGTAGTATTCCAACTATCAGACAATGAGGATAATAGAATCAAAGCACGTACCTCATCTTCAAAGTCAATATCAACTGAACTCAATTGACTAACGATCACATTGAATTCATTAATATGATCAGCAACTGATGCACCTTCGCTCATCTTCAAATTAAACAGACGTCGCATCAAGTAGACTTTGTTGATCGTAGAGGGCTTCTCGTACATATTCGACAGGGCTTTCATCAAACCCGCAGTGGTCTTCTCATTCACGATATTAAACGCGACGTTACGAGCCAACGTCAGCCGAATAACACCCAAAGCTCGTCTATCTAGCAATTCCCAATCAGCTTGCTTCATTGTCTCTGGCTTCTCCCCAAACAAGGGCACGTGCAGTTTCATTTGATATAGTTTATCCTCAATCTGCATCTTCCAGAAACCAAAATCTTTCCTATCAAATCTGTCGATTTTCACTTTTCCTTCTTCTATCGCTATCGATTCACTTCAACTCAGCCAAGCCAAGCTCTGATACCAATTGTTGCGGAAGCCAAACGATCGAATAATAAATTTGACAGAATAAGAAAATAAATCGAACACCAGATTTACGTGGTTCGGTCGTAGTGACCTACGTCCACGGGGAGAGCAGCACGGAATTTCACTATAGATCAAGCGATACAACGGAGATTACAACCACACTCGAGTCACTCAAACACTCTCAGTATTTCCCAAGTCCTAATTACATCCAATAACTCACGCAGTGTTTAGCCCCATAATTTCTCACGAAATAATATCTCAATCTCGCAAAAGAATTATACACAAATCTTAACACAAGATTTAATTGCTACGAACACTTGAGCTCTTGAACGTAATTTGCCGAAGAAAGACTCACAAAACTCTTTGCCAAGCACTCTATTTCGGCGCTTCAAGACTTCTTCGCTAAAAGCATCCCCTGACCCTGAACATATATATCAGGAAGTCCCATGTTGGTCAACAAAAGAAGTCCACCTTCACTTTCCTTTTCTTGACCAATGACATCAATGTGAATCAAGAAAGTGAATATGTGAGTTTTTAATTTCTTCTTGTTTTGCTACCAACTCTTGCATATTAGGAAAACAAATTTCCAATATTTCTTTTGCTCGATTTCGGACGTCCGCAAAATATCCAATTCAAAATATTTAGATTTTCGCTTCGGGTTTAAACTCGAGACATATATTCAACAAAAGGCGTGTTTGGATAGGCTTTTATTTTGTATTTAATCTAAATTTCGGGGTGCATGCATTTTTGTTATTTTTCAATTTTCAAATATCTGATAATTTTTTAACGATGAATAAAAACAAAATAACAAAAAAAGAAAAAAGAAGAAAAAAAGAAGAAAGAAGAAGAGCATCTGTACAGTTCCCGACGTCGCAGAACTAGAAAACTTCCCTGCGCTCTTCTTCTTCATCTTCCACCGAAGCGCGATAATGGCGGGATCAACCGCTGCAGCTCTCGCCTGCTTACCCTCTCTCCGCCGCACTCGCCCCGTCCTCTCATCGCGTGCTCCTTCGCCGCCTCCTCGCCTCCGCGCCGGAGCCGCCCGTTCGCCGAGCTCCCCCCGGGCCGCCGCCGCCGCGCGGGGCTCGCTGGCCGCGGCGAGCCTGCTCGGGGCCGGCTGCTTGGCCCTGGCGCTGGCGATCCCCGCGTCCTCCGCCGCCGCCGCCGAGCCGGCCACGCTCCTCGTCGGTCCTTCTCTCCAGCTCGCCGAGCCCGCCAATGCGCTGTCCTTGCCTACTTGGGCCGTGCACGTCTCCAGCGTCGCCGAATGGTACGTGCGTGCATTGTGTCGTGCTGTATCGATTTCGTGGCGATTTTTTTCGATCGAGCGTAGAGAGAGTTCGTGCGCTTCGTGCCGAGTTCGGAGCTGCTTAAGAGCTTTTCGGATTTGGGTAGGCCTCTAGTCGCTGGTCAGGTTTCTGGCTTCTGGCTTTCGAAATTGACATGACGAGCTCTTGGCCAGCATTGGAACTTGGAAGCAAATGCTATGAATAGAGGCAGCTAAAGCTTCGAGCTTTTTGGAGGCAGCGACTCGGCATAATCGTAAAGAATGTTGAAATTGTCTTTGATCGTGCAATGTGTAATCACGACATACTTCTACCCATCTGTACGCAAAGCAAAGAAGAGAATTTTCGAAGCGCGAGATGTCGAAACACGATATTTCTTATCATTATTCTAAGTTGTCTTGTTTGCCTACTCTTGGAATTGAATGCTTTGTCATAATTACCGTTAATCCTTGGTATTTATAGGAGATACGACGTGGATGCAACTTAACTGAACTGAAATACCGTCTGTTTATGTGGACGAATTTGTTGCGATGATATTTCGTTCAATCTGTCTCTAGGATCACAGCTATGGCATTGGTGTGGCAATATGGAGAAGTGTCTGGATATGAGTCCTGGAAATGTCTTTCATGGGGTATGGTGAGTGACTTTGATAACCTGTGCTGGATTGTCTTTTGCGGTGTATCTACTGAAAGACCTGCTGTTAATATGAACCTAGACGAATTTTCATTAGCCAAGTTCAAGTGGTCACTAAAAGTGTCATGAGGTGTGGTCCTTATTGTAGCAACCATATGCCGTACAGATTTTGTCTCAGGGCTATGAACACGATACAAGAAAGGTTTGAAATATTTTATCTATATCAAGGAACTTGCTTTTTTTCATTTTCATTAACCTTATTCTTTGTAGCTATAAAAATCTGATTTACTCTCCCACTCGCTATCTTCTTTTTCTTTTTCCATGTTGAGATTTTGGTCTATTTGTCTATACCACATTATCAGCATACTTCTTAATTGTATTTGTTAATGAACATCTTTAGTATATTTACGTCACTTTGTTCTTTGATTGAAGTTGAGATTCTTGAATAGTCTACTTACAGTCAATCGACTTGCTTGGATAGTGGCTACACAATATCATCTCCTCTTGTACAAAATATCTTACTTCTGCAATAATCTGGTTTCTTATTTCATCTGTATTTACAATGTAATTGTAATATCTTTTGCTTTGTTGATTTAGGTACCGTTGCTTGGTGGAGCATTTTGTGCATGCACATGGCATTTCTTTTATAACTCTGAATCCCTGGAGGTATTATCTCGGTTTTCATGTTGAATTTGTCTAAACATTGCTAGGGGATGTCATTACTGAGTATAAGTTGTCTCTATTTTCTATAGGTATTGGTGGCCCTTCAAGCAGCATTGACTGTGATAGGAAATGCAACAATGTGCTTTGCGGCATTCCGCATATACAGAGCATCAGAGGAACGCTCTGGAAAATTGTGAAGTTTTCCTGGTACCTTCACATCCTATGTGCCTAATGTGGTCTTCTGCCTATATTCCATATCCTTTCATTGCATACTCTACTGGATGAGACCTTTTTTTGGGGGGTCCATTCCTGCTAAGTATATTTCTAACCTTTTCCCGATAAATAATTAGATTCTCTAACTTTGAATTCTTATTGAGCATCTTAAATGTTCTATAAAGGATAGATATGATGACATGCAGAATGTATGACGACCCTTCTTTGGCAGGAATGACCATGAGTTTTCATGATGCTAGGAGCCGTCTCACTGGTGAAGGTTGAGTTCGATGGTCCTTGACGGGTTACATTGATATAGAATTAATCATCATGCAAGAGATGCTGGAAAAGCTGGACCCTTCGAAATTTCCTCAAGTTGATTTTTATGATGTATTCGTATATATTCATAACAGTGAAATTAATTCATAGTTTCTGATAAGTTTGTATAGATCAATTGATTGGTGCCAACTTTCCATTAGGCTTCATTCAAATGCATCTCTGGAGTCTGGATTTGTCATCTGATCTGGTTGCCTCATCTGTGGACTTACCAATTTCTTTTTGGAGAAAAATCCATTTCCCAATAGGTGTGTGATCAGGTTCAGCTTGTAACATGACATCTATGTAAATCTGGAAATATGTTTTGCTTTTACCTTGTTAATAAATCCTAGTTGACTAATTTCTTCTTCATTGTCTCGTGTGATTGCGTTGCTTGATAAATCATAATCTGGTAAATGCTGTAATGCATTTGTTCATCCTAGTCAAATATGTTTGGAGTATTTTGGACCTTGCCTGCAAGAAATTCAACTGTGTGTCTGGTATATCTTATTCCTCATAAATGCAGTGCCGGAAGATTTGTTACACTAGATTTGTGGATGGTGGGGAGAAGAGAATATTATGTTCTTGCAATAATAGCATTATGTTGACTTCCTGCACGTATGTGCTCATATGAAAGTGACTGAAGCAAACTGAAGGAATTTGGCACAAAATGCGTACTCCTACTGCTGAAAATTCCTGAAATGTTTATTTTCCCATCCTGTGTATCGTTCAATGCATGTGTTTGCGATACTTATTTTAAGTGAGATAGGTAATTAGCATCTATTTGTTTCACTGAGGCACATCCACAAGCCACCTGGTCTGCTCTTGCCGTGTGCGCATAATCTCTGGCCAAACCTTTAATTTAAAGAGCATGTCCATGAATATGTTTATTCATTGTTACATGTCATAGAACTCTAGTAAGTTAAGGCTTGTGGTGGGGAGGATGCCTGAATATGTTCATTCATTTTTACACGACTCTAGTAATATAAGGCTTTTGGGTGTTCTTATGACCTCAGGTGTTTTAAAGTAAGAAAATCTTTCCAGATACGATAGGGAAAATTATGAATCTTGAACTGAGGTGACTAATGGAAAAATTTTTGACAGCAAAAATCACTTGCATGACAAGGCTGAAACCAACATTTCTGTACGAAAAACTTCCTCACGAAATTTGCTTGAAATTCACATTATCTTTAGCTGGTCTCGAAGTAGGAACAACTGGTCTCTGAGTTTCTTCTAATATATTTGTCACTAGCAGCTTCCATTTCAGATAATGTCAGGCGTCACTGGAATCTGGGATCTACCTACATAGCAAATTGATCTTGTACACTAGTACTCTCTTTTTATAAGGTTTTGAAGCATTGTTCGTCAAATTAGCACACATTGAAATTCCTTCGCGAGTGTTTTCTCCATATATATTTCTTGTTACGAGCTTATGTTTTCATGATTGCTGACCTTCTGACAGATAGCCATGAATGGAAAAGCAGAAAGTAATATGATCGCTGATGTAGTTGCTGAATGATATTATATCAGAATATTTTCCTAAGGCTGATTATTCAGTTGATTAAATTGATTTGAGTCTGTCAATTTGGGAGATAGCGACAATTCTTGATCTTTCTCAATATCTTCCCAATGGAAATTCTATCCATGAATTAGAAAATTGAAAAACTGAACCATATCATGATTACCCCAGATTGAAACTGCAACGAACTCAGTTGTCTGCACATCAAGCTGCATAGATTCTGACTATGGTGAAAGTCCATCTCTAAGAGTAGTTTATAAGTTCAGGAGGCAGCATCCAGCATAAGGGGAGGGGTTCATACATATGGCAATGACTGGATAACATATCTACCTCGAACAATTACACTAACTCACTTGCTTTATAGCATACTCTTTCGTTTTTATCAGCCTCTACCATGTTTAATTATCATAATAGGGTGCATCCTTCAATATCAGCCCTCGATTGCACATGTGAAATCAACTGCTGGGTTGTGATGTAGATGAGGGAACTTTTTCTGGAATTCCAGCATTAAGGCCAAGTTCTCCTGATGGAGAAGATTAGCTTTCTTCCTCAACTTCTCATTCTCTTCAATGATAGTTCGGTTCACAAAGTACAGCTTCCAGTTCTGTAGTTCCATGTCCTTCTCCACGTTTTGCTCACCTCTCCTCCTGATGCAACGGCTAAACAAGTAAGTTTCCGCATTAACCAGTAGAGGGAGATTTGAGTGCTGGACTAATAAAAAGGCGCAAATAGTGTTGGTTTAAGATGAAGATATAACACTATTGTGAGAATGGTTAAACTTGAAACATACCTTGCTAACCTGTGAACTTGAATTCTCGATCTTCTCGGTCGTCGCCTTTTGTCAAAAGAGTGGAAGGAATGAGAAGGCATCATTTCTTCCTTGTTAGAACACATTTTTTCGCTAGATATGTTCTGAAGTAGATGATTTTTTTAGATGAATTGAGATGGTATGGTGAACGGAATCAATCTTGGAATATAAGCTCTTATTTAAAGGAGAGCTCGTGTGCCGACGTGGCAGGCTGTCTCCGTGTGTATGTATGTGAGAGAGAGAGAGAAAGAGGGTCTGGACTTGGATGCTCAACATTTTCTTTCTTGGGCAATGATGGCAGTAGAGAAAGGCAACCTCATATATTCTTCTCTTCTTAAGGGAAGAAAGAGCCTTTGTAGCTGTTCTTCTCCTTGGATTTTCTCCAAATGACAGGTTCAGGTTAAAAAATACAGCTGTTGCTTTGGGAGAATGACACAGAGAGCAAAGTTAAAGGTAAAATGGCTGGTTTACATTCTGATGTGATGAATTCTAAGTGGGTTTTTAGACGAGCCATGATTTCAAGACAACAAATGAGTTGCCATATCTGTGTAAGTTAATTTTTAAAGCAGTCAATGTATCTCTAGCACTATCAGGCTTAGAAGTTTAATTTGTTGGTCAATTTATCTCTAGCACTATCTTTATGCATGTTTGTTGTAGTTCACTGAGAAGTCATCACCTGATTACAGGTGACCTTATGGAGATTTTCACCCTATTGGTGCTGTTGGTCGTGATATAGAAAGTAGAATGGCTGTGACATCATACTAAAATAAGCTCTGCAAGAGACTATCATTAGACTGTGATAGTGAATAGCTGCCTGGTGATATTCGTTGTGAAGCTCTTGATGCATATTTGCAATTTCACGAGGATGATATCTGTCTCAACCAGCCCCTGTTGTCCCACAAATTGGATGGCAGTGTCCATCTCCTTGGTGCAGTGTCCCAATCCACAGGTTGGTAACCCTTCGACTCTGGCATACTGAAAAAGGGCACATAGAAAACAGTGTCGTCAGTGCTCTCACCAAGTGTACTGAGGTTCTATCCATGTTATTGGGGCTACCTGTACTACCACGTCTCTCTCCTTAATTTTTTTTTATTTTTATATTTTTTATATGACGAGGAAACCCCGTTTCAGGAGTTACCAGCGATTCTTGTGAGTATGTTTTGTGTAAAATTAGGTCGAGCCGTCATCTGCAGCCTTTAGCATCCATCCATCGATAGGTAGTAGTTTGGGAACATCTCTTATCTGCTGGAGGATTAAGTTTGAGCCTCCAATTAGTTTGTTGTGGTCTACTGTATCAAATTGGTCTTGCTCTGGCATTATCACGAAAGCCCGCCGAATTCTGTCACTTGATTGTCTTTGCAAGAGAGAAAAAATTTCTGCGTGACTCTGTCACGGCAACTGTCAACTATCATTGCAGCTTCCAGCAGATGCCGCGGGGTTCTCTATCCTCAGCAATTGCACAATTCTGGAAATGTTTCTAGCTCCAAGGGTGAAATGCAGCGACTTTCTAGTAATGCCAGCAAGTGCACCTGGGCACAGGAATCACGCAGACAATAAATGTGCGTGCGCGTGAGATAGGGAGAGAGATGATGCTCCTCAATCGGTTGTTGTCAACATGAAATTATTACTATACACGCATAGCATAGGTGGAGGATGGCGATTGCAACAGTTCAAGGTCCAGGTTGATCAAAAAGGTTTGTGTATGTCAGAGTGGGTTTTTTGCCATCACTAGGTCTAGGGTATTCTCTCTCTGCTTAGAGCTTGGTGGCCCATTGGCATCTTTGCACTCTCTGCCTCGCCTATGCCTTGCTCGTGCTCCTTTATTTGTTCGTTTTTTCCTCTCTCATCATACTCAATTTGAACTGCAAACCTCAAGAGTCAAATTCTATATTGAAGGCTGGATCCATTATGGCCTCTCTATTTCCCTCTGCCTTTGATGGCAAATGATGGTGGTATATGCATGATTTGAGATGTGAACAGGGGGATCCAAGCTGTTTTATTGTGTAGATCACACTGTCTCGGGGCCTTATTCGTGTGAACGCCTCTTAAAGCTTTTTTGAATGACGAGCAGTGGCAAAACATAAAGCATTTGGAGTCTTATGCGAGTTTCCGCAAGGCATGCATCATTTCTCGAGTAGAATCTAACGTCTAGAGGAATTACTTTCAAATTGAAAAGCTTAGACAATCAGGTGGGCTCACAATCTAAAAAGCCACAATCAAGGCTGCTAAAGACACTTTGACGATAGAGGTTGGGCGCCAACGTTACGTTCCGCGAAACGTGGCAAATTTTTGTTTCTTGTAAAGTTCATGGAAATTTTGGTTTCTAGGAATTGTCCGTACCAAGATCATAGGCACCGACGACCCAAACTAATGTGTTTGTACTGAGTACACCAGCCAATTCTAAAACTCATCGATACCGGACGCATGAGGCAGTAGAATAAGACATGCAATTGACAGATTCCTAATCATTCTACACTTGAATAGGGGGGGGGGGGGGGGGGGCGCAAAGAGGAGCCACTCCAAGAGTACCCAATACCACTCAATGCCTCACTTATTTCTTCTTTTACTACTTTCTGCTCACTGCTTCTCTACGATATGAGCCAGGTGAGGTTGAGACTCGTCTTTAGTCAACCAAGAAATGAAACCAACCCCCTCTTTCCCTTCCATTCGTTGCACTCTTCATTGTCCTCGAGTGCCCCTAAATTGCACTGTCCACACAACATGATGTACTGGTTGACGACGTAGCTCTCGCATGCACCAATTATATGGTTGCCGACGCGATGATCCCCCCTAGGAGCAAGGCCTCTGTGATCGATCCACATCGACCATTTCTATTGTGTATGTATCTAATCCTCCCACTCGAAGTGCCGGGCAATCGATTACTCGGGCTTGCTGTTGGTTCATATCAGCTTCTTCATCATCATCATCGTCGTCCAGGTCCAAGTTTCATTGATTTTCTGCAGCATCATGGCGATTTTGATAACTTTGAAATAGGTTTTCAGAAGTTTCAACTCGTGCATAATTGTATCCGCAGAAACTATGCTATACCTACACTCATTTGTACGACGAAAACGTGGACGCACGACGGCTCTCGAGTCTTGACCTAGTCGGATTGATCGGTCGAGAGCTCACTGATCAAGTGTCATCATCTAGGGTTAACTGTCATGGTGAATCCCCAAATTCGTAACTTGTAAATCTCCTGCATATTCGATGACGGGCCCGTCGCACGGTGACGGATGCTCGTGTTGTTTTTGAGTATTCACCTCTGATGTATGCCGTCGGATCGATCAGTCCCCATCTGCACCCACCAATCTAGCGACTTTGATTGCTGTGACTGACTGCGAAATCATTCAGTTAACTTGAAATTATGCGCGTCAAACCACTGTTTGAAGTGAGAATCATCGTGTGGATGGGGTGCTTCCCGTTGCTCAGCGAGTTGGGACAAATGAAAGAGTTCTTTCTCTTCTTTTCCTCGCTCACGACCAATAACATAATCTCAACTATATTGTTCTTCTCGAAATACCGAGAATCGCAGACATTAAACAAGAATAAAAAGCATATCATGATGGCATCGACGCACTAAAACGACATCTGCCTCTTATGCGAAGGCACATGATGAGATGACGGAAAGAAAAAGGACAATAAGGTTTGATGAGTTATGGTACTTAGCTTATAAATCTGACCGATAAGAAAGTTTTAGAAACGAATGCCACTCGTGGTTATCTTCCCATTTCACGTCGCTACTTGCAAGACTCTTTTGCTGTGCCTACTTTTCTCTTCCTTCTCTTGGGTCATCTTCTTGGCGGTTCATCTTTCTCGAGTTTTCATTTCATTAAGATGAAAAACAGAAGCCATCCAAGATGAAAAGCCTGAAATCCATAAGCTGAACCAAATTTTTTGGATGTTTGGAAGCCGCTGTGAGGTTTGAAAGATTCGCGATC
This sequence comes from Syzygium syzygioides, assembly GCA_031216285.1. NCBI lineage: Eukaryota > Viridiplantae > Streptophyta > Magnoliopsida > Myrtales > Myrtaceae > Syzygium > Syzygium syzygioides. Next base: position 5,582,049 of record CM062246.1, on the reverse strand, counting down.
GTTCCTAATATCAATATCTTTATCCTGTTCATTGAAATTGGATAGATATCAACTTAGAAAGTACGATCCAATCTCCATAAACTTAAGAAATTGTCAGGAATGCTCGGATTCCATGACTCCTAGATATGAATGAATTGATACCTTGATTACACTTTTCGTCTCCCGAAAGACAGAGCCGTAGAATTTCGGTCCGATCAAAGACAAGTAGTTTGTAGGAAAATAGGATATTCACAAGGAAATATGACATGTATTTTGAGACCTCATCCATAAGTAAACCTGTCAAACGAGTGGATCAGGTGGATTTGGGTCTGGTCGAAAATTATACGACTCAAACTAGCCCATTTCACCCAATTTGATCCATTTTTATGCAATAAAATGGAGTGACCTGTATCCAACATATTTCATGTTGTTGAAACACTTCTATATTTAACATAATCTAGAGAAATACATATCCAAACTATGGTGAGAGAACGGAGCAAGCGAACGCGAGATTGAGTGGGGCTGAAAGAAAGTGATGAGAGAGTTATAAAGGTAGGTTAGATCTAAGTAAGTTGTGATACCATTTAACATTCATATTATCTTGAGTCTTACCATTTTAAACACATTTACCAAATATAATTAATTCATATAACAACCCAGCTCATCAAATATAGGCTAGAAATAACCCATTTTCACAGGTCTATCCACAAGGGATTAAGTTGTTTAGGAACCAAATCACAAACTTAACATCTATCTATCTCGGTGGTTTCTCAATATCAGTTAGTATTGACCCTTGAATGAGCTAGGCATTTGAGCAAGTTGCCTGCTCAATGCTCTTACAAATCTGCTTAGGCCCATTACAACTGTGCAGCAACATTGAACCTCCATGGATACTAGTTTAGGTCAAGCCACTCAAGCCCAAAAGAATGTGCATTTGCTAGGCCCATTACAAAGTTCATTACCAATGGACCCGGAATTCTAAATTAGGGAGGGGAACCAAAATTATAACTGAGATGTCCGATTATTTTTGTGAAAAAGTTACTTAATATATATATTTTTTTAAATCGGGTTCTAGGGAGCAAGGGCCTCCGCTAGTCCCCTAGGTCCGCTGATGTCTTATTATATCGCTTCCATTCCATGTTGTGCCGGTGCGGAGTTTTCCTTGAAAGCTTGCCGTACTAGTTACATGTGGTGCGGTGCATCTATCTAAGATTGGTGTTTTAGTGACCATCGAAGTCTCAATCGTGATAGAACTGAATGATGATTTTCTGTTTAGTTTCTAATAATCTTGACGATTATCAAAGGACGATGTTAGAATTAGCCATTGAATTTTTACTCGACATTCAATTTGGTTCTTAAATCTTAAATTCGTCATATTGATTTTTGTATTCTTTGATTTAAACAAATGTGGTCTCTTTAGCTGAAATGGCTATCAAAGCCATCTCGCGGAACTCACATTTGTTAACGTGCACAGCCATGTTAGAATATCAACATAAAATTAAAAAAAAAGGGAAAAGTCACAAAAAATCCCAAACTTTGCTCACTGTAACACATTTACCTTAAATTATACCCCAAACTTATACTTATATGATACATTTACCTCCAAACTTCCCCCAAAACCCCAAACTTGTATCAATGTGACACATTTTGATGTCACAAAAAAATTTTGAGATAAATGTGTCACATTGTACAAGTTTGGAGTAAATTTGTTACATAGTTATAAGTTTTGGGTTTTGATGTCACAAAAAAAAATTCGACGTAAATGTTTCATAGTGGGTATAGTTTAGGTTTTTGGTGACTTTTACCCTTAAAAAATAAAAAAATAATAGCAACATATAAAAGGTTGCATACCCTTGCCAGTAAACCTCACTTGGGTCTCGATGAGGGAGGCTAGCCCTCGCAGGTGGCCACACGAGGGCCACAAGCCCTCATTAATAGCAAGCAAGAGCTTGCTTGCCCTTGTGCAACCATCGGCGAGGGTTGGCTACCCTCGCCAAGACCCTAGGGAGGTTTGTTGGCCCTCACTAGCGCAAGTGTTGCCTCTCCAATTGTCTGTCTCTCCCCCTATACTTATGCTCCCATTCTCCTTTCTTTTTATTTTTTTAATTAATGTTGAGATGGCTACACACTTGGATAGCCAAGGTAGCAATTGTAAGTTCCATAGAATGAGTTGGATTGTCATGTCAGCTAAAATGATCATATTGGTCCAAATCAAAAATTCAAGAATCAAAGCGGTCAAAATTGAAGTTTAAGGACCAAATCAAACTTCAAGCTCAGTCCGGGTACCAATTTTGGCATTATCCTTATTATCAATGCACATGGAAGGATTAGAGCAAGAAAGGAAAAGAAAAGCTATCTTTTGGTGGTTAAGTGCAATTATCTAGTTTGATTTGGAAAAGAGAGAGGACTTTAGAACACCCAATTTTTTCCTTGAGCCACACTTCACTTATGAGTTCAAGATTTGTCAAAACAGAAAGAAGAAGAGGGGATGACAATATGGGTTCAATTGCTTTTTTGAGTCTTATCTTTCCTTTACTTTTCTTCTTAAATGTCAAACGCCATACAAAAATTTAAAAGATGTATTTATCTACGGTTGACATGGACTCCATTCTCTCTCCCACTTTCTTTTCTGAGGCACATTTTCGAACTTTATGATGTTTCACCATGAATTATTTCACGGCCAAAGAAAAAGGTTTCGCAGCGAGTTGGTACGAACGAACTCGAAAGCTAGCTATCAAATCCCGATCAAATCCCTGGCCTCTCAAATTACGTGGGCCTTCTTCTGGGCATGTGGGGGAAGGAAGATGCTCAAAGTCAAAAGTGGTTCAATCAAACTCCATCACGAACCCTCCTCGTTTCTCGTTCTCTTTCGTTCTCGCAACCTCAAACTCTTTTGTCGAAAACGAGAGTTCTATCGTACTAATTCGCTAGGAATTTAGTTCATTTGATGCAATTCAAAGGAGGAGTTCGAGTCTAAGATGAAGATCGAGTCTTGAAAAAATGATCATCGGTCTTGACATGTTCCTAAAACGAGAGGATCTCGGTGTGATATTTCTCTTTGCCTATCTCTATCCTTTGAATCACTTTTGAGCATCTTCAATTTGAAGTGTCTCAGTCAAGACACAGTGAAAAAGTGCAGGAAAAAAAGGGGCAGCAAAAGGGTTTCTCTCCAGGCTTGCCAATGGTGGGCATCGAGGTCACCATTGACGGACCCCTACTACAAAACCTCCTTAAAGTTGGATATTTAGGGTAACTCTACATAATTGGTCCTTTGAACTTTGATGATTCTTGGCCGAAAAAATAAAAAACCCCCTTTTGAAGGACTTCACAGGATAAATTTATTGCATGATCTAGTGTCGATTGTTTGATGTTCATTGTTAAGATGTTAATTGATCAATGAAGAATGACTTTAATTAACCCCCCTTGGTTTGGTTGTGGTTTGTATAATACCCCAAGCCAGTTCATCTCGTATTTAGGTTTTGCGATGACTTGGCTTGAGAAGTGCGAATTGATCTAAACTAAGAATCATAGAGTTTCTTTCTATTATTTCTCCATATTCCAGCTTGATCGATTAATTACGTAATGTTGATTCATATATGATTACATGAGCAAAAGCATCTCATTTATCCATTTATCGCGAGTTTATATATAATACAAGAAAGATGATTATAACTACATGCATGCCATCTTCTTCACTAATGGTAATTTTTCTTTTCTTCCCCTCCGATCTTTAACGAGAAATAAAATTCATCCAAAATTCTCTACGATCTCAATCTTTTTCCTCTGGATTTCACGAAAAAACCTTGATCCAGCAACCATTCAGTGGGCAACATCTACTCACTTAATCATCGAGAACAAAGAATAATGTCTACAAAATCTATATGAATCTCGCAAATATAAAAGTTAAAAAGTGAAAATCCACTAGTATTTCATCATGTTAGCAAACCCTAGCACTAGGAGATTCTTTCCTTTACCCTTTTTCCTTTTGCTCTCTCAGCCTTCAGAGTTCTTGGAAAAATGACCATCCTTTCAAAGTGTCATGAGGTTGAAAATGGGGTGCCCAATTTGTCGAATCCATCGAGTGGAGCTCTGGCCCCAAATCAGGCCACTTTTGTGAGTGTCATCAGTGAAGATGCTCAGTCCATCTGCTTTTGTGAATGAGTTTGAATGTTCTCCGCGGGAATAGGACATTCTCCTCGTTGCATTTATAGTCATTTAATTTAAGATTTGGGCCGGTTTAATCAAATGTCTAGAAAGTTTATCTCTCTCCTTACAATCTTGGGTTTAAGCTCTTTTTAAGAACACTCCGCTATAAAATCATAAATGCACCCGGCTTATGTGGGGAACTGTGCTCCTAAAGATCATCAGCATGAGTGGATTGGTCGAGCTACGATGGTTGCCAAGCCAAAGCCTAAATTGACAAAAAATCGTCGAGCCAACCACAACTTGAATGACATCGAGAGGCACGTCAAGATTACACTCCTCTTGATTGTATTGTTCGTCGGACTAGGGTATCGTGTGATCATTCAATGGAGAAATTCAAACGAATGATCTGATTAGTTTTGAGCCTTCTCTCCGCCAGCTCGAGCTCGACACGGGCATTCAATGGATGTGAGAGCTTGTTTCCTAGATCACAATCAAGAGGGAAAGGTTTAATTGTCTTGCAAGTTTAGGGTAGCTTTCCGTTGTTGGAGATCCGGGTCCCTTTTTCCTGTTTATACTACTTTTTCATGTGAGTTTTTGCTTTTATACTGCTCTGAGGTTGAGTAAATCGAAATTCAACCCTATCCAAATTCAACCTGGGGCATCTTGGTGGTGACATTGCAACCACCAGAATGCTGCGCGGCAGCAAGTTCATCTGTTCATATCACTTTTTTTCTCTTTTGCAGTCATGCTAACGCGAAGTAGGTGAGAGTTTCGACAGCTTTCATAGATTTTCATCAAAACGCACACGCAATAGGTGCATGCATCTGTTCATAGAGCTTTGGACGGGCGTACGTACGATTGCCCCGCTTTACTCGTGCATTTATTCTGGCGTCGGACGCGCCCTGTTCACTCGCAAGGCAGTTTGAATCCTGTGAAGACACTGTCCTCTTGTTGCAGTAAATGAAAGTGGTCCGACGGGAACAAGATAAACGACATCACTCGTCTAGAGACAACTTTTGAAGAATCTTTATCTTTGTGGACACGATTTAACATGTTCTCAGTGGAGATCAAGAAGAGAGACCGAATTGTATAATGAGATCAGTAACACGACTGTTCCGTCTCGTATTAAATGGATCTGTTAAAATTGAAATGCGTCGAATCATTCTGATTAATCTTGTGAATCTGTCGGCACGTGATTTTTAATATGATATGTTCTTGAATTATTTATTACATTGAAGTTGATGTGCATCTAGAAGCTCTTAGATCTACTTGTATTCATTCAGGTGATCATGCATTAAAAATCCGTCAGACAGGGAATTCTATAGGAAAAACATGTTAGTACAGGAAAGGAAGGAGTGAAAATGGTTAGGGATAGCTATGTCGACAAGGAATTCTCATCCATGTCCAAAAGAGGAAGTACCTAACTCCTCCTTTAGAATACAAGCACGCAAGAACACAAATACCTTTCAAGTACCCAAAAGAATATTTCCCGAGAGTACTAGTTAACGGCAAAATTCACACGTCGATAATGGTCAGATCGTTGTCCTCTAATCAGTGTATAGATCTAGCATTACATCATCATCGGAGCTGAGAATAATAAAGCGGAAGAGACAATTGTGGAATTTTCTATATATTTCGATGCAGGATAATGACGCAAGTAATCCTTGAACTTTAATTCAATGTACAATATGGTCGCTGAATTTTCAATTTATTCAATATGATCCCTGAACTTTAGCGCAACGTGTAATGTAGTCCTTAAGCTTCTAATTAATTTAATGTGGTCCCTAAACTTTTGGTATATGTTCAAATTAGTCCATAAACTATACGAAAATATTCAATGTTATCATTCTACTAATTCAAGTTCGAAGACAATATTGCACATTTTCATATAGTCCAAGAACTAGATTGAACACGTATCAAAAGTTCAAAAACCACGTCGAACAAATTGAAAGTTCAGAGGCCACATTTCACACGGGGAAAATCAAATCAGATTATGCAAAATCAAAACGAATAGGGAAAAACCCGGAGCAATCATCCCGAGTATCCTCTAGCAAATATCCAAATATCTCAGGCAATCGGAAGAACACCGGGAGCGCGATTAAACCAAGGTCGGGAGCAGGATACCATGTCCCCAAATCCGGGCCTTAGATACGTTTGGACAAAATATTATAAGCAAAAGCGGGCGTCGTTTGAAGTGCTGATCGACGTCTGCTGCTGGCTCCTCCTCAAAATCAATCTCGGATTCTTCTTCTGACAATTCTGAAAGTCCGTGTCGTTTTGTAACTACCGAATTTGTCGGGGTCACGCCTCACACGATCCGCGCCGGGGCCTCCCACTCTCTCTCTCCCCCTCTCTCGCACTTCCCCCCCGCTGCCGAAAAAGACTTCAATTTCAACGCGCACTCTTCTCCTTTCTCCTTCGCTCGCTCGCTCTGTCTCTGGTTTTCTCTGCGGAAAAGCTGGAAAGGAGCGGAATTCAGCTGCGTTCCGCCGTCAAGCGAGCGCCTTTCCTTTCTGGGTCGGCTCTGATGCCGTAGCGGAGGGCCGGAGCGTCGTCTGTGGTTGCGGCTCCTTTGCTTCTGAGCCATGGCTGCCGCTGCCGGCTTCGGGAGCAACACCTACCGGAATGGCGCCGCCCCCCCCGCCCACCGGAGCTCCCTCAAGGCGGACGGCAAGAGCCTTGCTGCCAATCCGAGTTTCAAATCATCGTCCTCGGGGGCGGCGTCGTCGTCCGCGTCGTCGTCTTTTAAGTCGAGGAGCCTGCAGTTTCGGAAGAGTAGCCCCGCGGCCTTGGGAGGCGCGAACGGAGCCGCCAAGGACGGCGGCGGAGGTCAGTTTCGGCGTGCTTTTCGAAAGTTTTTTCTTTCTTTTTGTGCTGAGCATGTCAGTTTCTGGTGTGGTGTGGTGTGGTGTGTGATGGTGCTGTTATCTCAGGCTTTTGTTTTTCCTGTTTTAGTCGATATGCTGTTGTCTGGCGATTGCTTGCCTTGGAGTTTGGTTGGTCTCGTTGGCTGTGCTGGAAGAGAATATGCCCGGATGGGATTTGAGCTTTGCCATTTTCTTTTTGGGTTCGGCTTTTGTATGAATTGAGGAGCTGATGCTATTCGAAATCTTGTCTGTCTGGCATGACGCAGTCTAGGAAAAGCTTTGGTGTTTTTCGCGAGTTGAGATGAGTAATTTTGGTTGGCAGATGTTCTGTTTTTTGGTTTGCTGTGTATAATGCTGTTGCATTAGGTCGACTGTCTGTGTTAGCTGATTTTCTGTTGCTTACGGTCGCCTGCCTACGACTTTGATTGGTCTTATTAACCGCATGGAGAATTTTGGCCATTTATGCACTAGCAATGGTAATGTATGTTCCGCTTTTGCTATGTAATATGAAGGGAAGTGCCTAGTAAAGTGGAGTCTGCAGCTGGAATCATATCTCATGTGGAAGTCTTATTTATTGCATGCTGGAAATGAGGCTGTTAGGGATAATTTACCAAGTGTAATTATCGGCATGGAGTAAATGAATTTAAGAGGCTAGGAATTTGGGGTTAAGTAATATCCCCAGCATACGAAGCGCAGTATAGAGGAATTGCTGCCCATTGTTACTGATCATTTTTGCATACTTGAACCCTTGAAATTGATTGTTTGAGAATGCCCCTCTTCTTTGCATTGTAACAATCTATTTTGGAAATTCTTGATAGGTTATCGGCGAAGAAAATTTAACTCTAAGAGGCTTAGTTTCCAGGTTTATTGTGACTAATTTGAAGTTTGCATTTTATTTTGAGTCTTGGGTGAGTCAGAACCTAGTATGGCAAATATGACCAAATAGATCGTGAATGGGCATTCACGGTTGTCTTTATGAATGACTTTCAAGATCCATACAAGTGATACATACATATCATGAGACATGAGGTTTTGCTTGTTTTTAGTACTTGGAAGAGTTCGGGTAGCTGTGAGATTGCGACCTCGTAATGCTGAGGAATTGGCTGCTGATGCAGATTTCGCTGATTGTGTGGAATTACAGCCTGAGGTATCTGATGCTACAATTTATGTATATAGCTTCTAAATAATGAAAGATAATATTTAGGTGGCTTATTCATTTTCATGATGCACTGATTGAAGTCCTCTGTGTTATTATGATCAGCTGAAAAGGTTGAAACTGCGGAAGAATAACTGGGATACAGACACCTATGAGTTTGATGAAGTTTTCACCGAGGCCGCGTCACAAAAACGCGTGTATGAGGTTGTGGCAAAGCCTGTTGTGGAGGTGTGTACAAATGAAAGATTTAGATAGTTGTCTTAGTTTCACCTTCATATGAGCTTGCTTTTGGTAAATATAAGCAAGTGGAGAAACTTTTGACATTTTAAGCATTTAATATGCTTCCTTTACTATTATTTTTAATAGAATCATTGAGAGAAATCCGGGATTATATCTTGCCCCCCAAGAGTAGCATTCCTGTTTACTGCATCATTTATGGTCTAGGTCCTGTCCCAGTTGACATAATTTTTGCTTCCTATAGAAAAAATCATGAGTTTTGGTTACACTTTTACTTTTCTGGCGCCCTACTCCTTTGAATCTTTAAAATACCATAGTTGAGTTTTATGCTGTCGTTTTATATTTTTTTTACAGTTTGAGGAAAGGTATGTTCACACAGCTAAACTAGAAAGCTGGACTAAAAGTGAAGTACTGTTGTTAGCTATCACTGATTGAACTATTATCGAGCAAAGAAAGTTGAAGAAGTTCTTCTGATAATTTTGTTCTTTGCTGAGCTCTCTGTTTTAGACCTCAATTGGAAGACTCTGAGGGAGAATGCTATTTTCATTGATATATTATTTTACTTTACGACTCATAACCTCGTAGCCTTTAAATACACCAAAGATATGTGTTTGCTGCTCTGTATAACTCTTAATGAGTTAATTTTTATGTTTGCTATGATTCATGCCCTTAAATGACACGAACATCTGTGATTGTTTGTGCAGAGTGTTCTGGAAGGCTATAATGGAACAGTTATGGCATATGGGCAGACTGGAACCGGCAAAACCTATACTCTTGGGAAACTTGGAGAGGAGGACACTGCTGCTCGTGGGATCATGGTTCGTGCTATGGAAGATATATTGGGAGATATCTCTTTGGAGACTGATTCCTTGTCTGTCTCCTATCTGCAGGTTGTGGGCCTTTGAATAACATCTTGATTTTATGCCCCCATTATCTCTGTGTCTTGTCACCATTACAAGCCTCTTTATAAAGTTTTCTCCGTTTATCGGTTTTGGAAATTCTTAAGAATAAGACCGAAAGTTTTAACTGTTAATATAACCTTTTCCTATCTTCACAATTTTGCTCAGCTCTATATGGAGACTATACAAGACCTCCTCGATCCTTCTAATGATAACATTTCTATAGTAGAAGATCCCAAAACAGGAGATGTTTCACTACCAGGAGCTAGCTTAGTTGAAGTAAGAGACCAACAAAGTTTTCTGGAGCTATTACGAATAGGGGAAGCCCATCGCTTTGCTGCGAACACCAAACTGAATACTGAATCATCACGTAGTCATGCCATTCTAATGGTGAATGATCTCTTTAATATTGCTGCTGGTACTTGAGCTCAGTGGTATGACTATGAGCTACAACGTGACAAAAATTGTCATATGCTTCAGGTAAACGTAAAAAGATATCTGAAGGAAAAGGATCGCGTTCTTACAATGGAAAATGGTAGCAACTCCCATTCGGCTAAAACTTTTAAAGCTCCTATAATTCGGAAGGGGAAGCTAGTTGTGGTAGATCTTGCTGGCTCAGAGCGCATTGACAAGTCAGGTATGAATAAGAGCGACTATTGTCTTTAATTTAGCACTTACTGGTTTGTATGACATGCACCCACACGTCAATATTAGCAAGCACATGTTCATATGCTCACCCATAGAAGTATGTTGAAGAAGCATTTCTATCAACAGTAATTTTTTGTTCATCTTCTTCTTATGCTGCGGTTGCTATCTGTTTGCCCCTTCTGCCTTTTGTGGCACATTATTCTATGTAGATGCCTCTGCTTCCTATTCAGCCATCTCAAAATTTAATTGGGATGCATGGTTCTTTTGCTCATTTGGATAAGGAGTTTTAGTCTGTCAACTTTTGGAGCCTTGATAGTGGTAGGAACAGAATGTTCTTTGAGGATTCAATATTGAAGCGTGGTTCTTTTGCCCATTTGGATAAGGAGTTTTAGTCTGTCAACTTTGGGAGGTTTGATAGTGGTAGGAACAGAATGTTCCTTGGAGAGCAAATTTCGAAGCTTTCTTGCAGAATGCCAACCCTCCTATAACCCTTGCATGCCACCATCTGGGCACATCATAACGAAGAATACCCATACTTACCATGATCTTGATAAACGGGTATGCTGCTCCTGTTTCAGTACAGTTCACTGTAGTTTACGACAATGTAGGGGACTGTGATGCTAACATTTGAATTCCAGCTTCATATGTGTTACATTATTTGCTAGGTGTAGTATGTTGAAATTTATTTATTTGTTTATTTTTTCTAGTAGAACGGATTATTCCGCTAGACATTATTGGAGAGAAATCACTAAGATCAACTTCACCTGATGGTTTAAAGAACTGCACAAATCTCCTTGTCTCAATGTAAAATATTTTAATCAGAATTTGGAACGAAAATGGGCTAACTAAATTGAATTACTAATGTTCATGGTATGAAGTTTTCTCAGTGCCATGAAGATATGATAGATCAAGACATCACTGTGGAACTAGTTCAGTTAGCTGTATGGACTGTTTGTAACCATTAAGTTAATATGGTCAAGTTGCCTTCTACACTATAATCACATTGATTGATGGGTTAGTTTTGTTTTGGACAAATCTTTAACTTTAGTTTCGTCATTACTTGATGGCGTTGGGAGGATAGCTTAGAATAGATCATCATAAGGTGAATCGTCATCTGATAAATATTTAAGATTCTGATTATTGGACTGGTATGTAACTGACTAGAGGAAAAGATTCTTAAGTGTGAATTCTCGATTCTTAATTTTTTTATTAGAAGATTTTTCAGAAGAGGCCCATAGGTTCTTAGTTATTGTTTAGATGCTGCTTATAAAGTTAGATCCTTTATTGTCTATTGATTCAATTTTGCATGTGGCAGGAAGTGAAGGTCATACGCTTGAGGAAGCCAAATCGATCAATCTCTCCTTGAGTGCACTAGGAAAATGCATTAATGCTCTGGCAGAAAATAGTGCACATGTTCCAGTTCGTGATTCAAAGCTTACTAGATTGCTCCGAGATTCTTTTGGAGGTACAGTGTAGATCGCATTTACATTTTTGTTGAATCTCCTTTTCATTCTCAAGTTTATAATATTTGCATTGAGCACATCATAAGGGACTCCCAGTCCAGTGTTCCTTGTAGCGCCCGTTTACTTTTTTATTGCAGTAATGATGGCCTTTGGTGTGACTGTGATAATGTATCTATCTGTGCAGGATCCTACTGTTCTTTCTCTTTTACCTTCTTTGTCCCTAGTAAAATAAGCAGACATCCCTGATATTGATAAGAAAAATAGAAATTAGAATGCTTTTATCTTAAACCTTAAAAATTAGTTAATCCATGTCACTGCATCTCTTATTGTTTTCACACCATTTTCGTTTTTCTTGTATACTCGGCTCAGTACTACTTAACCAAGAGGCATGTGCATTATAAGTTATTTCTTTCATTTAGGGAAGGCTTCATGAATTAGCTTGTAGGTGGAACAGAATAACACCACTACATTTGTTACGTGAAATTTTGGAATTTTTGCAGGTACTGCAAGAACTTCTTTGGTTATTACTATTGGCCCATCCCCACGTCATCGAGGAGAGACAATGAGCACCATAATGTTTGGACAAAGGGTATGTTCAGTGGTCATCACTTTCACATATCACAGTTTGCTTTAGATGTAACAACGCCTCTCTGTTGTTTTTTTGGTTCTCACTTATATGTTTGGATTGTTGATGAATTGTGAAGCAGCACAATTTGTTGATCGCTTTAGTTAAAGCTTACTAATGTCAGCAAATCTCTTGATGATCTTCAATCAAGTGAATGAAGCTAAAGTTTTGTTCCCTTTTAGGCTATGAAGGTGGAGAACATGTTGAAGCTAAAGGAAGAGTTTGATTACAAAAGTTTGTCTAGAAGGCTAGAGCTACAGTTAGATAAGCTGATTGCTGAACATGAAAGGCAGCAGAAAGCATTCGATGATGAAATTGAAAGGATTCATGCAGAATCAGAGATGCAAATAGCTGAGACTGAGAGAAAGTATGCAGATGCCCTAGAGGTACGCACTCTTAAAGATACAGTTTACAATTTATAACTACGTGTTATGCTTGTTTCAATGGCTTAGCTGAACTAACTGATAATCAATTTATAGAAGGAAAGAATGAAGTATCAGAAAGAGTACATGGAATCGATAAAGAAGATCGAGGAGCAGTTGGTGGGAGATCAACGAAAGCATGATAGTGATAGTGCTACTGTTGCACACAATGATTCCTACTCTAATGGAGAGGTTTGCTCATCATCCTCCCCATAATCGCATAATTTGCTACTGCTCCTTTTTGTTAAATTATACTTGCTCAATATTCAAGGAGGAAAGCCTCATAGGGCTTTTAAGTCTCCATGTTTTTGTTTGATCCTTTTGTCTTTACAATGAGAATAATCGTGTAACCAAACTCAATTTTGCATTCTGTAAGCTGTTTTATCCGTGGTGGCAAATAACATAAAGGAAGCAATCAATCCCATGATCTAACCCTGTGAAATGCTAAACAGTTTTGATGAATTAGAAAATTAAGTATCTCAAGAGATGCACAATGAATTATACTTGCAATAGGAAGCTCATCTGGAATAACCAGTTGTTTGGGTGTCTTCCCCTAAAGGAAGCGATCAATCCCAGTGAATTAGCCCTGTAGATAGTTTAGAAAAATGAATTGAAAAAGGAAGTATCTTCACAGATGCATAATCAATTATACTTCCACTAGGAAGTTCATCTGGAATAACCAGCTGTTTGTTTGTCTTCCCCTAAGTGGGCGATATCAATACCGATACTCGGCTATTAAGTTCATAACAAAAAATCAAAAGGTCTCAATATCAAGTGAAGGCTCTAAGAGCCAAAAAAGGGGATGCGAGATATTAATCTTTGAGGAGATTAGTGTGGATCATGCAGTTGAATAGAGTGCTGAGATGCATGGATTTTTGAAGAATGTAGGAAGCAGTTGAAGTATTAGATTCTCAAAGTGCCTCTGGAAGCTGGAGATAGCTTACTTGTCTACAAGTATTCTTGGGACCTGCTTGGAAACAGTTAAGAATGAAAGCATGAAACGGATTTCTCAGTGTGCTTAAGTAGAAAAATGTGCGGACGACTTCAATTGGACCTTAGTGTTGATTTTAAATTAATGAAAAACTTCCTACCGTTTAGATAGATACCAGGGCCCATGGTTGACATTTTTCTGCTTATTTCCTCAGATAATGGAAGAAACAAAAGAAAAAAAACTACTGTAACATTAATTTTGGCATTTTTGAACCGTGCATGTTTTCATGAAACTTTTCGAAAGAGTAAATAAGTAGATCAACAAATAATTCTACATTTTTCAAGGTAGAAATGAATTTTTGTAAAACATAGCCCTGACATGAATGTCAGGCTTGTTTTTGTTTTTCATGTACCTTTATAATGCCTTGAAGAACAAATAGACGAGCTTAGATGTCACCAAAAATTTATCTGTAAGTTTGTCTCTATTTGTCATAGATGTGATGTACAAATAAAATTGTTTGATGTCAATAATGTTCTCCACACTTAAAGTGAAAGCATCAGAAATGCAAGACCTAAGGCCTGGATATAGCTTTTTGCATGTGAATAGTCATAGCTAGAGACCCATTTTACGCATATCTCCTTTTGCTCATATGCTGCCTATATTATTTCAAGATGTTGCCTCCCTAATCTGTTGCAACATATCCTATACATACTATTGCTGCTCCTAGTTTTCCCCCAAAATAACAAATGGTGCATATGAAGTCAAACTTAAGATGTCTTGTGCATAGGTTTCCTCAATCTCAGCTCTTGAGGAAGTTGCTAATCTGAAGAAACTGCTTGAGAAGGAAACTATTCTCAAAAATGCTGCAGAAGAGGAGCTTACGAACCATAAGAGACAATTATATCAATCAAAGTTAATGGAGGTCTCTTTGTGATTGTTTAACATTTTGCTTTCCAACTCTCGTCTTCCTTCATTCTTTAATTGGGCTGTTGTATCTTAAGAGTGACTGGATAGTGTGTTAATGTCCATCTACTAGGCTTCAGCAACATCTGAAATTTTAAAGCTTCGCAAGTTGCTTGAAGATGAGTCAAGGCAGAAAGAAAAGCTTGAAGGAGATATTGCATTATTGCAAAGTCAGCTATTCCAGCTAAGTTTTGATGCTGATGAGGTATGTAATCACACTGTCAAAGTTGACCTATGGAACCCCTCATTTTAGTTATTCATTGCATGAGATGGCTATATTAATGCCTTTTTGCTTCGATGGCTTGCGAAAAGTTTGTCATGTAATATAGATGGCCGATATCTCTGTCTTTGACGCACTTGCTTAATCTTTATACTTTTGTTCCAGAATAAGACGATGTTTGGTATCCTAAAATGTGGTGGAAAATGTGATTGCAAGATATAAATTGCCACTCAGGCAAATAGGTCAGCTGCTTGAAGCTGAGTCTTAACAACAATTCCCCATGCATAAGTACATGTCATTTATCTTGTAGAGAAGGAGACAACTAGACAGAGCTGGATCAGGGAATGATCCCAATGATTTAGACTGTCTCACGTCCCAAGCGAAGAATCCTCAGCTCAGCGATTCCGAAAATGGCGAGAAAGCCTCAGTAGCCAAACTCTTTGAACAAGGTAGCGTAGCATTAGTGATTTTATATGCCACTTTTACTCTTGATAGTTTTGGATAATGGACTAATTTTCCTTCTTCTCAAAAACATCAAATCTTCTTATAGTGGGGTTGCACAAGATCTTGTCCTTGTTAGAAGCAGATGATGCTGATGTCCGCATTCATGCTGTCAAGGTGGTAGCAAATCTAGCTGCTGAAGGTGCCCTTTTGTACTTGTGTCGAGTGTTTTATGTTCTAATATGCACTTTCATTACAATATGGCTTGAAAACTTTTTTGTGAGCTCTATTTTTTTTTTTCCAATTTAAAGGTTTTTATATTCCTTGTTTCTCCTTGTTACTTGAGTTGTTTTCTAGTGTCCATCTACTGATTAGATCTCTGAATAAAGTTTTGATTGCATGTTGATTTGGAGAAGTAGAATATCTATTTAGTGGTTTAAATCTGTCAATATCCTATCAACATGAGTACCCTGTGTTTTCAAGTTGATTGTTATGTTTGAGCAAAAACCTTCACTATGACTTGCAGAAGCTAATCAGCAGAAGATTGTGGAAGCTGGTGGTCTTATGTCCTTGCTGAATCTGCTTAGGAGCTCAGACGATGAGACCATACATAGAGTTGCAGCTGGTGCAATTGCTAATCTGGCAATGAATGGTAAAATTCATTTTCACCTCGTTCACAATATATAACAATCATTATAATGTTTCTATGCTGCTATTTTGTACTTCTTCCTTTTTAAGCAGATTCTTTGTTTTGTTTGTTCACCTAGAAACCAACCAGGAGCTGATAATGGCTCAAGGGGGAATTCGCTTGTTGTCAACAACGGCCGCTAATGCTGGGGATCCTCAAACTCTTAGAATGGTTGCTGGAGCTATTGCTAACCTTTGTGGAAATGGTAAAATCAAATACCCGATATTCATTGGTCTTGTTGGAATTGTTATTTGTTATTCTTTCACTATTTGCAGAGCTGGTTCTCCATTGACATGATTGTCAATGTTAAGATGGCAGGGCAGACATATTCGTTTTGGGAATATATTTGAAACTAAGCAATTATTTTTCCCAAGCAAGAGTCACTTACACAAACCCCGGCTAGAAATTGTAGAAGCCCTTCTTTCCTGATGCTGAGATCTCGACAAAATAGATATCTTGCTGTAATTAGGATGGGTTGTAGTTTGGACTATTTGTGTGGGGATGAATCGCTCTCAAGTCATTGATCCAGCAAATCAAACATTCTATGTATTCCTTGATCAATAATCATTAGCCTTTTGGAGGTTTGTAGCAACATGCTATTGATAGGTCATGTTTTTGTGGGTATATACTGTCCTAATTCATTGTTTAGTACTGTCCCCGTGTATGCCTTTTTTAATGCCTCAATAGTATGACAAGGTGAGGGAATACATTTTAATCATCTGGCAAAGTAATCTTGTTGCGAAATCTTCTTTTAGTGTAAAAGAGAGGTTCACGCATTTTGTTTTCATTATCCAGACAAGTTGCAAATCATGCTAAGGGGTGAAGGTGGCATCAAGGCATTACTGGGGATGGTTCATTGTGGGCATCCTGACGTCCTTGCACAAGTTGCTCGTGGAATTGCCAATTTTGCAAAATGCGAGTCAAGATCATCTGCTCAAGGTACATACCTTTTAATAACTAAAAGAGATACTTTACCGAAACTTTTATCATTGCTTAGACTATGCCCATGGTGTCATGTGATATCTGACTTGCCATTAAGAAAAATGTGACGATGCCATCATGAATTGAGTAGTTTGGAGCACCTGTAGCTAGGTGTGATGTCCCATCGTACTACACTTGGGATAGTGAACCCTTGTAAAAATGTTCAATCTCGTGCAAACTAATCTGTGCTTGTGACTTACGACCTCCAGGTACTATAGAACCCCCTCATTCCACAATCCTCTCCTTTTATGAACTTCATCGCTCTGATGGTGCAGGCACGAAGACTGGAAGGTCTCTCCTGATAGAAGATGGTGCACTACCATGGATTGT
This sequence comes from Syzygium syzygioides, assembly GCA_031216285.1. NCBI lineage: Eukaryota > Viridiplantae > Streptophyta > Magnoliopsida > Myrtales > Myrtaceae > Syzygium > Syzygium syzygioides. The sequence continues at coordinate 5,565,053 of CM062246.1, read as the reverse complement.
GCAAAATGCTAATAATGAAGCCTCTGCAATCAGGCGTCATATTGAGCTTGCTCTCTGCCACTTAGCACAGCATGGTAGTTTCTCTTCCTCTCAATTCAGAGTTTGAAGAATTTGTAACCTTTTAATATAAATCTGAAGTAAATTGTGTTTAACATCATCTCAGAAGTGAATGCGAAGGACATGATTAGTGGAGGTGCGTTATGGGAACTGGTTCGCATCTCACGGGACTGTTCACGTGAAGATATAAGGACCCTTGCCCGTAGATCGCTAGCATCCAGCTCTACTTTCAAAGCTGAACTGCGGCGATTAAGGATGGATTATTAACATAACTGTCATCCTGATTTATCAGCTTAAACTAATCCAAGTGGAAGGATTGAGATTCCACATGAAAGGGGCCATTTTAAGCTCTGCTCTTGTAGAAGATTTCCAGTGGAGCGGGTCATCATTTAGGGTTTGTGCCCTTTGGTCATTATTCATTCATGTTTGATGTTTTCTGAATCTGGCAATGCCATTTTTAGTAGTGTAAATTTAGTTAGTTTCCATAACTTGCTAAAATTATTCCACGTGCAAGAATGTATAAAGATTAGATGTGTACAGCTTGGATTGCATAGGGAACATGCTTGAGCCTAGAGTTCCAGACAGTGTAAGTGTTGAGTTTATTATCAGAGTTTACTCGCTTATCGGTTGCCAAACAAGTTGACTCTGGTTACGGGAATCATAGCCACGGAGGTATCCTTGAGAAATTGTCGCACTTTGGACCGAGCCAATGTACGATCACTTGGCTTTCTCTCAATCATTTTTTGGTGATAGATGAGGTGATTTCCTCCCCCGATGAGAAACGTTACTTGATCAGGAAGGATCAGAAGACACGGAATCAGCAGCAATTGGTGTAAAAGAACATGTCAAACTTGTTCTTGGCGTTTCGCAAATAACAGCCTCGTTATATCAATAGAAACATCAAACCATCAAAAACCGCCGTGGTATACTAAACCAGATGGCCTATCTTTAGCTGAACGAGCAACCCCCTGTGGTTATTATCGCCTCGCACGAAGAGCAACACCCATAAAGAACATAAATTCAAGTCCCGAGAAGAGATTCGTTCAGAATGCAAGACCTTGGTACAAACATGATGGATCCATCTCATTTTTCAAAGAATCTCAAGTTGCAGCAATCAACAAACAAAAATGGTCAAGAAATCATCCGATCGTGCCAGCCTGTGCGGGGGAATTGAGGAGACTAGTTTGAGCGTCCCGGCTTTCCCAAGAAACCCCGGATACCCGCGTAAGAATTAAAAAGAAAATCGAGGGGGGAAAATCTGTTAGCCGTCGTATTCCGGTTCGCTAATTTGAGACTTCAGCTCTTTGGCCTTGTCGTCATCAAAACCAAGGGCAGCTAGTATCTTGTGACCTGGCGACTCCACTTCAGACCAGATACCAAGAAGCAAATGGCTCGTCGTAATCTCTCCACTATCAGCTGCGTCGACAAAGGAATCCAAGAACTATTACTTCTAGGCCTATAGTTGGACAGGCCAGAAAAACAAACAATATAGGTGAATGGGTGGACCTCCGACTATATTCAAAGCATTGACAGCACTTTCCAACTTTCCAACCGAGAACCGCAAAAAACCAGAATTTGACTTCTCTGGGCGTTCGAAACGAAGGAAAAAACGTTTAGATTATAACTCACTTGCTATGCCGGTACTAGTTCCAAGTGCAAAATTCTATGCCATCGAAATACCTTATACAACGAAGTACAGGCAGGCACTTTGCATTTCAGACATTGAAGAAGCTAACATTAAACCACTTTATATTAGTGATTCTCTTTATCTGAGATATTTAACTTAAGAGAGTTGTTCCATCATTTTAAGAATAAACTCGTAAAAATCAGAAAATGTAACTCATCTCAAACAAGTGAAACCTATTGTCATATTCCCTGATAATCCACGAGAATGTGTGGACCTCCAACGACAGCAGAACGCTATCACACAGCAGTCCTTGAAAGATGAATGAGTAAACTGACGGAAAGCTTACCAGACTTCAATTTTTGATCGACAGCCCAATCAAGCACCCTTTGGCAATCTTCGGTCAGCGGCGGATGCTCGGGGCTGAAAAAATACATGTCGCCCTTTGGAATCGACTTTATGGACTCTTCCCGCACCTTGAAAAGTGTAATTCCATTTGCCCGCAAAAACTTAGCAGCAGAGCTAGTCCCTGCACATCACGACCAAGAAATTAGAGGTAGCACAATCCATGTCAGTCTAATGATAATCCTTGAATCTTATCGAGACTATATGCAAAGCATGTGAAAACATATGTTCTTCCCAGTAACAAAATGAGGGCGCCATCAAGAGTGCTCGCATGATATAAGACAGGCCTAAGATGCCCCCTCCATGATTGACGTCACTGGCAACTCCACAGTTCAAGTAAAATCGAAAACTTTTCCTAAGAAACCACTTCACCAACCAGTTGAATTCATTATATACACGGTACATAGCCAGAATGATCTAACATGGCTGTGAATATCTCTAGGCAGATAGGCCAACAGACTACTTCAATGAATAATAAAGCAACAACCGGAAGCAATATGAAAGATATTCCCAAAATGCACAAAGTGAATTACCCTCAATAAGCAATCCCATAAGAAGTGCCTCCGTTCCAGTAGTCGGATACTTGAGCTTCCTCGCCTCGAGTTCACCCATAGCAAACGACTTTATCGCCCTCCTCGACCATCTAATTCCACTCCCAACCGCAACAAAGACAGGGAAAGACTCAATGTCCACACAGAACACAGAATACGAGCGAACACAACAGATTCATCTTCACTTATCATCGATTGGAATCGACTACATACACAAATGGCATGCTCCAAAGCTGAATCAAGATAATTATTCCATTCCCAGTTGTCATTCGATAAATACAGCTCGTTCGGGGAACATTTTCAGTAATGGTAACCAAGAGACAACAACAGAAAACACAAACTTCCATCTAGTGTTTTTAGCTGAACTCACCTGGGAACGTTCTCACCGGAAGAGACCCTCTCCGGCTTTCTGCAAAATCAACCACAACACTCCTGAAACAACAACACAGTCACCTAAAAAGTGCAATTTTTAAAACCAGAAACCAAAATTGAACAGAATCCTAGAAGGGGAACGCGTAAAGTAACACTCTTGCGGCGACTCACGCGGTCGGGAGGCTGAATGCGACGGTGGCGATGATCGGGCGCGGCTTCGAAGACCGCGAGACGAGGCTCGTCGAACGGAGCGCGAAATCGCTCGCGCCGCCGAGCCACGCGTTCGGCAATCTCAACGAGCTCGCGAGCCTCAGCCGGTGAGGGGACCGAGCGCGGGTCGACGGCGAGAAGGGCGTCGACGGCGAGAGCTTGCAGACAGCGTGCGACGCCATTGCCGCGCAGGTCAAAAGCAAAAGCTCCGGAGTCGCTGCGCAGATGCTACGTTGTGGATAGAGCGAAGAGAGAGAGGGACAGACAGGCAGAGATGGAGAAGGAAAGACGGTACGACGTCGTAGCCCCACGTGGGCTCGGTTCTTTGTTCAGCGTTGGCCGGCCCAAATGGCTCGATCCGTTGGGCCTTGGGCCCATTCGTTTCTGTTTTCCTCCGTGTTCTGTGTTTGGTGGAGGGAGTAGGGAGAGCATATGTGCCATGTAGCTAGTAACATCTCCTGTTTTTGATGTCTCTCTCTATGTCTAAGGCCTGCCCAGCATAGCGCCACCATTGGGGCTCGAGAGGGCCCTTCGTCGTTCGGGCGGACTTCGGCGGAGCTTTTCTACTCGTCGGGCCGGATTTGGAGAAAATACGAGCTCGGCGGGGGGGACGGGCTCGCGACTGCACTCGTAATTTCCAATTTGATTTGTAGGGCGGAGCGAGCCTGGGTACTGCTCTTTAGGTCCGAAGTTTGCCGCCCTGTATGATCGTCGGGCTTGCAAGTATCGGTCATAGCCTGCTCCGAACCCATCTAAACTCGCCCCTCGATTGATCGAGATTAAAATAGAGTCCGAACAGCTTTGGAAAGTTGAGCTCGAGCTTCAGCGAAACACTTCCGTTGCCTTACATTATGAAGCCAAGCAAACTTAGTATCCACAGAGTTGTATCCCGCCACATTGTCGAGCAGCTCAAATGGTCTCATTCTCGGCTTTCAGTATCTATCTCGGAAACTCGAAAGAACCACTCTCCCAATTTGGAAATCCTCGCGTGAATCGTGAGATCGCAATTGGTCCTATCTATCACGTACAACAGAAACAGTAGGTATTAAGCAATCTGCACCTCGTGTCTTCTCACAACACAAGTTTTGCTTTCGTTTTCTTGTTTTTTGGAGGCAAATGGTGATCTTACTTACCCTACAAGATGATTATCCACTAGATTAATTATAATCAATGCACAAACCAGATAAAGAACAGTCTCCAAGATGCAACAAATCACAGAACCAATCTCCTGCGGATCTCACGAAGCACCAGAGGATAACATACAATCACTGGAAGCTGAGAGCTAAGACCTGAACTTCTGAATCTATCGTTCTGTCTAAAACATCACGTAAACTTCTTGATGAGTGCTTTGCTCAGTGAGGTGGTATCCATCGAACACTGCACGTTATGCTCAAACGAAGCGAAGTGGATGCTGCGTGCGTTTTGTTGACCGAAGCTGCCTTCTCTTCGCATCCCAATGCAGGAAATCAAGAGGCGCACGTTGCGCGATGATCTCTGGGAGACAGCTTGGTAGAAAAGTGGTGGGGAGGAGTAACTATTCGCAACCTATCCTTGCCCTCTTGCATTAACTCCACTTCGCACACCTAGAAACGTGTACGCTTGTCAATTCCCACTTACCCCCAATTACTGCTGTCTCAAATCCTAGATTTGCGCAAGCTGTCGTTTCCCTGGCCTGTCTCCCTTTCGACTATGATTTTACCCATATACGGATCTTAGATGGACACCAAAATTTCCGACGCGACCCCAATATTTTTCAAAGGCCGTCTCTGTACCTACTAGAAAGATATAATATACGTGACATCTTTAAATTTATTCACTCAAGTATCGTTCACTTTGGTCTTTCTCATCCCGAGCTTTATAATTTCGTCCTTTGGTATACAGGTGGATACCTTCCAGGGAGATTATCTATCCTAAGAATGCTCACGCCTAAGCACTGTCATTACGTTAAAAGGCACTTCCATGAGTTAATTCTAGTTTCACACTCGCACTCATTTCATAATCGCTTTCCGTCTGTTTGATGCACAGTTCGGTTCCCTTCTGCCCCCATTCGCCATCTTAGAAGCTTGCCAGGAGCCGTTCCTTGTCCAAGCCCTCTAGCCTCGGCGACCACTCTCCATCCTCGTCGGATCATATCATTACAATAGAAGTGAACACTGCATGGAGACGGTGAATCCCGCGTGATTCGGCCTCCGGCAGATCATGTGAGCTGCCATGTGATTAGGCGGCCAGCATATGAACAAAAGCTCAGGCCAATCGGAGGGCAAAAGAACACAAAAAAGCCGAAGCAGCCTCGAAAAGATTGTCCCTCTTCTCCATGGAAAAATCATTCCCACATGTCATGATGGTGTCAATCTTTGCACGAGATTTTCCCGGTATGGAGGGAATCTTTTACCTTCGGAGTTGTCGTGCACAAATCGAACGAACGATAGTCAACACAAGCGGGCATTCGTGGGCCACCCGCCAAAAACCGAAATTAGGTCATCGCGATTCTTCCGGTAATGCCACACAGTTAAGTGATTTCGGCGCGACGAAATGATGGAGTTGGAGAATAATGTTACGGGCTTAGAAGACAGCTCGTTGTCATATCTAATCGCATAGCGACTGACGTGGAGGACGTGCTTTGTAATTCGAAAGCACCTAAAAAAATTCTCCTCGAACGACTAAGTCGCCGGGTCGAATCCAGTTGCGCTAATTGAAATGGGAGTTAGAAAGGTGGAATGTGAGGACCAAAGCTCGAGTGGTCAAAACTCAAGTGCGACGAAATTGTTGTTTTCTATTTTTTTTGGCTTTTTTCTTCTTTCTGTTTCCATTTTAGTGGGGTGAAATTAGACTGATCAAAATGGATCGTAAACAAATTTCTTAACTCATATTTGATGGGTTGAGTTGTTATATGACTTAACTATATTCTGTAAAATATGGGTCGGCATTGGATATAGGTCGCTAGATTTGTACAACATGGAAATGGATTGGAATGGGTTGAATGGATTAATTTGAGACGAACCATTTTCGACACGACTTGACCTACCCATTTGACGAGTCTACGTGCAACCAGGGCCCACCTGTTTGACGGGCCTATGTGAAATCGGGAGATATATTGCAGGTGTGATCTTGGCATGTGGGAAGGTCCACTCTGCCTCCCGTGAGGGCCCCCTTAGATTTGAGCATTTGGGTCTCTCCATGTGCTGTTGTGGTTGCTCTCGCCGACCATCGCGGGCTTCGAAACCTCGAATCGGGTTGGATTCACTTCATCCTTCCCGTTTTTTGACAGAAACAGGTAGTTTTGTAGCTTGTATGCCTTGGATTTCCCCACTAAATGAAGCACCGTTCCATTGAATAATCCCATGTTGAGATCGGATTACCGCCGTTGAAACCCTTTTCCGCGTATCTTCGCACTTCCACGTATAACTTCTACGTGCCTCCGGAGCGATCGCCGAGCGGCTAAAATCGAAGATAACAGCACGGGGTGGCACGAGGAATCATCGCGTCCCGTTGACTTCTCGCGAATGAAAGAAAACCGATTCATGACAAGATGTTTCCTTAAGCACGTCCTTCCTCGTATGACATGGGAACAAGAAAAAATCATCCGACTCGATCAGGTTGCTCGCTAAAGAGCCGCTCTAATCAAAACCAAACAGTTGGCTCGGCCACCAGCGGCTGCATCATCTAAACTTCAATTACATATACAGAGAAGAGTGCCAAAAAAAAAAAAGCTTCATATTATCCTAGAAAAGAGAAAAGAAAAAGTGGGTAATTTCGAAAGCTTCATGCCTAATGATTTAGAAGCGAAAGGGATTGTCTTTGCGCGGGGGACGTGGTCCGATCGACACCAGACATTGTCTTTCTCAATGGGAACCGGAGATGCCCCCACCAAGATCTCCTGCACCTCTTTTTTCTTCTCTCTTGCCCTTTTTCCCTCTTTCTCGAGATCTCGATATTTTAATGCGAAATACGGAAACGTCGCTGTCGGAAATTCGATTCCGCGATTAAAATCTTGGTGGGTTCTTGATTGGAGAAGGCGGGGGCCAGCTGTTGCTGCTGTTGTTGCTGTTGCTGTTGCTGTTCTTGTTGTTGTTCGATTGCTGTTCTTTGCTTTGGGCCGTGCCCTTTTCTTGTTTCCATCGTCTCGTAGCTGGCACAGACTTGATGGACCAACCGCTAGCAGATAAATAAATAGTTAATGGGTGAAAAAATTTAATATCTAGGAAGGAGAAAAATTATGAAAATCCACTTTCGAGATGTAATTCTCTCACCATCTGCAGTTTCTTTTGGCGAGTTCTTTCATTGTGGGGCGATGGCATGATTGGCCATCATGAGATTGGAGTGAAAGTGACCAAGGAAAAGGAGTTTCCGATTTTTTTTTAAATTTTTTTAATTTTCGGCATTTCGTGCTTGTTTTTCAAGAATAGGGCCCTTAGTTCGTTTCATTTAAATTGCACGTCACTGCAAAAAAGATGATTAAATGATGACATTATACATTATGCCATCCCTCATTTGATCAAATGAAACGACTGCATTAAACATTTAGAAATACTTTAAAAATCACATTGAGCAAATTAACCATTTAAGGTTACCATTGCACATTAAATGGAAGTTTGGAGCTTATCAGTGTTGTTTCGCTATATGTAATGAATTCCTGTGCATTTCAAGAAGATGTTCATTTGTTGTCGAGTATATGACTTTGTACACACCGACATAAAAACATTGCTATGATGAAGTATGCGATGAGGTTCACAAGAAGAAAAAAAGAGGTATCAACATCACTTAGGTATTTGATTTGACGTTGAAAAGAAGTAGAATTACGGTAGAAACAAACTTTTTGGTAGAAGCAATAAGAAAGGATTACCAAATCATGAACACCATGCAAGAACTTGGACACGTCAGTGCGAAAAGAAACCTATGGATTCTCACTTCTCGGTGCATTGCAGACGTCATTTTTATCATATTCCGACGTCATTTCCCCCCCGACATATATTAAGCAGCACGTACGAAAGTTTAATGACGGACATAATTGCAAGAATAAAAAAAAAATAGTCTGCTGTGCTGGTCTACTGGACAGAATGCTGCACTGTGAGTGGTCCAGCTCATCATCAACGCCTCCTCACCTTCCGCAATGAAGACAACGTGAACGTAAAGCATAAGAATTCTTAAAGAAGCGCACGAGGAAAAACCCAAAAAATAGAGGAGTCGGCAGAAGTTCGATACATGAAAGAAACACGTGCGTGGAGTATTGAATTCGGGAGTTAAATCGAGCGGAGCCGAGTCGAGTCACTACAATTCAGTGCTCGAGTCCGATCGATTTGAGAACGAAGACTCTATAATCAATCGAGCTTGATTGAATAAGTTTACAGTATGCTTGAACTCGAATCTGTCGGATAATAAATTTTATTCCGGACTTGAATAAAATTCAAACCGCGAGCTTGCACCTGAACTTGAAATATGAAAATAAAATATAGTTACAATATTTTTATTATTTTGTCTTTTTCATCTTATATGTGTGTATGATTAAGTAAGTGAAATATAACCACCTAATAATGCACACGAGACATTCGAGTCGAAGTATTTTTAACCTCAAGCTCGACTCTGTTAATTACTCGAGTCGAAAAGAATCTTATCTAACTCAAGTCCATATTGTATCAATAGCTACAACTTTTGACCAGCTTACACTCCTATTAACAACAAAACCTTGTGATCTCGGTAGTCAGATCATATGGGATCAATTCCCTAACCCCATCCCGATTTAGTTCGGTCCAAATAGACATGCCCATGAATGAGTTGTCGATCCTAAATGATGTGCTAACGGCCATACTCCGTTCGCAAAATGTTTCCTTCGCCCGGGGTGAGAGCGCTCTCGATGGAATCCATCATACGGGATTTTCGGCCAACTTTAGAGTGGGGAAAAATGGCGGGTTAATTAGTTGGTAATCCGCGGCAATCCCCATTGGGGGAATATGCTTATGGAATGAGTAAGTTGTGGCCGGGGGGGCTTGATAATAAGAAGAAAGGCCAAGTCGTGAAAGGCAAGGCAAGGCAAGCCAACGATCGCTTTGCTTCGTATTCACTTCATAATCCCAAAGCGATGATCCGCTCCACCCACCTGCTCGACCGTCCGCATCTGCCAATCTTAGCAAACGATCTTCAAATCCCCCCGATCCCCACCACCACGGGTGCGTCACTTCTCGTCTTCGAACGTATCTAACGTCACACGAACATGATGATTGCTTCTTCTTCTCGACTCGATCATGAGCGATGATTTTGTGGCTGGCTGTTGAGCACGTGTTGCACTTTGCCATGGGGGAAAGCTACTGCCCCATGATCATCAGCTGTTAATTGACATCATTAAAGAATGCGTACTTGGGCAGGCTTCCAATCTTGTTTTCGCGACTCCTTGACTCCATCCCCCGCATCATCCTTGGATTAGCTTGCTCTGGGTGTTGTCTGCATCCGTCACGACAGGTTTTGTCCTTTGGACATATAAGCATGCACTTTCTCGATAAGTCGCCCATCCTAGTAATATTTTAACTTGAGTATGCTTAATTTTAGAGTTCTAGAGCAAAATTTGCAGTTATGTCAAAAGATACATTCATGAGTTAATTTTAGTTTTTATATATATGTGTCCCAAACATGCTCTCCCTATATTCGGTGTGCAATTCAATTCATTCTTATCCTTTTCGTCATCCTAAAAACCTGCCATGACCTCTAACCCCAACAACCACTCCCATCCTCATTAAACCTGGTTGTTACAATTCTTACTAATGTGTTTGGTTCTATGAATGCGACGATTCAACATTTGTACATTCTTTGCGCGGCATGTATCGAATCGACACGCGTAATTGCCAGAAGAGACCACAAAAGCATTAGTTTTCTCGCGAACCCTGTAAATATCTTTGCGATCGAAAACTCGAAACTACACTGTGTAACTTTATCGAGCCGAAGGTACTGACTCGAGATCACTCGTCGACACAAATCTTTTACTCTCGTAATGGATCGGATCCTCTCGGTCGCGCACATCCGAATGCTAAACTTAAAAACCCCTCGTCGTGCCATTTACACGCTCGCAGATCTCAACTATGCACCCCAAGCTCGTCCAGCATTTCCCGATCGCACGCGGATTTGTCATATTAAATACGAGAGTTGATTGTCGATTGTCGATTGAGGAAAGTTAGTGATGCACCGCGAACGGAGCAAATACACTAGCGTCGCAATCACGTGCAGTCTCGCTTTGACCAGATATCTTCCGCGCGCGAGGGGGACGGCACGAGGATCGCGGGGCGTGGGGATTTCCCCCGACACCCGACGGAAGATGGAGCAGGTGTGGGTGGAAATCGCGTACAGCGCGGGTCGGAAAAAAAACACGATCGCGTCCGAATTCAGAGCAGAACATACAAGAGAAGTCCGCGATTCCGGATTGGAGAAGAAGATCACAAGAAAAAAGAAGGGGATGGGGGGTGGTGGAGAATGATAAAATAAAGTGAGATCGCCGAAGTTCTCACGACAGGGCAGAATCGATGTAGGACAATAATGTGAGTGGTTTGTTTATTGCGACATGTCGTGTTGGTGGGAGTCACGTTGGGGAGGAAAACATGCGGCGAGTGTCTCGAGGCGGAGGGGGGAGAGATGTGCGGCGGCGTACTGTTCATTCATGCATGCAAGCTGTATTGCTGTCTGTCTACAGGCGTGAACCCGAAGACCGCACGGACGGGTGTGAACGGGGTTCTTGGAAAGTTGGGGAAAATATACGGTCAAAAAAGGGGGAAAAAATCAGAGGGGGGGGGTAAAAAGGGGGAAAAGCCCCCACGTCGAAAGGCGTTTTCTTTTTCAGTTTCGAAGGAGGAAGAGAAAAAAAAAGGGAGGAGGAAAAATCCGGGGCGGCGGGCCCCGCTGGCCGACGTCCTGGCTGTCGTCCCACGTGTCAGCTCTACGGAGGCGAGAAGGTCGAGCTCGAATTTGAGGCACTTTTAATCAAATCGACCGTTTTACCCCCCAAAAAAAAATAATAATAATAATCAAATCCACCCAGCTCGAATAGAAAATATTTAGGACAAGTGCCACAAAACACTCCAAATTATGTCTAACGTGATAGAAAAAAATATCTCGAATTTTTTGGGTTTTCCTGACACGATGGATAAAATTTAAGTTTTTTGTGAAATGTAGAAAAGGTGTGAGATTTTTTTGTTACGGTAGATATAGTTTGAGGTTCCTTGTGGCAGTAATCCAAATATTTACATGCCTGACTTGGCAAAGTTCGTGTGCTCGAGTTAGGGACATCGAGCTCCATCGAGCACCCCCGATCAAATGCCGAGTTGCGCGAAATTTGGGTCGAGTTAGCTCTCAACTTTAATTCTCCGCGGGCTCGGCTCGACTCGACTCGACTCGACTTGATTTTTTTTTTTTTGGTGCTTTTGGGATAAATATGATTTCATACGGCTTCTCGAATAAAGTTCTTGTCCCCGGAATCATGCATTTTCGCCAAACCAAGGTAGTGGCCACGTCAGAGACACGGGTGGGGGGGGGTGGTGGGGGTCCACCCCTTGGGCTTTTCACCTCCTCCTCCTCGTCACGTTATCAGATTCGGGCCGGGCGGCTGTGACATCCGTGATGACGTGGACCCACCGCCGCCTCGAATTGGCGGGAAGGTCGCCGGTTTCCCGCCGGTCCTCTTCCTCCTTCGAATTCGTTTTCCCCCTCCCCCCCCTTTTTTTTTTTTCTTGTTTTCCTTTCTTTCCGGGTGAAAAGAGAGATTTCATCTTTTTTTATGTCCCGTGCGGATCTTTCTCCTTCTTCTTCTTCCTTTTTTTTTTCCTAAAGAAAAAAGGAAAAGGAAAATCCTCATCGCACTTTGAACGTTGCATTTACAAGATGCCTACACATGTCACACCTCCCGTGAAGGAAATATCGCCTCGATTTAAAGGAAAAGAAGCCGGGCCTTTAGCTGCATGTAGGAACGTCTAGCTTACTCCCCCGTTCTGAACAATCGTTAAGATAGAACTCGGGAGTAAGCTTAGGGAGAGATCGATCTTGTCTAAATGGGTTTATGCACCTTGAGAAGGCGCCAAGAACACGCGCTCGAGCCTTTGAGCTTCGATGATTGTGCTAGAAAATGGCGGAGTAGGGGGAGACCAACCGGAAAAATTAGCTTAACTTCATGTTCGGAACACAAATTTAAAAAGAGAGAAAAAAAAAAAGAAAGAAAGAAAAACCAGCGGCTTCGCCGGGTCGACCTGGGGAAGGGCAAGGGCGTCTTTTCAGCATCAACCATCGAACCCCGCGCTTTAACCGGCGCGCCGTTAGCACGACGCCTCGCCTCCTCGCAGCATTCAATTCTCGTTCGTTAGTGCCGCGCACGTCGCGGGAAAAACATTCATCACGACGTCCCCCCGTCCCCGTCCCCACCCCCGGCCACGTGGCGGCGGGACCAGGAGGATCCTGCGGCCGCGAAATTTCCGGCGGGTCGCGAATTTTCAATTTTCTTGCTTTATGGAAAGCGAAGTCGGGGGGAAGTGGTTAATGCGACGGTGGCACGCTGACATACAGACAAAGGGGGCTTGACTCCGAAGGAAACCCGGGAACGTGTTCCTCTGACGAGGGGCACGTGACGGGGCGAGACAAGGCGGGCGGGGCTGGGGGGACGCCTGTCGGGCCAACCCTGTCCCGACACGTGGCCCGGAGGGGGGGCGTTGGGGGTGACGAGGCCCCCCCCCCCGGATTGCGTGCCTCCGCGGCCACGCCAATTCCGCCCACGACTCGCCCACAGTTGTGCCCGAGCGAGTCCAAAGCGAAGTAAAAGCGCGCGATACCACCACCAACCCTACGCTAACTGAGGGGGAGGAGGAGGAGGGCGGTGACGACCCGATCGAGTGGCGACCGCAGAGGAACAACCCGATTCGCTCGAGCTTCTCGAGGCGCGAGATTACGGTCGTTTCACAGCTCGATCAATCCTCCCGAGGGAGGGGGTGGCAGGGTCAGGGTTAGCTGGACGGTTTCGGGGTGGCGAAAATACCGATGAGTCCCGAATGGCTAGTACGGCGCGACCCCCGGCGCGCTGTGATTCCTTGTCATATGGCTTGGCCTTTGGACTGGTTTGTTTAGCGAATTGAAGTCAGTGTTGGCAGGTGGCAGATCAAAGATTGGACTCTTCCGTTTGGATCGGAGCACCCTCCCGATCCGGCGCTCGATATCTTTTGAGAGGGGGGAGCGTGGAAAGACGACTTTGGCCTCCCCGCCAAAGAGGACAGGCGGGGGAATAACTGGAAGGGGGCGCTGTGGGAGGGGCATATTCGGTGGAACCAAAGTTCGTTACGAGGGGGAAGGTACAGCGAGAGGTACAAAAGGAACGGGCCCCGATAAAAGTCCAAATGGACAAGGGAAAGAGCCGCCCGACCCGAGCGGGCCTCTCGTCACGTGCTGAACGGTCGGCCGGATCGACCTAATTTATCTCCTCCTTTCGATCATGGACGGGACTGTCTTTGCTAGTACAAACATATAATCCCAAGTTTAACTTCGATCTCTCTCTCTCTTTTTTTTTTTAAAATTTGCTTTTAAGAAGCACTCTGGATACAGCCTCGGAGCTGCAATGCCGACCCCATCCGTCCGATCGAGGATTTTAACTCGACTTGCTATCTATTTATTTTTCCTGGATTGCACCTAATTTAAAATGGGATAATGACATAAACAGCCCCTGAATGTTGGCCTCATTCGCAACGTGGCCCATAAGACTTCTGGTACATGCTTAATGTAGTGCCTGAATTATATGAAAATGTTCTGTATAATCTGTGAACTTGAATTAATAGAAGGATTATATTGAACAAATTAAAAGCTCGGAGATCACATTACACATTGAGTTAAAGTTCAGGGACACATCGAACAAATTAAAAACTCATGGACTGCATTGCACGTTGGGTCAAAGTTCGAAAACGGTTAAAGTCATTATCCAATTTCTAGGGTTTTTTCCCCTATTTTCAAGTAGTGGGGGGGGCCAAAAAGAAAAGGAAAAAAGAAAAAAGGGCGGGAGGTGGGTCGGGCCGGACAGTCCGTCCGGGGCACGCGCTACTCACGCCATGTGGCCCATCCCCCTCCTCTCTCTCTCTCCCCATTCCTTTTGCTAATTGCCATAAATAAATAAACAAACAAATAAAGTAAATAAATAAATTTCTCGTACTGCAATATACCTTTAGCAAAAAAAAAAAAGTTCCTTATTTAATTTAAAGAAAACTACCTGCATATATATATAAGAGACCTCAAGCGCGAGAGACCTCAGAGTCGAAAGACCAACTAAGGCTTCTCTAGAGAGAGAAAGACCTGCCCCCCCGCACCGCTAGCTCTGTAGAGAGAGAAAGCGCCGGTAGCAGCTGCAGAGGAGCTCCTCCCTCTTCTCGGCGACGAGGGGCGGTGTCCCTTTGAACCGAAGCGATTCGATCGAAGGAGGAGGCCCGGCAAAAGGCTGACAATCCGGAGCACGACATTGTTGTCGCTGCCGTTCGTTCGCTGTTCACGACCGCAGCCCGGGAGCAGGAGGCAGCAGCAGCGTCGTTGCGAACCGCAGCGCCCTTCGGGTTCCTCGCCTCCGGGTCTTGTGGCTTTCGCTTGCTTTTGTCTGGGTGGTTTGGTTCCTTGGTGTTTGTTTGGGGAGAGTAGAAGAGAGGAGCGGGGGAAGAAGATGCAGATGCAGAGAATGGAGAAGATGGAGTGGCATGCTTGCCAGGACGAGTACGAGAAGCTCGTGTTTCGCATGAACACCCCGAGGTTTGTTCCCGGATCCATGTCCTCAAGTCCTTTCAACTTGGTCATCGGGAAGGCCGTCTTTGGTCCCAGAACCGCAGAGGAGCTCTCTGGGGTCTCTGTTTTTCTTTCCCCCCCACCCCCCGCTGCTTGGGATTGGTCGATTTTTTTTCCCCAATTTTTCCATCCGATCTCTTGCTAAGTTCTGTAAGGAACTTGCTCCATTTCAAGAAAGAAATTATTTTTTGGTTGGAAAAAGATTTCTTCGCAAACCTTCCTTTGAAAGTTCAAAGACAGAGTCTGTCGTCTAGACTATGAATTTTAGACCGGATGCCATTCGCGCTGACTTGGCTGTTTGTTACTGTTGTTGTCCTCTTAACAGGGTGGTGATTGATAACGGTGCTTGTCCCGCTGCCACTATTGTCAAGGTATGCTTCCACGAAACCCTTTCCTAGAAGTTTCAACAAAATCAGAAAGAAAGAAAGAAAGAAAGAAAGAAAATGAGATATCTTGCTGCTTGTTCAATGTTGTGCGGGTCTGACCAAGTCCTGGGCTCGTGTTTCTTCAGGTCGACAGTGCAAGAAAACATGGGATTCTCTTGGAGGCGGTCCAGATCCTCACTGATCTCAACCTTTCCATCAAGAAGGCTTACATTTCATCCGATGGAAGATGGTCCATGGATGGTGAGTCACCAAAATCTTTTTTCCTTAATTTTTGCTCTTTTGGTTCTTTTCTTGGCGTTGTGTCTTTATCTTGGTATCTTTACATTTAGTAACTTTCCTTGATCGCATTTTGAGCAATTTCCCTGATTTTTCTTGCCTTGGATTTTTCTGGGTTCTACAGTTTTCCATGTGACCGATCAAAACGGAAAGAAATTAACCGATGAGAGCGTTATCAGCTACATGGAACAGGTAATTTACTATTCTGAAACCTCTTAAGAGTTCTCTCTAACTGTAACTGATATATGTGGAACTAGTTACATGTGTACTCTATTAGAATATGGAAGCAATTAATTCTGGGATAAGTGGATCGAGTGATTTATTAGTCATGAACATTGCATTGTTTGTATCTAAAAAGAGAGTGCCGGTTTTGGTTGTTGCAGTCTCTTGGAACAATTCACTATACGAGCACCAGTGACTATACTGGCCTAACGGCGCTGGAGCTGACCGGCACAGACCGGGTCGGCCTGCTCTCCGAAGTGTTTGCAGTGTTGGCCGATCTGCAATGCGATATCGTGGAGGCCAAGGTGTGGACTCACAACGGCAGGATCGCTTCCTTAATATATGTCAAGGACTGCAATTCCGGGTCCCCGATCGAGGACTCGCAGCAGATTGATAGAATCGAAGCACGGTTGAGGAATGTTCTCAAGGGAGATAACGATATTAGGAGTGCAAAGACGTCAGTTTCTCTGGCTGTGACACACACCGAGAGAAGACTGCACCAGATGATGTTTGCGGATCGCGATTATGAGAGGGAGCCGGTCCTACAGCTAAATGGCGACTCTCCAGTAGTGACAGTACAACATTGGGCCGAGAGGGGTTACTCGGTCGTGAACGTTGAGTGCAAGGACAGAACAAAGCTTCTGTTCGATGTGGTGTGCACGTTGACGGATATGGAGTACGTCGTCTTCCACGCGACCATCGATACTACTGGGAATAGAGCATCTCTGGTATATATCTTTGCTGATTTTGATCAAAACAAGAAAAACCTGTTTGCTTTTTGGTAAAGATATTGACTTGACCGTTTGTTGATGGTGTTTCAGGAATTCTGCATTAGGCACATGGATGGAACCCCTATAAATTCCGAGGCTGAGAGGCAACGTGTGATCTTATGTCTGCAAGCTGCTGTCGAGAGAAGAGCATCTGAGGTATTTTACAGAAATCCCAACATTTCACTGATCAAGCGCCATTTATCTTGCAAATTTAGTACCATTCTTGTTTCTCTAGTTCTCTAATCTAATGAAATGTTCTCTATGTTCATAGGGTGTGAGGTTAGAACTATGCACGGCAGATAGACCGGGCCTTTTAGCAGAGGTCACAAGGACATTCCGTGAGAACGGCCTCAACGTGACGAGAGCCGAGATATCCACCACGTTGGGCACAGCTTTCAACGTGTTCTATGTGACGGATGCAGTGGGGAACCCGGCAGATTTGAAGATCATCGAGGCGGTGAGGCAGAGGGTCGGGCTCAGTGAACTGCGCGTGAAGGAAGTGCCATTGATCTACGACAGAAGCCCGGAGAGTGAAGGAGAGGAAGCAGTTGGGGTTGCTGGGGCTGTGCTGTTGTCACTTGGAAGCCTAGTGAGGAGGAATCTGTACAATTTGGGGTTGATCAGATCATGTACTTGAAAAGGGCAAAAAGAAAATTTGAAAAGAGAGAGAAGGGAGTGAGGGAAAAAAGGGCATTTTGCAAATTGGTAGGGAGATTCGTCCACTGATGTGGCGGCATATTCTTTGCTTCGGATTGGGGGCTGTGTGTACATAGCAGAAGAGGGCAGAACAGCAAAAAGTTGGGAATTTGGTGATGGTAGCTTGCTAGTTTAGTTTGGGGGGGGGGGGGGGTGCTTTGAGGGTTTGTTGGTTGGTCGGTTCATTTTGATAGGGACCCAGATTGGATTGGAGGATTGGGGGGTCCCCCTATACGAGATTAAATTTTTAAATGCTTGATTTTTTATGGAGGTTTGAATTATAGCCAGAAGGGAGCAGAACAAAAAAGAAAAAAGAAAGGACAGGTGAGGAAAGTTAAAACAGCAAATTAGTGGTGAGAGGGTGTTGTTGAAGGTTTAGTGATGATGGATGAGGGTCATGGATACTACAGTTTGCGTTGGTGTCGGTGTTGGTGGCGGTGAGTGAGAGAGAGAGATGAGTTAGGTAGATGAAATCATTTGTTATTTCTACACGGCAGTAGAGAGTATTGTAACATAAAATGACTATTTTTTTTCTAGTACTTGTGTCAATGGTTGACTTGAGTTCTCCACATTCTGTGTCTCTGAACTTGTGAACTTTGTCCTGTAGTTTTTCGGATTTTATGAGGAACAACCCATGTAGACAACTGTGTTTGTTGGCTTCAATTACAAAACATGGTGCTGTCATGTGCGAGCCCCAAAGGGGGAAGAAGAGAATAGTAAATGGGCGGTTTAAAAATGGTTAGTTTATATTAATGGTTGACCTAAACCATGATGAGCATTGCGTTTGAGCTGCAATGTGTCCTCTGCGCGCACTGTTTTGGGAGAATCTTTCTCCGCATTAACGACTCTTCCAGCGTTGCAACCAATGAGAGCACGACGAGTAACTCCATGTTGTTCCATCCTTTCCGGTTGCTATCATCATTCCCCTCAGCTCGTTGTTCAATCAAAATCAAGTCAAATCAAATTTGGTTTTCGTTAGGTAAAATCACGTGAATTGCCCCCTCCCCTATCACGAATGCTTTCCAAGCGCCGAGTGCATCTTTTTAACTTGACAAAAGGGTTTCTTCGGTGGTTGAGCACACTGCAAATGTTAACAGTGTGGCAACAATTAGGGGGCAAGCGGTTTTGGAGCCCCATTGCTATCGGTTTTCAGTCTTTTGAAATTGAAACTTACCCGGTAAATCTTGATATCAACGAGTTCAATTCCTTTTTCATTTCGCTTCGTTTTTTTATTCCTTGAGAGTGTTGTTGAAGACTTTGATTTTTCGATTACACAATGCAAGTTTCTTTGAAAAGCCTCCGCATTTGCTGGAATCAGAGAAACGGAGCGTCTTCGATTCTCCTTGTACAACCTAGTGACCGATTTTTACAGGAGGCTTTGTGAGCTTCGAATGATTGATTTGCGTTGAGGCAATGTGAAGAAGTGGGCAAAGCAGAGCCAAGAGCAGGAGAGAGAAACCAGACGAAGAGGCGGCAACAACATGATTACAATATTCAAGTTAAAACTAAAAAAAAGAAATTAAGGCTTCTCAGTTTAATTCCACACCCACAACTAAGGAACTAGATCAGTAATAGCCAGTTCTGTTTTCGGAATCGAGAACTGACTGGGTAGGGTTAGCCCAATCCAGTTTTAGGATCTACCCTGATCCGGTGCTCACCCCTAACAACAATCTTTTTGGGGTTGAATGAGGGTCTTAGTTGAAGAAAACGATTGCGTCAAATGATTCTCCGAGGCCTTATGCGCAGTTCTTTTCGCGCTTTACGGGGCATGCATGTTGCCAGCGATACAGGCGAGCAAGATACGACCACCATGGCACACCTTGCACATCCAATCACATAAAATGAGCTTGGCTAGGAACACGATTCTTCGATATAGATGATACGTGCGTAGATTTCTTCCAAGACATTAAACTAGGAATCCACTTTATACAAGGCTGTTCAATTGGGTGCTAGCTAGCCAGCTCCTAAGTTTAATCTGCCCCTAACTTCGATAATTCCATAAGAATCACCCTCCAAAACCGCAGGAGATCACGGAAATTTTTGGTCTCCCCGTCTTCTTGTCACGTAGCATCGCACTAGGCGTCGTTAAGATCTTGCTACAATGTTGGACAGACTCGCCACGCCAAATTTGTCCCCACATTAGCAAGCAAAAAAGTTTAGTGCTAAGTCGGATAAACCCAATTTGATTAGTGTCAAATTCCATTTGTTTAACGATGGTGGGCATCGATGGTTTCACCGTGACGACCTATTCCTGTTGCTTTCGTTCGAGTTCCGACAAACGAAAAAAGAAAAACATTTGAATTTGAAGTGGTCAAAGATAGGCCGGATTTAAATGAATAAAATAGAATTAAATTAAAGGGGGTGCTTTGGTGTGCGCCCGAGGAAGACGCCACCACTCCCGACGCTCAATCGAATCCCAAAAGCGAGCTTTGCTGCTTCTGGCTTGGCATCTTTGGAATCATCGTCTTCTTTATTTTTGTCTCCTTCCGTTTCCCCAAATTTTTGAAAATTTTTTCGAATGAAGACGGCATTGTATACATCACAACGTAGGTTTATTGAATTTTTATTGTTACTAATTCAGAATCGTGATCTGTGTAGTTAGCGAAAGTCGAATTGTTCATTGACGAGCAGTTTAGTTTTTTCGGTCTCGACCCATCTTTACTATGTACATATGTGTGTGTATGGTGTTCACGGAAATTGAAACCCAAGACCTTGGTACTCTCTAGCCCCTTCCCCTCAATCCCTTTATCAGTAGGGCTGCATGCTTGATGCCGACATGCAATTGATAAGCAGGAAACATAAACTATACTAATACTCCATTTCTTCCGAGCCCAAGACATGCTCAACAATAAGCACTGAATCGAGGGTTCACAATCACATGATAGAGTTTTTCGCCGTTCATGCCTATAAGCACATTAAATATCGTCACGTGAAATTCTCATCGTGACTTTTTACTGAAAAAGATATAGAAAAATCTGCAATACTTAACTCGGAAGCGATGCACTCATATGAAATTTCCACAGATTAGTCAGAGTACACGTTCTATAAGTATCACATCGGGCATCAAGTAATTGACCGGGTCAATGACCCTCTCGGTCATTCTCCACTCGCCATCGGTTTTTCAGCGTTGGGTGCGATTCGGGGTGTCGATGGGAGTGGCGGATTGACCCGAAAAGGAGTCCTCATCCTCTTTCCCCCTAAATCGAAAATCCTCCGGGGCTCCAAAAGATCACACCTTTTTCCTACGAACGGCAATGGTCCGACTTGACACGACCGAAATTTGCGCCGATCAACGAGCTAAAAAGGCTCGTTATATTAGCTGGCACCACCTCCTCCTCTTTCTTCCCTTCTTGACCTTTATTTCTTGTACCATTATTATTTTATGTTATTTTGAATCAACGGAGAGGAAAAGAAGGGAGGGACGAGAGGTTTGGTACAAGAAGTCGGTCGCGGGGTACGACTCCCCACTAAGCACGCCGCTCATTGGAGGCTCTTCTTTTCATGCGTGTTTTTCGTCTTCTAAGATCGATTCAACGTTTGACGGTTTTTACACGCACCCGCACATAAACCGAAGCTTCAAAGGTTTAATCAGGTCTCAATTTATCTGTTTTCATGCGGAGCTATCGAGCCCGATCGAGGGGAGGGGGGGCTAAAGAAAGGGGGAGTCCGGCATCGACACGGGTCAGCTCAATTGACTTCGCCGTAGTTATATACTAGGCTCTGTAGGCGAGCACAGCAATGATTTTATCGGAGAGAAATGGAAGTGTGCGTGTATATATATATGTAGACTTGGAAATGACCATATGCTAAAGGTTAGTGTTTGGGTTTAGATGCCATTGGCATAGGGACAAGGCATGTGCCGAGGGTTGAAATGTGTTGGGTCTTGTGGGCCGTTGACCCCTCTAATAATTTAGTCCAAAAACCCTAAGTTGCCTAAGTGCGCCAACGTCTTGTATACCGTGTCGTTTTTTGCAGTCTTAGTGGAATTGGGAATGAATATCATAGCTCCTTGCTAATTAGTGAGAAGGATACAACACGCAAAACTCCAATTTGGCCCATGTTGGATTAAGATTGCATGCGACACTAGATAAGCCAATAGAAAAGGCCAATTTAAATCCAAGAAAAGGGTCCACGAAAATTGCAATAATTTAGTGCAAATTGGAACCATCATAGGTCTAGAAATTTGCGAGGATTAAAGAGGGGGAGAACGAATTTAATTAAAAGCGAATCCGACAAAGCAAAAGGAGGCTCGTTTGTTTATGCCCCGGCCGCATTCTTTTGTTAGCAGAATCTAAATTCTTGTGTGCCTGTCTCTCTCCATGTTGTCCTTAATTTTTGTTGCCCTTCTTTTTGGCCTTGGAACTGAG
The DNA here is from genome assembly GCA_031216285.1 of Syzygium syzygioides. Lineage (NCBI taxonomy): Eukaryota > Viridiplantae > Streptophyta > Magnoliopsida > Myrtales > Myrtaceae > Syzygium > Syzygium syzygioides. The sequence continues at coordinate 5,543,345 of CM062246.1, read as the reverse complement.
TTTTGCAACTTGATAAAGGCGTGTGTGATCACAGCTTTAACTTTAGCTTTCTCGATTGGTTACATTTCTTTGAAATATTTGTTTGATGATCACGTGAATCTAAAATTTGTAAAGAGAAAAATAGTCTGTTAATCCAAAGTTTGTACATTATAGGTAAGGGCGATCGGATCCCAGTTCCCAAAATTGAGAACCGGAGACCGGACCGGACCGGTCCAATGGATTTGGTCACTTAAGGTTTAGTTCATATTTTACTATTTTTTTTGCGAAATAAAAAAATAAAAAAAATTATATGTAGTCGGTCCAATTCCCCCTTAAAACCAGGAACTGGACCGCCCGGATATCTGTTCTACTTTTAGGAACCGAGAACCCAACCGACACTCCCAGGAACCTGAGCCAACCAGCTAATTTGGTTTGGGTCAGGCAATTTTTAATTTGGGCGGTCCGTTTTGCACACCCCGATTTATAGGGAGGCTGTGTGGCTATGTTTATTTTTGTTTTCGTGTATGTATAACAAAATCACGTAACTTGTTTTTGGTTAATTAAATTGGTGAACTGTCCTTTTCTAAAATTTTGATACAAAGCTTGTGTAGCTCGCGGCCGTTTGCAACGCTTGCAAGCTTGACGTTGACCTTGCACGGCCTTGTAGATCGAGAGCCGCAAGCTCGGGCCGAGCTTGCGTGGCCTTACCGTTGTGAATTGCGAACGATCTCTCCACAGACAGAGATGCCAGGGGATGGGCACGCAGGTGGTGAGTAAGGGTGTGGTGTTGTCGTCGACATTAGGGGTCAGACCGTGGCATTGAGCAGCAACTCGACGTTATTGGGGATGGCTCTTGATAGCTACTTTGCCGTGTTATTGTGTTTGGAGAGAGAGAGAGAGAGAGGATTGGGTGTGGATGAGGGCAACGTGTTAGAATTCGGCGCATAATCATAAGAAAATAAAGAGTAGAAGCAAGAAGAAAAATCGAGACACAATAATTTTTATCTTGGTTCATTCTTAAATTAGGATTACGTCCAGTAGAAGGTTTTACTATAATTAGCATCTCCCACTTTTACGTTACATTCCTCAATTATAAGAGAAAAAGATAGACATTTAGTAGTTATTCATGGGCATGAACTCAAACAAACAATAAGATATGGGTTCAAATTATAAAAGCCTTCTGGCCTTATCAAGGGTCGCGAGCAGGGGATGCTGCCCTCCCGGACCCTACCCCAAGAAGCTTTTGTAGGTCAGAGAGATGGAAAATGTAGGATTTGAAATGGCCGGCGTGACATTTGACGCGACTATGGAGAGCAAAGTTTAAGGATATTCTGTCTAAAAGACAAGCCGTTAAAGAGAGTCCGAGGCGGATACTCAGCCGCGCATCTTCGGCGAAGAATACAAAGTCTCTCGCACATTCTATCTTTCGCTCGACAAGGTAGACAACGAAACAACTAAGAGCCTAAGGATTTCGTGTCGGATACACCTAGTTTTACTAAAGCTTCATACAATACAACAAAGTTATCGAAAGTTGGCCAAAGCAGGAATCTATCCAAAAACATACGGAGAAGTTGTTCTCTCGGCCAACTATTAACAAGACGTGTGCGAGAAGCTTAAGCGCAAATGTTGTCACGAGACTCCGCTCTTTAACATTGGAATAATCTCCATTCCACCTTTGTTAGGCCATCTTGTTTGATGGAATCTCTCCAATTTGTTCCCCATCCTTACAAATCATGGCATACACAAGCACTAGGAGCCGAGAATATTACTTTGGTTTCCTCCGATTTTGGGGTTCTCGATTATGTGCACGACCTGTGAATATACTATCCAATCGTACTCGAAAAGGTTCCTACATCGATTGGGCCGTCGAGTGTTGGAGAAACTCTTCGTGGTCATTCGATGTCGAAGCGTACATATCATGCACGGTGCCAACTTTATTTCTAAATTTCAAAAGTTATTCTTGATTTAAGGAATGTCCTAGAGAGAATACGAATGTCGGGTATCCGAGAAATTTCATGAAAAAATTTCGAAGGCTAATAGCAGAAGAGCTACAAAAAGCCTACATGTGGTAATGGGCTTATTGGGCCGGGCTCAATGCAGATTTCAAATTTCAGTTTCCTCCATTCTCCATGTGAGGTCCTCTATTATCTTCTTTTATTTTATTTTTTAGTGAATAAACTTTAGGTTATGATTATATGGACTTTACTAAATGTATGTACCTCATGCATTGACCAGACACAAAATTGGTGGGGAAAATATACGATGAAAATCAATTCCGATTCCAAAATCGATTTTTAGGAAACATAGGGTACGCGTCTGCGATAACTCGTGCATATTAAAAAAAAATTAAAATTTGAATTAATGAACTACAAATTCAAAAAAAGATTAGGGAGTTGGGCTTTCAGACAGATCACCTGAATTGGGCTTTTCAAACCTTGTTTGAAGTTGAGCTTTGGGAGTTACGAAGAGAAGTAGTAAAGTTACTTTCAAGAGATCATGGAAATTAGCGGTTGTTTCACAAATCTTTGCCCGGCTCGATAGATAGTGCTGAGTGTGATGATCCGAATCCAAACCTGTTATCGAGGAGAATGAATTCGCTAGTTACTCGAGCCGCATCTCTCGGGGATTCATCGCGGGTAATTTTTCTTTTCCCTATTTTTCCCGGATCAAAATAGATAGTCTCGGGGCGAAGGGACGACACGAGATGAGGTTCTGTTCAAAGCGTCGACGAGGGAATGGAAATAAAGAATAGGCAAGAGTTATTTTTTCTATTGTCTTAACGGTGATTAAGTATAAGAAAATGTTGAGATTGCTTGGCTTCTACTTTCATCATCGTCATTGCGCCTATAAAATAAAAATAAAACCATCTTTTTAAAAAAAAATAGGCTTAGTGATAAAAAAATAATAATTAAAACTAGTTAATTATGACTAAGTACTAATCCCGCCATCCCATGGTCAGTGGTCCTTGACTTTAAAGAAAGAGAGAAATTCCTTGATATACGGTCGCCGGATTTGTCCCAATGGGCCTGCCCAATTATTAATTAACGAAACGCCTTCTTTTTTTTATTAATTTATTTTCTAATTTTGTCGTCTTTTTGGAAGGTCATGTTCTCCTTGACTACAATAATCCAGGTCCATAGGGCATGCTACAAAAGCCTTTTTGACCAGCATGCCTGCTGATTTTGACTCCATGGAGGAGGAATTCAAAACCTACTTAAATTCCCTTTACCATTAATCAGAAAGAAATGCACACCCTATTAATTAATTAAATTAATTAAATTAATAATTGATTAATTTGAAGTTAGTAACCTATTCAAACTAGCAAAAGAGCAAAAGCCATGCCTGGCTGTAAATGTTTGACACATATGGAGAGAGATAAATGTTAAGAGATGCTAATTAGCATAGGAAAGAGATTTAAGTGAGTTTAAGCTGCGGGAGATTTAAGTTCGATTCTGAAAATCAAGATGTTTAGAGGATCATATGCACATTGGGCCTGAGTTTAGGGATTATTCGCGTCTTCTTCCCTAGCAATTTGACCTCGAGCTCTCCTTTGAATTCGCTTTCTGTACGGTAGAGATTAGTACCAATATGAATGAGATATTAGGTAGGGGGCCGAAATCTGCAATTCAAAGCTAATTCCTCACCTTTTTCATCTCCACAACGTGCCACCCTTCAATTATCAATCCGATTGGAGCACGCCTGAACATAAAATATTATGAAAAAGCTCATTATTATTATAATTAATTAATTTAATCACTCGCTCACTTTCATCATGAAAACACATATCATGACATGGATGTGCAATAAAAGTCACTATAAGCCCTACTCATCTTTAGGGTCAAGTGGTAATTAATTAATTAATTAATAATCCAATGTTATATAAATATAACATAACGAGCTCTCTTTGATTTGTCCGCTGCGTCCCCTTTTGGTTTTTTTTTTGTTTGGATTGAGTAGAATGCAATTTAAGTCAGGTTAGATCACCGGCCAAAAGGAAAAAAAAATTAATAAAAAAATATTATAAATAGACAAGCGATATGTATTTAAACAAGACTTAAATAATTGGAATTATTATAAGATGTCCAAGCTAATGTTGCATCGACCTTATCACCATATTTTTTTATTAATCGGATTAATTAATTTAGATTGTTCTTATCTGGACATAATTTTTTTTCAATTGTTTTTTTTTTGTTTTTTTGCAGCCCTGTTTACGCGAGATGCCATCAGTCTCTGTGAAAATAAAAACAATTTATTTATTAATTGCAAAAATATAATTTGCTTTGGTCAATGCTTGCTGTCCGGCATTCAACTTTAAGGATCTCACTATTTTATTCGTGCTCTCGAAGCCAGCGATCACTTTTTTTTTAATACCTTTTTAAAAAAAATTTGAATTGTTATTACGCGAATTAGATTTTACCAATCTGTTATTAAAAGATTGAATTTACAAAAGAAAGTGAGAAAGTATAAAATGTCGATTCCATTTGTGAAATTTACTGGGTAATTGTTCTTCGTAGAAATTTTGTCTTCTTCTTCTTCTTCTTCTTCTTTTTTTCATTCGTTAATTTCTTATGGAATATTGAGATGGAAGACAAAAATTTGAATGATAAAATGATAAACCAAAGCTCGTGAACCTGTTCCTCATCGGTTTTCTAACAGAAATTTAGGATCAAATTGAGTGGATTTTTTAATAGAATTATTTTCATCACTGTTCTCAATCATGTGAATTATTTTTGCAAATACACGATATGTCTAAAATAAGTGAATTTTAAAATCAGAGAAAATTCAAATAAAATGTAAATGCGCTATGCTTAACAAAGGGTATGATTTTTTTTTATATAAGATAATGGATTTCAAAAGAAAGAAATAAAGCTACATAATTCACATTTAACAACTAACCATTTTTCGTAATGTCAAAGTTGTAGTTTATTTATATTAATGTTGCGGCCATAAGTATACAGATTACAGCCATATATATATGCATACCATATTGTGATATCATTGGATTAACTTATTCAAGCTATTGTTTGCTTTGACCCATCTCATACTGAAACTCACGATTTTGTCATTTGGAGTACGAATTGCACTTTTCCAATAGGTTGCCCATTTTGGTAGTGCTCTCACTTAAGCATGCTTAAAATTAGAGTTCAAATTCTAAGTTTGTCGTTACGTCAAAAAGCATCTTTAGTGAGTTAATTTCAATATTATATAGATCTTAGGAATGCTCTCTCTGTTCGGTTCGCAATTCAGTTCATCCTTGCCTCATTTGACATTTTATAAGCCCGCTAGGAATCGCTACTTGTTCGAGCCTCTGGCCCTAACAATCACTCCCGGCCCTGATTGAACCAAGTCACTAGCTTCTGCGTGGTTTATCGCTAAACAACACATCTACTTGAGTGAGCCCGGCTCTAATACCAACAAACTTCACACCTAGACCCCTATAAGTATAAGAGAATGACACAACCGTTCTTCTACTCAAATGACACACCTTAAAAAAAACCAATATGAACCTATTATCAAAATGTATATCTATCCTATATATGAGGGTGCGTAAAAGAATTAGGAACTGCTCGGACTGCTCAAAACTCGACCAAACCGAACTAACAATTCTCATGGGGATCGATCCAATTCTTGGTTCCGAGCATAGACCCATCCACCCAGACTAGACCAATACATATATATATATATATATATATATATATATATATTGGTAAATACATATAAAGAAAAAAACCCTAATCGGGCTTTGTACATACAAATCTTTCACACCCTTATTGTCCACCTTTTCACGCAAACCCTCTACCTTAGCCCTCTCAACTCTCTCGCCTCATCTTAAATGTGTTTTTCTTTTCAATGTATGATCTCCTTTCTTTGCTTACACCAATGACCCACCATTAATGTGACCTCTCAAATCTTTCTTGCTTCACATCGACTCAAGGAGAGTTGGGGTCTCTTTTCTGTATCCGTGGGTTTGAATTTGTGTTTGATATTTAGAGAAAATGGAAGAGAGAGTTCTGGGTTGGTGTTAAAATGGTGTTAAAATGGAAGGAGAATGGAGATCATTGGCTAAGACCCCAACATATTTAGTGGCGACTGTGGTTAGTGTCTTGGTTTGTTCTAGGTTTCTTTCTTTGAAGGCTCTTTGAAGAGGGTTCAAAAAGTCTGAACTTTTCTTTTCTAATCTTTCTCTTTTATCTTTTTGGTTCTTCATATGTTAGAGGAAAGTTGGAAGAAGAAAAGGTGCGAGAATGAAAATATGCATCAATTGCTATAGTATCATTTTGATACTGAACAAAGAATCATTGCACGCATTCGCACACAAAAAGACCAGTGATAACTCTATAAAAACAGAGTTATTTTATCTACTTTAGGCAATAAATAATGCAATATTTGTTAGATTATTTTTGGACTTCCTTTTATTTACTTAATATTTCCTTGTTTATGCAGAATATTGAGATATGGAGAAAATAAGGAAAATATGGTAAAAAGAAGGAAAGGAATATGCGACCCAGATAAGAGTTAGAAGGTGGATATCATATTGAGAATTCTGCGATTTATTCCCTAATTTTATGCAAAAAAAGAAGTAAATGCCTTGTGAGAGGAGTCTTGGATGTTATTATATAAATAGGATAACTTGGAGGAACATGGAGTTTTTTTTTCAAAGAGAGATCGTTTTTGTTTTTAGTGTTCTGAGAGTTTTTCAAGTATTTTGAAGAGAAGATAAAAGTGATGATAGAATTCTTGTTCTTTGATTCAAAATATTTGATTTAATTTCTATTTTCGTTTCTTCTTCTATTATGTTCTAATTTTCTTTGTTAGAGCTACGATGTAGTCTAACCATGATGATATGAATTTCATGTTTTTTATGCTTTGCAAATAATTTCATTCATGTGAGTTATATATTATTGTGTTTAATGCGTTTAGGTGACTGGCCACCATTTGAATGATCTGATGTGCATGTTTGAGACTGAGAAGTAATAATATGCAATTGCTCCTTATAATATATAACCATAAATTAAATGTGGATAGAAATATACCATGTTATTTGTGTAGCTTTTGGTGATAAGGTGGTCCAAAAGATTCATTGTAAACCGGGAATATTCACAGATTTTAATGCGCTTATGTTTATTTAAATTCACATAGAAATATAGTGAATTGATAAACTGAGTAGGTTTGCTACACTTAGAGATAGGATAGTAAATAGATTAAGGAATTCCGTTATCACATGCTTGATATTGTTCTTGTATGCATAATGATCCGAAATTCATATCTAGTGATTATGGTGAAATCGGATGCTCTAACATATTTTACCCGATTGATTATCTATCTTTAGTTTATAAAATTTCGTTTTTCAAAATTGTCAGTTTTTATTTATTCTCAATTATATTTTGATTTGTTAGATAAATTTTAGAATTAGTCTATTTTTAATATTTAATTAGTTTATTATCATCAATCTCTGTGGGACGATACTCTTCTCATCATTGTATTACTTGTTTAATACGTTCGTTGACACATGCGGAATTTTACGAACAACCAGTTTCATGGACCCACCCAGGAACCGTACTAGACCGTTGGTCTAGTTCTTTGGTGGGTCCATTTTGTGGAATTGGTCCTTAATGGGCGATTCCCGATTTCAGGGAACCACAATAAATTCCCATTGATAGTGCTATTGTTCAACTTGCCTCTAACTGAAGAACTTGAAAAAAGATGTAAGATGAATGGTATGAGCAATCACATTTCAGTGAGTGGTACAAATTTTTTCTAAGTAGGTTGAGCATCAGCTATGCACATTTATAAAACAACATCAAACTCACTTATCTCAAATCCAGCACATAATCAAAATGAGTTATATTACTTTTTTTTGGTCGAAAGTCATATCACCTTAACATAACCATAAACATATATGAAATATTCCTTAAATCAATTATATATGAACAAACATCAATGATGAAATTCATTGATCAAGCTTTATCAATCATACGTCGATGATCCATTCCATCGACTAATCTATTGTTTAATACCCATCCATGGTTACAACATAATACATAGCAACAAGGTGACTAAGATTTCCCCCGGAAAAGTCTCAACCTACATATCAGCCGGTGGCTCGGCCCCAAATGACATCATGAAACTAGAATGCATATCTAAAAATCTTTAAACCGGGTTCGCAATAATAATGAACATTAAACCACCATCCTCCAATAATCCACAAAACCAATCCATAATTCATATAATAAATCTGAATACATTTCACAAACTAAAACATATACCCTTTTCGCAACTTAGCTCATCAGCCAAAATAATTTTCATAAAAATATTTCTCATATCATTTTAGAACTCATTTCATAAACTAGATCCGTAAATCATTCACAAATAGCCCCAAAGTTATAGATGTCCAATTTAGATTTTTATGCAACAAAAATGCTTTGTACGGGGGACACCTGTCACATTTGCATGGTTTGACTAGTGGACTACACGTAAAAGGACATATACGTTTTCTTCCTCCTATGGAATTTTATGCCTAATAATGTTGAATTGGGTGTGTGTTTTCGGTTGTAAACTCAATGACTGACTAACAATTTGATAATGGGCAGTTGAGCACATTCTGGAAAAGTGTCCTTGAAGTCTTCTTTTCTTCCGCGAGAGGAGGTCATTTTTGCATTTAGCATCTTCCCTTGTCCCATTTTTCTTCAACCTAACAGGACAAAAAAAGACCCTTTATCAATATTTTATTTCCAATTTTCAAAAAAGAAAATAAATTTCGCGGTTCCCTTCTCGAAGAGTGAAATAAAAAAACCTGCAAAAGAAAGAGAAAAAGAAGGATTCTTTTTTGGTTATTTGTCGTGTACATTTTTTTTTATAAACATATAAATTTTGGTTTCCAAAGAGAGTGTAAAACAGCTGGATCACGTGCTGTGCCTAACATTTGGTATACACCAATTCATTGTTATAATTATTATTGTGTCTTTTATATCGAAAAGGTAAGTAATTCGTTGCACTTTCGGTAGGTAATATCAAGGTGGTAATTCAAGCACATGGACTGGCCTCTACCCCCGTGGTCCCCTCCCCCCCTCCCCCCCCACTCCCCCACTTCCACATTTCTATAATAATTTAAATTTGCGAAAATGCCTCATCAATTTACATGATTATAGGCATTATTAAAGAAAAAGTGACCGGTTTCACATTTATGGTTATCAAGGCAGATGTACATTATTCAATTGAATATTAGGTACTTGCTAAATAGGTCATGACATGACTGTTAGTGGGAAATTAAGCTTTAATTTCTTGTTACAAATCATGCACTATCCATGAAGATGCATGAGAAATTAAACTTTGAAATGTTTTTTTTTATCATTATGTTTTTTTTTCATTTTGATCGACTTACTTCATATGTCCAATGACTATTGAAAATTTGTCCAAAAATTTTATTTCACAAATAATAATCGATTGAAATTTATTTAGTGATTTCTCTTGCACCTAATTAAGGGTGAATGACATGAACGGTGCATGAACTTAGAAAATACGGAAAAAAAATTAAAAGAAAATCCATGGACTTACAATCATTTAAAGGGAGGACGGTATTGTTCAAACCAAATCAAAAGCTTTATCAAAATAAATGACTTTTTTAATTATGAAGAATTTAAGATGGACTTAAATGTTATTACTTGTAATTGGGCTTTTTATTAATTTCCTCTAATTAATATTGTTCTGGGTCATCATTTTCATTTGAATTGGTTATTGCACGCCGGATCCGAAAAAGAGGAGAATCTTGGCCATCACTACTTTTCTTTACAGACAATTGCTTCATGCCTTGGCAACTAAAGTCTCAATTCATCATTTAAATATTAGGGGGAGGTATTAATCCAATATTTCCCCCACCCATTTTCCAAGCAAAACAATTCAAAAAAAAATTGGGAAAAAAATTATATATAACCCTACCCTCTGCCAATAATTAATTAATTTATTACATCTCAACGGGAGTTCCAACCAAAACACGGAAATCAATATCTCCACATTTAAATAAGCGAAATAAAAAAAAATCAACCTTAAAATAATAATTTCGGGCGATGCTTATCTGATATATTGTTTTCTTTTTATGCCTGTCTATTTCTTAATATAATATCAGTTCGGACAATCTTAGGAAAGTTAGGAACCAAATTAGCTGAACAACAACTTTACCTAAAAAAAAAATCGATTTTTTTTTAATTATTATCATCTCCCTATACTCCACCTCTTTCCGAAAAATCAAACCTTCCACTTTTTTAGATAAATATAATTTAGTTTTTTCTTTACTGGAAAAAATTAGGATGACCAACTTTTTAAGTTTTAAGCTCTCCCGTTTGAGCTTAATTCTACTTCCTGTAATCAAGAAACTGCAGTGAATCTCACTGTAAAAAAAAAAAAGAAAAGGAAGGAAGGAAAAGAATTCAAAAATCCGTTCTTGAAGTTGTCCTTGCTGCGGTTCTGCTTCTGTGTAAGGTTCTCAAATTTTTTTCTGCTTTTTTTTTTTTCAAGTTTCTAGCTTCAGTGGCATGTTTTGCTTTCTTGGTTTCCATCAAGTTTGAATTTTTGGTTGGAAAGCTGTTCTGGGTAGTTCTAGTTTTGAGCTGAAAAGTTGAATGCTTTTTGGTGTTTAGAGCATAGGAATTTGCGAGGTTTTTTAACCATGGAGGGAAGAGAAGGTGTGAGTAGCAGTGGGGGTGTTACAGTGGTGGGATCAGATGCTCCATCAGAGTACCACGTGGCCCCAAGGCCCGAGAACCTGGCCCAGGCTCCTGGATCGGCGGCTCAGCCGGCGACGGCCCCTCCTCCCCTGCCGCCGCCGCAGCCTGCGGTGGGCGGCGAGCTGCCGGCCGTCGTGGCAGGAACGGCGCTGCCAATGAAGAAGAAGAGAGGGCGGCCGAGGAAGTACGGGCCGGACGGGTCGGTGACGATGGCGCTGTCGCCGAAGCCGATATCTTCGTCGGCGCCGTCGCCGGTGATCGACTTCTCCTCGGCGGGTCCTAAGCGCGGCCGCGGGCGGTCGGCCGGGTCGGTCCCCAAGCCCAGCTTTGAAGTGGAGAATTTAGGTAAACGAAAGAAGTCTTGGCTTTCTTGCGATCATAGTAAGTTTACCGAACTAAAGTAAACAATTTTTTGGAAGCACTTTGGCGTTTAGGTTGAGGTTGCGAGTGTTTCTTGTGATCTGTGTGGTTTTTGATGTGGGAATTGAGTTGGGTTTGTTTTACTCTTGAGAAAAAAATCGAGAGATTGGTGTGGGGATTTGCGGTTCTGGTGATGCTTTGATGGACGATAGATGTGGGACCTGTGAGTTTAGATGCTTATATTGCAGATATCAGATCTTCTGATGCTTGTGGATTTTTTCTGAGAGGACTAGGAGGAGGAAGTGTGTTGTAGTTGACTGATGGAATCTTCTAGCAAAGCCTGTCATTGGGTACCTCATCCTTATCATCTGTTGGTTGAAAAGCTCGAAAAACTGGACATATGGGACTTTGCGAGAGCTGTCAGAGCTAAGCAAAGTTGGTTCCCAAATGTGTTAAATCTACCTTTGGCAGATTCTACTTCTCCGTCTCTTTTACGGTCACCCTCTTTTCTTCAAGAGGCCCAACTTATAAATTTGCCTATAGTTTGACATGCGCTGGTGGGATCAGCGCTGGTACTCAGATTTTTTCTTGACCACATAGTAAAAGCTGATGAAGAAGGATAGTTCTTTGGTTAAGGCGATGTATTTTTATGGCAAGAATATCGAAGTCTGAAGTTCGGTGATATTGTTCTCATGTTGGCTTCTTGACATGCTTTCTGGCTTGAGAAAATGACAATCCTTTCCTGAAACAATTGAAACTTTTTCTTAGGTTAGGTAAATTGGATCATCTCAATGGCAAGTAATAACGATGAACTTGCAAAAAATCCTAAACTACTTAGAAATTTCCGTTGCTGTCTTCCTTTCTATTTATAGTGATTTGGTATGGATGTCGAGCAGATTGGGCTAGCAACTTGAGAGATGATTTATAGGACTGCCTATCAGTTCCTGGCAAGCATATGTTATATGGTCTTAAACTTCTGATTCGCGTTTCTTTTTTCACTTCACCCGAATTTTACGGTGTTATTAAGGTTGTAATGAACTTGTTTACCGTGTAAATGAGGTTGTTCCAGAGTTATTAACCATGTATTTGATTGTTCCTTTACAGGTGAATGGGTTGCATGCTCTGTTGGTGCTAATTTTACTCCTCATATCATCACTGTTAATACAGGCGAGGTATATTTGGAAAAATTGGCATTTTATCTGATGTTATCTGCAATCATGCTTAGCTAATGTTCTCATGACATGCTCATTGAGGGTCCAGCCTGACAAACACTGCATTGAATTCGAAGGGATATAGGCCTCCAGAAGTTCACGAATATTCTTCACAACCCCTTCCCATCACCAATAGAAAAACGAAAAAAAAAAAGAAAGGAAGAGGGAAAGGAGCACGGTAGTGCTTTTGTTTGTTCGAATTCCAGTAAAAGTTTTTGCAGTAATCGTTCTTGTTGTTGTTACTTTAACCTTGGCTTCCTTATTGCATAATTTTTTGTACAAATACCATCTGAGTTCTGCTTAGCAAGCGACACTTTAGTCCACTTAGCCATCTCTCCCAATTGAAAAAGGATAGTTACTATCTTACACTACGCGAAAAATAAAGCTTGAAAAAAATCCCTCCTTTATCTCTCTTTAGTTTATTTTTTGACCCAAATTTTGTGGGGTATGGCATCAGAATTTGAGAAAGTAACGCTGGTGACTTATTGAACTGGAGTAACTAGATCAAATTCATCCTAATATGTTCCTACATTTCTTGTAGTTGATAGGTGATTTACCTGTTCCTTGTTTCAGGATGTAACTATGAAGATAATATCATTTTCTCAGCAAGGACCTCGAGCTATATGCATTCTCTCTGCCAATGGCGTGATCTCGAGCGTTACACTTCGTCAGCCTGATTCTTCCGGGGGCACATTGACATATGAGGTGATGCATCGTACAGAAACATGCATACGCATCTATGTATATGTAGAATCTTTCTGGATTTATGCTCTCTTCCTATTCTTGTTTTGGTCACGGAAAGAATTAAATAACAAAAAATTTAAGAAGAACCAGAATTAGTGGAATAAATTCATGGTTAGCAAATGGTTGCCACATAATTGTGATTTCAAAGTCCCTTGTAGAATATTTCCTTTTTTCGCTTTCATCGACTACTGATAATATTCCCATGTATTGTGGGTTTTCTCATTACAGGGTCGTTTCGAGATTCTGTCCTTAACTGGGTCATTCATGCCCAGCGACACTGGAGGAACAAGAAGTAGATCAGGCGGGATGAGTGTGTCTTTAGCAAGCCCAGATGGACGTGTCGTTGGCGGAGGAGTTGCTGGTCTTCTAGTAGCTGCAAGTCCTGTTCAGGTATGATCTTTTTGATAGTTTCTTTTTTCATGCTTCCTTTTCTGCAACAACAAAATTGAGTCAATGACTACTGGTGGTCGCTTGGAAATTTTCTAAAGAACTCGATTTGTGTTTGATTGTTTTTCAGTGCAATGTCTCTGACAAAGATTTATAGTCATCTTTGGGTTTTTAAAAGCCATCTTTAGAGCCTAACTTTTTAGAGGAATCTCCAATCCGAGTATGCTGAATCTTGATCTAAGGATGTCCATGTTATAAGTGATTCCTCACGTACTCCCGATTTAGACGCACAAACCCCTGAATTCACCATTATTTGCCTCTGTTATGTATCAATAGGTTGTCGTAGGCAGCTTCCTCGCGGGAAACCAGCACGAGCAAAAGCCAAAGAAACAGAAGCATGATGTTATTTCCACGGTCTCACTACCAACGTCATCCATTCCAATATCCGCTGCGGAAAACTGGTCTCCATTGCAGCCGGATTTGAGAAATAACAAGCAAACTGACATTAATGTGTCATCTTTGCCTTGAGAGAGGTAGTAGTAGTGGTAGTAGTAATAGTAGTAGTAGTAGCAGTAGAAGTAGTGCTAGACGATATCTACTGATCATATCATGATTTTTAACTGACCCACCACGTCGATTTGGCTCTGCTTGTAAGTCTTACGACTCCCTTGTTTGTCTTTGTCTGTAAACTTCATCTAGAGAGAGTAATCTTCAGCTAGGGCCTCTTTTTTTCATTCTCTTTTTTCATCTTCCCGGCTCTTGTGTCGGTGTTATGTTCAGATTTTAGTTGTCTGGTTCAGCTAGGATGCTGCTACTGCCGGTGTGTTCGATTTGTGTAGGATGTTTAATGAAAACTATGGGAATTACTTTGAAGTTTAGCCAACTTCTTTGATATTAGAGGAATCATGTGTCGATTATCGTTATGTGCTTTGCAAGTTCTTTTCTTGGTTGACACTCACCTTTTGCAAATGCTAGAACTCTGAAAAGGTACATCGTCCTAGTTCGTATCTTGTCATATGAGTGAAATCAAGGAAACCGTGTAGCGGATCTCTGATGCCTGTCACCTTTTTTCAGCAACGTTTTGAGCAGTTATTTCTTTTACGGACGACAAGATGGGATCATTTTTCTTGGGAACTATGTTGCTTTATTGTCTGCTTTCCGTATACTAAGCCGGGTGATATCTTGAGCTCGGTCATCTTTTCACGTGCGATCGTATGGTTCCATGGAGCGAACAGAGCTAGCTAACCATCGCACGAAGATCGGTATCACTTAATTCAACGGTGTGTAAATCGAAGTCTTGAACTTTTTGTTTGAAAACTAGGTTAGATTACAAGTAGGCTCTTAACAGTTGACAATATAGTTGTATTTTCTCTCGCATCTGGCATGGTTGTTTCAGTTCGAGCATCCTCGAGTTCATGTGCCCGTGGAAGCGGGCAACTTGGAGACGTGATATGATAGCATGAAGCCAAATTTATGGCGAAATATACGAATTCCATGTAACATGGATATACTGTCTGAAACTTGACACCGCTTAGCATGCTCCGGCTCGTGTTTTTGAAGAAACCGAATTTTCATCGTAGCGATAGAGATTGGAGTAATTTTTGCCAGTAATATTTGGCAGCGGCATGAAATAACACAAATCGATGACATTATGAGACGAGACGAGACGGACAGGCACGTCTCAGTCGAAAAATATGAACTAACTCGCATTATTAGTTCAATGGGAAAGAGAGTACGGAGAGAGGGAAGCAGAAAGAATCTGGTCTATGGAATCATTCCATGGATATTAGTTTCTGGTCATTGTCACCGTCCTCAGCCAGCTCTGATTGCTGATACCTTATTCATCGGCATCTTATGTCCAAAAGATTACGTTACTTCCAAGAATAATCTAACAAACAAGAACTCAAGTTCAAAATAATTGCACTCCTGGAACCCCCTCAAAGAATTAGAGAAGAAATTTATAATCCAGGGCCTAAAATTTCCAACCAAAACACCCGATTAGATTATCTTCCACTCCAAACAAATACCAACACCGGAAAAAAGCTTCTGATTTGATTAGAGCATCTTTTACTCAAGCCCGACAAAAAGGAGTGGTCAGAAAAGAGTCACTCTCTTGTTAAAGCAAAACCAAACTCCCCAAACTCTTTGTGCGGGGCATGAAGCCTGTCCTGCCAAAGATATTCGTCCTCCTAGCAGTCTCCGTCTCCCGTATTCTTCTCCTGAACCGACGAATAGTATCATCATCAAGCAGCCACAGCAGTTTCGAAGATCCAGATTCATCATCGAGCCCTCTCTTTTTGTTTTTAATCCTAAACACCCTCGTCCTTACCGTCCTCCTCGGAAGCCATAAACCAAACTGTCACGGAGCTGGACTCTCCCACCTTCCTTCTGATGAAGTCACAGAAAACGACAACGGAGGAAATAGAGACGAGGGAGATATTGACACCAAAGAGTATAGTGGTTCCAGTAGATCGGATGGTTACGATGGAGATGATGACATGAGTGGAAGTGACGATGAGATTAGTTGGGAAGACGGAGCTTGTGCCAACAGAGCTTGTACCAATGGTCTAGAGAAAAGAATCGAAGAATTCATCACCAAGGTTGATGAACGATGGTGTGTAGAGAGGTTCAAGGAGAATAACCACAAGGAGAGTGTAACGTAAAAGCTAAATGTATGAAATCCTCTCTTGGCCACTCTAGCTGCAGGGTATTGTATCGGTCATGAGTTCAAAGTAAGTACTGCGCGTCTTTGCAGCTGCTATTTGAAGTATATTCATTCTCTTTTAAAATTTTCTATTCAGCAGGAGATTATATCCGGATGTCACTGACTATAAAGCATTACACAAGCAGAAGAATCTTTACACAAGGTTATTCCCACCTAAATAGCCCTTTCTCAAACAATTGATGACCTTAAAAAGAAAAATAATCGCAAAAAGTGAAAAAATGTCTAGTAGCCAACGAGGAGGGAATAAATTACACTAACCAAGACCTGCTCCGTTATCTTTACGTGGTGCATCAGCTTTGATACGAGGTGGCCGGACAATCTTATCAATAAGCCCGTATTCAAGTGCTTCTTGCGCATTGAAGCGTTTCATTCTACTCAAGTCATTGTTAACCTGCACATTTTTTGAAAAAGGATTTATGATTATCTAAACAGTTCTTTCCAAGAAAAAGAGCACTTCTTTTCTGGGAGTGAAGAAGTTAGCCGTTTTAATCAAAGATATGGAGCCAAAACATCAAAATATATGTTCATCTCTCTTCTTTTTTTCAAACTAAGTATATTCAAAAGCTTCCAGAAATAAAGAAGATTGCCTTTTCAACCAAAGATACGGAGGAAAGAAATGAAGAATTCATATCAAAACCTGCCTTTTTTTTTCTTTAGGTGGCTGAGCATATAGAAAAGATTACAAGCAGCTACTGCAAACTAGACTTACACAGATCATTCTATACTATAAAAATCAATCGTGTAAATTGGCAATTCTTTCCTTCTTTTCTTTTTAACTAAACTAGATTTGGAGTTCAGTTTAGGGCACTCACCTTTTCAACAGGCTGGCCTGTTTTCTTAGCCAACTCACTGAAAAGATAATCTCTGATTCTGAGAAGCTCATTTGCTTCATTACGAATGTCATCAGCCTGCAAAGATATTTTTGCACACTTATAATTGCCATGCCAAAAATCCTCAGAAAGTTTAACTGCATGCTAGCATGAAGCTATACCTGTCCACGAGCAGCACCAGCAGGCGACTGCAATGCAACTCTTGAAAGTGGCATTGCAAAGCGATTACCCTATTCACAGGAGCAAAATATAAGAGTGAATACGCCAAAGTGAACTTCTGGTTCTGGGCATCTAATTTCTTTATGCAGTCAATTACCCAAAAAAAGAACAAGTTAAATAAACCATAACAAGGTTCAAGCTTATGAACCAAAATATATCCTGAACGCCATCTACTCCAGGTTCAAAAGGATACTCAAATACTGTGCAGATGAGTTCTG
Source organism: Syzygium syzygioides (assembly GCA_031216285.1). Lineage (NCBI taxonomy): Eukaryota > Viridiplantae > Streptophyta > Magnoliopsida > Myrtales > Myrtaceae > Syzygium > Syzygium syzygioides. The sequence continues at coordinate 5,525,951 of CM062246.1, read as the reverse complement.
TGGTTACCTTAAACATAACCAAAGAGGGCCCACACCGTGCTAAATGGGGTCAACTTCACATGGTCCTTTTTCTTTTTTTCGAATTCAGTTCTTCTGACGAGAGCTAATGTAACATTAACAGTACAGAAATTAAACTTTCTCTTAACAATTATGTTAGGCTCATATCAAATAACTGACATGCTTCCTCTATTTAACTTCTCTACTTCAATCCATTCACTTTTCCACATCAACCCATTACATAAGCAGAGTAAACTTAACCAACTGCTAGTGCCTGATGCTCGAATTGTTTCATTTTGGGATATGGATACCCTGGGTTGGGTCTTTAGGTTCATGGGCCCATTTTAACGGGGAAGTGGACTTCCTTACTCTAAGCTTTTCAACTGTGGACGTCAATTTAAGAGTGTTTATACGTCTTGTGAACTATCTTCACCATACTATCTAAAGTCAAGACATTGGCGATATTTTTGTTATATTCAACTAAAGGACTGTGCTAAAGCTACTGGATTCGTCCAGCGCATGTTTAGTGAAGATGATGGTACCTTTTCACCAGCTGCCAAGAGAAAACCTGCCAGATTGTAGGCATAGCCAACACAATGGGTGCCGACAGGACTCTTCAAACTCTGCATCGTGTCGTAAATAGCCAAGCTTGGCGTAAGCTGCAAAATGAGAAATTTAAAAGCTCAAACTGCAGTTTTCCTCCGGTTAAAATAAGATAAAGTAAATAATCCCAGAGAATTAGGAAAACTGCATGCATGTAGATCTCACATCTCCACCCGGACCATTGATGTAAAGATAAAGCCTCTTGGAATCATCAACACTGTCAAGGTATAACATTGTTGCCAATATTTGGTTACTGAACTCCTCGTCGATATGCTGTCCAATGAAGATGACACGCTCCCGGTACTGCATCCATCGGTTAAGTGAGTCCTCCATATGACAGTCCCTTTAACGAGGAAAGGGTATATAGACGTAGATTTAATGCAGAAAGTGCAATTAAACCTTTTGGTCAACAAAGCACATTTCAAAAGACATGACCAAAGACCACTCAATATATCAATGGTCTATATAACACTTGGAGACAAAGGAGAACAGTGGAACTGTCGAAGGATATGAATAGCACATGAAGTATACCAACATTGATATGTAGGCGAGCGTGTTATAGGGTAACTCAAACTAGCTGTTCAGCTCGGATATTAGTAAAAGATGACTTACTAGGGCATTCCACAAATCCACCCATTGCCAAGTTCCTTCACCAGGAACTCTATATGGTACTCTTGGTGTCCCTATCGGCATCATTCTTGCTCTACCTTGTGCTGGTCTAGGATTGCTAGTCCTGCACACAGAAAACATAGTAGACACAAAATGCATATTACACAATAAACTAAAACAAGCAAGCACGGAATTCTTGAAACTACAGAAACAGTCCATTAACGTACAGAAAAGTATCTGCTCTCTGTACATTTTAAAGAATACTGGCAATTTGTCCAATAAATAATGCCATTGGTGTCTTTGAGCAGATAATAGGATGAACAAGAAGGTATACCAGCAAACCAACCACTACAAATTAAGAGTAGAAGTCTCAGCAAGAAACCCAGCATCTATACTTTTACTCCAATTTAAAGCAAAAAGGACGTCCACCAAATTTAAGAGATTTGGTAATACTTTATGCGAACAATGCAGGTAACAGATAAGAAACCCATGTAGTTTGTGAAATTTGGTTCGTGAACTGCAATCAGCAATTCAAGAGTATCATGAAGTTGAATACTCCCACATATTTTACAAGGCAAGGCATGAAATATTTCGCTTCGGCAAAGAGAAAATTGACCCAATAAATAACAAGTCAGCAACATCCTCTGCTCTACTGCTCTCTTGTCACATAAAGTATATTATTTTCTCCTACTCAACAAATTGAAGGGACGAGCTTTAAATTTTCGACCCCGCTTTCCGAAGTACCATGTCGCGATTAAACATCATGGATGAGCTTCAAACCATTACGTTTCCATGAGAATGCCTCCCAGGCCAATACAGGGCCACAGTAATTCCCACAGAACCACTAAAAAAAAAGATAACCCATTATCAATTAACTAAAAAAAATACAAAATTTACCTGCACTGGAGGCTCTTATGAACTTTCCCATAAAACTCCGCGGACGCGTTCGGCTTCACGGTCGCAAGACCTGCACAAGAAACACCCAAAAACACCAGCCACGAATCAACACGAGAAAGCACCAATCTTTGGAACGAGCGGAATCGACGGCAAGAGCGAGAGACGGACTCGAAGGTTGAAGCTTTAGCCCCGAATAAAGCTTGGTAGCGCAGCTGCAAATTTCGCAAACCCGATATCACATCAGTTTCCCCAGCTAAAAATCAACTAGAAAATATAAATCGAGAAATTCACGCTAAGGGCAGGTCCTAGGCGGCGAAAGCAAGCGCCTCGAATGACCTGAGAGAGGGTTGGTGGAGACCCAGCTGGGTGTGCAGGGAGGCCGCCATTATCGGCACAGAGAGAGAGAGAGAGAGAGAGAGAGAGAGAGTGACGCTGTTTCTGGGTCAAGAAGATGAAGCAGAAGAACCTTAGACAAATGTTGTGCACTGTTCTTTTCTTCTCCTCATCTTCTTCTTCTTATGCTTTTTTGGGGAAAAATTCAGTTTTTATTCCTCTTTTGCTTTTAGGATTGATTTTGCTAGTCCGGATAGTTTTTACTTTTTAATTTTCCTTATTTCTAATAGACGCAGTTTGATTTTTTCTTGCTCGGCAATATCTGAAATTTTTATGATATATAAATTTCGGTACGTGCCTTTTCATATAATTTTTCCATAATTTATGGAATTTAGATACTATTTTAACTTTTGACAGAAAAATAATTTTTGATTTTCCATAATATGCACGTCACATGACTCGCATTAAATTTGCCTACAAGGCTAAATTCCTTACTTGTAGTGCAATTTTTAGCTTGCATTAGATTGGCATCAACAAAGCAAGGCTCCATTGAGCTTAGCCTAGAGCAGATCGAAAAGGTCTCGCTAAGGCAGGAACCCCCTGCCAAAGATCCTTCTCTTTCTCTGTGAAGATAGCGGCTCTTTCTTGCTTTGCATGTCAAGTGCGAGATTGGTTGAGAACCCTTGGCCCACAGTGCTTTCAAAAGCAGGTCTCCGTTTGGCGTTCCATGTACTAAGGTTGAGGTGGAAGATCGAATGACTTAATTACGTACGTGGTATTCTACACATGTAACTCAAGTCTTCTCAAATAACTTACGTATGTACATGGTCAATAGAAAACCTCATGTATGTAGCCAAGGTTGCTTCTCGCAATGACCTGGAGCATATGATCATGGCGATGCGAAAGCCAATAAGCATCTGGTTATGAAGGTACCGGATGATTGGAACTAGTAGGAGGCAAATTCCTTTCCTCACCTCAAAAGCTAAAGAGGGTATGTCGACAAGGAAAAATGAGCTGGTGAGCCCCTCTATCAGAAGACGAGGAAAATCGGTTCTGGCGTCGCTTAAACTGGGACTACACAGCATTAGATCTGAGTTCCGTAACATCATCTGTCATATGGGTGTGAGGAGTTGATCATCCGAATGGAATCGGAATGAAGCTATTGATGCAAGGAATAGAGGAATCGGTTTTGCCAATGCCAAAGAGAGAGACTCTCGTTACATAAAGTCAGACGCGGTTTGAGCATCTACATTCAGACGAAAAGCTCTTGTTTCAGCCACGTGCAGCTGTAAAATGTAACTTTACTGACACGACACAAGTATGCCAAGTCTCCCTCATTGTAATTAACTGGCCGAGAAATGTATAGAATGGGAAGAAGTCATCAAGTTGGCTTCTCATAGGAATTTTGTTCCCTGAACTCTGAAATGGCATTCCTTATCATGTCGGCCACGTGAGGCTGCACGAACAAGTGAGTGTTGTCCAAGATGTGTATTATGAACTTCTGTGATGCTGGCAGAGAAGCATTCAAGTTGATGATGAACTGCGCCATTGGTATGTCGCTGAACGAAGATGTATGTTATTTCTTTTGTTGACGTAAGTATGAAAAGAAAAGAAAGATGTGCATCACAAATAACAACAGAGCCGCACTTTGTGAACTTCTGTTTTGAAAAATCAAACCGATGTTTCAAACAACCCTCCAGGGATGCCGCGCGAGAATTGTAAAATGAAAAGGAAAGACAACTGTATCTTGAAACCAAACACAATAATTTCTCAAGGAACAGATTGCAGCATTATAGATGCTGAAATTTGACCAAATAAAATCTGTGATTGAGCCATCAGTAAGGCAGAAAGATGCACAAGGGATTCAAGCATTTAAAAGCAATCCTCCAAGCAGAAGAAAATTAAGGGATTACCATGAAATGAAAAGTCCCTTTGTGGCATTAACCATTATGTACAGCCAACTCGAGCATCAAACTGTGAACAGAAACCAAATGATAGTGAGACGAGGGTACAGTAATACAACCAGGTACCATTCATAGACAGCACTAAAACCAAAAGACTTCTGTTCTAAATTGTACAAAATATTTGCAAGAATCAAATTCGACTTGCTATTTTCTCGACTGATTGAATACCAAATGGTAGTACCTACATAGGATTAAATCACAGACGCATTGCCACTGAGTCCCAAAAACACTTATTGCAGAAAATGGGTTGCTACGTCCCATGGCGGGTGCACTTATGGCTCTCTTGGACTCAAAGAGGATGAAAATGTCAACCTTGATCCATCAAGGGCCGAATGTTTATGTCACATTATAACTGGCAAAGATTATTACGGAAAAAGCTCGAGAGGAACAGACGGTCTGAAGACAATAAATTCTTTGAAGCAATTGATCAAACACGTAGTGTGCGCAGGACCGGGCCAATAAGAACAAAGGCCCAGATAACAAAAGAATCGCGTTCGCAGCTACCTCGAACATAGACACACGACAAAAAGAATCCACCCACAAGTACTGATTCTGAAAGGGTGTGAATGCAGCTCCATCTGATCAGATACAGAGCAGTTCGGAGACACGAAAGTCCGATCTCATTTCCAATCAAGTTCAACGATCTAGTTTAGAACATGCAGCAATCTTCATTTCAAACAGCAAAGCTTCAGAGATCGAAGAGCTGATCAACTGAAAAAGGTACGAAAGTATGAAGATTCAAACCAGGGATTCGCTGCCTACGTCCGAGCAGCGGCCAATACGGTGGGATCAGGACTGAGTAGAAGAGCGCAGGGAATGGAAGCGAACCTTCTGCAGAATTTTCTGAACGTGGAAGGCGATGCTTGAACCTGTAGCATTTGTCGTGTTTATTTATTTATTTATTTATTTACAAAATTTAAAAATAATACTTTTCTCTGTTTTTAAAGTTATATCAGAAGGAAAGTTACCCGTGAAAAATGAATTTCCGCTTCAAATAGAATGCTTCACGGAAAAATAATTGATTATTTGCGCTCGAATTAATCTCGCCGTGCCATTAAATCCTCGAATGATACCGTTGAGTTTACAAATCGTGATAGTAGCACGGTTAATATTTTACATCATGAAGAGAATTTTAAAAAGAGAATCATTCAATTGAGTTTACAAATCGTGATAGCAACGCGGTCAATACTTTATATTATGAAGAGAATTTTCAAAGGAGAATTTAGAGGGAGAAGCTCTTATAAAATTTTGCAACGTTTTTCTAAATGATTCGAATAAGGGAATAGGCTCCCTAAGCACTGGTCATTGGTCTTGAGCCTTTTTGGCATTGGTCATGGGCTCAGAGTTGAAGTAGAATCGCACCGAACATTGCCTCTTGAGATTACAAAGGGGAAAGAGTTATCTTTTTCTTTTGACATTTGAAGCAGCAGTTTAAGCAACGTTGAGGAACAAACGAATGCAAAGAGTTTAGGTTGTAGAGTGTTTTTTTCCGTAATGCAGATAGCATCTGCTAAATTGTAATTGAAAAGTGCGTGGGAATTACCTTTGGTTTTAATGCCATTTGGAAAAAAACTAAACTCGTAAAGTAGTTTAGTGTGTTTTTCCTTTCTTCGATTGTGATATTTGGCATGTACGGTAATATACCGAAATTAGCCAAAATCTGTAAGAAATTCCAGGAGTTTAATTTCATATTCGTCAATATTTCAAAGGGGTGCATGCTGTCATGGGGACTTTTTGTTTAAGTGACAGTGTTTTTTGGAAATTAATTTTTCGGACTTTCACCCGTTCGGTTCGTCGAAAATGACCAATCAACCGAAAACGCTTTCCAATCAACGAAAACATTCATTCATTAAATTAGAAAGGTAAATTTCTAAAATCTAAAAACGCGAAAACACTTTCGGGAATTGCTCTTCTTTCTCCAGAGTCACTAAAGAATTGAGAAATTATAAAGTAACACAAAGTACACTCTTGTTCATCTCATGCACAACTCAAATCAAGAAGAAGAAACTGCTCTTTGTAGGGCTGTCAAAAGAATCCAGTCAAACCCAATCCGAAATTTTTTGTATTGTATCGGGTTGAGCCTCAGCTTGTTTGGATAATAATAAAAACAATTGGATATTATTTTGGATCTATTGAGCTCAGGACCCGAGCCCAACCAAAACAATGAAACCCTTTCTTCTTCGTTCACACCAAAACCCAATCAAAATAATGAAACCTTATCTTGCGCATGAGGCGGCTGTTGCTCTCCAAGGAGCCGAATGTCCTTGTCCATGACCTCAACGACGGCTCGGGTGCCTCGGCCCGCCACATTAGGAGAAGGAAATCAGAATTGGCTTTCTCATCGTGGAGATTGAGACTGTCGAGTTCCAAATCCAGTCCAAGGCCGTTGACATGATTGGTGCTGTGGGGTAAGGGAGCGACTGTAGCAGCGAGGAAGCAAGGGCGTGGACTCTGTACTATTTCTAAAACACGAAACCCAACTCGATCCGATCATGTGGCTATATCCTATTCGGGTCTTGTCTTGGGTCGAGCCAAGCACACATGTTCAGTATTTTGAGTTGTGTCGGGTATCATGAAAATCTAACCTGATCCATTGACACTCCTAGCTCTCTGTGACTCTCGTTCATGGACAAGACAATCTTGTCGTTTTCGTCATGTCAGGTTTTCTATTTGCTTGATTAGCGGTTATAGAGGCTCTCGATTGATTAGCGGCTTTCGCAACACGTTGCAGCATTTCCACGAGTAAGCCTCCTCGCTCTTGCTGCTCTCTCTCCAGCAGAAGGACCTTGAGACCACTACTAGGCACTCAAGAGGCGCAAGGAGGAGGTTCACTTGATGGAGGAATCTATCAAGGCAAGTTTTAGGGTGTTTGAGGTGATGCCAGAGAGTGAGATGAGGGAGAACGAGATTGCGTCGAGGCGGAAGGCGGAGATTGAGCTCAAGTTCTAGGAGGTTGAGAGGAACACCCGGGGATTGAGGTAGTGGAGAAGAGATTAGTAGCTTGGTGTGTTATTGGATGAGAGGTTGAGGGAGGTTGGAGAGATGGAGAAGGCTATCGAGTTTAAGAATGAGAAGTTGAGGAAGGTTATTATTTCAAAAACCATTTTTTAGATGAAATTCATACACAAAAATACGTCTTCGATCACATATCACCAAACAAAAAATAAACTAATCATTTTCTCGGAAAATGATATCTGGAAAGCGGTCTTTTCCCCTAAACAAATGCAACCTTTGTTAAATTTCTAAACATGAATAAGCCAAGTCAAGTTGTGATTGTTGTTCTTGGTCCAAACCCATCTAAACGTTTCATTCATGTACTTATCTCGAATGGTGGCTGTATCATGAAATTATATCCGATGGGATTCACTTCAATATAGTAGAAAGTGAATAAAGAGAGAAGCTTTCAAAAATGCTTGGATTGCACAGTTCTTATATGATTCAAATGAGGGAATGGCACTCCTCTTTATACATAAGTTCTTCTCTTTACAACCATTGATTACCTTTTGATCAAACGGTGGAAATTCAATCTCTTTACCTACCACTTACCTGTTAATTACAAATATACATTTTCGTTATATATTTGGAATATTCTAGAGTTTCTTAAAAAACCCTAGACACAACAAGAAGTTTCTAGAATTCATGGTTTCACAAGCCAACCTCAAGCTAACTCATGGGCTATCTTGGCTTATTCTTTTTGGTATGTTGGGCTTGAAAACCTCTAAATCCATTCCGGCTATATGCTTGGAATGTTCTATAGTCTCCTATGGAAAAAATTGTCCAAACAGTCCTAAACTTATTTGCCAATTCGGTCCTAAATATTTTAATTGTGTTAATTGAATGATAAGCCTTTTAATTGTGCTAATTGAGAATTAAACATTTTCACTTTTTGACAATTGAGTCCATCCAGCTGGAAATCAATGTCATTGCCAGCACTGAAGTAAACAATTTTTTATAATATTTTAATATTTTTTCGAATTTTTAAAATTTTCTTTCTCTTTCTCTTTCTGTTTTTTTTTGCTCTTCTTCCTCATGCCAGTGAGGTTGGCCTCACCTTGGGTGGGCGAGGCTCAACCTGGCCCTCGCTAGTGGCCAACAAGGGTGAGCTTTGCTTGAGGCCAGCGAGGTTAAAGGAAGAAGGGTAGAAAAAAAGAAAGAGAAAGAAAAGCTAGGAAGGCAAAAAAGAAATTTTAAAAAATCAAAAAAAATATTAAAATATTATTAAAATTTGTTCATGTGTGACACCGTGTAGGATGATCAATGTCCACGTCGGCGATTTCCGATCAAAATTGACTGGATGAACTCAATTAACAAAAAGCGATAATGTTTAGGATTTAATTGACACAATTAAAAAGTTTAAGATCGAATTGGCAAAAATACAATGAATTTAAAACCTCTTGGACAATTATCCCTTCTCCTGAGAGACCCTAAATACAAGAAGATTCCAGTAGGGGTGTGTAAAATGGACCGCCTAAATAGGAAACCGCCTAGACTGGATCGGCTCGTTTGGTTCGATTCTATGAAGTATCGGTGCGGTTCACAATTCCAAAGGGAATCGAACCGGACCGACTACATGTACTTTTTTACTTTCTTCAAAAAAAATTGTAAAATGTAAACTAAACCCTAAGTGAAGCACGTTTTTTTATTCGTCTTTTCAATATAAGGATTATTGCATACATATCACTTAATTCAACACAAAAAGATGACATCAAATAGTGAGGAAAAAAAGTGATCGGTTTCATTAAACTGGTCAGGTTCCCAGTTCTAGGATCAATCGGTCTGGTCCCAAGTTCCCAATTTTGGGAACCAATCCTTAGAATCGGACCGGACTAGAAACCAATCACCCCTAGATTCCAGACTTCATGGTTCTCATGGGCCAACTTGGGCTATCTTCACATATTTTTTTTGGGTCTGTTGGGCTTGGAAAACCCCTGATCCGTGTCAGTAGCCTGCTCAAGTGCCTTAGGAGATAAAAGTCCCGTGGAAAATATTTAGCTGTATTTCTCTACTGGGTTATACAAAAATGATTTCCTTTTCAGACATTAAGATAGGCCCAGTAAATGGTCAAATCACGGAGTCATAGATGAGTTTATTTCTCCGACGTTGCCCAGTTTGATGTTTCCCAATTCACACCTGGAAGCAAACACATCTAACTTGTCCAACAAGAGAGTCAAGTACACTCACGAATTGTAACTGTACTTGCAGCGCATGCAATGTGATTATGAGAACTGAGGTCCTTGTTCCCCATGGAATTTGTAAGTCCAGAACTAACAACAATGAAAGCTAGTTGCAGAATAAATAATGCACAAATGCTTAATCTAATGAAGTTTACAACCCTCGGCAGATAGGAGTTCCATGAGTAACTCCTGCTCGAGCTCGGAACATCACAAAGACAGATGGAACAGGGAATAGAAAACTCCTTAGCATAGAGCAGCACAGCCAAGCAGAGATGGAGGACCTGATAGTGACTGAAAAGGCGCAACTTGCCTCCTACCCAAAGCATATAAACCAGGAATCCCTGTAACCCAAAGATTATGGAAAGATCACGAGAACATGTGAAAATTCCGTATGAGAACATCCTCATTCTTCGTGATCGTCCAGTGCGCTATAGATCAACCTGGGAGAAACATTCGTGTTCTAGCATCAGGCCACAGCTTGAAGATTTCAAAGGAATAAAAAAACACGAATAGTTTCATAGGCAAGCAGCCTTTCACTTTCAGCATACCAAAATAAGGAGAGGAAGAGCAGCATTACTAAATAGCCCAGCTTAAAAAGCCTTTTCTTCTTTTCCCACTTGAGCATGTTGTATATCTCTGTAACATCCACCAAGTGCTGTTTCTGAGTGTACCTAACAACAGTCACAGATCAGAGTCAGTCATCACTAAATTATTACATGCAGATAGCTTCACTGGCAAGGTAAACAGATAATCAACAATCAGCTCAGACAACAAGATGTTTTTATTTCTTAATTTACACACAAGTTTGCATTTAGATGTTCTAGTTGATAACCAAGTTGTCTCACGATAATTAAAAGCTCTCATGTAGCATTCGCCATTGAATAAAGCTAAACGTAGTAAATAGAAGAGGTTCACCTATCTAGATAATAACTATCCTTCAGAGAAGTGAGAGCTAGGACAAGTCTGTTATGTCTTGACAAAAAAAAAGGCTTGCATTTGCAATGACAGCCAAAAAGCATGCTCAGAATAATCGACTTTCAGCTGCGGGGCAAGGGTCATAGGGATCATTAACTTGGACCCAATGAATTAGCGCAAGCCATCAATTCAAGCATCTGTTTGGTCATTAAACATGTTGCAAACCTTCAGGAAATCAAAAAGCTCTGGCTAGTATACATGATTAAAAACACTGTCCTCATTGAATGTCAAAACAGGCTGCCAGCATTTCTTGGTAGAGAATCATCCAAATCACAGGAAGCATTGCAAGTTTGGCTTCAAATACACAACGTAATGCCATAATAGGAGGAATAAACTGAACTCACAGTGTCACATTGTAATAGAGGTATGGAACACACAACAGGGCCATAACCCAATGTCCTGTAAAGAGATAAAACAACAACAAGACTCCCTGTCCGATAAACTCTGGTAAGATCACCGCATTAATCCGCGATGCAGAATCATAAGGGTTTATGTAATCGAACTCCAGGTCGGCCAAGCACATAAGCTGCAAGTAATCACGAGAGTTAGACCTCATCACTCGTAAACACAAAAAGCTGAATGAAGAATACGTAAAAAACCAGAATTTCATCGTAAGAGCAGCAAAAGGCCACCATGGTTCGCAGTTTGTTCATAATTACAACCCCCTAAGTGGTTAAAAAGCACTCGAAAAGGAACCATACTGAACCCATTGAACTGCAAAGTCAAAGGGCTCCACAAAGAAAACCAAAGGACCTATGCCTGCACACGACACGGACCGAAACGCGTCGTTCTTGGATCGCGGCACTTCTTACGGAGGATCCCATTTACAGTGAGGATCGACAGCTCCGGAAACAAAAAGACGGAGAGGCAAATGAAACCCCGCTTCGGGAAGCAAAAGCTTCCACAATGAAGCAAAAAAAACAAAGGAAAAAAACAGCTTTTGGCCATCATCGAAAAGGGATTCAGGCACGATACGTAGCACAGAGACATCTGCTTCTTAATCTATCATCGACCACCCTTCCAATCTCAACGTCCCATCACCCTCCAACGACAAAGTTTCCACTTTGAGATGCTTCATACCAAAATTAAACGCTACCCATATTTGGGTCGGCTCAAAGATGAGGGGAAAGTACAGGGAGGGGTCAATCGCGACTTCGAATTGAACAACACACTGCGATTCGACTTCCGACTCTGACGGACAAGAGAGTTGGGGAGCTAGGGTTTCGGCGGGGTGGGGGCTGACCTGGTAAATAACGACGACAACGAGGGCGACGGCGGCGAAGAAGGAGACCAGCCACCCGAAGAGATCCTCCATGATCCCTGCTTGCTCGCTCGAGCTCTCCCCTGACCTCGTCTTCCTCTCTCGCAAGTTCAGCTCAAAATTTACAGAGCCGGAGAGAGAGAGAGAGAAGGGCAGCGAGCTCTGCAAGTTGACTGTTGACTGTTGACTTTTGAGGGAGGTGCGGAAGAGGAAGTGCGAGAGAGCGTGCACGGAGGAACCAATCCAAGGGCTCGTCTTCAAACGGAGAAGGAAACGAAGGTGTGCCGTATCCCAAGGCAAAATATATATATATATATATATATATATATTAAAAGTTCTAAATTTATCATAAAAATATAATTAAGTTATAAAACTTTCAAAGATTGTAATCAAGTTTTAAAACTTATCATAAAAGTATAATTAAATCTTAAAATTTTCAAAATGTATAATTAAATTATAAAACTTGTCAAGTTGATACAATCAAGCCCTTCAAACTTTTATTTTGGTCAAAGTAACATTTCGTTCATTTCCACAAAATACAAGAGAAAAACAACAAAATTCAACTCCAAATCAAGATAAATCCCAGACAACTCCAAAACAAAACAAGCTACAGATAACAAGATAAATCATCGGAACAAGGTAAAGGTCATTCGCTCAAAGAGCAATTCTATGACCTCTTCAAACCAAACTCCACTATCAATTACCAAATCCGTCTTTAGTAATATGAGCACATATTGATATCACCATCTATTGCTATAGCATTGTCATCGCTATTTAGAGTAATAAGATTAAACGAACACAGATTTGACAAATGTGAGAGAAAAACCTTCACAGTGCTCAACCGGTCTCCACCAACGAAACTTGAGGGATGTGAAACCTTCATATCAAACACAAAATTCCCAAATCTAGAGCAGATCGGGATAGAAATCTTCTCGAAATGGAAGAGAAAAGCTTCTAGATCTATGCTCAATCAGAAAAGAAAAAGCTCTACGAAACATGAGCAAAGCGAAAAAAAAAAAAAGGAACAAAGAACCAAATCCAAAGAAAAAGGAAAAAAAGGGAAGGGAGGGAGAGATACATAGCTCAAACCCTCCACTCCACGGAGGTTGAAGAAGAAAATTGTGTGAAGATGCGAAGGAGAGGAGAAAACCCCAGGGAATAGAGGAGAAAAGCGGTTATCCAGTTTTAGAACATGACAAATGAAAAATACTAACAAGTTTTATAATTTAATTGTACTTCTTTAAAAATTTCAAAACTCAATTTCACTTTTATAATAAGTTTTATGACTTTATTGCACTATTTAAAAATTTTAGTATTTAATTACACTTTCTTAATTTAAAGTGCCTTTATCCCAAAAAGAAAGAATTTTATTGGATGTCTCTGAAGAGACCCAAAAAGAAAGAATGAAAGAAAGAAAATGGAGTTTTATCTTTCTCATTTTTAACATTTTTGGCAAATACCAAAAACATATATGATATTTTTTTTTTGGTCGGACATATCTGATATTTCACTGCTCAACAAAAAACATATCCCTACATTTTTGAAACTACAAATTTATTACTTCATCTCAGCATATTTGTGCATTTATTTTGCAAGATTTTCATTCCCCTCTATTCGGAAATGCCCCTACTCTTTTATTCATGACCACTGGTACCTAAACTCTAGCCTAAGGGTATAAACGGTTCAGTTCGGTTCGATTTTCCTGAAAAATCGAATCAAATCGAACTATTAAGAGCGCCTCCTTGAACCGAACCGAAACTCGCTCGAACTAAATTGGAACCGAACTGAAAAATCAATTTGATTCTGTTTGATTCGGTTTGGTTCGAATCAATTTTTGGTTTCTTCTTCTTTTTTTTTTTTCTTTTTATTCATCGCCGCCTCGATGCTCTCTCCCCTTTCTCTTTCTCCCTGACGAACTTCTCATTCTGCAACTTCAACCTCTCGAAGCTCCCTTAGGACAAGGTTGATAGTGTCCCAGCTCTTCTTGATGGAACGGGGCCAAAAGATCTGGGAAGTAAGGCTGAGGAACGGCGTGACGACGAAGAGCCCTAAAAGCCTTTTAGGGTAAAAAGCGAAGGGCGTACTTTCAATTCGGTCCGATCCGAACTGAATCAAAATAAACCGAACCGAAAGAAAAATAATAGTTTGTTTTGAGTATCCGAACCAAACCGAAAGGCACAAAATTTCCGATTCGGTTCGGTTCGATTCGGTTTTTCGGTTCGGTTCTGACACTCCTACTCTAGCCAACCGCGCAAAGTGGCGACGACGAGGCGGTCCCTAGATGGAGAAGGTGGCGATCGGCCGCCGAGGAGGGCCGGGGGGGGGGGCAAATATTTGTTGAGAGACGGAGTTTTTCGAGCGGCGCGAGGCTAGAGTTTTTGAGACTTTTAGACGAGGGAGGGGCATCAAAGTAGCTTTAGTTGTACTGAGGCAGCAAACCAGTAAGTTCAAACCGAGGCATGTTTTGCGGTATTCGGATGAAAATTCAAGCATGTTTTTGGTATTTTCCTCCACTTCGTTCGCCTGCCAAAGGTAGGACTGGGTTTTACGTGCATAACTTCCTAGGGATTTCCACTTCCACCTAGCGAGGTTACAGCGACAGACCCGTCCAGTAGACAATTGATGCTTCATTGGCGCATTAAACCGGACAAATCCACCGACCGGCGAAACGAGTCCCGGCCCATCCGAGTCATGTCTGTTTGAAAGGGTTTTTTGTCCTGAGCAAAAAGAAAGTAAAGAGCTCAAACACAAGTTTTTTTAGGATGAAAAAAAAGTTCAAACGTTTCGTTTGACATTAAAGTCAAATCAAGTAAGTTGCTACGGCATTTCTATTTCGACATTTTGCAATTTTTTTGGCGCTCGCAATTTCGACTTTATTTAGCAAGAAACATAAAAAAATATTTCTGAATCCAAATACCGATACGCATGACGGTCTATAGTTTTTGATTATTTTTTCAAAAATTGTCATAGAATAATTTGTTATCAACTGATAGTTTAGTCATGAATAAAGTAAGGAGTACGAACAAAAACTACTTAGATACGATAGCATAGGACTCACGAGTTTCATGCCCAACAACATCAATCACATGAAAAACACATCATGGCTCCGGAAGAGAGAGAAATCCACCCAATCTCTCACTCTCATAGCCCTTGACCTCGAAAATTTGCAAACACAAACTCGATGCATGCGAACCCAATGCAATCTAAAAACCTCGATCTCATTTGTCCCGCTGGTACTTCGCCCCGATTCGCAATTTGCGCGCGTCGGGCACGTGCCGACTACATGACTTCTCGTACATCTACTGAACGGAGGGGGCTGATCTATAGGAGGAAGTCCATCAGATGGGTCAGTGCTAATGGGGAGCATGCCCCCATTTTGGCTTCTTCAGAGCAACAGGAACTGGAGGACGTGGAGCGCTTGCTGCAGAGGAAGAAGTTCCTTGACCCCAAGTTTATCAGCTTCTCCTCTGGCCTTAGACCTGCATGATGCATTGTAAAAGTACCAACTCCTTATGCAATTTCAGTGCCTAATCCAAGTTCCGGGAGGCACAAATGGAAAGTAAAATAGAGAGCATCGATCTGGTAGATGGATATAAATATCACATTGGAAGATATTTAACATTCGTGGGCCGCAAGATATAAAAGAAACAACATCGGTTTTTGCTTATCAGATTTTGATAATTTGATTTGATTTGTTGACTGTCGGGGTGAACACGGATTCTAGGTAGATCTTGTAGCCGGACTGGATCGATTCTACTCAGCCGGTTCCGATCCAGTTTCCAGTTCTAAATTTTTGGAACCTGCTATTATCGGGCCAATTTTAGGTGCAAAATCGGACCAAGAAACCCAAATCCTCTCTTTTTAGTTTTACCTTTCATCTTGTATTCTTGTTGTTTCTGCTTCTGCTTCTTATAAATAATGGGATGTTTTGCTAAAGTTGTCATTTGAAGAAATAAAAAAAAAATGAAACCAAAAAAAGGGATTAGTGACATGGTCGGTTCAATGTTCTACATAACAGGTTGCGGATTCTAAAAACTAAGAATTGATGTTGATGGGATAGACTCTATGTTCCATGTTTGAAATATACTCGTCCTAGAATTGCTCAACCCTAATTACCTGGAGGGAGGGTTGTTAAGGGAAGGATTAGGGGTGAGCGATTCTCGATCTGATTCGGTCAAATCCAAAAATTTAGAATCGGACCAGAAGGACCGGTTTCTAGTTTCTAGGACAGGGGACCGGACCGGCTAGTTTTGGGATCGTGAACCGATTTTAATGGGACCAATTACTTATTGATAAATGCAAGAGGGAATTTGAGAAATTAGATTATGCTTTCTATTTGTTTCAAAAATTTTAAAAAGTAAATAAATAAATATATGAAAAATTAGAAATATATATTTATCGGTCTGGTCCGGTCTGATTTCCACCCTAAAACCGCGAACCGAATCACTTAGAAAACGGGTTTCATTTTTAGGGACTGGGAACTGGACCGATATTTTCTAGAATTGGACCAAATCGGTCGGTCAGGTCCGGTCTGATCCTAATTTGGCTGGTCCATCTTACTCACCTCCAAGAAGGATAATTGTTGACGTCCAACAACTTTGTTAATACTAGGTCCACATTTTTTTTTGGGTTCGAGGAAATTCCAGGTCAGCATAATAATATTAACATAGAAAATCTTCGTGGATTTTAAGAATGAAAAAAGCTGGTGAGGTGAGAACTCACGCTCCAAGCTGAAGGGCGAGTAGTGAAGCTCGAAGCAGCGAGGGTCGCTCGCTCTCAGCAATGGCCGCCTCTTCTCCTTACCGTACACCTCCACGCTCGCCTTCACCAGGTCGCCCACGCTATTCTCCCCCGCCATCACCACCTGCACCGGCCCCAGGCTCCGCTCCACCGTCACGTTCAGCAGCAGCCTCGCCGGTCCCCCTGCCGCCGCCTCGGGGGCCGCGGACGGAAGCCAGGGCGGCAGCTTGAGCCTCCAGGGGACGGAGATGAGGCCGCCCCGGCGGCGGACCAGGTCGGCGTGGCCCTCCGGCGGGAAGGTCTGCAGGGACCAGTCCGAGGGCGCCCGGGCCGGGGGAGCGCGGGCGGCGGTGCGTCGGCGGGCGGTCAGGTCGTGTGAGCAGTGATTCATGATAACTATGCTGTAGAGAGAGAGAGAGAGAGAGAGAGAGAGAGAGAGATGGCGACGGAGATAGAGAAAAGATCGGCGAGCGAGGTTTGTTTTTGGACGTTAACGGAGGGATGGAGTGACAGCGCGAAGCTTCGTGGAAGGTTGGCGGGACGTCCAAACTGCCCCTCGTGATGCCGATTTGCCGTAGGAATAATAGTACGAACTATCAGTTTGGTGATTTTAACCACCAAGTTCAAAAAGAGTTTAAATTAAGAGATAATTACTCAAATGATCCCTGAATTTTATCTTAATATACAATTTAATCTCTCAACTTTTAATTTGTTCAATATGGTCCCTGAACTTTTGATAAATATTCAATCTAGTCCCCGAACTAGATAATCCAAGGGCTGGATAGAATTCAGGAATATAATAATTCTTGGACTAAATTGAATATTTTAAAAAAAATTAAGGGTCATATTGAATAAATTAAAAGTTCAGGGAACACATTGCACACTAGGTTAAAGTTTAACAACAATATTGAATCAATTAAAAGTTCATGAATCATATGGCATATCGAGTCAAAATTCAAAAACTATTTATGTCATTTCCCCTTAAATTAATGATCGAATATTAGTGATTTTTCTAATGTATTCCATCCCTTTGTAAATCCATTTTGTTAAATCGATTTTACTCGTTTCAAGTATATTGTTATGTGATACACTAATTCAAGCAACTAAAAAGATTCGTTTGATCTTATTGAATGACAATTGATATTTTGCCTAAAAAGAGATACAAACCGACCTCTCCAATTTGGAAATAATGAATATCCTTAATTTGGTATAATGCATATACTTTTTATGCTATTCGTGAGGGTGGGGAAGGGAGGTGTGATCTCGGGCAGCGATTCCCAATCTGCCACGCGGACCCCCTCCCGGCTCCCCCGATGCTGTCCACGTGGGTTGACCGCCGTTCACGACAAGCTGCTCAACGACTCCCGAACCCCCTCCCGTCCCGTCCATCTTTTGCCTCCAATGACCTCCCTCGACGCGGCCTCCCGCTACTGGTGCCTCGTCATCCTCCTTGACTTTTCGTTCGGGCCTCGACTTTTTGATCCGTCCCAGCTCCACGGGCCTGATCGAATAGCTAATAAGCCCAATATAGAATATTATGAAAGTGTCTGGGGAGTACGGGAAACGCGCCAGTTTCATCGCACGGGCCAAGTTGGCCTGTCTTAAGGTCCGATTGTTCCGCTGATAATTTGGAAAAAGAAAAAAAGAATCGAAAAACGATTCGCCTTCCCGTTTAGAAAAATGGACGAATAAAAAAACGTCTTTATCGAAAATGTTTGGTTTTTCTGTTAAAATAGAAGACGGTAAAGAGGAGTCGTGGGTGTGGATGTTCGACCAACGATATCTTATTCATGAACCCGTCTGCCCGTTGTTGTTTCGTGAAAATTTCACGCGACGCCTGCCCTCGCGACGCTTGATCGAAATGCCATCGAATCTGTTATCTCTTCTCTTACCATTACCTCCCCAATCGCCTCGTGCTTGATCGCCGTCCTCGCCAGCGAAATTGTTGCCCATTGCAGTCGAGCCCAACCGTCGTCGCCTATATTCATTATTTCGGTTTCACTTTAACAAGGATTCAAATTGAGGGGGCACTACATTGATCACTTTATTATGCATTTTAACTTTTAGAATGACAAAATTAAGGATTTATTAATACGGTTAATATAACAAAAATTCTGAAATTGATATACCCGTGACAAATTTACCTAAAATTAACTTTTTGATCACCAAAAATCATAAATCGATACACTCATGATAAATTTACCCTCTGTTAATTTCTATTAAATTTTACCGTCAAATTACTAAGTTGGATGACACGTGGCAATTGACAGGTGTACTGATTTTGGGTTTTGGGCTTTGTTCATCACAGGTGTACCGGTTTGTGATTTTTCGTGATATTAATCAAATTTAACGAAAACTAATAGAGGGTAAATTTGTCACAAATGTATTGGTTTGGAATTTTTCGTGGTATTAACCCTTATTGATATGAATTACTTTGATTTTTTTGTGGGTTTGTCATGTTCTTTTGGTTGTCTCAAAGTTAAAAAGAAAGTAACAAAACGAATTCCTAGGTTCAGGCAAGAAACAAACAAAAGGAACCGAAAAGGAGAAAAAGAAAAATAAGGGTTAATTCCAAAAAAAAAAGCACAAATTTTAGGTTGAGTAACAATTATGGCCCCAACTTTTTTCCGTCTCATAAAAAATCACAAACTTTCACCCTTATCCCAAATCTAGCCCCCCGTTGACTTTATGTCTGAAGTCACCCTTGTTTGAGATAAAAAAGGTTATGGTGATGAGCTTGGCGGATCTTGTGTATGACATTTGTTGATGGGCGGTGGTTTATAGCTTCAGATTACACTAGAGAGATTTAATTTAGAGATATTTTTTATTTACCGGTGAATTGAAGGAGATGAACAGTTTCAGCATTATTCTTCAAGCTGTGGCTTAGAAAATAAGATAATGAATAATGCTTTAAATCCAGTCAACAAGCCACATGGATTTATTGCTGAGATGGAATAGTCAAGTTGGATAATTAATGATTCAAAGTCAATAGAGGCCAGATTTGGGATTTAAGTGAAAATTTGCGCTTTTTTACGAAATAAAAAAACAGTTGAGGGCAGAATTATCATTCGACCTAAAGTTAATGGTTTTTGACGAGACAAAAAAAAATTGAGGCTAAAATTGTCACTCAACCTAAAATTGATGTTTTTTTTTTTTAAATTAGACCGAAAAAGAAAGGAGAAACCTGAGCACAATACAAAGTTCCTCCTTTTTTACTATTCTTTTCACTTCTCGTGTGAAAACACATCATAGATACTAATACAATACATTCAAGTTCATCTAACTTGTCCTTTGCCAAACCCGACCGACCATTTCAATGCTGTCCGCCATCATAGCAATAGGGTGGACTCTCACACGCTTTAGCTATACAATGCAACGAATACACGCACTTCTTATGTACATAGCCGGTACGCTGAATCAATGCTCGAATCAAATGGCATCATTCACAAGCTGAACCGGAGGGCCCCATCAGAGGAGCTGGTCGTATGTATGCCGAATTATGAAAGGTTACATCGAACAGCAATAACAGTTAGAGTAGCATGACAAAAATTATGCCGCTCCAACACTGGAAGGATGTCGGGTTAGTCTAGTTGCGAGCAGATAATGATTCTCCAGAGCTTATGAGCCCTTCTCATGATTTTCGCGAGCTTTTGAGCTATGAAAGTTGTAAACAAGAAGAAAAGAGGCGGCCTCGGTGGAGAGCTGGTCCTCACTGTTGCTGCTTTATCGGATACAAAAGAAGCCGAGAATCTGCTGTTATCGAGACCAGTAGTGGTTCTTCGCAGATAAAAGCTTCGGCTGCCCACATCGCCGAGAAGCTTTGATTTATCCAGACCTATACATCACATGACATTCCAAATTAGATTCCATATGTTCTTTCTGTAGAGCAGAGACCCTGACTAATGGAAGATGTTCATCACAGTGTCACCCTGTGGATTTACCAATTATGGTCCAACTTTTTCATGATATATCTACGGTTTTTCACAGAACCACAGGGAAGTTATAGAACGTTCAAAGATTCTGCAGAACCAGAGAGGCAGTAACTAAGAAAGTGTGTTCTCTATGTTTCCTTTTGAAGGCAACTGGTTTGCTATGTGCTTAATTTGAGATTCCGACTGTTCAATACTCCCCAAAAAGTCATAACACGACTGCACATTGATTTAGTTGGCTTGGCTCTCCTCATGAATCAAGCATACCATCATGGAATATCCAAGAACATCACAAATTGCACAACTAGTGCCGACAGAATCATAGATGTACCAGATTCCCAAAATTCCTACACGCTACCAGAAGAAGTACTGAACAACGAGATTCTGGACTTACTCTGAAGACTGAAATAGGAATGGTGCAGCTCGAAGCCAGTCGAGCGATCACGGTCGATCTTGGGCATTCGCCCTTCTTCCTTATACTTGTTCATAACGAGTTTGATTGTGTCGTCCACACTGGAACCCAATTTGACCATCATCCTGATAGGCCCTACACTCCCTTCCACGGTTACATTTACCACCACCTTGGCTTCCTTATTGTATCCCTACACCCATCCAAAAGTTCCAAAAAGATTTAGATTTTATTTTGCACACACAGAAAGAGCAACTTCAGATCCATAACTAAGAAAAACTGGAAAAGCTGAAACCAAAGATCCCCCTCCACAGCTTCTAGACTTGTCTCTCAGTAATCAATTAAAGCTACACAAGTTTTTGATCTTAAGGCCAACAATTGATCTTACGCATTTACCTGCAATCAATCCACTTGAGTCACTCTATGCAACAAGTGAATCACACACAGCAATGTCTATGTATGTGGTTTGATAGCTCACCTAGAAATTCCAGAAGTAGGTCAATCCCTAGTTCATGCGAACCGAAATGTTTGGTTTAGCTGCTATGTCTAGGCGCATGTCATCTAGTATCGGGGGATAAGGATGGGTTCGTTTCTTCCAGCATCTGCTTTTGCTCGAAGGAATCAACTAATTCCCTTCGATAGCTAAAACAGAACTTGACCGATCATTATGCAGATTAAACTTGAGCAGCCAAAGATTCAAACCCCATTAGCTAGACAAGTCAGAGCATATAGATCAAACGAAACAACCCAACAACCCATCAAAAGCCATCCCTGAAAATCCGAACACGACAGTACCAAATCAAGAACAGCACGGAAAAGTTACGCAACTTTTACCTCCAATCCGCCGGGAGAAGAACTACCCATCAAAGAAGGAGACGAGGCAAGCACGTCCGTGCAGCTCAGGGGCTTGAACAGAGCCCCGTCGTTCGAGCTCACGCTCTGCCTCAGATCGCCCGGGCCGTCCCCGACCAGATCTTCCGCACTGTTCCATAGCGAGGGCTCGGAGGAGCACCTCTCGAGCCTCTTCGCCGGCTTCAGGTGCTTGAACGAAGACCGCCGGGCAGCGGGGGGCGACGGCTGCGGCGGCCTGCTACTCCGGCTGCCGCCGGAGACCGCCGCCCGTCGCCGATGGGCCCGCCTCTCCGACATGCGAGAAAGAGCAAAAAAGTTGAGGGGGTTGTGGGCGGCGGTTCTTTTTCCCCTTCTGTTGCGTGCGGTTTTGGCAGTCGAAAGAGGGATGGAGTGAAGATTAAGGGAGGAAGAAGGAGGAGGAGAAGAAGGAAGCAGTAATTCTTTGGCCGGTTTTATGGTGACGAAATCAACGGTTATTGTCGTGTGGGCCTTGTCCGAATCCGCCAATTTGTGTGTCGGAAAACGTGAAAGTTGACGGGTAGTTCCTAGCTTCCCCAATTGGAGATTTCTCCTTGAGGCAAGTCAAAGGAGTGTGTGTCGTTATGTGATTCGTCGTTATTTTTTTCTTTTTTGCTATTTCTTCTATTAAAGAAAACAAAAAGGAATAAGTGCAGTATACGTCCTAAAATTTATCATGAAAGTACAATTAAATCGTAAATTTTTTTAAAAATACAATCAAGTCCTAAAACTTATCGTGAAATTGCGACCGATTCCAAAACTTTCGAAAATTACAATTGAGTCATAAAACTTATTGTGAAAGTGTAATCAAGTCCCAAAAATTTTAAAAAGTGCAATTAATTGAAGGACTTGATTGGACCAATTTGGCAAAGAATTGATTGCAATTTTTTAAACTTTTATGATAAGTTTTAGAACTTTCAATGCACTTATCCCAAAAAATAATCTTGGATATCTTTGGATATCTTATTGATCCTTATTGGGATTGATCGTCTCTTGTTTCACGCACGTATATAATTAATAGAGCTCGACGATTACCATTCTTAGATTGCTCGAAGAATATGTAGAATATGGTAAGTTGAACTCGGACTTTAATATATGTGCGCATGGTTTTTTTTTAATTTTAAAATTCGGATTTAGATTATTAGTTAATCAGTTGTGAAATTACAAAGGAAGAAAGAACTTAATGAATTCACTACCAAGACGGCTAGTCTAGTGATAAAAAGGGTCACCAGCCTTCGGTGAGGTCATAAGTTTGGTTCACATTGTAAGTGAACCTCTAAATGGCTCATGCTGTGTTATTCAACTGTGGTATATTTTCGTGTCGAGAAACTTTCTAATTGCCAACCATACGTTACAATATTCAGCTCAATAACCTTAGACACTGGATCATGACTGACGTGGAGTAGTTAAGACTCGGACTGGACATTTTGCAGGCGTGTGTGAGATCCTTATGATAAAGTCAAGGGGGGCCGACTATCCATTTTAACAATTAAAAAAAAACGGAATAAAGCAATGTCCAAGTTCATGTTTTGTCTTATGTTTCGCGTGTTTGAATTGATTTTTATTTAGTTTTTAAAAAATTGATTGCTTCCTTTCTTGATTGTTTAACAAATGTCGATCCCCTCTGAAACAGTCCCTAACAAAATGTCCCTGTCAATTCCATGCGCATATAAAATATAGATTAGGGCAAAGTTAACACCCTCAAACCCGTCTCCTTCATTAAACGATGGGGCAAAAGCATCAAGAAAACGGGTAAAATAATGCAGCAAAAGTATCAAGCTAATGGCAAAATGCATGCCCCCCCCCCCCCCCCAATAATTGTGTTAATTAATCCGATCGAATGTGACCCCCAGCCTGATCTCTGCAATGTTGGGATAGGCTCGATGAAGTATTAAAATAATTATTGGGCGACAGTAATAAAAAAAAACTATCATGCAAAGTACTCATCTTATTCTTATATGCAAATTGACTAATTCGAAGGGAAAATGACACAGAATGTCCATGAACTTTAACTCAATATGCAATTTGATTCCTAAACTTTTAATTTATTTAATGTAATCCCTGAACTTTATCCCAATGTTCAATATGGTCCCTGAACTTTCAATTTATTCAATACGGTTTGTAAACTTTTGGTACATGTTCAATATAGTCCCTCAACTTTTTAAAAATGTTCAATGTAGTCCTTCCATTAATTTAAGTTCAGGGGCTATACTGTACATTTTTATACAGTTCAAGGACTAAATTGAACATTTACTAAATGTTCAGGGACCAAGTTGTACAAATTGAAAACTGAGGGATCACATTGAACATTGGGTTAAAGTTCAAGGACTACATCGAACAAATTAAAAGTTCAGGGATCAAATTGCATATTAAGCCAAAGTTCAGGAATTGTTTGTGTCATTATCCCTAATTTGAATGTGCATGTCTCCATAGATAAGGTCACTGTCGATTGGTATGCATATGACAATGTAGATTAGGGCGTTCCTGCGTTTGGAGTTCTCTTGACCAATAGGCGATTTTGGGGTGGCAAATTCGTAGACTAATGGCAATCTGACCCGCGTTATAACTTCTTTATAGATAAGGTAAGGGCCGGGCTAATTACTACGAATCTCAAGAATACGACTCCAATCTTTTCGCGAGGTCCACGTCGCATTTAATCGGAAGACGTACGTATTCGAGCGTGTCGGATAATTCTTCTTGTTCCTTTGAAAGCGCAGTTTTTTCTTTTTTCGGAAATTGACATGGGAGAACTTCCATGACTTCCGATATAATTATTTCGACGAATATGATGGCTAGCGATGGTGAAGAGAGATTTTGCATGACCAGGTCTGGATTTTCTTTTGAGGACTTGTCGATGGCCATGGGCTGGGCTCAGACTCTCAACTCGACATGGGCCGAACAAGTGCTCGGTTCAAGGAGTCGCCTAAAAGCCCAATTTCAAGTTTGAAGCCCAAGCTAAAAGCCATAGGCTTTCCGTTGACCAAAATTGGTATGGTATGTTATGGCCTTGGAAAATAATGAATTCCCCTCCCATGAAAGAGGAAATCATTTTCCCCGAAGAGATACCATCTAGGTGTTGCTAATGCAAGACTAGCGAGCGCCTCTCTCTCTCTCTCTCTCTTTACCATTTCCTTCTCATTTTCAAGGAAAAATCAATCAGTTTCCTTGAAAATTAATTTCGGCTAAAATCATTCCCTTCAGCATAATGTTCTTCGTAAAGTAAATACACCCTAAATGTCAAGAAAATGGATCATGTGAAATTATTGGCTTATCGATCAATAGGACACCGATTATTGGGTGGATTTGGGCATGAAATTTTGGCCGATAGGGCTGGGTAGGCTTGCGAATGGTGGATTGCTCATGAGGCCTAGTTCGAACAATGCTAAATGAACTCGAGGTTGGACACCGGTTGGCTAGGCCCATGGGCCGCTAGGAGTTTGTCTGGCCCAATTCGAGGTTGCACATCGAGTGCCTTATGGAAAAGTAAGGGAAAGGTTATTTTTTTTTTTTTTTTCGTTTTTGGTCATAAGTAAGGGTAAGGTTGAAAGGCTACAAATTGCTATGAAGATTGTAAATAATGCAATATCGACACTCCCTTTACCATAAACGAAAAGCTAGCAAAACTTTGGCTCATATTCATAGATAATGCCAGGCATGGGACCCAGGTAAGACCTCGTGTTTCTACAGGCACGGAGCAGTGTAAACTCAATTGGCCGACTGTTCTATCCTCGAGAGCTGTTATTGTGGCGAGATGATCACATCGCCATCATCATCCGATTTCGTGTATGAATGTGTCCTTTCACATTCGCCATGACCTTTTGTTAGTTGGCCTTCCCACATGATGAAGGGGTTCAATTATTATGTGGGACGAGCAAGGAGAATCCAACAACAGTGTCTCCTTTCCATTAGGCAACTTTTTACCCCCATTTCTTTTTAACCTCGGCATGCCTCGAGAAGTTGCAGCTTGTTGCCACCACTGAACAGGTGATTAATCATAATTAAGCATGGGATAAGGATTGAATCAATCACTCTTTTTGTGCATGAATCTGTCAAAATCTTACTCACTGACCCAATGACATGCTCTGATACCCCCTCTCTCTCTCTCTCCTCTTATTTTTGGGATAATGACAAAAATAACCCATGAATTTTGACCTAATATGTAATGTGATCCATAAAATTTTGACCTAATATGTAATTCCATGAATTTGAATTAATGGAAAGACTATATTGAATATTTTTATATAATTCAAGGACTAAATTGAATGTGTACCAAAAGTTTATGAACGACATTGAACAAATTAAAAGTTCAGAGACCACATTGCATATTGAGTTAAAGTTAGGGATCACATTGAATAAATAAAGAGTTTATGGACCACATTGCATATTGAATCAAAGTTCGGAGACTATCTGAGTCATTTTTCTTTGTTTTTTTGGCTATTTGAGCTGCTTCTATGGTGGATGATCAGCACTGAGGTTAATCATGACAAGGAGGGAGGTTTTATATAGGGTAAATAAAGCATGTTAGAGAGCAGATTATGATTAGCCTCGCTGCTAGCTTAATCCCTCATGAAGCATGACCCTTAACAGTGTCCAAAACCTCAGCGATCACCGACAGAATCATGGTCAAAGTCAAGATAGCTTCTTGAAGTGCATGGGAATTAAAGTTGATTAGGATCGAGATTATCCTATGCGGGGACAGATGCAGACGTCTTTGGCACGCACATGACACGACCCGAATGAGAAAATGAGAACGTAATGCAATCCGACATATATTGCAATCATAAAAAGGAGCGCGAGAGTTGATATATTCGTACGATAAGATAATTGCGTAATGCGTTACATGAATGAAATATCTTATATGTAGAACTATTTATAAGAAAACGACTTCCCCAATCTCAACTTAAGTTCTTATTACCTACTTTGATGCGTCATTAATACTTTCGAGAATTTGGATAATCAAGTTTTGTTCAAATCTCTCGTCTTTCGAGGGAAAAAAAGAGGGGTTTCTTTTGGCATGTTGCTCACTAAGGCTCCACCAAACTCTAAGTAATGATTTCTACGGCTCTTTTCTACCCTTAGATAGGCTCAGGTCCACTGACTCAATGCACTAAATTTTACATTTTACTCGCAATTGAAAACCTTTCTTTCATTACCATATTTACAGCGAATGAGTGACTTTGCGAGGCACCTATACATCAAACATTCTTGTCCTCGAAAGAGGACATGCATGATGATGAAGATGAAGATGATGATGATGATGATGATGAGGTGGAGATGGTGCCTGCTAGTGCTAGGCGTTTTCATTAGCCCTAGGATCGACAATCGCCGTCGGCTGACACGATGGTTGCTAATTCAGTTCCAATCACGATGAGCTTTCGATCCACTACCAGGGGAGAGTCGGTAGCCGTCATCGGGTCCGTGTTTAACGGTCGCCAATCATCGAGGGCCACGACAAGCGTCCCGTGACACGGTTGTCGCGCAGACACGACCGAGCGAGAGCGGGGAAAGATGTTATCCACGGGACCTAGAACCATAGATCGAACCACAGCGTGTGTTGGATACAGAATGACAAATGATGGCATCGCATCTTGTGGGCTTCAACCAAAGCATGCCTTGCTTGCATCTGTTCCTATCTTCCTACAGTTCAACATCGCAAGTAGAGAGAGAGAGAGAGAGAGAGCTTTTTTCAGTGAGGAGCGGTCCACGCACAGAATCATGAGATCGCAGGTGGGGGCCAATCATCAACCACGAGTTCGCGAAATCGGGGAGGGGGCCCCCCCCAGACCTCATGATTGGATCTTGATCCCGTAATCCCCTTTAATTTCACCTTTGGCCTTTTCCTTAGTCAAAACCGATTTAGTAAAAAGATTGATCGAAAGGTGCCCGCTCACCGAATCTCTCCCCCTCTTTTTCCATGCTGTCTTTTCCTTATCAATTTCTCCGAGAAGATTAGGGCAAAATCAGGCTCTCGCCATGAATTTCGAATGTCCTCCTGAGCATGAGGTTAAACGAAGCCCTCAGGCAAACCTCGGCTTTCTTCAAACGTTGAGCAATTGGCCTCCTCTTGGAGAAGGCGAAGATGTTAAGTGATTAGAGAGTACTCTCTTTAATAAGGAAGACAAAGATACATGAGAAATTAGGGATGCGAGGTGTGCATGTACCGACATGTTAAAATAAGAAATGCATCCGTGGATCTTGCTGTCTCTGCAATACAAACAGACAGGCCGTGAGGGCTCTCGTAGAGAGCTTGCTCTCCTTCCATGATGAAGTTACCCCTTAACCGACACTTAAGATCCATGGAAGCCCCTGGTTAAGGTAAGAAGAAAATCATGCTCTCGTAGTGGGTTATGAATGTAGTTTCACGTTTAACTTCTGTAATTGGCTAGTTCAATGTTTAGTTTAGTAATATAATTTGGATTTGGTATTGACCAAATCGAAATTGTGGGCAATAATCATGTTTAAAAGAGCCACGATAACCAAATTATTAATGATGGGTTTTTCGACTAGTCGATTTTAGGCCGCGCGACACTCGAGAGATAATTTTTCGACCTCCCTCGAACATGACCTTATATCCAACGTTTTACATAAATAAAAAGGAGCATGTCCTTGTACTTGGCCTAAATCAAATTTGTGAAATGTGGGCCTTATTAGCTAGGTTGCATCAATCATTCAAAGGCTAAGTATAGGCTCAAAATGGGAGCGATAAAGATGAAATGACAAACTGATTTTTCAGAGATTAAGGAAAAATTGCAAAGGCCAAAGAAAGGATGAATAATGGCATCCTATATGAATAGCTACCGCCCACATGCCAGTCTATCTTAGTGATTGCTTTTGGTACAAGAGTCCCCACCTCAAGCATCCAATTCTTGACCAAATTGGAAATCCGAAATCATATGTGAAAAAGTAGTAGAGATTTTTTGAACGCGCATGAGTATGATTTGATGATCCAATATCTATCTTTACCGATAGCCAATAAATACCAACAACCTCTTCTTAAAGATGAATTATTTAGTATAGATATCGCACGCTTTAACCTATGCTTTTACTCGTTGCCAATACACTCAACACAAAACTCGATTATATATTCTCCTTGGGAGGGATAATCATTAGTAGAGGTGAGCACCAGCTTAGGGTAGATCTTGGAATTAGACCGGACCGATCCTACTTGGCCGGTTCTGGTCCATATCCTAGTTCCAAATTTTTGGAACCGGCTATTACCGGTTCGATTCTCGATTTTGGGTGCGGAATCGGACCGAGAATCCTTAATTCTCTCTTTTTAGTTTTATCTTGTATCTTGTATTTTTGTTGTTACTGCCTCTATCTCTGGTTCCTCTCTCTCGCTCTCTACTAAGCTTTGCCCACTTCTTCACATTTCATTGACACGAATCAATTGTTCAAAGCTCTCGAGCCTCCTGTAGATCAGTGGCTCAGTTGTATAAGAAGAATAAAAGATGCTCAAGCTCCATTTCTCCAATTCCAGCACATACAAAGGTTTTTCAAAGACATTTGTGTCATGTAACTGAAGATTTGAAGTCTTGAGTAATACTCTCGAAGTATGAAAAAAGGAAATTAAAAAAAAGGGAATTTGTCGGTTTCCGAGTAGATCCTAAAAGTGAACCGATAAGTAGACATGTCAAAATGGGTCATAAACCCATTTTTTAACCTATATATTAGTAAATGGGTCATAAATGGGTTAGTTATATTTAGTAAATAGATCATAAATTGGTAGAAGTCTAATATTAGTATTAAATTGGTCATAAATTGATCGTAAATGGGTTATAAATGAGTTTACAACTGATTTAAACTCAACTCATCTCTCTCGCTCTTACTCAATCTTGCGTTCAGTTACTTCGCACTCTCATCTCAGTTTGGGTATGAGTTTTCCTAAATTTAATTAAATATGGAAGTGTTTTAGCAATATAGGTCTGATCGGGTATGGGTCAAGAAAATTGCATTACGCATAAATGGGTTATGGGTCAATTTGGATTGGACCACTTATGACCCGACCCAAACCCGATTCAATCCACCCATTTGACAGGTCTATCGATAAGACATAATCCGTCCTAAGGTCTACATGATAGATTCTAGATTTCAAAAACCGAAAACTAATTTTGAGAGGGTGGGTTCCAGATTCTAAAACCGTCCACCCTTAATTTACTCTACACTAACTTGTGTTTGCAAGGTTCTGTCATGGATTACTTAGGGTGCGCATGAGAACCATTCTCTGCCCCGGAACAATTTCTGAACAGAAATGATTTTTTTTGATTCTGTGCCCGGAAACAATTTCTGAGTATTTTAAGGCGTTTGGTAATTGTCTAAAATTTCTATTCCTAGACTAGAAAAGAATAGAAATGCGTTTGGTAAATACACAAAATTTTTGTTCCCAAATAATATTTTAATAATATTTTGAATTATTTTTTTTCTTTTTAGCCATTTTTTTATTTGGCCATGGCCGGTCGCCGGCGACCGGCCGCCGGCGACCGGCCACAGCCCAGGGCCGGCGAGGGCGTCACGGCCCTCGCCGGCGGCCGGCGGAGGCGGCCGTCGCCCTCGCCGGCGAGGGCGAGGGCTGGCCGGTCGCCGCCTGGGCGAGGCGGCCTCGCCCAGAGACGGCGAGGCTCGGCCTCGCCAGATCTGGCGAGGCCGAGCCTCGCCGTCGCGACCCACGGCGAGGCCGGCGTCGCCGTGGGTCGCGACGGCGAGGCTCGGCCTCGCCAGATCTGGGCGAGGCCGAGCCTCGCCGTCGCGACCCACGGCGACGCCGGCCTCGCCGTGGGTCGCGACGGCGAGCCTCGGCCTCGCCCAGATCTGGCGAGGCCGAGCCTCGCCGTCGCGACCCACGGCGAGGCCGGCGTCGCCGTGGGTCGCGACGGCGAGGCTCGGCCTCGCCAGACCTGGGCGAGGCCGAGCCTCGCCGTCGCGACCCACGGCGAGGCCGGCGTCGCCGTGGGTCGCGACGGCGAGGCTCGGCCTCGCCAGACCTGGGCGAGGCCGAGGGTCGCCGTCGCGACCCACGGCGAGGCCGGCGTCGCCGTGGGTCGCGACGGCGAGGCTCGGCCTCGCCAGATCTGGCGAGGCCGAGCCTCGCCGTCTCTGGGCGAGGCCGCCTCGCCCAGGCGGCGACCGGCCAGCCCTCGCCCTCACCGGCGAGGGCGACGGCCGCCTCCGCCGGCCGCCGGCGAGGGCCGTGACGCCCTCGCCGGCCCTGGGCTGTGGCCGGTCGCCGGTCGCCGGTCGCCGGTCGCCGGCGGCCGGCCCCACCGGCGACCGAACAACACAAAAATAAGAAAAGAAGAAAAAGAAGAAAAAGAAAAAAAAGAAAACAAACTGATTCTCAAAATTGTGCCGAGAAACAAGAAGCAACTTTTTTTTACTTCTTGTTTCTCTTCCAAAACCGTTTCTCGGCACAAATTTTTGTAAAAATGTGCCCCGGAACAAATGTGTTTACCAAACGCATTTCTGTTCCCAAACTATTTCTGGGAACAAAAGAACAGAAATTTTTACTATTCGGCACGTTGTCATGCGCACCCTTATTAACGTTTACTATTCATTTTAATGTGCTAATTTTTTTTTAAGAACTCGGGTTTTCTAAATGATCGCAGACTTACTCCAGCCTATGAACGATAGAAGAAGAAGAAGAATAAGAAGATATATTCTGTATAAGCATCGTTCTAGACCAAAAAAAAAAAAAAGCATCGTTCGGATTGGGACAAGACTCTCCCTGGCATGTCTTACATGGGATTGATCGTTCTACAGCTTTCATTATCAAAAGAACAATGATTTTTTTTTTTGGGGATAAAAAGTGCAGTCAAAAGAGAAAGAGGGCTCCAAAAGTCAACTCGAATTGTCTAATTTCAGTCGGTGGAGAAGATATAATTGCTTGTCCTCTGTAAGTTTTACGAGCCTAGCCATGCTAAAGGCTGTTTACCGGGAAAAGTGCCAGAATTTTTTTAAATTGATTACATTTATGTCAATTTATTTTTAAAATTTTTAATCATGTCAATTTAGCTCTAAATATTTCGATATGCTAATTCAGTCATTCTTATCAATTTTGGATAAATATTACTGACGTGGACGCCGACTGGCCCACATGGCACGACTGACGATGACGTGAACAACTTTTAATTATATTTTATTACTTTTTCGACTATTTTATTTTTTCTTTTCTTTCCTTCCTTCTTCCTTTAGCCAGTTGCCTAGGTCTCCAGCCGGCTATCGAGGTCTAGTGACCGGCCAAAAGCAAGGTTGTGCCTCGCCGGCTCTCGCCTTTGGCCGGCGATCGGCGAGAGGAAGAAGGAAGGGAAGGGAAAAAAATAAAAAAAATAAAAGAAAATTTCAAAAGAATAAAAAAAATATTTAAATATTATTAAAAGTTATACACGTCAACGCCAATCGCCCTACATAGCATGACCGACGTTCGCGTTAACAATACCCAGCCGAAATTAGTTGGAAGGAATGAATTAGCTCTATATTAAAATATTTAGAACTAAATCAGCACAAATTCGAACGATAAAAATTTCTCAACAATCTTTAAACTTATATTAGCTGCCCATCTCTCAAAAAAAAAATACCTTAGGATTTATCAAAGAACCCAACGTTCGGAGACAATTTTGTGGTCCTTTGAGATCAATTCCCATCCACAACTCGCTGTCATAAGTGGAGCCGACATAGCATAGCTACATTTGAATTGTAGTCTTACCCTAATATGACCGTAACGTGAATTGCTGTGACTTTTTTTTTATAATACATATTTTTAAATCCCATCACCTAAATTTAGGTGAGATAGTTTTTTGAAAATCAACGTATAGGTATAGGTTTCTACCAAATAAGTTTCCATTTCTCTTTTGACGTTGAAATTATCTGTCTTGTCGAAAAGTTACCGGCGAAAAAACTTTCAAAATGTAAATTGATGCGAAAATCGAGAAAAGATGCAAAGGGTCCCTTGTTGACTCTTAGATAAAAAACCCAAATTGACAAGAAAATTAAAAGCATCGGATTGAAGATAATCGTGGCCAGTCATATAAAAGAGTATTGAAATGTAAAGATAACATGAAGATAAAATTGCACAATTGGTATTCATTGATTGATTGATAGTACTTGCTATAAACTACAACTCAACTGTTTATACTGCCGACAATTAAATATGTTTAGACCAAAAACGAACACATTCTACGTGACCCCTAAAATTCAGTAACATGTATTAACAAATAGTTACCAAGGAAACCCACTACTTCGATACCCATTACTTCTCCGCTCTTTCGTGTCCAACATCGACAGTTACTTCTCTTGTAGCTTCATTTCCCGACGTTGCAACAACCTATGTTTTTTGACATTCACGGTTAGTGGCCTCCATGATCTACAGCTCCACCACAACACAATCATGTCGGTCTTATTTATCCACGACCATATCGGTTTGTCTGAACGAATTGCGTCCGAAATTATCTAACCTATTACTTAGCCAGTTACCTCTTGTCATGATTTGTGTTAATTGTGGCCCTCTTGTTGATCAAACTGAACTTCATTCATCGACACTCACATCTCGGGATTTAGTAATTTCCCTTTGTTTTTGCTGTCGGCAATTATTAGTTGGCTTGTCAACCGTCTATATTTATTGACTAAAGAGCTACGACATTTAGCGAATTTTACTTTTGCCATGTCTTGCTCGATCTTTCCTAATCCAAGTCGACGGTCGGGAATTGGAATTTTTTTTAATAAAAATCCGTACGATTATCGAGATTTTTATACTGAGGTTTCATAATATCGGAAAACTAAAAATTTTGTTGAGATATTAATAATTGGGCAGCGCTATTTCCATCCTCTAAATGACTAAATCTACCCCATTCACATTAAAAAGACAAATCTAGCCTCAATCTTTCAACTGTAATTTAAAGCGATGGCCCCACTCTTTTGTTATAATTACTATAATTAAGCATTTCACGCGTTTTGTTTTCTAATGTATTAAGGAAAAGCGCATTATCAAATATTCCTATAACATTTTACATAATTAGTGTAAATTATCTCGCATAGTAAGGAAAAAAGAGATCATTTGATAAAGTATAAAAGTGAAAAGTCTCTTCTTTATCATTAATCTTATAAAAACTTATTTATGAGTTGTCTCTTTCGTCTCAAAACCTTACTTTCTTGGTGAACTTTTTATTAATTTCATTATTCTTAAATATATATCAAGTCTCCTTATTTACTATATTAAAGAATTTATATTTTTTCCTTCCTATATTGCCGAGATGTGTACAAAGCATGTAAGATGTTAGAGCAATATCTAGGAATACGCTAAAAGCATTATGCATAATGAGGTATCTTGATATTTTTTAGTAAACTGTTGATGGATGATACTAATTTATGTCAATTTGGAATAATGAAGTTTCGTTGGCATTTTCAAAAAAAATATTCTTTACTTTATATAACGTTTGATTTAATTAAATTTCATTTGCTTAACAATTTATCCATAATTTTGATCGACAACGTTGAAAAAAATTAGTTTCTTGGAAATTTATTTGTTCGACAAAATAAATTTTTATGAAAGTTATATCTAACAATAAAACAAAATATGATGCATCTAATGTACATAGAAAATCTACAATAAACAAAAAAAATGCATATGAAGTTATTAATTATGGTAAGTAAATCTTACATAGATATAAAAAACAAAACAAAAAAAATGCATATGAAGTTATTAATTATGGTAAGTAAATCTTACATAGATATAAAAAACAAAACAAAAAAATGGAAGCAAATGAATTTGGGATCACCAATTTAAATTGTAAGTGAATGATAGATGGAATCCATTGTCGGAAGGCTTAGTAACAAATAGGTCTTGAACTTTGAATTAATGTGCAATTTGATTCTTGAATTTTTAATTTGTTTAATGTGGTCCATGTACTTTAGTCTAATGTGCAATGTGATCCCTGAACTTTTAATTTGTTCAATATGGTTTCCAAACTTTTGGTACAAGTTCAAGTTACTTCCTTGACTATACGAAAATATTTAATGTCACCTTTTCATTAACTATCATATAGCCCAGGGATAATATTAAATATGTATCGAAAGTTTAAGGACTGCGTTGAATAAATTGAAAATCGAGGGACGACGTTACATAAGTTTCGATATCATATTAAATAAATTAAAAATTTAAGGATTATATTGTATATTGAACTAATCACCAAGGAACATTTGCGTGATTTTCCGTTGCGCGAAATACAAACCCAGTCTTATAAATCTGGGGCGACCTGCCTCTCTCTGTCTATTCAGTTCGTCGTCTCTGCAATTTTTACTTCGCTGCACCGCATAGTCCCACGCGGCACACTCGCTCTCGCTCTCCAAGAACCCCCCGGCCGCCGGCGACCAATGCTGCCGTACGCGACGATCGAGGAGGCGGAGTCCGCCGTCGGGCGGGGCCTGACGCTGGCGGAGACGCTGTGGTTCCGGTACTCGGCGGCGAAGTCGGACTACTTCCTCTACTGCCACAACATCCTCTTCCTCTTCCTCGTCTTCAACCTCGTCCCGATCCCCCTGGCCTTCGCGGAGCTCACGCGATCCCTCGGCATCGACCAGCACAAGATCCAGCCCAAGGTCAGGCTCTCGTTCGCCGAGATGTGGAAGTGCTACAAGGACGTCAATCGCATGTTCTTCCTCGTCGTCGGCCCCTTGCAACTCGTCTCCTATCCTTCCGTCAAGGTAAAGACTCTCTCCTTTTTTTTTTTTTGTCTTTATTTGGTGTGAATGTGTGGAAAGGTGAAGACTTTGTAGGTTTCTCTGAAGTTCTGCTGTTGTTGAGGGGTGGTTATGGCGATGTCTAGCGTTTCGGCGTTCCCTCCACCGTGCTGACGCTGTATCGGTTGATGGGAGCGGCGATTCGTGTCGTGTCGATTTATTCTTTTTGAACGATGACTACCAAGCGATGCTACAGGAATTTTGACAAAACAGGTCGAAACGTGTTCTCGGTTTCTGATTGACCGCGTTCCCCTCCATCGCATTATGTTTGTGGTTCTCTGAGCAATTTGTCTCGTTATTGTGCATATGGTTGGACTGTGCCATTCACGGTTGGATGGTGCCGTTCATGATCTCTTCTCTTCAGCTTGTTTTGCGGAGAGCCTGAATGATGTTGCATTGCTCTCTTTCTTTTCGTGACGAAAAGGGTGATGTCGCACTGTTATGTCTTGCTTTCTGGGGACGTGAATCTTCTTTCTGAAACCACTTGGGTCATAATTTAAGGGCTTTTCCTTAATCTACAGATGATTGGTATTCGGACAGGATTGCCATTGCCCTCGAGATGGGAAATTCTGTCACAGTTGGTGGTGTATTTCCTCGTGGAGGATTATATGAATTACTGGATCCACAGATTCCTGCACGGGAAATGGGGATACGAGAAGATCCATTCCGTTCACCACGAATTCACGGCTCCGATCGGCTATGCTGCGCCTTATGCTCACTGGGCGGAGGTTTTGATCCTGGGGATCCCGTCTTTTCTCGGGCCAGCTTTGGCTCCGGGGCACATGGTCACCTTTTGGCTGTGGATAGCTTTACGGCAGATAGAGGCCATTGAGACTCACAGCGGGTACGCATGCTCAATAATCTACTATATTTGCTTTAATCTTCATGCTTTTCACCTTTAGTCACTTGCTTTTCTGTTCTAATTGTCTGTTTTGGCTGAGCACTTTCTTTTTCGAAGTTGGTAGTGACGAAATGATGCTTTCATGGTGGCTGATTTACATTTTTTATGGCTGATCTTGGAACCCATTACATGTAAAGTACAGATTTTGTTGGATCTTTGCACTTAATAATACTTTTTCTCGCCTTTCGTGAATGCAAACAAGCATAAAGACCGGGTTTCCTTGGTTTTATGTGAGTATATTATGAAACCTGTGCACAGGTATTTAACCTACATGTGCATGCATAGGTATGCATATGTGTTACTCTTTGTTAAAGGAAAGATTCCTGACACGTGTCGCAAACAAGTGGCTTTCCTCATGCTGGTGGAGTATTGCTGTTTCATTAGTTTATTGCCTTTTAAAATCATGACAATTGTTCATTTCTTTATGCTTCTCAAATTCTTGCCAAGCATGATTTGCTGAATTATATATTATATCTTCCATGACCTTGTCTTGAGAGTCAAATCTCTCAGAACTGTTGTTGGCTTGCTTATTTTATAATTTGATTACAAATTGCATAAATTGTTGGTAAAAAAGAGAAAAAGCACGACCAAGACAGGCTTTAACACTCTTTCGGTATCCAAGGTGTATTTGCTGCTAGCAATTGTTCGGAATTTTTATAGCATGTAGAAATAGTGTAAGGGGCCACTATTAGTTGGGGAAAAGGGAAAATAGTGAGGATGCTGAAGTTGGATTCACAGAATGACTAACTTGAAGAAGGTTCAAAGTATGGCGACCTTCATGATAGATTGTAAGAGCAGCTTTTTGAAGTTTCAAATTTTAGACAAGTGATATTAAGATATCACTCTCGAAGTATTTGCTGCCTCATACCTCACCTGGAAAGAAGTGATATTTCAATTAGTTGGACAAGTGATATTTCAATTCCGTACATAACCCACTTCTATGTTGTTGCCTTGTGTTTATCCCTAGACTTCATTTTTGGGCTGGAATTTACGAAAGCTGACATGAGACAGTTTACCCTGAAGCAAGTGAACGAACAGCTGCTTGATACTTGCGGTTCTGTTCTGGAGTCTAGGGATTTCATCTAGCAAATTGATCCTTAATGTTTCTCATCCGAGATATCATTAAGAATCCTGAAACTCTTGTGACTCTACTCCTCTTTCCCCCAAAAACTTTGTAAGCCCGGTCAGACTGAAACTGCGCATAACTTCCATACTCTTGTCTGTTGATGATGTCCAAATTTCTCTACTGATTTGGAACCTGCCAAAACCTGCATCAAGATATGAACCCACTTCCAAAAGATTATATCTCGGCCCCCTTGATTAGCCACGTCAGTGCACTTGCAAATCTCATGAATGATCTTAAAGCAGCTTCTTGTATGACATTATTTAAATTTGTTGTACAGTGAATCTGTCACCAATTTTGGATACTCTTCATCTCCCATGCGTGTAGATTAAACAATTTTCCCCTGTATGCTGATGCTCTGCTTGTTTCTAAGAGAAGTGAAAATTTCTCTTTAGAGTGATGCTTTCTAGATGCATAACCTTGATCAAACCTCTCATTTATGTTTTAGTGGGTGATCCTCGTGGCATGACTTGCTCTTTCGGTGCAGGTATGACTTACCATGGAGTCCAACCAAGTACATTCCATTTTATGGAGGTGCAGAGTACCATGATTACCATCATTATGTCGGAGGACAAAGCCAGAGCAACTTTGCATCTGTCTTTACTTATTGTGACTTCATCTATGGAACTGACAAGGTTAGCATGCCTTTTATAAGCGCTCCACACTTTATGAGGTTCCATTTGTTTGAATATCACTAGCTAATTTTGCTCTTGTTACCAGGGGTATCAGTATCATAAGAAGGTTCTTGGTAAGGTAAGGTTTTAGCATCTCGGTTTGTATTATTAAGACCCTAGAAAATTAAACCAAAAGGAAGATCTAAGGCATCAACAAATTTTATCGCTGAGACCATGAGGCATTCTTGAAGTCCATATCGTTTTTTTCACAGGAACTCATGTCTCACTTACCCACTCCGTAGTCAACACGAACTTTTTCCCATTCCTTTCTGCAAAAAGTTGAGGGTTTTTAATGATTATCTTCCCACTTTCTTTGCTCTTTCATCCATCTAACTGGTTTTTTTCAATCTTCAGTTGAAAGGCATGAACGGAGGCAGTGGCACTGGGCTAAACGGGGGAAATTTTGATTGCTCTACCGACGAAGTGAAGAATGATTAGCCGTGGCTGTGCACGGGACTTCTCCAGATAGTCATACCATTGCTAGTGACAGCTCCCGGAAGCCTTTTGACTCTAAGTTGACATCGCCGCTCTAGAGTGTGGTAGTAGTATTTCTAGTAATTATAGATGAAGTCTAGGAGATGGGGCTGCAAAGGGTTTCTGAGTTATGGCATTAGATTGTGGTAATTGTCAATGTAGAGTGCTGTTCTTATGACGTTTGTTTGGGAGTCTCTCTTTGCTGCCGAAAGTAGAATGCTCCTAATCTCATTTGCCTCAAGTCAACAACCATTTGTACAACCATTCAGTTCATGCGTCAGATTTTGTACTGTGGAACTTGCTGCTAAAATGTTCAGCGGTTAACAGTTTGAAGCTTCCTTGTTTGAGTGGCTCTTCGTCTTGCCTTCTTTTTCGTAGTCCTGGAATGCTGATATGTTCGCTGGCTTGTCCCCGAGCCAATTGCCAGAAATCGCACCAATTGGAAACATCTGGTCCGAGTTATGACATTGAATTGGAGTCGTGTAATCTTTCTTAATTCGACATCTGCAGGCGGGTTACCTAATGAATCTCCTGTCCTTACGAGCCCATAACCCTGACCTTTAAAGTTCATATCTATGTTTCGTGGCGAAAATCATCCGAATCCATCTTGAATCGGGCAGCTGCTATGCTCGCGCGCAGGAGCTACCGTATATGCATATGCCCTGCGCTAACAGACGGTACATCACCGTCGATTACAATAAAGCCAGGAAAAAGCCTGTGAAGAGCATCCGATTATGTGACCAAGTACGTGGAGAAATTAACACACGGAGCTCAGACACGTTACTTGTTCAACAACGAGCTCAGACAGTTTCGACGCCATGTTCTTTTCTTTCCCTTTGTTGATTCTGTACACTAACCTTTCCCATTACTTGCGTATACGGGCAAAGTACCAACAAAAACTTAAACTTATTGCATTAGTATCAATTGGACCAGTTTCGTCCTAAGCCTTTTCATATTGGGACCAATTGAATCCATTCAGCCAACTTAAGTAGGAAATTGTTGATGTGGATGCTGGCGTTCCTACATCGCACTATCGGCGTCCACGTCGGCAATTTCCAAGTAAAATTGGCCGGATGGACTTAATTGGTAAATGTGAAAATATTCATGACTCAATTGGCAAAATGTTTAGTTGGCATAAGTGCAATAAGTTAAGTTTGGTACCTTTATTAGTAATTTCTCCGAAAATCGCCTATAAGGAGCATTCGATCATGTAACTGAGTGTGTGGAAACATAAACTCAGAGAGCTCAAACACGATACTAGTTCAAAACATTGCATTCATTGTCCTTGTTCTCTTCTCTATCATTCTTGTTCACACCGCAGCTTCTAAATATATAGCGACAACATCTTAAACATATATGTGTAAGCACATGTACAAGGATATTTCGTGCCGGCAAGATCGCTTGATCCCTTATCACGCAATTGATCAATGTAAAGCCAAGACTTGATAAGCCTATATAAGAGAGCTTTCCCCGTTATATATATATATCGAGTTTGTGCAAAAAGATTACAAAGATTTGAAGATGGCACTTGCTTATAAGCTTATGGTTTTTATCGTATTGTCTCTCGTCGCTGCCGTTTCCATTGGAGCCAACGACACCGGCCTTGTTGTGTTGAGCTATCAATGCAGCAGTGACATGTATGGCGCGAGAGCATCGTATGGAGACACGATGTCTACCTTCATCAAGGCTTTAGTCGATTCCACGACAAATTCCGAGTATGACTACTCTGCCCAGTCGATTCTGTCTAGCCTCGGATTAGGTGTGCTACAGTCACGTGACATGTCAAGTGGGGATCACGGCATCGGAATGCACAACCTGCATCTAGTATGCCGCCGACTTCCTAGGGAACAAGTGTCCGATGAGCTACGGGGCTCAGGCTCAGGTTCAAAACTGTAGAGTTAGATATGAGCGATACTTGTATACTGAGAATAAGTGAGTGATATCGTGGGAAGATGTCGGATCTCCTCTTTCGAGTGTAGCCGAGTGAAGTATAATAAGTTGTTATATCGACACATGGCATGAATGTTGCTAGATGGGGCCATTCCCAATCAATATTCTTGTAATCATCTTGCTGAGATTGTTCCTCAAAACGCTATGAATGTTGCAAGCTTTTGAGAATGCATTCGATGACTGTTAAACAATAGCTTATTTTTTCTTGCGAAATGAAGAGAAACGGACCATCGTGCTCATAATCGTAGAATTATATCTTTTGTTGGTAATATATGGGAGCAGTAACTTTTTCACGACGAACAAAAACTAGTGATCCATGTGCAACTGATGCGTGGTGACAATTAGGGGATTCTCAACATGTTTGATGGAAAGTGTTTGATAAGGTGACGCAAGTGTTCATGAAATGCTGAAGATTCAGGAAATGGACTTGCTGAGTCTGTGAATTAGGTGCCAAAGGAAATGCGTTTGGGATAATGGCACAAATGATCCCTGAATTTTGGCCTAATGTACAATGTGGTCCCTAAATTTTAGCTTAATATCCAATGCAGTCCATAAAATTTAAATTTATTCAATGTGATCCTTGAAATTTTGATACATATTCAATATAGTCCATGAACTATATGGAAATATTTAATGTAGCCCCTACATTGAGCATTTCCATATAGTCCAATGACTATATTGAATAAATTGATATTTCAGAAATCACAATGCATATTAATTTAGAGTTCAGAGATCACATTAAATAAATTAAAGGATCAAGAATCTTATTATATATTAAATTAAAGTTTATGGAATATTTATTTCGTTTTTTTCGGTGCGAGTAAAAAAAGGGTGGTCGAAAGCCTGACAAGTTGATTTCCCGGGGGGCCGACCCAGAAAATCACAAAAATGCCGGGGGTCGAAAATTGCATTTCACAAAAGAGGGGGGAGAAAAGCAGACCACCAACCCGTGATGACACGACACGTGCCCTGGCGTGCCCACGAGTCCCCTCGCTCGAGTATCTCGATCTTTCTCGACGCGGCGACCTTCTCTCTCTCTCTCTCTCCCTCTCTCCCTCCGTCGCTCCCTCTCTCTCGCCGGAAAAAGTTCCGATTCCGGGAATTCCGCGCCGCGGCTTCCGGTTCATCTGGCCAAGCGTGCCGGAATCCCTCGCATCCGAAGTCATCCCGGACGGCGTTGGGGTTCTGAATCCGCCGCTGCTGTCGCTGCTGCAACTCCTCCGTCCCGAAGCGGAAAGGTGAAATCTCTCTCTCTCTCTCTGCGCGCCGGTTTGAGTTCGCCGGGCGAAGGTTTCGGCAACCGACGATCGCTCTCCTTCTCTCGTGCGATTCACTCGGCCGATGGCGCGCGGATCATCGGTCGGCGTTTTGCCTGTTTCTATCGGCGATCCTTTGTTCGTGCCTCTTCCCCGCGAAAGTGTCTTGCCGGCACGATTTTTCGGTCCGCGCGTGTACGTTGCTTTGGGAGATTGGATGTGTTTTTGCGAAGTGCGGGGCTGCGCTCTTGGCGGTTCTTTTGGATTAGCGTTATTAACGAGCCGTGCCTCATGCCTTGCTTGTAGGAGAGAGAGAGATATGTTTTGGTTATCCTGCTGGTTATCCGTATGATGTTGTTGATATGGGGATCGTGTTGTTGTTGAGATTTACGCGGCTCCCTTTCTGTTGATCTTTGCGTTCGTTTTGGTTCTGCCTGGATGCATTGTGCGAATTGGACGAGTGGGATGGTTGAACATGGCGGCACCGTGTACAATTTCAAAATACTTTTGTGATTTCTGTTGTGGTCGTAGTCGCCGATGATACTG
This sequence comes from Syzygium syzygioides, assembly GCA_031216285.1. Classification (NCBI taxonomy): domain Eukaryota; kingdom Viridiplantae; phylum Streptophyta; class Magnoliopsida; order Myrtales; family Myrtaceae; genus Syzygium; species Syzygium syzygioides. The sequence goes on along the minus strand of CM062246.1, from coordinate 5,483,538 downwards.
ATCCATGCCTCGCTTGCGTTGCTGAGTTAGTGATTCCCAGATGAGTCGGTGAGTGAGGCTTGGCAAGATGCCAGAGAGCCACCCTTGTTCATATCATCACTGTTACCTGTGTTCGAGCTTTGATATAGTAGTTGCTCTTCCCTCATGGCTTCATTCCTATGTGGGATCTGTGTTTGTGGTTATGCTTTTACCTTGTTGGTGATTATTGGTGCCCATGGGTAGTATTTGGAAGAGCAACTACACCTTTTTGAGATGTGCAGAGAGTTTATCAGTTGTTCGCTGTTCTCCTTCGTCATAAACACTTCAATAATGCAGTATCAAATTCTTTACTCCAGGAATTTGTCCTGACTAATGAGTGGTTTCTTTTTTCTTTGTTTCTTTGGTTATCTTTTACCTTCTTCAATTTTTGCAAAAGCTCTTTAAGTTAGGTGGTGTATATGTTTCGTCATTATAGGATTTTGTGCTTTAAATGTTTGCCAAATTCTGGATTCTGCTTGTTCCTTGCAGGGGTCTAGCACTTGCAAGATGCAGGGCAACGGAGGTGGTAGAAATCCTTTTTTCGAATTTGGTGACCCTTTTGCTGGTTTTGGAAGCTTTGGTGGTCATAGAAATTTAGTTTCTAGCTTCTTTGGAGGAAGAGACCCATTTGATGACCCTTTCTTTACGCAACCATTTGGGGGCCTCTTTGACTCGAGTGTCTTTCGTCCAACTGCAAGTCCTTTCATGAATATGCATCCTTTCATGAATATGCATCCATCTACTATGATAGAGCATCATCCTCCAGAACCGAGAATTTCGAGAGGACCCATTATTGAAGAAGTGAACTCTGATGATGAGAAGGAAGAAGGGGACAACGAGAGGAAGGACAACCCAAGAAAGCACGGGAGGTCAAGTGAGAGGCCTCATGTTGAGGGTCCTAATGATGAAGTCGAAGGTATGTCCATCTCTAAATTGCATGTCCGAAATTGTTATATGCTCTAACTGATTGCCCTGTTTGTTATGGCAGAGAAGAGAAGCAAGCAGCTACATTATTGGAATGGCTCCAGAGAGAGGCCATCTGAGAGACAGATGCAGCCACAGAATCGCAGTTTCTCCTTCCAGAGCTCTACTGTGACTTATGGTGGTGCAAATGGTGCATATTATACATCATCCATGACAAGAAGGACTGGCAGTGATGGGGTACGTGTTAGTGCCTGTTATAGTGACAAACTGAACTTGTGGAATGGTCTGATTAAGTGGTTGCCTTGTTACAAAACAGGTAACATTTGAGGAAAGGAAAGAAGCCGATAGTGCAACTATGCAAGCCACTCATAGAGTTGCTAGGGGACTTCATAATAAGGTATCACCGAATGCTTTAGTGTTGGTCTCGTTACCTGGTGTGACATAAGCTGAGATGTCACATATTATGATTCTAATCGACTGTCTTAATATTATGATTTTACTGCAGGGCCATTCTGTTACTAGGAAGCTTAATCCTGATGGTAAGGTGGATGCCATGCAGACTCTGCACAACCTAAATGAAGGTATTGAAACATTCTCTTGTTTGTTTGATGCTGGATTCCTAAGAAAAGGTTCATTCATATAGCTCATATATGTAACGTCATGACTGTCTAGATGAGCTGCCTCAATTTGAACAAGCCTGGAAGGGAAGTGCTAGAAAGCATTTGCCTGGTTGGAGCGAGCATTTTGATGGCCATGGTGGACGGGGTGAGTATTGCTGTGAGATTTTTTTTTTCGGCTGCATCTTTTGTGTTAATGACAAGCAAAGAATTAATGTTTTGATTTCTTACTACTTATGAGGTGGACTAAGGTTAGATGATTCTTTTTACCTATTGTCATTTTTTTTTTGGTTGGTGAGTTTGCTTCTGGGGCATCAGACAGGTTCCCATCGTCTAAGCGCATCAATTATCTAGCTGAATATGACAATAAGCTGTTTTGAGAAGCTTCTTTGTATGTTCTCTTTGTTCTGCAAGCACCAGAAATTGACTGTGGCAGGTTTTAATGCAAACTCAAGTCGCTCATGTTCATTTCCGTGCATGATGGTGCAGTTGCTTTTGATTGCCATAGGTGTTACTGTTGTTTTTCATGATACTTAGGCACTTGATGATGCTTTGTGACTTTGTAAGTCTTGACTCCTGATTCATACCTTGTGTTTCCTGCAAATACGGTTTTGAGTTGTATATTTGTAAAACCAAATGTATTTTAGGAGGAGTTGGTCAGAGTGGACACTCAGGTCATGGAGGATGGGCGCTTCCATCCACTCAGCAATCAGTGCCCGTGCAGAGGGTGACATCTGATATGAGGGAACGAGCAGAGTCTTCTCAGAGGCAAAATGCCGGAAGAATGAAAGCAAATGCCAGCAAAAAGGCCAGCTTCTCCCATGGTGAAGCGAGAGGATAAGGATTGAATTGTTTTTGTGTGTTGCGGTGCTCCTGTACCCTTGCCACGTAGATTTGCGTATGTTGGACTAGCTGGATAGAAATTCGCATAATGCAGAGATGCCTTTACCTTTATCTCATAATGCCTGATGGCAATATGTGGACGATCCGATGGGCATGGTTGTAATGCCCTAATGTTGTGGATGCTCTTTTTTGGATGTTAAAAGTTAAATCCATCACTTTGCCTTGTATTAAGATTGGATGATTGTCTGCGGAAGCAGGATATGAGTGACAGATGACTTTCTTGGATTAGGATTAATTGGATAGCAGTTCGCCTAAACATGAAGAATAGCTTTTGTTCTTGTCTCTGGCTCTGACTCAGGACCACGGAGTTTTGTAGACCAGGCATCTTGAGTTCCGCATACACTGGGCTGCGGTCCATCTTATGTGAATGTGTAGGTGCTTATTGATGGAGGCTTTTGGGTTTCATGTATGCCCACAGTTCATCAGCCGAGTCATCGTTGACGGGTTTGGAATTGGAGCAATATATCCCGACTTGTGACGAGAGCTACAAGAGGGGACGAGTTATATAGCCGAAGAGGGAATAGAAGCATGGGTTTCTTTTGAGTGCCTAGGGATAGCATTAGCTGTTTCTGCTCCTCCCAGTTTTGCTGTACGGAGAATCTCTTTCTCTCTCTCAATCTCAAGAGATGGCGCTTCCGAATGATGTTAGGAAAAGATGGTCACATTTGATTTTGGGTGTGATGTAAACTTCGTTCGGCTGGAGATGAATTAACCTGTTTCAGCATATTTGTTGCGAGCACAGCCTCATTTCAATCCAACGTTACCTCATCAAATAGCTTTTCCTGATTTCTCAGATCAATTGCTTCTGCTTATCGCGTGCGTGGGGAGCTCCTAATTGCATGGCCACGACGCGTGAACCGATCTGACACATCTTAGATCGGTTTATCTTTGCGTTCAGAGATTTTGAGCGCATTTTTTCCCCTCTAATAAAGATTTGTCGGAAACTATGAATGGAACCGTGGACGAGAATAGTGGAAAAGCGTTGCCCGTAAGGCTGTGAATGGTAATCATTCTATTTCAGAAATTAATTTCTGGCCAGAAATTGATTTTTCTATTTCAGTTCCTGGAGGTAATCATTCTATTTCAGAAATTAATTTCTGGCCAGAAATTGATTTTTCTATTTCAGTTCCTGGAGGAGTTTCTTAGCAAAAAAACACGTTTGATAACGATACAAAATTTTTGTTCCAAAAACAAAAATTTGTTTGATAACGGCACAAAATTTCTTTTTTCTTGGGTGGTCGGTGGGCAATGGATGGTGGTGGAAGGAGGGCGGGTGACGGCGGGAGATAGTGGCCGACGGTGGAAGGATGGTGATTGATGGTGGGAGATGGTGGCTGATGGACGGTGGGCGGCAGCCAACGGTGGTCGACAATGGGAGGTGGGTGGTGGCCAAAAGAGGGCGATTGGCGGTAGGAGACGGTGGCTCGTGGACGGCGGCTGGCGAGAGATCGTGGCCGGTGGACGGCGGGCAGCGGCCCATGACGGTCGGCGGTGGGAGATGGTGGCCGGTGGATGGCGGCTGGTGGTGGAAGGTGGGCGGTGATGGTGAGAGAAGAGAGGCTGGGGGTGGGAGGCTGGTGGTGACGGGAGACAGTGGTAGGCCTACGGAGGCTGGCGGCCAGCGATGGGAGGTGGGCGGCGGCCAAAAGCAAGCAGTGTTGGAGGAGGGAGGCCGAGGGTGGGAGGCGAGTGGCGGTGGGAGACGGTAGTTGGTGGTGGGTGGCGACCGTAGGCCACCGATAGGGAGAGGAGGGTAGGCGGTGGTAGGAGACGGTGGCCGGTGGCGATGGCTAGCGGCGGCCGACGATGGGCGGCAGGCGAGCGATCGGCTAGTAGTGCGGGAAAGTGATGAGAAGAACAAAAAAATTTTGTTTCTCATTCTGTTCCAGAAATAGAGAAGAAAAAAATTTTAACTTCTGATTTCTATTCCAATCTTATTTCTGGAACAAAAATTTGTTCCAGAAATAAAAACTGGAATTTCGTTACCAAATAGATTTTTGTTCCGAATCTATTTCTGGAACAGAAATAGAGAAACAAAATGGTTGCCATTCGCAGCCTAAGTGACCGGGACTTAAGCGAGACGGGCTTTCTAAACGATATAAACACCACCCAGTACCGCGTTGGTCGGAGCATACAATACCTGGTATGACTCGGATCGGGCTTGACGGTGTAGATTTCGGGCCAGATAAATGAGCTCAGTCTAATCTTATAAGGTGTTGCCACGTTTTTTATAACGAGATAGGTTGAAGTCGACAACTGCAAAAAGTTCACGACTTGCACTACACTGGGACCGGTTTGGTCGAGTCTACTGGAATCGGTCACTTATTGTACGTAACTTACAACAGCTTGCAATTTGTGTTCACATCAAGTTTCTTCTTGCTTACAGCGGCTAGGTATGTCCATTGCCCCTCTTTGAAATCAGTTAAAAATTTTTGTAATTTGTAGTATTTATTCTAGTGGAGAATAGCTTCCAGATGAGTTTAATTTGTTTGTGTTACAACCGAAAAAGATGCAACTTTTGCAAAATTTCGATGAAGGAGGATCGAAATTCATCTAGGGTTTCATTTTACCTTACTTAATTTTTTGAAGAAATTAAAAAATATTAAAAAAATACATATGGTCGATCTGGTTTCCCCTTGGAATTGGAAACCGAACCGGCACACTCGAGAATCGGACCAAATTAGAGGTAAATAAGACGGATTACCCAAATTAGGACTGGAGCGGACTGGACCGGACCGACCAGTTTGATCCGGTTCTTGGGAATATCGGTCCAGTTCCCGGTCCCTAAAAATGGAACTGGTTTCCGAGCGATCTGATTTCTGGTTCTAAGGTGGGAACTGGACTGGACCGATAAATATATATTTTTCTAATTTTTTCATATATATATATATGAAAAATATTTAATATTGGTCCCATCAGAACCGATTGTTTAATTTTTTCATATATTATATATATTTTTCCAATTTTTGCCATGGTCTTATGAGATTAAATCAGAACTACAAAGGAAAGAACGAAACAATCAGTTTCCAGTTCATAAATAATATTTAATATCGATCTCATCGAAATCGATTCACGATCCCAAGATTAGCCGGTCCGATCCTCGGTCCTATAAACTAGGAACCGGTCCTCCTGGTTCTTGGATCGGACCGGACCGGATCAGAAACCGCTTATCCCTAGACCAAATTGGCTAGTTTGGTCCGGTCCAACCGATTCCCAATTCGGTCGATACGTCATGCTCATCCCCATTGCTTGACGGGCTATAGTTTTGCGGTCTTGGGTTCGAATCCGTCCGAAAGTTCGAATTTTTCCTGGCCACGAACAAAGAGCCGGAGCCGCTCACAGCCACATCGCCGAGCGACGCTTCTCTTCCCTCCATCTCCCGACTCCCAGCATCGCCGAAAACACGAATCGCATACCCACCTCACCTGCACTTGCTCGCTCCGATCAGGGGCTTCGCCGGAGCGGGAGATGGCGGTCCTCAGGACGACGACGGCCATGGTCCTCCGGGAAATGTTCGCTCGGTCCCTCCCTCCGTCGCCGGCCGTCGGAAGGATTCGCCCTCCGTTGACGTGCCTCGGCGCCGCGCGGCGAGGGATCGGCTTCAACCGGATACGCTGCGCCGCGTCGGGGGGCGCCGGAGAGAAGAGGGCACCCTCTCGGCTCGCGCAGGTCCAGCAGCTCCTGCAGGAGGCCGAGGAGCGAGCTCTCTCCGCCGGCGACGAGCCGACCCCGAAGATAACGCTCGGTGCGTGCCCGCGTTCCTGTTGCTTCTTCCGGTTTGTTTAAGTTCCTGTTTGGTTTGAGGCAGGCATTGGCTGGCTTTTAGCAGCTCGACGAGTTCTTCAATCTAGTGGGGTGTTCTCTTTGTGTCCGTGCGATTGTGCAACCTTGGCGACAGTTTCTCTTTCTTGTTCCACGCGGCAGTGTCAACAGTTCTGCATTCTTGTCAAATTTGCTGAATGATCACTGAATGGAGTGTTCTCCTTTGCCTCTTAATCTCTTTATATCAGCAAAGACTGCCGAAGAGTTTCTATGCCCGTGCGGCTGATAGCTTATGGGTGTTTAAGTTCATTTTGTGTTCTTTGAATGCTCCTGATAAGAGGATACATGGCCTGTGGCCTTTTACTTCGTTTTCAGCTTACTGCCTGTATCAGCTGCACGGAGGCATATAGAGCATACATGTGTTGATTATAGTTGGTGTCGCCAGCAATTCGTTAAATCTGATGCATCACTGCTGGATGAGTGAACCTCTCGCATATTGCCGACCTTGATGCGGACCAATATTGCCTCTGCCTTTAATCCGTCGAGTCCTCACAAAGTTGTGTTTTTGTTCATTGTTAATTTTATGTTGGTGCATGGTTTTGAGAGTTGATATGGCTTATGGAATTGATCCATGATTTCCCCTGTTTGCTTGGGAAAGAACTGATGATGGATTTTTAGCCCTTTTTATCTGTAATCTTTCTCAAAAAGTCTTATGCAAATGTTGTGGGTGTGCAAATGCTTTTCAAGCTTGCTTCATTGGCCTTCTTTCTTGGGTCAGCTGTAAAAGGAGTGCGTGCAGACAGCATTCATACAATATCCTGTGCTAATTTAATTTCGTGTTATCTATGAATGATGGTTTAGCTGTTTTCAGAAAGTTATATGACTCGTCATTTAGACAGTGAGTTGGGCTTTCAGCTCCCAGTGCCCATTCAGCCAGTGGGCAGGTTTTCTTTGGTCAAAATTAATGAGGGGAGTCCAGTAGTTTATGTTGTGTTGTGAAGGAGCCTTCTCGGGAAATAGTTTTGATTTTTTTTTCTTTGCCTGATTGTGATTTCTTGGATTCCATAGTGGGCTCGTGCTTGTTCTCGGGCTTCCCCGCGGCCTTTTCTCCTGTCACTGAAGGGAAGAAATACATAAGAAACACTGCTCTTGCATATGTCGTTTGCTTTTCACATACTGCTACAGAAGTGTAAGCATATAAGAATAATTGCTCGCTTAAGTTGTAGAAAGTAGCATCTTGACGAAGTTGTTGCTAGATATGAAAATTTTTTGTGATTAACTAATATTAGATCCTAAATCGATCAAAGAACCTTAAATCTATTAGTTTCTTTCTCATTTCTTGCCAGACCATGTCACCGTGAGTTTTGCAAGAAGTGGTGGTCCAGGAGGTCAAAATGTGAACAAAGGTCGGATCTTTTCCTTCCTTTTCTTTCCTCCCTTTTCTGTCATGTGTCATTTCCTTGTACCACTCTCTCAGATGGTACCTTCTACTAACATCTGTTTTCTTGATGCAATTTACAGTGAATACTAAGGTTGACATGCGCTTCAATGTGAAAAATGCATATTGGCTAAGTGACAGGATCAGGGAGAGGATAATGCAAACGGTTTGTTGCTTTAATATTCTCTTGAGCTTTATGTAACAGATCTTCCTTAGGAATCACGCATGTTGAACTATAATCCCTCCCGATACAGGGGCTAAGGGGATATCACGAGCAAGATATTTATGTGCATAGATTTTCCTCTTATCTGGTGGAGTAAGGAGTTGTCCCTGCGGTGTCTGGTTCTGTGATTGCATAGGTGCTCTTGTTTTTGGTTAGGTGATTTTGTGCAGGATGTATATAACAACATTGCTACATTTTGCATTTTCAGTCTTTTGAATGACCAACACTTGGAAATGTGTAATTTTTCTCTGATATTTAATTGAAAGCTATTCTTCCTAACTGCTCTTTCTTCTTTCTGCATATTGTCTGCTGAACAGGAAAAGAATCGAATCAATAGGGATGGTGAAATTGTGATCTCTTCAACGAAAACTAGAACTCAGAAGTCACTTTCTTCCCTCTTTTGTCTACATTTTGTTGGTTTTACTGCCTAGTGCAGCAGCTGGTTGACAGTTCTATTTCTGTGCAGGGGGAACATTGACGATGCTCTAGGAAAGCTACAGGTACGAAAAATTGAGGCTAATTTCATATTCATGTGCAGTGATGATACACTACTTGGCGTTTTGCCTTCTGATTGGGACATTTAATCTGCATATTTCACACGTGAAAACACTGGGTCTGGGTGTGCAGTCAACTCTTATTTGTTTTTCCTCTTAAATATATTCTGTCGTTGTATTCTTAGATCACCTTTTGGTTTAATTTTGTTTTATATTGGGGTGTTGCGACCAGGCAATTATTGATGCTGCCTTTTACGTCCCACCGCCTCCTTCAGAAGAGCAGAAGAAGAAGATTGCGAAGATGTGAGTCATTTTTTTTTTTTTTGTGGTCAAAAGATGTGAGTCATTTCACTATTATGGTTTCTCGCTTAAATTTGTCCCAATTCTGTTACAAATTGATGAAGTTGTCTACATTAAAGGGCTGCTATTGGAGAGCAGAAACGCTTGCAGAGTAAAAAGGCGCTCTCAGATAAGAAGGCATTTCGCAGAAGTAGAGACGGCTGGGATTGACACAGAAAGGGGTTCTGTAGCTGTTAGTCTAAAATTGATGGACCGAATCCCCTTTTGATTCGTCAACCGTTGTCATTGACCCTCTGAGAATAGTAGCAATGGATATGTTTCATGTAGCATTGATTAGCAAGTACCATTTACGGTTAACTTCGTGAAGATAAAGAGTCAGAGCTACAGATCATTCAACTAGGTCGCGCTGACACGCTCAATGATCAAGCTGCTGGAAGAAGTCCAACCTTTAATAGACTTGTGCTTCTTCGTTGTTGCTTGTGAAATTTCGAGGGGGCAGCTTCATATACAGAGTCGGTAGAGATTTTTCGAGACTGTATTGTTAAAGCTTTTCTTCTGTTCGGGTGATCAATGAATGATTCAGTCTGGATCTTTCTTTTTTGTCAGTATGATGCTTTAGCTAGACAGTGGGCAAAAGCATCTCTTCTCATTTTTTGTTTATATGTGGAGAACATTTCTGTACAAGTTTCAGTAATCTTCTGAACAGTAAAGTGTCCCAGCAAATTCTATAACTAGTTAGACTGCACAGACACAAAAAAGCCAAGGACAAAAATCAAAACCGCTGCTGATGTGAAATTCATTTCCTTATGACAATCTCCTCCCCGGATTGCTGATCAACATGCTTGATCCACCGGCTCTTGCCCTTGTCAGCGCTCGAGCTCCCACTGATGCTTGCAACATAGGCAATATCCAGCCCTCTGCCCACGGGAAGAAGCGCCGACCGCGCGAGGCAGCGTGACCCTGCATCGAGAACGCTCCGCCATCGGAAGCTCAAACTCATTCTCGAGCTTGCGTTCTTGCACACTAAAACTGCCCCTCGAGTTGACAACTTAGCTGATCTCAGGATCTTCTCGAAATCCTTGCTCTGACAGTCTACTACCATGAAATCGATGCCCGTTAACACCTCCACCACCTCCTCCGGTTCTCCGACCACCACTTCCATGTTCTCGTCGGTTTCTCCCAGGGCTTCCATGTATTCAGACTTTGATTTCTGATCGGGAACTATGCACACATGCCTTGCCCCTGTGTGGTGGCTTGCCACCGCAAGGCCGATGCTCGTGGCGGTGGCTCCACCGCTCGACCACGTCTCTACTATAAGACGTGCATTCCAGCCCGCGGCCATGGCTGAAACTAGCTCAGCAACACCCGATTCTTTCTGTAGCTTTTTGCACTGTCAAAACACAAGATCAGAAAACAAATCGACGAAAGAGATAACACAAACTCTTTACAATAAGTTGCAAGAGAGAAATACTTACAGATGTGACGGTCTCGATGTAAGCCTTCGATGCCATCTCCGGAGACCAGGTTAGCTTCATCTCTTCCTCCTCTCTTCTTCTCCTCCTCCTCCTCCTCTTCCTCCTTCTTCTTCCTCTTCTTCTTCTTCTTGGAATAAATTTTGAGTTTGTGGTTTGCTTCAGGAACAAGCAAAAACGAGTGGTAATGGGAAAGGCAATGCCAGTTTTGGCTTTATATTTCAGACAGGAAGAGTCCCAGAAAGGGTTTTTGGTGGACCGTTGACATTGCTCCTACAATATCAACGTGTGGACTACTATTACATTAATTGCTGTTGTATTTTTTGTTTTTGTTTTTTGTGGGGTTACACTGCACAACTTGGTTTTAAAAACTTCATTAAAAATTTCCCTAAAATTGTGGACCAACGGCAGGCAAAATCTACGCGAACAGAATGCCCCCCCCTTCTTACGAAATTATCACTAGAATGTCATTCCACTGAATGGTTTTGTGCTTGCGCAGTTTGCATCATCCGGCCAATCATCAACGTCTATGACCTAATTTATCTTGCTAACAATCGGGTAACCATCGAATTCTCAATACATGGTTCGATCTTCAAATAAAGTATTGAAAAATACAAGCTAGTCTTGAGCTCGAAAAAGAAAAGGTTGAAGTCCATGCAAGATTTTGTGCACTGATTTTTACGACTTTGTTATCTCTATCATTTTGTTATGGCAGCAACAAGAGAATTTAATATCGTGGATGTTCATGCAAGCAAACACTGCTCGTCCCTTGTTGATAGCATTTTTAAACAAACCCCAGGTTCATATTGGAAAAAGAAACATTCTCAAACGTAATCTAACATCATTTCTTTCAAGAAAACCAAACTTTCTAAAAATCTTTGGTCTTGAGGGGCCAGTAGTTGTAGCGAAGAAGGCTCTCATAGTGAACAAACCCTAAACTGAAGGGTGTTGCTTGAAAGATAGACTAATTGAGCTCAGAGTGCTAAGATTTTCCAATATATCTCTTTGCAAACCATAGTGTCTAATCTCTTTATGGTTCTTTCCTTGCACCTTCTCCTATTTCCACAGACACCAGCTTAACCGTAAAAGACGTTGGGCTACATACATGATTGCTGATAAGCAAAGGTCAAAGCTTTTATTGACCTCATTCAATTGTTTTCAGGTGTGGAAATGATGGGTACACGGACTAACTTTTGTATGAAAAATTTGGATCATAAAGTGTCCACTATCCAAGGTTTTCTATCGCTTGATCGAGGAAAATTTAGTGGAATTTTATCTTTGTTGCGATAAGATAAATAGAAAAGTGGGCCTCGCCGCCTTCCCTTATTTTTGTACCATTTCATCAAATCTATCTAGAGGATTTCGTCTTTCCATTTTCTTATAATCTCTATTTCTATGTATAATAAAACAAACCCAAAAGATGATTTCAACCGTACCCTTTTCCCATCAAATTCCTTTTCCCATCAAATTCCACGGAAAACTCCACTGTAAAATTATAAAGGGATAAGTATAAACGATGGACAAAAACCGTAATTAAAAAAAAATCAGAATCTCTAGCTCTTCGGATGACGATTCCTTAAATCTCTCTACCTCTTTCCAAACTTAAAATGTAAATTTTCTCATCTTCATTAAGTTGAATCTTTCTTTTCTCCTGAAAATCTGAATTTTCTCCCTAAATAGACCAAATCTTCAACAACCCATTTTCTGTTCTCTTTTGGTCGTACGAAGAAAATGAATACGGCAAGATATGCCGCAAAGTCCCCTTGGAGAGTTTGAGGCTTGAGGGTATTCTTATCCTAGAGCAACCTTTTCTATACCAAAGAGCGAGCATAATGGGAACCAAGTGCCGCCACCGCCGGAAGCACCAAATCTTGACTTATCCTCGAGATCTTTGGTGGGTTCAGTGCATGCTGAGATGCTGGTTTTTTCTGCGTTATCAAGCCAACCGATTTCGATTGCTCTTATCTTTTCTATTATTTTAAATGGGATGATTCTGATGATTCCCATGTGGAAAACTGTTGCTACGCAATGAGCAGTGGCTCCACCGAGATTCCATGAGGAAACCAGGGCTATTTCAGCGAAGGAAAATGAAGGAGAACTGAAGCAACACGGCATGGGAAGGTCCAGAAGGTGAAGAGGTCAAACAAATGGTGGGGAGAGACCAGAGTTTTCAGATTGGAAGATGACGTGGTCGCGTCCGTATTGGGAGATCCCAACCGCGGTACGAAAACGAATACTCGTCGAAAACGAGATTAATGTTTGGTTTTGCTTTCTTTCTCTGCTAATAATTGTACTTTAGTCCGAGTGAGAGTTGGCCCCCACTTTGGTTGACCAGTAAGATTGCCACACATCAGCCACCTAATCGCTGACGATGCAGGTTTGTATACTATTCCATCTTTTTTTCTTTTCCCTTTTCTGTCCCTTAACTATTAGAGAATGAGGGGAAAAAATCAAAACGAGAACAAAGAAACAGAGAGAAATATTCGGTACGTACAAGGCGGTATAACATAATAATTGTGTTTTCATCGACGTTAGAATTGAAACTCTGAAGGGGTTTTCCCCTTGTTTATAGACATATGAAGGATAATATAAGGGTTGACCGTCAAAGTTCGTAAAACCCTCCTCTTTCGAGTTATGTGTAGCCACTTGTGAGATTTTCACATGCATCTTGTTGGAATGTTCGCTTGTCTTCCACCTCATGTGATAGCCTGTACAGGGGGGGAATCACCTAGACGAGACCCTAAGCATTTTTCGAAGAAAATGACATAAATAATTTCTAAATTTTAGCCCCATATGTAATACGGACTTTTAGTATATATTCAATCTAATCCATGAACTAAATGAAAATGTTCAATATTGTTTCCGAGCTTCAATTGATGAAAATACAATATTAAATATTTTCATATAATTTAGGAACTAAATTGAATATATATCAAAAGTTTAAAAATTACATCGAATAAATTTAAAATTCATGGATTACATTGCCCATTAGTTTAAAGTTCAGGGACCACATTAAAAAAATTAAAAATTAAGGGACCACAATACACATTGGCTAAAGTTTATGAACCAATTGTGTCATTATACCTATTCTTTCTTATACCTTGAATTAAGGCATTGTTTCCCTCACAACTAGGGCAACTTCTTCAATTTGATTTATTACCAATATTTCATCTTACTTATGTCTCTTCCATTTCGAATGCTCGCCTCACTTATTTAATGGATATTTTTGGTTGCAGCTATATATATATATACACACATGTTTCCCTCTACTAACTAGTTCACTCACTATTCGGTGTCCTGTCCATTTGATGATTTACCTTGCCTCTGTGATTCTCTCCGAAAGCTTGAGACTATCAACTGCATGAACTTCTGAAACTCCTGCAAATTTTCGCATTGCAGTTTACTCGACGATGACGTGCGTATGCTTGCACGAGAATGAAACTGAGAAAGAGAAGGCCACGAGAGATATACATTTCTCTAGACCAAATTATATGTTCGTATTCGGTGAACTTGGCCCGAATACCACAATTTGGAAACGTTAACATTGATGAGCTGATAATGTCCTTCTTTTTTTCTTTCTTTTTTTCTGGGGATTTCAGGAGGACACTCAAGGCACACCATAGTCAGCTGCTTAATTTATTTGAGAAGGGTTTGACTTTGCTTATTATAAGTATTGAGATTTGCACTAAACTGACGATAAACTTATACCACAAGTGGCGATGATGCAGACATCAGCAAACATTGTCTTTCGTGCCTGGCGTCGAAAACAAGCTGGACCAATTGTCTTATATTTTTCCTCGAAAACATTAGTCTGCACTGGCCGGAAGGCACTACTTCTTTCCTTTTTCTATTTTTGTGTTGCGTCATGCATTTTATTAAAATAATACGTGTAGACATACGTATTGCACACATATGCATGTACGCAGTGATGGTCGACTGGTCATTATAAGAGGACTAATGTATGTATCAGAACTTGCTTTTAACATTTTGTCACTTAATGTAAGCAACCCCTTGCTCGTGAAGCAGCATGATGAGTGAAAAAAATGAAAGGCAGATTGAGGGAGCATGGTTAAAAAGAATTGCTAGATCTTAATCTTCAGGGACTAGATCAAAATATTATACATGAAATTTTATACAGGATATACACGTGTATAATTATAAAAAAATATGCAACGAGCACCTAGCGGCCGAGTGTGGCGGGCCTGCCTTCGGGTTTGGTGCTGTGGATCAAACACGATGCACCTCGGACACTACCAGAGATCGAAACCGAGTTTCAAAAATTTGGTTGACGAACAAGAATGGACTTAAGGAAAATGCATAACCAAATAAGCTCTCTATTGGCGACGTGATAACTGATAAATAGAATCAATCATAATATAAAATTTCCTTGAAAACCTGCAGCTATGTACAATGTAGCGGACAAAAATCAATCACAATACAAAAGGTTATGTCTATGCAAGGCATTTTGGAAAACTTTCGTTTATGGGTGAGACCTAATAGGGATCTCACTATATGTTACCATGTAAAGGACAACATATGAGAATATATCATCACTATCTCTTTCATTCTGCGCAGCCCAATCCTCCAGTCCCGGCCCCTTTCAACCAATTTCATGAAACAGGGGAAAGGAAAGAAGAGCAAGAGCAATTGCCCGTTTGCTCACTTTGGCATTTCACTCGCGAATTAACAAAACGCAATGCTTGTTGCAGCAGTAGTAATCGTCGTGATCGAGAGCGGTAGCTCGCATCGGCTTAGGAGAGTAAAAGAGTTGCCAACATGGCAGTATAATCGATGCAAGAACTATATGAAGATCTCACAATCTCAAACCTGACGTTCATCAGACCTTAATTAAATTAGCAAATCTCAATTTTGAGTGTACTTCAGCCCGAGATGGTTGCGAAACCCGTGATTCGGGAGGACTATATGGACCTGATTGAATCGCTGTCCACAGGTGTGACTTTCCAGGACTGGACTTCTGCAGCGCCAGAGGAGACACTCCTGGAAATAGCTTCAAGAAAAAGCTAAGATGTGAAACTTCTTCGATATGGATACTTCCAGTGATGGAACTTTTGGTGTCGGCAGTTATAGTTCGAGAGCAGAACTGTCACCGCCGTGTACGGATATTGCAGAGAACAGTACAGTTCTGCTCTGATAGGTTTGAAATCAGGATACCAACTCAAATGGTAACGACTTACAAGCAAATCATATCATGATAGCACAAAGGGAAAACGAAAATGATTATGACTCAGGTGAACAGACAAAGTACATATAAATTAAAGCTAATCTGTTATACATCAGGACAAGATTACGCTGTTAACTCTTCAGGGATCATACATCATTGCACCGTCACCGCTGATCTTGATAACTCATCGAGTTAAATTGGTGCTTCCATGGATGCCACTTTGGACAATTCGCTATGTACAATCGTCAATATTTATCGTGCCAATCATTTAGTTCCTCAATCACTCTGAAAATAGTGGGCCTACTATCGGGCAATTCACTGGTGCAACCTAATGCCATCTTCCCAAGAATAGCCGCCTCAAGTTCAGTGAAATTTCCCTTTAGATTGCAATCAATAAAGTTCTCGAAACTGCAAGACTCTGCCGCCGACCGCATTGAGCTGGAAAGTTGTCGCTTACCCGAGAGGATCTGAAAGATGATGACTCCAAATGCGAAAACATCACTTTTCTCTGTAAAACGACCTGTTGTAATGTACTCTGGTGCCATATAACCCATGGCAGCACTAATCTTGAGAGCTGAGTATATGACATCATCGGCAAGAAGCTTTGGAAGCCCGGAATCCATTATGAGTGGGTTGAGCTGCTGGTCAATGAGAATCTTCTCAACAGATATGTTTTGGTGAACAACTGCAGGCTTGTTGGCTTCACTGTTGTGTAAGTATCCGATACCTACTCAGATGGAAAACAAACAATACTAATTAGAGCAGACAGAATTAATCAAAAAGGGAATTCTTGTTTCATCATACAAGTTACTTTTTGAGGAAGTGTACACTCACAAGCACAAAACAATGATGTTCGAGCAATATACTATGCAAATGCCAGCAAAACTAGATGGCTCTATGAAAATGAATCTGGAGGAGCCTAACTGTATTCAGCATCAACTCAAAGGAAGTTGAAACCGTAAAGCACAAGCAATTGGAAAATGAACACAGAAAACGAATTCAAGAAGAGAGCTCTTTGCCCAGAAATGACCAATCATTTCATCCCGCTGATGTTTCAAGCACTTTTGCTGATGAGTCGTAGAATAAAAAACTAAGTGCAAGAATTTTAGGCTTCAGAAGAACTTAAGCCACCCATGAAGCTAGAAGGCCAGATCTAAATGTTGAAAACTTCCAAGAGTACTTGATGAACTGGGTAAATGCACTTGGTAGTTGGTACTTCTCAAATTTAAAGACTTAGAAGCATTGAGCTAGAGAAAAAAGTTCCAGCAACTAAATCAGAAAGTAAGGGAAAACCAGAAAGCTCTCCTTAAGATCTGAAAAGAAAGTAAGACTTACCCTCAGCAATTCCTTTGATGATATTAACCCTTGTGGGCCAATCAAGAACCTGGATGCTTCCATCTTCTAAATCAAGATATTGCGATAGGGTACCCTTGGGAGCGAAATCATACAGAAGAAAGCATTCGCCCCTGCCCTTGGAGCAACAAACACCTCTCAATCTAATGAGATTTTCATGTCTTAGCGAAGTTACCAAATTTAGTCCATTCACAAAGTCAACCTCCTCCGATTTGCAGCTCGTCACATTGATGCTCCTGATAGCCACGAGAGTCCCATCCCTTAGTATGCCTTTGTAGACAGATGAAAAAGTGCTCCTTCCCAACAAATTAACCTCCGAAAAGTACTGGGCCGCTGACTCAACTTCTTCCAACGTGTACCTAGGCGCCTGCAGGGATAGTCCATTTCCATAGCGGCCATCATCCAGAGGATCCCATCCGCTAGAATACTCGAGGCAGACGAGGGGAGATGCACTTCTGCTGTATAAGTCTTTTGACTGGTCGGTACTAAGCCTGCTATCAGAAGCATCAGCTGTACTACCAATCTTTTGTTTCCCTCTACGATATCGATAGAATGTTAAAAGACCTGCACCGACCAATGTGACTGTGACAGAGACAATCCCAGCTACAAGAGCTGCTTGGGGGAGTTTCGATGGATTTGAGCAATGGCTTTGGTTGCAACGCGTCGTCATATTTGCTGGCTGTGGGAGTGGAACAGTGCTGTTTGTGTTGCTGCAATTTCTAAGAGAAGGAAATCCGATTCCGCATAGACCTGGGTTATTCTGATATTGAAATCCTTCCTCCAATTTCTTCAGAGCTTCAACATACGTGAACAAACTTCAGTTAATACTAGAAAACAAGCTAAATGAGGAAAATTCATCATTAAAGGTCACAGCAATTGTTTGAAAGAGGAAAAAGACACTGAACGAAAAGCAGAGACTGGGGAACTGAACTCACCCGGAGGGACAAATCCAGAAAGAGAATTGTTTTGTACATCAAGAGCCAGCAGTTCTGGAATGTTAGCTATTTTCACCGGGATTGTACCGGTAAACTGATTAAAGCTCAAGTAAAGCCTCTTTAAGGTCTGCAAATTGCCCAAGCTATTAGGAATATCACCGGATAATTTGTTATACCGCAAGGCAAGAACGCTCAGCTTCTTCAAGGATCCCATTTGCTGGGGAATAGTACCATTGAGCTGATTACTAGATAGCTGTAGCACTGAAAGGGAAAAGAACAAGAAATCAAAAGCCAGATTATTAAAAGATCAGATGCCAAAGAAAAGTGCCGTAACCATCTCATCTGCTAAAAAACAAAGCACTAGTGTTCAAAGCACTTCAAGCAGAACAAAACTCACCTTGAAGGCTGGCCATATTTCCAATTTCAGAAGGTATACTCCCAGTTAAATTATTCACGTTCAGGTAAAGATCTGTCAGCTCAGTGAGATTAGAGATTTCTCTAGGAATCTCCCCAGTCAAGGAGTTGTAGTGCAAGTACAAGCCCGATAAGCACTGGAGCTGAGCCACTGCAGGAGAGACCTTGCCCGAGAGGCCCTTCGCTTGCAGTGAAATGGTAGCCACCTTCAGATGCTCGTTGCAAGCCACCCCGGCAAACGAACCGCCGCAGGGGTCGCCATTACTGGTCCACGAGGTCAAAATCTTGTTCTCCGGGTCCAAGGAGGCCTTGATCTCCATGAGAGCCCCCAGCTCCGCATTCCCACGGACAAGCCCTCTAGAATCAAGCGCCAGCAGGACCAAGCCAATCAGGATCAAATGAGCGAACCCCATTACACTGCCCGTCCTCCAAACACCAAAAAGATCCGGTTTTCGCTCAAATGCGTCTCGTTCTCAGACAGAAGCAGGAACTGCAAGAGGCCATAACCTTAATGTTTTCTCGCTCCCTTGCTTTCTGGGTGTGTGGAATGAATGAACTGGGAATCCGAAACAGCTCCCCTTTGTCTGGGTCTCGGGTCCTTCTGTTGGCTTCTGGGATCCAGCGAAGGTGAGGAAGTGAGAGCTAAAAGAAAGAAGAAGAAGAGGGTACGTGTAGTAACTTCAAATGGAGGAGGAAGAGGTGGAGGAGACGGTGGTGGGCATTGAATCGAACGGGGACCGCTTTTCCTTTCTCTGTCACCTTCTGACAGGATTCACACCTGTCCTGGGACTCGGGATTAGATTCTGCGAGAGAATTCTAAGTTATTACAGCAACTTCGGATTTCGATTTCGATTTGAGTTTAAATTCCTGCGGGGAGGATGATGAGATACGGTGGCTCTAAATTTGCTAACTTTTGAAGTCAAAAAAAAAAGGAGATCTTTCCGGGAAAAGGAATTGTCAGATTTTTTGCAGTAATTAGCTCATTCTCTCTCAAAGATTTTATCTTTTTTTTCCTTTTTCTCCTCCCATAAAAATGAAAAGTATTTGGTTTGGCCAAAAGATGAAAAAGAAAGTATTAAATAAGGTTAATACTATGAAAAATCTTAAACTGGTATACCCGTGATAAATTTACCCTCTATTAATTTCTGTTAAATTTTCCCATCAAACTGCTAAGTTGGATGACACGTGTCAGTTGACGGGTATACCGGTTTAAGGTTTTACCATTCATTTGTCACATGTGTATCGATTTGTGATTTTTTTGTAGTATTAATATAATTTAATGAAAATAAATGAAGCGTAAATTTGTCACAGACATATTAATTTGAGATTTTGGACGGTCAAAAAATTAATTCGTGGTAAAATGTGTCACAGGTGTACTAGTTTGAAATTTTTTGTGGTAAAAAATTAGTTTTTGGTAAATTTATCATAAATGTACCAGTTTATGATTTTTCATGGTATTAACCCATTAATTTATGATGAAGTTGGCTGCGGTAGAATTTAATTTCTAAAAAAAATATTAATTGCTTTTATAATTCTTTTTGAAATGATATGAGAGAAATCCTATGCTGATTTCCAAACTAATGCACTGTCAAAAATTTTGTTAATCATGCGTTAATATCTTAATTTATTGTGTCACAAAAGTAGTAAATGAAGCGGAATTTCTCCGTACTCGCGGCAAGTATGGTTTAAAAGCAACGCCAATTCATAGTTAGGTAATGTGATTCCTCTTCACGCCACAAACGAAACTCCTGTAAATGGTAAAATGAGGAAGACATCGAAACTACTGTGGTTTTTATTTGGTAATGAATATCGCATTAGGCAAAGTGGCTGTGTCGTGCCTCTCATGTTAAAGATCAAGTCGAATCTCGGTGTATGCAACTTAATTTTAACCCCAAATGATTGGTTGAGCGATTAAGCATTCTATTAGGATAAAAAAGAAAAGGATCTTGTATTCAAATCACAGCGTTGCTCACTCATAATTACCTTCGAAACCACATTCGTTGCTCTGTGCATTGAGCCTTACTCGATATACGTGGAGTGGACCGTTTGCATATATCTGTGAGGATTAGTCGAGTCGAAAGGTTTGGATACTCGTATTATAATAAAATCCCAAATTTTCACTTGCTAAATATTTGATTTTCTGGCATCACCAACTATAAAATAAGCTCTTACACCTGCAACATCATGATCATTTTTAAGAAGGCATCGAGATTACAAGAATTTGTTATATAATTGTTGCGCAATGGAAAATAGAGATATATCATGATGGGATATTCAGTGACGGGCCGTGATTTTGACCGAGGGGCACAAAATTTAACAATGATGCAGCTATTTTTTCAGTTAATTTTCGTTTCTAAAGGATATGTCAAATGAAATCGATTCAATAAATTAGTAAAACACATAAAAATTATAAAAAATTCACTAAAAGGAAATTGAGTTTGATTTATTAGCTTCTAAACTTTGAGAGTCCAATTCTTGAAGAAGGAATCTGTAGTCTCACTTCGTCCCATAATCAATTAAGCATCAAGTTTATTGATATAAAATAATCTTCCTCTAAAAAATGACAAATTACAATGTAAAAATTGCAAAAAGAGTACATTATTGCCCAAAATAGATAAAAAAAAATCTAGAATTAGTAAGTGTGAAAAATAGTACTGAGCATACCTTGATTGGTTGATGAGGGTTAAAGAGTGAGGAGTGTAATTCGTAGAAGTGAAGAACAAAATCACAAGGGACTTTACCCAAAAGAAAAAACAAAATCACAAGGAGATGAAAAGGTATGGTTGAAATCTCGTCATTGGGAATTCTTGAATCTTACTTTCTAAAGTTTCCTGTTTTTAAAAGACACCTAAATTAATTACTATAATAGTATCTAATGCAAAAATTTACTTTTGATCACAACTTTTCTTTTATAATCCTTACAAAAAAATAAACATAGGAATAAAAAAAATATAAAAATTGATAAGTCACTCCTTTTTATGCAAAAGGTGATTAGAACCTTTTATGTTTTTGGGGGTAAAGTAATAAGGCTTAACTCCCAATCTGTATTCGTAGGCCATAATATAAGGCCCCCTCGTGTCTAAATGGTCGCTTTTATCAAAGTAGAATCGTATAGGATTTCTGTCAATAGTTTAAAATGAACTGG
Organism: Syzygium syzygioides; assembly: GCA_031216285.1. NCBI lineage: Eukaryota > Viridiplantae > Streptophyta > Magnoliopsida > Myrtales > Myrtaceae > Syzygium > Syzygium syzygioides. The sequence goes on along the minus strand of CM062246.1, from coordinate 5,462,358 downwards.
TAAAATGATGCGTGATATCATATTTGAATTATCTAGTATGATCGGCCCGAATGGCTAATAGGTAGACCGGGGGAATTGGCCTTTTGAAAAATTCGACCAAATTGCTTGAATCGAAACCAACTCGAAGCTTTTATCTAATTTCTTTTTACGAATGAGCTTGAGTAACAAAGTTAAACCGAACGGTCCATGATCCGATTGGTCTGCTCATTCAATCAAGTTTGCTTTCAAGACACATGCCTCGAAGGGCTTTAATTAAGTGTTCCCCTTCCGCCTATAACTACCTCCCTAACATCAACCGATCGCATCTAATCGAGTATTATATCGTCATTTATGAGGGTTAAATTCACTTTCGGCGCAGTGGTATGAAAAAAATAAAGAGCTGAGGCGGGGCTGCATTTTGAAATTAGGTGGGACGCCCTCCGCATTCGTCTTCATCCTTTTTAAAACCATTTTTTTGCACCAACGGTTCATGGGGAAAATATTATTTTTATATTGTTGTTGTTATTTTTATTAGTTTATATGCATCCTGCGATCTTGACTCTTCGACGAAATTCCTAATACTTCTCGTTCTTTTATTTTTCCTCTGGTGGAAAAGTCAGAGTGTTTGATTGTTGGGGAGACCTAACTTTGGCGGTCTCGACGGGGAGTGGTATGGCAACCCCACATGGCATGTGTTGACTATATAGTCCATTTTATGCTATTATGCTAATCATGGGAGATTTCTGGAAACTTTTTGCTGACATGGAATTTGAAATTCTAAGATGCCATTCGAAAAAATGAGTAATCGTCGTCGATTCAGAGTCGGGAAATGAACCGATCAACAACCCTAGTGAAGTTCATACACATTATGTCTTTTTCTAGCAAACGAGGGTCGTGAGCTGTGCATGGCGTGACCTCCACTCCACGGCCAAGAAGCTAGACCAAAACAAGCGAGAGAACAGATTAGAATGGAAATCATATGTCGGTTATTTCCATTACGTATTCAAGGGGATTAGGGTTTTGGGAATGCCTAACTGGTCCACAAGGAGACTACCCGATTCTGCTTCCGACATAGAACAGACGTGTAATACGACGATTTCGAATGCTATCCGAAAGCTAGACGCATCTCTCGATCGCACATGTTCTGCCCCAGACAAGCAAGACAAAACTGCCCGAAAGCTGACTTTCACGTACGCCACCCTTGACGCGAACGGCGCCTTTGCGTTTATCTTCTAGTTTCCAAACCAGTGAACGTGGACAGACTCACGTTTCTTCAGCAGCCTTGGGTTCTATGTCCCTCTCGACTATTTGCATTTAGAAGACCCAAAATGATAATCGATATAGTATTGAAGGAAACATCAGTCTTTTATGCCGATTTAAAAGTGTGGTTGGTGGTACTTTTTTCTTGGGTGGCTTCAACTATCATATTGCCTGCTACGGCACAGCTTTTTGCTTAAGTAAGTAGTGTGTGCTTTTCTGACCCCCCCCCCCCCCCCCCCAAAAAAAAAAAATAGCGTGTGCTTCGACAATGGCTCGAGGACGAAATTCAACTGATGCAGCCTTATTTTTTTAAGCATGTCGAATGATATACAGCTAAATCACTTCTTTTAAGAATGCTTTGGATCTGAAACACGGTGGCAAACATGAACATCATCTTTCGTCGTCTTCTCTTCATTCTGTTTTGTTCTATAATGTTTTTTGTTCCTCGAGATTCCATGCAGAAATTGCATACATTGCGCATAATGGTGGCAAAAGCGACTGATTAATCTAGGAGATGCATGAAAAAACCTCAAACTAGTGTGGGCAGAACACATACGGACATCCTCTCTTCTTGTCTATCTTGTCCCCAAGCTTTAGGATAGAGAATCCCAAATGTCTAGTCATGTAATTATTTGGTAGATGGAAGTTTTGATGCTTTTGTTAAGACCGAGATTTGATTAGTGCCGAACATGCCGACATCACAAGAAATCTCCCAAACTATCGGGTTTTTACGTAGAATTAGTCTTATTAGTTGTTCGTTTGTGAACTATATGAAGTTCCGTACTAATTTCTATCATTTGAATTGGATGAATTATTTTTTTGGGGAAGGTTTTCCCTGTCTAATGATTTCTACCTAGAAAGTGCATCATAGAAGTAGGTTTGCCCACTTTTATATTTTTGAGCATGTATAGCATAAGGAGGTGGTCCATGGACCACATTTGCGTGGCCATCCTTGTCAATGCACAAACATCAAAAAAGGGGCTGGTTGCCAACCAACCATCCTCTACTCCCTAGCGACGTAGCATATAGTGTATTTATTCCTCTATTCATATCAAGGTACGAAGAAGAGGAAGTAATGGCGATGAAAAGAGAGGGAGAATTGTCGTCACCATGACGGAAAGTGATGTGATTTTGATTTTGATTGAGACATCGTGGGGGTGATGGGAATGCGCAATCTCTCCACCATTCTCGTCATGATTGAGCAGGAAAAAAACAGGGGGGGAGAACTCATGCTGTACTTTTCAAAGGAGAAAAAGATTCGAGATGGAAAAGTCGGCACTTGCCGCTGTCCCCAATTCAAATTGCACCAAGTTTCCATATGGAGAGAGCATGGAAGACCGACCTAAAATGGAGGAAAATTAAGAGCAGGAGACGGCGAATATGAACGTGTAGCGCTTTTCTTAGTAAAGAGGAAAGATCGTTTTAGTTAGACTAACAAAAATTCATATTGACGCGTCAAATTAAACTAATTTGTCGAATTGACGACGTTTCGTTTACGATAAGAGTGTGTTCAGTTTAGCAATAGTCAAAAGGCGAGGAGAAAAGTTGGATATGGAGATCTGTAAATTGGTTTAACTTTCACACGATCATGCTTGCTTGAGCAAAGTTAAAAAGGGGAAACTCGAAATCTTCATCCTCCAAAAGTCTTCTGCTTTTACTTGGGGTTCTTCGATGTTGTGATGATCTTTCTTGTGCCACTTTCGTGATGCTTTATTCAAATAGCTCTTTGCTTTTTCAAGGTGGCCCATTTGCTCGATCAAAATGTTTTCCTTTCCTGGCTTTGACGTCTTGCTTGGATCATCTCAACTTCAATTCGACTGTTGATACCTTTTATGTCCTTGTAATCGTGTGTGTGTGTATATATAGGTCAAAGGTGATTTTCCTCTCATTTTGTATTTTCCGTTTAGCCCTCATCTACACGTTTCTTTGTAATACGTGCGAAGTCCTCATTTTAGCCGATTTTAGTTTTTATTTCATAGATCAACACTTCATTGAGTGCTTTGTTTAAATGAAAATCTTCTTATCTCGGATATTAACATGCAATTCGTTAAGTTGTCACTATGCTAGTTTAAATCGTTAATCAGCTATTGTTCCATTTGAATTGGATGTTTTCACTTTGAAATTTTAAATTTGAGTATTTTTTTGTCTTTATTCATGAGAGTCGATTCCTCTATGGCAAGTGTCAGAAAAATTGAAGAAACAACATGCCCACTTGTTTCAATTATCGCTTGTAAAGCTTAGTATAGGTGGCCAATTTCCCTCATCTTCTCCGAATCTTCAAATCACTTTATTTTATACATGGGTTATCTAAAAAGAATTATAATATAATTAATCTCTCTTTAAATTGAGCGAGCTGATTTTGGTATAGTTGTAACTAATCGTTACCTTGTTGTACTACAGTTGTGCATGATTTGATATTTCATGTTTGAAAGCTGTAGTGCCTTAAAATTGTAAGTTAATTTCCTGAAAGCTGTAATACGTTGCTGTTTTTTTTTTAAATAGTATAGTTATAAAATGCCTGAAAAACATCATTTTTTTTATTAATTGAAATTGTTGCAGACAAGTTAAACCAAATAACCTTGTACACAATTAATGTCATCCTTAGCCACTCTTATAAAAAATATTAGGGCAGGAAAAAATCGTTATAGGAAACCAAGTCATGGAGTGTCCATTTCGAAACTTTTGTTTTCAGTTCCCATCTTGTTTTTTCAATAACCTAAAAATTTAAGAAAATTCAAAGGGGGGGGGGAGAGAGAGAGAGAGAGAGAGACGACCAAAATGTCATTTCGCAACGATTTCTTGTTTTACGATGGAAAAAGTCTATCTTAGTTAGGTACATCAGGACTCATGGGACTCGGAAATCCAATTCGACACGGCATGAAATTTGTGACTTTGATGAAGAAATTGTTGCTCGGCATGAGCATCGCTCATAATTTCTTCAAAAAAATGACAAATGGAAGTAAAATTATTTTTGAAAAATCTATTAACCAAAGAAAAACCCATCCATGAAATGATATTACCGAATGATTTTGTCCAAGTTAAGAACAAAAAGACGAGATTTTTAGGATGGATTCTAAGTTATTATGGACCCTCTGTTCTGTTGGGCCCAGAGTCAGTAGCAAGCCTGTCAGATGGACTCTTCGAAATGGCCTGGACGCTCTCTCCATCGCCATGGAAACACCTCCATCTCTCTCTCTCTGCCAGAGACACGAACGTACGCGCACAGAAGATCGCTGTCGATCGCGATGATGCAGTGGAAGGCTTGTTTGAAGAGAACCCAGAAAGCAAACCTCGTACGAGCGTCCTGTCGTCCGGCAAGAAACAGAGCCAGGTAGCTATACGCTCGTTGTCGGGCCAGTACAGGAGGCAAAGTGGGAAAAGAAGTCTTACTTTCTTCTCAATGACCTTAACGTTGACATTATCCACCGCCGTGCTTCTGAAAGAAGAAGCAAAGGTGATGGCTAGCACATGTACCGTGGTTCCATACGCATCAAGTCGTTAGTTGGCAATCGTGTCGTGCCACACTCGGGTGATTTCAGGATTGCGTAACGTCTGTTTGATGAAATGCTCCAGTGGAGCATAGGAGGTGGCGGTACGGTTATGACCGTTGATTGGAGGATGGTAGTGGGGAGATGATTGTCTGGAAGTGGTGTATTCATGGTTCACGTATAACTAAGCCTACCAACCGATCGAATAGGACTCCGTTTCTAGATCCCCGTCCTTGAACCAAACAACGTCCCGGTCTCTGCTTCAGGAATCGCGAAGGTACGAATCCATATGTACAGGGTTGTGTGCGATTAAGCTTCGAAGATTCGGTTTTGTCCAGATTGGAGATTTTCATTTGTGAAACATAAGTTGGTGTCTTTTAGCTTGTTATTTGTCATGGTTGTTCGTATGAAGATTCAAAGCATTTGGTGTTTTGCTCATCACGGAAAACTCGATGCCCTCAAGCACACGTACACTGCCTTTGCTCGATATTGTCACTCCGAACCACTCGGTGTCACTGCTACTTATTTGGAACCATCACCTTCATCAAGTAACAAGAATAGTGTGGCCATCTTTTGGGATTTAGACAACAAGCCCCCTAATTCCTTCCCTCCATTCGATGCTGCTATCAAGCTAAAAGCTTCGGCATCTTCGTTCGGTGTAGTCCATTACATGGTGGCTTACGCTAATCATCATGCGTTCAGCCACGTCCCTCCAGTTGTTAGGGAGCAGAGGCAGGAGAGGAAGGTGTTGAACAAGTTGGAAAATAAGGGTGTGCTCAGGCCGGTGGAGCCGTACTTGTGTCGTGTCTGTGGGAGGAAATTCTATACGAACGAAAAATTTGTTAATCATTTCAAGCAAATCCACGAGCGCGAACATATGAAGAGGGTGAGTCAAATAGAGTCCGCGAGGGGGAAGAGGAGGGTGAACTTGGTTGCCAAGTACTCAATGAAAATGGAGAAGTACAAGAATGCTGCAAGGGATGTTTTGACCCCCAAAGTCGGGTACGGTTTAGCGGATGAGTTGAAACGAGCAGGGTTTTTCGTGAATATGGTCTCGGATAGGCCTCAAGCAGCAGATGTTGCATTGAGGAATAACATGGTTGATGTGATGGATAAGAGGAAGGCTGACTGTTTGGTCCTGGTCTCGGATGATTCGGACTTTGTGGATGTTTTGAAGGAAGCGAAACTGAGGTGTCTTAAGACTGTTGTCGTGGGAGATATAAACGACGGACCTTTGAAGAGAACAGCAGATGTTGGGTTCTCGTGGAGGGATATTCTGATGGGGAAGGCTAAGAAAGAAGCTGTATCGGTTGTGGGCCGTTGGAAAGACTGTGACATTTTGGAGAGGCTGGAGTGGACTTACAACCCAGAAGTGGATAGGAAAATTTATGATTATTATGATGAGGGTGAAGGCCAGGATTTTGAAGACAGTGATAGCGGAGTAGATGGTGAATTTATAGAAAAAGATGATAGGAGAGCTTGGTGGTATCTGAACTCAGATGATGATGTTGCTTCTTCTCAGGCATCTCATTCATCTTCATGATCGTTGATGAACTGAATTGATTTGGCACATATATCAGTAGATGCAGAATCAAATGAGTAATCAATGTTTGACACTGCATCCCTCAGGCACAACTTTCTATCTCTCTGTTCTGTCGGCTTGCCGGCTAATCTGTGGATGATGATGCAGAAATGTGGTCAAGCTTAAAGGCTTAAGTTAAGTTTAACTCCTACCTAGGCAGGTACTAATCAGAATGAAGGAGAATTATTTGACGTACTTGTGATAACTTTTCCCAAGTATTATTGTTCATGTTCAAACATAAGCATAAAATCTGCCTGTAATCCTTGGCGATGCTTTTGACATGACTCTTGAAATTGGTCAGTTGCGCACCAGCTACTTCTGCATTTTGATCCTACTTATCAATGTTATAATATGCTTGGTTTGTTCTCTACACTTGAAAGTGGTGAGTGGTGACTTTAAGGACTTCTACCTTTAGGCTGTTCTTATTTATCGCAGTCAGCTGATCCTTTTATTAAAATGACATAGTTTTTTGCTGTATTGGTTGAAAGCATTTGAGTTCAGGGTTTGATTGCCATCGTGTGCCTTAAAACCTGATTCTGGTAACAGTTGCTCCTTGTTCCAGATCTGGTACTTTTCCATGTGGTGGCAAATGCTCAATAAGTTTGGGTTGAACTATCGATGGTTTTTCTCTTGCACGATCTGTCATGGTTACTTCAATAGCCTTAGAATGCTCGAAATTAAGATTCAGGTGATTTAATTGAATCTGAATCCTGAGAATTGTAGATCTTAAGGCATTCCACATTCTCTCTGTTGAAGCTTTCCTTTTGGGATTTTGAGCTCTTTCATTATATAGCTTCACACACTAGTTTTTCTAATATTGATCTTTGCTGATTAAATACAAAAAGAATATTAACTATTACATTAACTGGACTTATGATTGCTTAGCATATAATTATGTTGTGGAAATTGGCGTGGATGTTAATATTATGGATCTGAAGTTCAGCTATCTATTTGGAAGACATTCACAAATCAGTTTATGATATTAATTGAGATTGTCTGTCCTGTATTTCTGTGGCGAATTGGTGATGTGCTGGGCAGAATAGTATTGTGATCCAGTTCCATCAGGGAGCGGTCTGATCAGGATCAGACCAGATGCTTCTCAGTATAATACCAAAACCAAAATTCAATTAGAATAAGGCATCCCGTGAATGCGGTTGATTTCAGGATCCATTTGGTACTATGACTAAACAGAAGAGGACCCTCCTATACCGACTAACAAAGAAGACTAAAACTAAAATGTCATGGTTTATAAGATGCCCCATCGTGACTCTGATGAAGTGAATCGAACCAAATGATTTGGATCGAATCATGATTCGATTGCTGTGTGTACTTGTGTAGGATCAGACGAAGAGAAGTCATAATCTGGCAGGATCAGAAGCTTGCAGGAAATTTATAACGTTGCAGGGTCTTCGAAAGCTCAAATCTTCCATTCCAACGTCACTTTGCAGATCATCAGGCTTCTTCCACAAAGCGGTTAGAAAGAGAACTGCTTCGATGACCCCAGAGTTTGAGGAGATTCTGAATTTTTCATAAGGTGCTACTTTTCTGTCTAATTGGAGTTGCCCCTGCGCCCTGTAATGCTATGCTTCTGGTACTACAAATTCTTTGTAAAAACTCTCGCGTTTTCCCAAGATTTTAAACATGGTACTGGCATTTGTCAAAAGAACATTTGTGTTCCCTCAATTTGATGATTTGTTTACGAACGTCTTGGACTCATGCCGAGTGTGAAGGTTTTATAGAATTGAAGGAGAGTAATCCATCATCTATGAAATTGACTTCTGCATCCAACTTCAAAGTATGCTTTTAAAGAAACTTCATCAATGTCACCTGTTATCAATTCTCATCATTCAGGACAAAATATATGAAGGCCACCTTTATACTCCTCTGCCTGAACATTCAATCGCCAGTTCGAGCCTAATCACCTAATAAAAACTAACTAATTACATAGTATCCACAAAAAATCTCGTCAACTCATCAATATGTATCATAATCAGTATCATGGAGTAAGCACCTACATTATACTGGCGCAAAATGGCCACATTCTTGTCCCAACTCCGGAGCATAACCCTACAAACCAACTTTCATTTTGTATACCTAGCAGAACATGAATACAATCAAAATAAACCTTAAAATGGATATATAACCATCACAATTACAACTATAATGTCCATGTAACTCTGAAAACTTGAGAGGAATTGTAAACCTTTGTAAATTATGTGCAAATTGTTAACAAAGCGCATTGGACAAGCAATGATTGTTAACAAACCGCAAAATCTGGATAAAAGCTCCTAAACTTGATCAGATTCACTGCTGCGTAGCGAACCTTTAAGTCATGCTCATTGAACAACAACAATTTCCTGAGAACCTCTGAACAATAAAATCAATTAATGGCAACAAAAGGTGATTGACAATCCTCAAAACGGCCACAGGAAAAGCATGAGCAAAGGCACACACGCAACAATATCAACTTCAGCTGGAAGAACTGAAACTACTCTAGACAGAAGTGACCTTGTGAAATGAGACAAAGATGTAATAGAGGCAACCTCACTATTAAACACTCCAGGACTTATGACAATGAAAAAAATCATTGCAGCAAATTGAAATCTTATTCCCATCCATCTGAAAAGAAAAAGGTCCCACGATCAACATATGATTGTAATCTCTACAGTCATGGACTGTACAATGTTTCAGATCTAAAAAAATCATAGTGTGCAGAAAGGAACCTATACTTGGGAAAAATTGATGCAATGCTCCCAATTACCAGCACATACAGTTCAGAATGCCCTGCAAAAGAATGCTCCATCCTGCTGAATTCTGGGCGGTACAGGACTCAGTTCCTTTTCTATGATGATACCAATTGAATGAGCGTAGATAGAATCGAATTTAAGGATCATGGGGACGCAAAGTCAATGTCGAGATCAATTATCATTTTTGCAAACTAGCGTTGGCATATAGAATTCACCAGGAACTCCTTTTCGACCCTTTATAGTAATTAACATACCACTTCACAAACTTCTTCAAACCTGTCTCCAAGTCAGTGGTAGGCTTATATCCAAGCTCACGCTGAGCCAAACTTATGTTCGCGTGTGTATATTTCACATCCCCATTCCTCGGCAAAGGCAAGAACTTCTTCTTAGCCTTAACCTTTAAAAGCTTTTCCAGTATGCTCACGAGCTTCGTCACAGGCACTGGAGATGTATTCCCCAAATTGAAAATGCGGAACTGTGCGGACCCCTTCTTCTTCCCACCGCTCCCGGTACTTTTCTTGGCAGTATCCAGGGCAGATACACAACCCTTCACAATATCATCAATGTAGGTAAAATCCCTAGCAACAGATACATGATGAGGCCCTTCATATATTGTAATCTCCTTTCCTTTCAAGATATCCTCTGAGAAAAAGAAGTATGCCATGTCCGGCCTACCCCACGGTCCATACACGGTGAAAAACCGCAATCCAGTGATAGATAACCCATGAATATGATTATAAGTGTGCGCGATTTCCTCGCCAGCCTTCTTTGTGGCAGCATACAGACTCGCAGGCTGATCCGTCCGGTCCTTCTCCGAAAAGGGCACCTTGGAATTGAGCCCGTAGACTGAACTCGAAGAAGCCCACACGATTGCCGGCTGCGGATTCGCAGATTTGCACACCTCCAGAAGGTTCACAAACCCCGCGATGTTGCTATGCACATAAGATGCGGGGTTCTGCATCGCATAGCGCACCCCGGCCTGCGCCGCGAGATGCATTACATGAGTGAACGGCACCACATCGAACAACTTATTCAGAAGCTCCCTATCATTGATATCTCCTTCGACGACGAAAACCCCTGCTTGATCCAGCATCTCCTGCCTAGCCCTCTTGAGCCTGGTGTCGTAGTATTCATTGAAATTATCGAGCCCGATGACGCCGTCCCCGCGGCGCTTGAGGGCGAGCGAGACGTGGGTGCCCACGAACCCCGCCGCCCCGGTAACCAAGACCGTGAAGCTGGACCGCGACCTCACCCGGGCCGACGTCCGGATCCGCTTCTCCCAGCGCGACCCGCCCCACGAGCCGAGGGAACGTCGCGGCGGAGGGGACGAGGAGGGAGGGGAGAGGAAGAAGAAGAACACGAGGAGGGCCAGGAAGAGGGCCAGCCAGAGCGTGAGTTTGGACACGGAGGAGTGGAACCTCAGACGGTGGATGTAGGTCAACGGCTTGTCGGACTTGAACTTACCCGGGGAGGATGGTACATTGTCCAGGTGGGAGAGCGAGATCGTCTTCAACTGTGACATTTCACGGATGCTTGCCCCCACCCAGAAGGAAAGAACTCACAAATCAATCGAGAACAAACCGATCTCCGTTGCAGGGGGCAAAATCTAGGGTTAGGGTTTGGTGGCGATCTTGACGGCGAAGAAACCCACTTACCGCCGGTAAGAAAAGCTTGGATTTTTCCGGTTGCTCCGGCGATTCCTGGCAAAAGGGTGTGAAGAAAAGGCGCTCTTGTTCACACCTGGATCGTTTTTCTGAGGAATTCCTAGGGTTTTATATGGTGGGTCTGCGATCAAGATCCACGGGCTTGATGAGGAGGAAAGTCTGTGACCAAAAAAAACAAATCTTGGGAAGAGAGAGAGAGAGAGAGAGAGAGAGAGAGAGAGAGAGAATGAAAGTAGAATTCCAAGAACACACCGGGGGAAAAAGGTAACTAAAAAACAACCCACAAACAGCAGCACAGTACACAGAGAAAGAAGAGTGAGATTTTGAGAAATTCTTGCAGTGTTTGGAAATTTCTGATCTGGTGTTTGACAGCGGAGAAGTAGAATTCGGGCTGATCTCGTTTTAAATGAGTTTACTTTCTAAGATCTCGTTTTTAATTCTGTTCTGCCATTTCAAAAAATAATAATAAGTGGCAAAAATCCAGAATGCGGGAACATAAGATTATTTTTATCGCCAAGCTATTTTTTTAACACATTATACGAGAAAGTCCAATTGCTGAAAAGTCTGAATTTTTTTTTACCTAATTCAACGATGGACACCCATTAACAAAGTTCGTTTCTGTACGCTTTCTCCGATTATAAATATACGGATGGTGGCAGGCACAATTCCTAACCATCTCACACGGCTCTAGTTAAATAGACATTATTATTTAAACGAAGCATTGGAGTTTGCTGAATATTGGGTCAAATGATAATGATCGATCTGATATTCATAATATGATCTAAGATATGCTCTTCTTGATTCTCTTTCACTGTTGCTTGACCGGATAGTAAAAGAATCCAATCCAGGCTGAAAAATGATCCTATATCCCTATTCTGAGCAGTTGCATCCAACTAGCTACAGCTCATGCTTGATAATTGCAATTTTTTTTCTTTTTATGAACTTTCTTGTAGGTCCAATACTCTGCTCTACAGATGTAAAGCTTGGACCTCGTGATGGAAATTCACCTGTTGCTAGTTGAGGGCTACAGATTTCAATGTGGTCCCGGAAATAAGATGAAAAACATGTTTTTGATCTACACGGTTTTTTCTGTATTTAATAGAGACTTGACAAAATGAAAAATCGATTACTTATGAGATTTTACAACATGTCATTTTGGGGAAAAGTGTAAAAAAATCCTAAACCTATTGCATGGTGCCAATTTAATCTGAAACCTTTTATTTTTGTGTCAATTCAGTCCTTCAAACTAAATTTGACTGGATATTACTGATGTGGACACCGATCGACTTACGTGGTACTGTTGGAGATAATATGGACAACTTTTAATAATATTTTAAATTTTTTTAATTTTTTTTTTCTTGCTTCCTTCAGCAACTAGCTGGAGGCTAGGGCTAGCCACTGGCGAGGCGAAGTCGAGCTGAGCCCGGCCGCTGGTGATGGCAGAGTCGAGCCTTGCCCTCGCTAGTGGCTAGGAGATTGCAGCCTTTGACCTCATGGCCTCGCGGTGGGCTGGCAAGAGTCGAGTGTCACCGGCCATGGGTGAGGCTCACCTCGCTAGATTTGGTGAGGTCGTGCTTTGCCTAGCCACTGGTGAGGGTGAGCCTTGCCAAAGGACGGGGACTGGCGGGAGGAAGAAGAAAGGAGAAGCAAAAAAAAAAAATTCTAAAAATAAATAAATAAGTTCTAAAAATATTAAAATATTATTAAAAGTTGTCTAAGTTATCATCGGCGGTGTCACGTAGGCCGACTGATATCTACGTTAATAATACTTAGCCAAAATTAGTTTGAATGACTGAATTGACATAAAAATAAAAGGTTTAGAATTGACTTAGCACAAAAAAAAAGGTTTAAAGTTAAATTGACACTAATGCAATAGATTTATGAATTTTTAACACTTTTACCTGTCATTTTGTGCAGCATGTATGCAAATACTATCACATGTGGGAAAAAATTATACCATGTGAAAGGTATATCGGACGGCATATTGATGCTATGTTTTGCATAAGTGAAGCTATTCGTTAACAATTTCCAAACATGCATCGGGAACAGAATCATGTAACGTAATGGTTGACTCCAGATCATTAAAGTACAACTTTTTTGATTTGTACGCATCACATGTGTATGATTATCTTTCGAACAGAAAAGAAAAAAAAAGCTATGCAGATGACCATGACAGCAAAAGTAGTGATGAAGAACCAAGTCTTTCAAGGGACAGAAGCAAGAAAGGTTGAGCTGTGAAAGAGAAACTTGCGATGATGGCAAGATGTGCGAAAGAGAGACTTTGTGATGAAGGCAAGAATATTTAACAAAGCTAAAAGCTCGCCAAGCGAAAGTAACCTCGTTCTAACTTAAGCCACACTCACCACATTCACGTTGACTTCACATTAGCGCTCACCAAACCAAGCCCCACCAAATGCCATTTTCCAAAAAGTCATCATGAGAATTAGAGCTGAAGAAATGTGTGCATTCTATATGGCTAAGTAACATGTCTTTGGGTCCAATGAATGCATTCAAGAGATGTTTCCTTACTTTGTCCTTCATTGATAGTACTTAGTGAAGGGCATTACTTTCAATTGCAGTCCTTTTATATATCCGGGGACATGAGCTCATTGATATGGTTGCCTGGAGACTAGTAGATCACCTTTCAAGTCCTATGAACTAAATAAGTTCGGATTTTTGACCTTTGCATGCAACCTTAACCTAAGACATTTTGTAGGTAATTTGTGAGATTTGAATGCATGACCTAGAACTCTTGAGTTGAAAATCCTCCAATGCCCTCAATCAATTACGCCAACCTCGAAGGTTAATATATAGTCTTTTGGTCTCTTCATTTATACATCACAAAAGTTGAACCGAAAAACAGTTTGATACAATTGTGTGTTGCTCGTATCTTAGTCATGGCCCATATATACTCAACCAAATCCATGTCAAATTAACGAATACAACTACATATCAAATTGAGATTTAAATAAGAGTTAGAAAGTTAATGAATACTAAGTACAAAGAATGTGTTTGTTTTGGCTCCACTTGACTGGATTAACAGAGGCTTTGGTGTTCGCTTGGCTCGTGTGCTCTTCGTCAAGCACCTCACTCGCCCCCAATGACTTGCTATTTAGGTTGACTCCGTCAAGTTCCCAACATTGATCTCTTCATTGTATTAACATGGTCATGGGGGAAAATTACCAAAAAGTTCTGAACATATTATAATTGTGCCAATTTAGTCATAAACTTTTTTTTTGCTAATTGAGTCTTAAACCTTTTTATTTGTGCCTCAGTTCCTTTCACGAGAAGTCCTGGGTTCAAAACTTGTAGGTGTCGATTATTTAAGTGGAGGGTTGTGGCGGTGGGATGCTGCGCTAGCCCCTCCGAGAACTAGTTGGGCTTCATCGCTGGTTTGAGCGCAAATTCACCGGCTGTGCGGACACCTCGGTCATAAAAAAAAAACCTTTTTATTTGTACCAATTCAGTCTATCCGATCAATTTGACCAGAAATTACTGACATGTGTACGAGCCGCCTTACTTGGCATGGCTGGTGCTAATTTGGATAATTTTTAATATTTTAAAATTTTGCTTAATTCTTTTAATTCTTTTTTTCTTTTCTTCTGTAAACTTGGGGTAACCGGTCCCTCGCCGGCTGACCATTACTGGCCACAAGTGAGGACTGGGACTCCCTAGCTGGCAACCCTTGCCGGTCCCAAGTGGAGGGAAATAACAAAAACTATAGAAATGAAAAGAAAAACAATAAAATTATAAATTCAATTCAAAATTTTATTAAAATATTATCAAAAAATGTCCACATTAGCGCCGGTTACATCATGTAGGACAGTCGACGTCCATGCTAGTGATTTCTAGCCAAAATTGATTGGATGGATTGAATTGGGTTTAGGACTCAATTGAAAAAAAAAAGTTTAGGACTGAATTTGCACGATTACAATAGATTTAAGATATTTTTGGTACTTTTTCCGGTCATGGGGTTACATTGATGGTGACGGTGACGTTGTTGGCCAAATATCATCTTTTGGTCCAATGTGATTTTGTCTACATAGGTCCAATTTCATCTTTAGGCTGAAGAATTTCCTTGGGCCATATGGGCTAAATAATTGAGGATGACATAATGAACAGGCCAATGATTGGGCTCTGCAAGAATGTCCAAACTTTGGTATACAAAGCTCGGCTTTTGAATGAGTCCATTTACATTTACACCATGTTTGTTTGGGCCACTTGGAAATTGAAGCTGCTTCATGAGTTTTCTTTCTTGACATTCTCGTACTGCCGAAATGCCTGTTTTTATATTTTATTTTCTTGTTTGTAGCGGATGCTTCGGAGTAATTTATTGCTCCCTTGTGCTACATTTGGTGATCGATCAGGATAAAAATCAGGATTTGATAAATTTTACTACGTTTGGTGTTTGATTACTACTATCCAAGACAGGATAAGAATGAATGAAAATGAGATATAACCTGAATTAAAAAAATAGCAGTGGGGGTATAATAAAGGTGAATATGAGTTTACATGTTCATGGTATCAAAGCTATAGAATAGCTGATCGCCACGTGAGTACCGCCCCACAGTAGCTTATCATCATCATCTTTGACCAATGCGTAGCTCTACTCACCTCCGACCACCACTGGTTTTCATTGTTGGCCAACCGATCATGTTTCCCAATCGGAGCTTCTCAATTGGCATCTCCACCTTTCATCCAAATCTAGAGTGATGGCAGAGCTTTCATTCATCGTCCCTTTATTTTTTTCACAACTTGTGCGTTCTTTGTTACATATTCACTTCACCTGCGAGGAATAGTTTCAATCTTTTTCAGTCTCTCACTCGATTGCGCATCGTCCTCATGGGAATTGGAGTGACGCATTCCGTCTTTTGCTTCGATCCACCAATGGAAGTACGAAATGTCCGTGAGCTTCAGAGGTGAGGACATAAAAAAGACACTTGTAGTCGACTTTTTCCATGTGCTAGGGATCTACTATTTCCAGGACAATGACAAAATGGAGGCCAAGATTTTCATTGAGTCGAAAGTTGCTCGATGCGATTCGCTACTCTACGGTTTCCCTTGACTTGTTCACCACCAACTACGCTGACTTGCGGTGATGCTTGAATGTGCTGGTGGAGATCCTGGACCGCAATGGGAGGTTCAGAGATCATTTGGTGCCGCCCAAGGCCAAAGACGCCATCAAAGGCGATCACAAGACCGCAAGGGTCGCAATGTCGAGGATCGAAACGGGACAGAGATGCTTGTCGACTGTGCGATGATAGGGGACACAACGAAGAAGTCCATACCATCAAACACGGCCTTAAGGTGGCTACTCGCATATGCTGACTCGTTTCCCTTTTGCTGGCCAAATCATCTATAGGGTCATGTTTTGGTACATTAATCTTAGAAAGGAGATGTCGCGACCGAAACTCCCGAGCCTTTTTAAATAACATGTAAAAAGCAGGGGGGCTCGCCTGGTATGTGCTAAGTCTAGGTTCAGGACTTAACTCGAGCTCTCCCAAGCCCATACCATATCGCGACTTAGGGTTTAAGTTTTTAACATGTAGATGATTTACATGCAAGAGTCGCCACTAATCGGTTTGGGGTAGGTCGATTAGAAACCCAAATAGGGTGATGGGAGAATCACCCTATTCCTACGAACCAGAGATTAACTGAATTCGGGGACTTGGTTACACTAGTTGGATAACTAATGCCCTTTCGGTACCATTCTACCCTGTTCATTTTTTTGAAAACATTTATCAGGCAATTTGGATTGCTTTTAGGACCTTTCTCCTAACATGTGAGGTGATTAAGCGAGTGCATAATCAGAAATGATCAGCAGTCAGGAACACAAGTCATGCAGCCTAGGGTTCTAATCCTAACTAAGCCAGATGACGTTCAAAATACGGCAGTTCATGCAATTGTATTAAAACATGCATACTAACTACGCTACGGTAATTAAAAAACATGCAACATGCTATCGTGCGATTTCGGGCCTATTTAGTCTAAATAAAACCGCAACATGCATAATTATGAAGGATTAGAACACTTAAACAAGTCACGCAAAATTTTTTTTTTTTTTTTGGGAAAAAAAATCGAAATAAAAAAACGAAATAAGAAAATAAAGAAGGAAAAGAAAAAAAAAATTTTTGAAATTTTTTTTTTGATTTTTTTTTTCGGAAAAAAAAAATCGGGATAAAAAAAGAAATAAGAAAATAAAAAGAAAATTTTTTATAATTTTTACAATTTTTATAAATTTTTTTCGAATTTTGTTTAATTTTAAATAATAATAAAAAAAAAGACAGAAAAGAAAAAGGGGAAAAAAAAACCTTTTTTTTAAATTTTTTTAAATTTTTTAACTTTTTTTTTTGAATTTTTAAATATTTTTTAAAAATAAAATAAAATAAAATAAAAATAAAAACAGTCGGGTCGGATCCGGGTCGGTCTGAACCGACCCGACCCTCCACGTTGACCGGGTCGAATTTCCGGATCCGACCCGAGTCAAAGGGTTAACCCGGGTCAATGACCCGGGTCTGGACCGGATCGGGCCCGGTTGGGTTCCGGTCCGGCCGAAAAGGACAAAAATGGGCCGGTTCGACAGGGTCGAACCGGCCCAGATGGCCTGACCCGGTCTGCAACCCCGTTTGCAGACCGGTTTACGCCGGTTCTCGCGTGCATAAGGCACGCGAGACCGTCGGCCGGCGAGATCCGGCGTCTCGCCGGCCGACCCAGGCCAAATCCGGCGCGGCTTTCACCTCCCGGGACACCCACGAGGCTCCTCCAGTCACCGAAACTCGTCGTCCGGCCACATACTCACCGGCCGGCGAGCAAAACTTACCCGGTCTCATTCGGGCATTTTAACGAACACATGGCAGGCGTGACGAAAACCGAGGAGTTTTGATCTCCTTCGGCAATCCGGTCAGCTCCGACGGTTTGGGTTCACCTCCAACGATGACTGGGGACCACGATCGACGTCGGTATGGGCCGGGATTCACGCGAAACGGCCAGCGCGAATCCCGGCCGAACTGTGTCCACGAACAGGGGAAAACAGAGGACGCTCTCGGTTGGGGGGCTCACCGGTCGTCAGCGCGTCTGGATGGTCTCCGGCGGGTCTAAGGGCGTCGACGACCTCTGCTGGTTCGCTTTTGGCTCCGGCGTGACCTCGGTCTTCTCCGTCTCTCTCCTTCTCTCTCTGTTTCTCTCTCTCTCTCTCTGTCTCTCTCCTTCTCTCTGTGGATTGGCCGACGGTGTTTCCAGGGGTTGCTGGTCGGCTTGCTCGAGACAGCGAGACCAAATGGGCCGGCGAGACTCTCCCAGACTCCTCTCTCCTCTCTGTTTCGCTTTCTTTCTCTCTCAGTCTCTCTCTTTCTCTCTTTTTTCTCTTGCTCGCCGACCCGAGGCCTCTCTCTCTCTCTCGGCTTTTAGATGGCGACGAACGGCCCCCTGCTCCCTTGCGTCTGCAGTGACGCTGGCCTGCACCGGCCTGCTCTGGTCTGCGACTTTCGCGGCCATTTAGGCCGGTGCAGAGCAGAGACAGGGGAACAGGGAGCTGTGAGGGAGGAGGGGATAAGGGAGCCTCTGCAGAAGGAGAGAGACGGGACTGGCCTTAATGGCCAGTCCCGTGGCGTGTTCGTCTTGGCCTGTTCTGACCGGATGACGACGAGGGGGAAGCGGCGCCGCCGTGCGTCATGCTTCGGTCGCGCACAGGGGAGAACAGGGGAAGCAACAGCGACGCACGGCTGGGGGAGAAGAAGGAAGGAGGAGACGGGCCGGGCCAGCGCAGGGAAAAGAAGAAGGAAAGGGATTGGGCCGGGCCCGCGCGAAGAGGAAAGAAAGAAAAAGAAAAGGGAAACAGGCCGAGGGCCTGCGGGGGGAAAAAAGAAACGGGCCGGGGGGGGAGGAGGCCCGCAGTCGGGGGGAAGAAAAAAGAACGGGCCGGGTCAGCCTGGCTCCGACCCGGCCCGATTCGAATTTTTGTTTGTTTTTTTTTTTAAAAAAATATATATATAATTAATTACTTAATTGAAATTTATAATTATTATTTATTATATATATTTAAAAAAAACATTTTAATAGACCATATTAGCACAAAATTGCCTAATTTCTACATGCAATGCGTGGAAATGTATATTTTTGTTTTAGGAATTAATAAAAATTAACTCCTAAATTTTGTGCAATTAATCTTGGGCAAATTTTAAAATAGGTGTCAACAGGAGAAATCATGTTTGGATTAAAAAAAATAATTATGTATTGAATACAAGGTATATGTCATGTTGGTCTAAAAAATCATTTAAGATGTCATAGAAGTAATTTCGTCATTCATTGGTCACTATACTTCCTTCTTAAAAAGTTGAATACTGCGGATTGTATAGTCAAATCATTGCGATGTTGTTGACACCCAAAATTACCCCTGATGGGAGCGGGCCGATTGCAAGTCATAAAGGACGTAAAACACGGCCCACATAGCATGAATCCGGAGAAAGGCCATAAGTCAGGCCTAAAGGCATTGGAAAGATTTGGAGTAGTTATTGATATGACACGTCATAGAAGTGTCGACAAGTTGACAAGTCCAAAATCACGAGCCTTACACGTGAGTCGACAAATCCAGGATCACGAGCTTTGCATGTGATGTCAATGAGTTTGAGATTATGAATTAAGCACGTGGTGTTACATGATAAAGAAATTCATTTCCACGCGTTGAAATGTAAAGACATGACCATGGGCGTGAAGACTAAGGAAGCTAAATAGTGAAATGTGGGAAACAATAGGAAATAAGAAGACACGTGGAAGAAAATAAGCTATTACGTGATGCCCAAGGAGCGTAAGCAACATCAACAAGTCAGGAAACCATTAAAGTGCAAAATGTAAGGAAGTGGAAAATAACTTTCAAGGAGAAGTAGCCAATTGACAGTTATCAAGCTGCTCTATAAATACTCAATGATTTTCGACGTAAAAAAGACACTTCGAATAAGACAACAGACTTCTTATCTATCTTTATTTTTGGCACAATAGGAGTAGTAGTAGTTACAACTTTTAGATTCCACGTCATAGATTCAATTACAGCACGAGTCTTTACCAGGTCCAACATTGTTGATTAAATTCCAATGCTGTGCCACCAGTTCAAAGTTGTCGATTAGATTCCGGCGTTGTGTTTGGAATATAGCTATTGATTGGATTCTAGCCATATTCTCTCAGGTCACGTCATTAATTAGATTCTGGCATACTTGGAATTGCAATGCTGTGTACTGGTTGTGTCGTTGATTAGATTCTGACATAGCTTGGTCTTGGCATTTGCAAGTTGTCATCCTATTGTTAGTATTGTTGAGTTGGGTGTATTATTGAGTCAAGTTGTAAGGCAAAAGTTGGGTTTAATAGACGCATTTGACATTCTTTGTCCTAGCTTGATTCAAGACACTAGTCTCCTCTAATAAAATTCGAAACGCAGCGTTCGGTGAAAGATTTTCGATGGGATAAAACCGGCCAAATAGATGTCATGCGGGAATATCATGGGCGAATCATCATAGCATCATTGGAATTTTTAAATACTAACTCAATCGTGTTGAATTTAAAAAAATCCTTTGAGACGTCGTGTGTTAATATCATGCATCGAATATACTATTTCATAGATATAATTCTACAAGTATATGACGTGATTAACTTCATCATTCATTTCGATGATAGAGTGCCTATAATTCCTTCCAAGGGATTGGATATTGCGGATTGTATAGTCAAATCATTTAAGATGTTATATGTAAAAATCATGCAATGACTACGCATCAAGTGGTGAATCATCATGGCATCACTACAATTTTTAAGTGCCAACTTGATCATGCGATGACAAGTTTAATTAGAAAAATCATTTGAGACGTCATGTGTGAATGTCATGCATTGAGTACACACATCTTAGTTGGCTTGATCATAGGAATTTATAAGGTGATTAATTTCGTAATCCAGTTCGCAGATTGATCACCTATAGCTCCCTATAAAAAGATTGAATATTGCGGAATGTATGGTCAAAATATTTAAGAGTCCCTGTGAATAAGCTTGCATCGCATACGCATCAATTGGTAAAACATCAAGGCGTCATTGTAATTTTACAAATACCAACTTGATCGTGCTTAGCGATGACATGTTGAATAGCCATTGCATATTATAACACCATGGAGATAATTACTCGGTAGTCGATAGCAAACAAATTGGTATTTTTCTAAGCAACGTGATGGAATCTTAATTGTTGTCCTATGTGAAAATCCTAAACCTATTGCACTTTTGTTAATTTAGTCATAAACCTTTTAATTGTGCTAATTAAATAACAAATCTTTTCACGTTTTGCCAATTGAGCCCATCCGGCCAATTTTGATCGAAAATTGGTTACATGGATGCTGGCTGTCCTATATGGCAAGGCCAGAATAGATGGCTAGCACTGATGTGGACATTGTTAATAATAGTTTAATAATTTTTTGAAATTTTTATAATTTTTTTTCTTTCCTATTTATTTTCTTTAGAATGAGGGTTTGATAGGGTGTTGTGGCCCTCACTAGCTCTAGGCGAGGGCAGCCACTAGCTTGCCGGTCACTAGGCGAGGGCTTGATGCCCTCGTCGGCCACAATGTTGAGGCTTGGGCGAGAGCCAAAACGCCCACGTCAGCCAAAGTGAGGGCGTGCGAGCCCTCTCCAGATCTAGTCCAGGTTGGGGCTTGGTGGTTGTTGTCGGCATGGGCGAAGGTCGCTGGCCCTCACTCCAAAAAACAAAAATAAAGTAAAAAAATTAAAATATCATAAAATTCAAAAAATTATTAAAAATGTTAATGTCGGCGCCGGCCATGCCACGTAAGACGATCAACATCCAGAGTAGCAATTTTTAGCCAAAATTGATCAGATTGACTCAATTGGCAAAACGTGAAAATGTTTAATATTCAATTGGCACAATTAAAAAATTTAGGACTGAATTGATAAAAATACAATGAGTTAAAGATTTTTTTGATTATATTCCCATGAATGAAAAGGACCATTTTTCTCCATGTACGCACGAATGCCCTATCACTCTATATGAATGTGTTTTTCCATCAATATACCTTTTCATCATTAGTCTCCTTATTGAACATTAGAAATAGATGTTCCAAATGGAGACACAGCATCTTTATTACCACATCGGCGCTATAGCATCTATTGATATAGTTGAGGGGAGAGCCTGTAGAATAACAATACAGACAGTAATTTTATAGATTTCACACTAATTCCGTTGTAACGCTAATAATTTGAATGATGTACTCTCGTGCAAAGCTATGAATAGTGCGTGACAATATGTTGGAATAATGCTAGCGCACCAAGAACTTACTAAAACATAAAAAGATAAGTATACTGGAAGATATGGAATTTGTCATGAAAGTGTAATAGAATCCTAAAATTTCAAAAAGTGTAATCGAGTCCTAAAATTTGTCAAATTGGTAAAATCAAGTCCTTCAATTAATCAATGTTTACGGGGTTTAGGAATTGATAACATCAACTCGACAAGTTTAGGACTTCATTATACGTTTTTGAAAGTTTTAGGATGCGATTGCATTTTTGTAACAAAGTTTAGGAACTGATTGTACATTTTAAAGTTTTGGGACTCAATTTTATTTTGTAATAAATTTTAAGACTTTCAATGTGCTTATCCTAAACATAGATTATAACTGAATTAATTTATTAGAAATGCCAATGCTATGCACTATTTGCATTGGTCAATTTATTAGAAATTCCACTGACAGTACGATTTTTATGTCAATTTGGAGGAACCCCTTTCCACGTTTTGCCCACAAATGTCACATGCATAGTGTACGACCTTACATAAGAAGACAACATATGATATTCATACGTTAACCAACCAATTTTACAGAAGAAGACATCACTCCACGTGATTCCTGGTTTTGTAACTAGAATAATCACATAAATCCGGATCCTAATCCTACCAAATTATTCCTTTACGATGAGATGCAAGTTAGGTACCCTTTGAGTGGCAATAGCAATGAGTGGAGTGGCCTTCTCAAGAACCATCCCAAACTTCTCTTCGCAATCCAACTCCATACCCGGTGGCAATCTCCACTCGAACAAATGCAGGAACGTAGCCAATACATACATCAGTATCCTCTCCCCCAGTTGGAGCCCGGCACACACCCACTGACCCGACCCGAACGGCATGTAGTGCAAATTGCATCCTGAGTATTCTAACTCGAAGGCCTCTCCTCCCATGGAGAACCTCTTGGCCCGGAACTTGGACGGGTCGGGCCAGAATTGCGGGTCCCGATGCATGGCCCACACGTTTAAGAAGACTGTAGTGCCTTCGGGTATGGTGTATCCGCCCACCGTGCAGGTTTGGCTCGGGCTGCGCGGCAACAGCAGGGGACCTGCGGGTTGCAGTCTGAGAGTTTCCTTCACTACCACATTCAGGTAATTTAACTTGTGGATGTGGGACTCCTCGACCATGTTGTTCGGCCCGACAATGTCGTGGAGCTCTTTCTGGACTTTAAGAAGGACTTCCGGGTGTAGCAGCAGCTCGGTCATTGTCCATTCCACCATGGTATATGTGGTGTCGGTACCACCCAAAAAGATGTCCTAGTAAAATATCATGAAAAAATTAGCATGAGAGCTATTTCTAAATATCTTTGCATGGATAGAGAGGACACATCAAAAGGCAAATTGAAGGCATGAATCTCCCGTTTCTCTCGGGTAAAATCATTCGGTTCTCCTCATATATGGACACTCTAGGACAATGACTGTTCTTATGACGCATCTTTTTTTCTCAATCGCATCAAATGTTTGTACTTCCAAGGGAACTTCCGGAGGCGAGCCAGCTACTCTCCTAGATTGTTCAACAAAAAGCTTGTCCTAAAGCATATCGTTTTTTTAACAATTTCCCTCAGAAGGGGACCAAATAACTAAACTAAACTTTGCCTCCAATGATTTTGAATATTTTAGGTCCATGTATTGTACCTATAGTAAAGGTGCCTTTCGTATTCATATATATTTTACTCAAAGGAAAAATGTTGATTTTCAGGAAATGGAGAGAAAATTACCATAAGCAAAGCCTTCATTTGTTCTGGGGAAATTGAGCTCCTAGTTTCTTCATCTTTATACTCCAAAAGAATCTGCAAGAAGTCCCTCTTCTCACATCCTTTATCTGCTCTTGCTTCTTCCAAACTCATTTGTTGGCTGATGACAAAGTCAAGTATCCTCCCAATCCAAGCCACCACCTCCTTCATCTCTCTCTCCACTGTTAAATTCCGAAAACCGAAGAACCGTTGAAAACCATCAACGAAACAGGATCATACATGTATAATTCATTGAGAAAACATAAACACGGAAGCGTACCTGAATCCATAACGTATACTGTTCTTTGGCGTCGTGCGGGTAGCCTTCCAGAACAATACGTTTTCCCTGAGAGTTCCCTTTGAATTTTCTCTGTATTTCTCTTTCGATGGGATGAAGAGGAAAATCAGAAAACTGACGTATGTTCTGGGGACCATAACCGCTCTTATAAGGTAACCGCTAGTTACTCTTTAGAAATTACAATTTTGCCCATCATAAAATTGTAATTTCCCCTTTTAGCCTCTACACACTAAAGGGCCACACCCTATTTGATACATTAAAGCCCTAAATTACCTTAACTTAATTTATCACTTTTAAAGGGCTTAACTTTATATGACAGTATGCATTGCATTATTATTTCACATATAACCCAACGTTGGATTAAGGATCCAACAATCTCCCACTTGGATTATATGTGTATCCTTATAATTATGCTTTGCAATAACAACTGTTTGAGCTCAACTTTACTGTCATTACCGAAATGTATCTCTAACCAATCCGGTCCATCAATCATATCAATATAGGATCAAAGCGGCTTTTGTCACATCTATCGTAACTCAACCCATCAATGGTCACAAAATTGATACAACTGAATGACATGGATTATGATGTGGATGTGTAGCATGGAAATTTCATGAAATGTGATATTAACATGCCTATTTCCAACTGGTCCACCTTAAACCTTAGTGAGATCAGACTTTACTAAAATCAGAGTGTGAATAAATCCTGACATTCCTGCAGAAAATAACTTCGAATATCCATATACTGAAATAACTGAAAATGTCTATATTAAGAACATTTAAATTACAAACTCTCACTAAAACTGAATATCCTCAATAAACATAACACCCATGCGAGCAGTATGCTCGTGGAACACCTTGGGTGGCAATGCCTTAGTAAGCGGATCCGCAAGCATGGAGTTTGTACCAATATGTTCTATAGACAACTGTCCACTCTGAATTCTTTCTTAACAACAAGGAACTTGATGTCTATATGCTTTGACTTCGACGAACCTCTGTTGTTGTTAGAATATAAAACTGCTGATTTATTGTCACACAATAACTTGAGTGGTCTTTCAATGTTATCCACTATCCGTAGTCCCGTGACAAAATTTCGCAGCCATATTTCATGATTGGATGCTTCATAACACGCTATGAATTCTGCTGCCATTGTTGAAGAAGCCGTTATGGACTGTTTGGCACTCTTCCATGAGATGGCACCTCCGGCTAACAGATAGACATAGCCTGATGTAGACTTCAAACTATCTTGGCATCCAGCAAAATCGGAGTCAGTATAACCAATGATCTCAAGCTGATCCGACCTCCGATATGTGAGCATGTATCCTTTTGTTTTCTGTAAGTACCGCAAGATCCGTTTGGTCGCTTTCCAATGGTCTACTCCTGGATTGCTTAAATATCTGCCCAACATTCCAGTAATGTACGCAATATCCGGACGCGTACAAACCTGAGCATACATCAGACTCCCTATTACAGATGCATAAGGAATCTTCTCCATTTCCTTTCTTTCAAAATCATTCTTAGGGCACTGATTGAGACAAAACTTGTCTCCTTTAGATACAGGGGTATCACCTGGTTTACAATCTTGCATGCCATACCTTTTGAGAACCTTTTCGATATAGCTCTTTTGTGATAATCCAAGAATACCTCGAGAGCGATCCCGGTGTATT
Source organism: Syzygium syzygioides (assembly GCA_031216285.1). Classification (NCBI taxonomy): domain Eukaryota; kingdom Viridiplantae; phylum Streptophyta; class Magnoliopsida; order Myrtales; family Myrtaceae; genus Syzygium; species Syzygium syzygioides. Next base: position 5,436,623 of record CM062246.1, on the reverse strand, counting down.
TGTATACCTAATACAAAAGAGGCGTCACCAAGATCTTTCATCTCAAAGTTCTTAGACAGAAATCTCTTGGTTTCGTGCAATAAGCCTATATCGTTGCTGGCAAGCAAGATATCATCAACATACAAAACCAGAAAAATGTACTTGCTCCCACAGAACTTATGGTATATACATTCATCAACCAAATTCATCTCAAAACCAAATGAAACGATCACTTGATGAAACTTAAAATACCATTGTCGAGATGCTTGCTTGAGCCCATAGATGGATTTCTTAAGTTTGCAAACCATACTCTTTGGATATCCAGATACAAAGTTTTCTGGCTGCTCCTTACCAAAAAAAAAAAAAAAAAAAAGTTTTCTGGCTGCATCATATATATAGTTTCATCAATGTTACCATTGAGAAACGCTGTCTTTACATCCATCTGATGCAACTCAAGATTGAAATGCGCAACCAATGCCATTATAATCCTAAAAGAGTCTTTCGAAGAAACTGGAGAGAAAGTCTCTTTATAGTCAATGCCTTCTTTCTGTGTAAAGCCCTTTGCGACAAGACGAGCCTTATATCTCTCCACATTGCCTTTTGAATCCCTTTTGGTTTTAAATATCCACTTACAACCAATGGACTTCATACCTTCTGGCAATGGGACAAGATCCCAAACGTCATTGTCTTTCATGGACTTCATCTCCTCCTTCATGGCATCATTCCACTTTTGAGAGTTAGAACTTTCCATGGCTTGACGAAAGCTAATTGGATCATCTTCCATCATTCCAATATCAAAATCATGCTCTTGGAGAAATACAATGTAGTCATCTGGCATTGCACTTCTCCTCTCTCTAGTAGATCTTCTTAATGGCATATGTTCTTGAGGTGGTAGAGTTTGATTTTCTGGAATAATTTCTTGAATGGGAGGTTCTCTTTCATCGTCCTGATCAGTTGTGTCCTGATCAATGACAATGGCACTTGTGGGATCAATGTCAATGGCGGGTGTAGGAATATTAACTTCAAAGTCAAGGTCCCTAACTTTATCTCCTCCCGCAAACTCAACATCCTCAAAGAACCGGGCAATTCCCAACTCAAAAATCGACTTAGCTGTAGGATCATAAAATTTGTACCCCCTTGATCTTTCAGGGTATCTAATAAAGTAGCAACTTATTGTTCTTGAATCCAGTTTCCTTTCATTAGGCTTATAAGGCCTTGCCTCAGCTGGACATCCCCAAACACGTAAATGCTTTAGACTAGGCTTTTTACCCGTCCAAAGTTCATAAGGGGTTTTGATAGTTGCTTTAGTTGGAACCCTGTTAAGGATATATGCTGCAGTCTTAAGCGCTTCTCCCCAGAGTGATTCTGGTAAGGCAGAAGAACAAATCATACTCCTCACCATATCCTTAAGCGTTCTATTTCGTCTTTCAGCAACACCATTCATTGTGGGCGAACCCGGCATAGTGTACTGTGGGACAATACCGCATTCCTCTAGGAATTTAGCAAATGGTCCTGGACGTTGCTCACCTGAACCGTCATATCTGCCGTAGTATTCACCACCACAATCAGACCTGACGCTTTTAATTTTCTTGTTGAGTTGATTCTCAACTTCGATTTTATATGTTTTGAACACATCCAGTGACTGTGCCTTTTCTTTAATGAGATATATATAGCCATATCTTGAAAAGTCGTCTATGAACGTTATAAAATATAGCTGACCATTCCAGGCAGTCGTTGGAAATGGTCCACAAGTATCAGTATGGATAAGTTCTAAGACGTCTGAAGTCCTGTTGGCTACAAATCTCCTTTTATTGGTTTGTTTGCCCTTTATACAATTAACACAAATTTCAAAATTTGTGAAGTCTAAAGGATTGAGAATTTCATCCGACACAAGTCTCTCTATTCTTTGCTTGGAGATATGACCTAATCTCTTGTGCCATAGAGCAGCTGAATTCTCATCAGTTAATTTTTTCTTTGTACCTCGTGTACTCAAATGCAGGGATTCATTAAAAGAAGCAATCACATCAAGTGAATAAAGATTATCATAAACTGATAAAGAACCGGAACCAACTAATTTTGAATCTTGAAACAAACTGAATGTTCCATTCCCAAATGAACAAGAATAACCAGATATGTCCAAAGCAGAAATAGAAATCAAGTTCCGTCTAAAGGACGGTACAATAAATGCCTCATTAAGATCCAAATACAATCCAGTCTTTAATAATAATCTAAATTTTCCAATTGCTTCAACTTGAACCGTCTTGCCATCGCCCACATAGATGTATCTTTCAACATCACTTGGCTTTCGGCAACTCAGGCAACCCTGCATAGACACACTGATGTGAGTTTTTGCACCAGAATCTATCCACCAAGTGTGTCTAGGTACCGAAGTTAAATTAACCTCAGAACAAACCAAATTAAGAAGCACACCTTTCTTAGCACGCCATGCGTGATAATTGGTGCAATTTTTCTTCACATGTCCTGTGGCTTTACAAAAGAAACAACCTGTGCTTTCCGGATCATCCGGTTTCTTTTGTTGTTTCCTTTTGTTTGCCAAGGTTGCAGCTTCTTTATCCTTCTTCCTTTTCATCCCCTTATCCTTGGAAGTCGAGGCTAGATGAGCACTTTCTGTCTTATCTTGCTTCAGCCTTTCCTCCTCTTGGACACAGTGTGAGATGAGCTCATTCAGAGACCAAGTCTCTTTCTGACAGTTGTAGCTCACCTTAAATTGATTAAACTGTGCCGGAAGAGATATTAAAACCAGATGCACCAGCAAGTCCTCAGTGAGTTCCAGCTTAAGTGCTTTTAACTTAGAAGCAAGATGAGACATCTCCATGATGTACTCCCTAACATTGCCCTTCCCTTTGTAGCGCATTGAAATTAAATTTGTCAAGATCGTACCAATTTCAGCCTTTTCGCTCTTGACAAACCTCTTTTCAATGTCAGTAAGGAATTCTTTAGCTGTAGTTATCTTTTCAGACATTGTGCTCCGGAATGCTTATGGAATGGCTTTCTTCATGATCATCATACACATGCGATTTGACCTCTCCCACCTTTCCATATCCCTCTTTTGATCAGAGGTGCTTTGGTCATCAAGTGGTGTAGGAGAATCGATCCTTAACGCAAGGTCGAGATCCATGACTCCGAGAACTATCAGAAGGTTCTCTTGCCATGACTTGAAGTTGGTTCCATTTAGCATAGGAATTGAATTAATGCTGGCAGTAATATTTGCAGGAGTAATAGCTGAATTCAAATAAAAACAACCAATAAAACATGCTCACGTAAGTCTCAAAGCAATATATCAATTCAAATCAAGGCAATTCCCATCTCAAGACATCGAGCACTACATTAATACCTTGTCTTTGGACAACAATATTAACTAGTAAGTGATATCTTGTTGCAGTAATCAAACATTGATAATAATAGTATGTCAAACAATAAAACTTCCTTTGGGCCGATTTATTATTCACATACAAAAATCCAAATAATCATCACACGTTAATCACCGCAGTTGCAAATGTGATTTTGTTAAATATTAACCTTCCTTTGGGCCGGTTAAAATCCACATGCATCACATGTGCATACCTTTTATATCTTAAAATTAAATTAATTTACACAAGAGAGGTCCATTTGTGGACATGTTGCTTCAATCAATTTATTTCAAGATATATATTCCTCCACCAAAATTTGAATTTTAATTGCTATTTCACCCAAATTTTTTTTTGGTCAACGCCAGTCAACGCCGGGCTCCGGCAGTCATCGCCGGACAGCCGGTGAGACCCGGTCAACTCAGCAGGCGCGTGCGTTGCACGCGCCTTAACCGCTGAGTCGCGCGTGCAATGCACGCGCCTTAACCACTGCATCGCGCGTGCGTTGCACGCGCCTTAACCGCTGCAACGCGCCTTTGCTTCAGGCGCGTGCGTTCCACGCGCGCCGGTGCCCGACGGCGCGTGGAGCGCGTGCGGGCGTGTGCGGCCTCCGACGGAGGCGCACCACCCATCCCCAGACTCGTCTCGTCGTCAGGAATCCAGATTCAACATCAAAATTCACTTTTAAGAAATTTAAAGATTTGAAAAATACTGTACAGTATCAAAAAACGAGTTTACTTCGTTATGCAAACATCCGCACGAAACCTTTAATCTCACAAATTGTTAAAACCGAAATCTGAATCAATGAATCAACATGTATAAGGCTCTGATACCACTTGTTAAATTCCGAAAACCGAAGAACCGTTGAAAACCATCAACGAAACAGGATCATACATGTATAATTCATTGAGAAAACATAAACACGGAAGCGTACCTGAATCCATAACGTATACTGTTCTTCGGCGTCGTGCGGGTAGCCTTCCAGAACAATACGTTTTCCCTGAGAGTTCCCTTTGAATTCTCTCTGTATTTCTCTTTCGATGGGATGAAGAGGAAAATCAGAAAACTGACGTATGTTCTGGGGACCATAACCGCTCTTATAAGGTAACCGCTAGTTACTCTTTAGAAATTACAATTTTGCCCATCATAAAATTGTAATTTCCCCTTTTAGCCTCTACACACTAAAGGGCCACACCCTATTTGATACATTAAAGCCCTAAATTACCTTAACTTAATTTATCACTTTTAAAGGGCTTAACTTTATATGACAGTATGCATTGCATTATTATTTCACATATAACCCAACGTTGGATTAAGGATCCAACATCCACTCCTTGCACATCAAACCTCGCAATCAGCGGAAAGAAATCCAACACGTTAGGCTTCGCCATTCGAATGGTGAACCGTGCCACAGCCTTCCGGAACTCTGCCCTGATGCGCGCCGCCTCCTCCTCCCCGAGTGTCCCACCCTAGAACATGCATGTTATCATGTTGAACACCGTATGGAACGCCACTTCCCCGATTTTAACCGGCAGTCCTGTCCTACAGCACAATTCTCTTGCGCTCTTCATGACTTCTCTCCTTCTGTGTGAGCAAAAGGCGTCGAGATTTGCTGCACTTTGCTTCTCGTGCACGAACAACAGGCGAAGCATCTGCCACTGGGGCCCGAGAGGTGCGAAGGTGATGTCTTTTCCTCCATAGGAGAAGGCCAACGAGGCCTTTCTAGGGTTGTGGTTGGCGAACACGACATCGAGGTCGCGTACTATCTCTTTGGCTATGGTTGGAGAGCTTACAATAACATAGAGTTTGGCACCCAACGAGAGCTTATATATCGGGCCATACTCTCGGGCGAGTTCCATGAAGAACTTGTGTAGGTTGCGCCCAAGAAATGGGAGGTAACCGACCATGGGGAGACCTCTTGGACCAGGCGGAAGGCGGGACTTGCCTTTCCGGAAGATTGTGAGTAATTTTTGGAGCCAAAATAGGCATGATAAGGTCAGTATAGAATAGAGGAAAACTGATGATAAATGTTCCTCTCTGGGGTTTGGCAATAGCATAAAGACATGACAAATCAAAGTCATGATGAATTCGTATCCGACCCGTGTTAGAAGCTTGGACTTCGAGAGGACACCGACTGCGTGTGCGTAATGCGTAGAAGCATCGAAAGCACTACTAAACAGCATGTGTATGCAAAGAGTGCCATTGTTCTTATATAGTACCAAAGTGTATGTCTGTTGTCTTACTTGTTGGTACTTATCTGCTATTATTGATTATACAAAAGAGTGCTAGCTATCCTGTATAGTACCTAAGTGTATGTATGTTGGTCAAGTAATGCTCACAAGAATTGCTTGTCAATTTTTTGTCGTTATTACAAACAAATTATAAAAGCATTGTTATGGATCTATGACTTTTATCTTTTTTTTTTCCACTCTTACTTAAACATACAGGTGTATAAAAAAAGTCTCTGAAAGAGTTGGTACTTATCTGCTACCTCAAAGAGAGAGAATATACAAAGAGTACTAGAACCGAAGTTCATGTATCTCAAGGACCGCAATCCTCGCTTGTCGCCAGCCACTGCCAAGGCCCCGGTGACTGTCGGAGGGAAGAAGATGAACAGTAGAGAGGAGAGAAAATAGAAAAAAAAGGAAAAAGAAAAGTAAAGAAAAAAAGAAAAAAGAAAGAAAATTAAAACAAAAAACTACAAAACTTTCATTTAAGATAATCCACATTAGCCACCATCCCTGTCATGTAGGACGGCCGGTACTGACTAACCCTTCATGTCAGTAATTTTCTGCCTAAAATTATATTAAAAATCATTAAAATAAAATTTAGGATTATATTGATCAAATGAAGAACTTAAGGACTGCATTGATTATTGTAAAGTATTTTGGGAGGTTCATGGCAATTCGCCCCGTCTTTTTGCGGGTCTTCTAGTCTAATCTTATCTTTTTCAGCTCTTACTTAACGTAGAGGTGTTAAAAAGAAATCTCTGAAAGAGTTGGTGGTTTGTCTTACATAGTACCCTGAAGTGTAGGTCTGTTGGTCAAGTAATGATCACAAAAGGTTGCTTGTCAATTTTAGTTGTTGTCATGACCAAAAAAGATTTAGTTGCTCTTATTACCAAAGAATATAAATAAATATTTTTTGTGGGTCTATTACTCTTATCTTATTTTCTTGAACTCTTACTTAAGCAATATACAATCCAAATATACAGGTGTATGAAAAGAAGTCTCCGAAAGAGTTTGTACTTCTTTGCTATCTTAAAGACAGAGAACATAAAAAATGCTTTCGATAAATGCTTTTAGTGAAAATGTAGTCTTAAGCTTGAAAAGCATTATACAATTTAAATATACAGGTGTATGAAAAAAAGCTTTTGAAAAAGTGGATACTTTTATGCCATCTTAAGGAGAAGGGAAAAATGATACCATAAATGCTGTAACTTTTATATGACACTAACTTGAGCATTATGACTTTTTTCTCAATCGCTTAAATGTTGTAACTTTTGTATTGTACTTGAATGTCGTAATTTTTTTTTTCGTTTACTTGAGTGACATATAATTTTTTATTCGATAACTTGAGTGCTAAAACTTTTTACAAACGTGACATCACGAGATATATCCCAATTGCATTTTCGTTTCTCTAACCGTCCCATGCTATTATTATGAGAGACATCCCAATTGCTTAGAGACTTGTAGATCACCTTTCAAGGCCCACGAACTAAATAAGTTCAAGTTTTTGGCCTTTACATGCGACCTTACCCTAAGACGTTTTGTTGATAATTTGTGAGATTTAAATGTACAACCTCAAGCATTTGAGCTAGAAATCTCCCAATCCCCAATCTATTACGCCAACCTTGAAGGTTAAAATGCGGTCTTTTGTTTTCTTGATATTGAGCTGAAGATAGTCTGATACAATCGTGTGATGCTCGTGTCTTGGTCATGGTCCTTATGTACTCAAACCAAATTCACGTCAAAATTAGTGAATACAAGTACAAATCAAATTGAGATCTAAATAAGAGTATAAAAGTTAATGAACAAAAAGTGTTTGTTTGACTCGTGTGTTCCAAGTCAATGAATCTCACTCACCCCCAGTGATTTGCTATTCAGGCATCAAGTTCCTTCCTTGAATTAACATGGCCATGGGATTCCATCGGGTGAAGTTGCTGGCCCATATATCATAATTTGGCCCAATGTGATTTTGCCTTCATAGGTCCATTTTCATCTTTAGGCTCAAGAATTTCCTTGGGCCATCTTGGCTAGATTATTGGAGATGACATATTAGTGCCCTAATTAACGGACCAATGATTGGGCTCAGCAAAAATTTCGAAACTTTGGTATACAAAGCTTTGCTTTTGAATGAGTCCATTTACACTATATTTGTTTGGGCCACTTAGAGACTGAAGCTGCTCCATGAGTCTTCTTTCTTGACATTCTCGCACAAATAAAATGCCTTCTTTATATATATATATTATATATATTTTTTATTTGGAGATAATGTAAGATTGAGACTTTTCATTCAGTTTAAGAATTTCCGAGATAGAGTTTTAAGTTGTTTATAATTCCCTTATGCTACATTTGGTGATTAAGACAAAAGTCAGAAGGTAATAAATTTTATTATATCTGATGTTTGGTTACTATCCAATTGTCCAAAACAGGATTAAGTAAGATAAAAGAGGGATATAACCCTGATTCAAAAATTTCAGTGAGGGTGTGATAAAGGAAAAAATGACTTCTCATATTTATGGTAGAAAAACTATAAAATAGCTAGCCATCTCGTGAGTACGGCCACCACAATAGCTGATCATCATTGCCTTCAACCAATGGGCAGTTTTAGTCACCTTCCACCACCACCGATCGTCATCGCCGGCCAACCGATCATGTTCCCCAACTGAAGCTTCATGATTGGCATCTCCACCTTCACCCAAATCTATGCGGATCTTTCATTCATCCTCCCTTCTTATTGACAACTTGCACATTCTTTGTTACATGTACACTTCACTTGCAAGGAAAAGTTTCGACCTTTTTCATAGACTCTCACTCAATTATGCATTATCCTCGTGGGAATTGAAGATATCAAGCGACACAATCTTTCTTCTGCTTCGATTCATCAACGGAAGTATGACATGTTCGTGAGCTTCAAAGACGAGGACATAAGGAAGACCTTTGTGGCCGAACTCTTCCATGTGCTAGGGATCTACTATTTCCAAGACAATGACAAAGTGAAAACCATGATTTTCATCAAGCCCAAGTTGCTCAACGCGATTCGCTACGCTATGGTTTCCCTCAACGTGTTCACCACCAACTACACCAACTCGAGTGATGCTTGAACGAACTAGTGGAGATTAGGGGTAATCGGTTCCAAGAATCGTCTATGAAGGGCTGGTTCCACAAACTGGGAACCGAAAATCGTCTATTGATTCTTGGACCCACTTGAGAACTGGACCACTGATTTGGTCCGGCTATCGAGTGGGTCCATAGAACCGACCGTGTCCTAAGTTGTCTCTATATGCAAGTTCTCGGATTGTTGTTTCCATTACCCTTTTCAACACTTTGGCACGAGTGGCTTGACAGGTTATTTGTCGGAGATATCGATGTCGATCGCATTCACGTATTGTACATGACTTTGGGTGTGTTTAATGCAAGGCCCAAATTCACAAATGCCTGATCATCTTAAAAATGTGAAAGTGGTCTATTAGGGGTGTCAAAACCAAACTTAAAAACCAAACTGAGATACGAATCGAACCAAAAATTTCATGCATTTCGGTTCGGTTTCGGTTTTGGTTTTGGTTCGGATAATCAAAGTTAACTAATTTTTTTTTTCAACTTGGCTTATTTCAGTTCGATTTGGATCAGTTCAAATCGACTCAAACTAAAAAAAACACTTCGATTTTAGCCTTAAAAAGTAAAAGTCCTATCTCAGTATCTCACCCGCTGTCGCGCTTTCGTCTCTCTCTCCCTCTCCTCCTTGCCGATCCGCCTTCGAAATTCGCAACTCCCCCTTTTGGCCCCGCCACCGCTATCGCCGTTATCACCGCTCCCGCCGCCACCTCCGACGGCCGTAGCTCCCACCGGGACCACGGGCCCTAGCCGGGCATTTTCCTCCACCAGTCCACGGCGTCGTGCCCGCGCGACCAAGCCCTACTGAGATGAGATCATGACCAAGCCTCACCACCATAACTCTTACTCTATCGCGGCACTTTCATTCTTTCGAGGTTACCAAGGCGCTGTCGGCTTGCCGCCGAGTCTTTGATGACCGGATGGAGCTCCTCGTCACCGATGCCCCATCTCGTGCTAGTTGCCTCTTTTTCTGTTCCTCAGTTCCCCATCGTTGGCGGCGACTATTTGTGACATCCCCGATTTCAGGCCTAAGAAGCTGAGGGCTAGTAATAAGTGGATTAGTGGGTAAGTCGAGTTGAGAGTCGGTATTGGAATGGACAGCATGATCGGAACGAGTGTACTGAGGGTTGGTCGTGGTTTGATCGAAAGATTGTCCATGAGTTGACCTAGAGATCGACAGTGGAATGACCCTTGACTACGCAAATGATTAGAATGATATGACCATGGGGTGATCCTTCAACCATAAGGACCATTAGTGGAGCAGTCTAGGATAATTATGGATCGGTCCGGTGTCGACATGTGTCGATCGTGGGTGATATCGCACGGCCATGCATTAGTCCCGGGTGACCACGAGTTAATTTCGGGGTACCGGATTTTCACAAGGCTACATGACAATCGAGGGTCGATTATGGATCGTTGATACTTGAACGTGGCCCGGTCACGAATCGACCACGGATCATTGTGCCAAGTTGAAAAGGCCATGGATGAGACGTGTACCGAGCCATGTGCCTAATGGCTTAGTTGCAGCCTGGGCAAAATTGTCGGTCGCGGCAACCAAGGCCATGTGCCCGGTCATGATCGACCATTGTGCCCGTTAGCCAGGCCACGGACCTGCTGCGTGCCCGTTTGTGTGCCGGCCATTGTGCCCGATCTTTGTGTCATAAGTTGTGCCCGTAAGATCCGGTCCCGATCTTATCCTGTGTCTAAGAAATGTGGCCATGAGTTGTGCATCGTGCCATTCTCGAGCCGATGTGCGTATTGGGCCGCGAACCGACCTCTCGCCTGTATGACCTGGCGCGGTGCCCATGTGGCCGACCAAGCACTAGGCACGTCGCCCGTGCCGCCCGGCGAGCCGCTCAGCGCGTTGCCCGTACAGCCCGACATGTCGCTTGGCGCATCGTCCGTGCGGCCTGGCGTGTTGCCCGTGCGGCCTGGCACATTGCCCGTGCAGCTCGACCACTGGCCCGGTCAGGCTGGTCATTTTGCCCGATGGCTCGGCCGTGTACCCAGTCCACCCGAGAAGGCCAATTTAGGTTATTTGGGCTTGGATTGTTATAAAGCCAAGTTTGGACATTTGTGAAAGCCTTTTTACACTAAGTTCCATTTTAAAAGGGTATTATTGGAATTATTTTGTGAGAAAACTCTCGGAAAAAGTTTGGAAATTATTATGATGCGGGGTTCGTTTTCGACGTTATGTGCGTATTTTCGCGAAACCCGTTCGATCCGAATAAATTGGGATGGAAATAAGCCAAATTGAGACAGCCCTAGAAAGTTTGACTAAGTCAAACCTTATCCATACCATCATTTCATCCATTTATTGCTTGACCTTCATTTTCAACTAGTCATTATGACAATTTATAAAGCCATTATGAGCCTTGGTCATCAAGAATTGACCAAGGGAGAGGGAGAGGAAGCCACGGCCAGCTTGGGGAAAGAGAGAGAGCCCTACGGCCAATGGGCGAGGAGAGAGAAAGGAAGAATAATTGGCCATTTTCATCATTATTCTTGACTTTTGGACTTAGGCCATTAATAGGTGGATGACAAGTGCGCTTACCTCACACCCTACATGAGACGTGCGCTTACCTCACATCCCACATGACACGTGCGCTTACCTCATCGAGACTTTAAGCCAACTCCTCTATATATAGAAGCCATTAGGAGAGTTTTGACTCATTTTTCCCACATGCACAAACCGGCCACAAGAGAGAGAGAGAGAGAGAGAGAGAGAGAGAGAGAGAGAGTGCCGAGATAGAGAGAAAGAGAAAACCAAGAGAGGAAAACCCGAGAGAGAGAAAAGAAAAGCCAACATCGTGAGTTGTTCGAGACCCGAGGCCGTTGCCTTTCCCGCCCATTTTCTCCCATAGTTCTTGTTTTATTAGTGTAAGTGAGATTTTACTACCGGGAAATGACGTTGAAATACGTTGTATCACGAGCTTTTCCCATTCTCCGTTCTTGGTGTTCCGATGTTGTGTTCTCTATAACAAGTTTGCTTTGTTTCGTGTTTTTGCATGTTATCTAATACAAATTAGAAACCGAGGTGCGACACATGAGGTAAACCGTGACTTAGCCATGCTTGGATTCCTTGTTTTATGTTTTCTATGTCCGTCGTTATTTGATCGGCCACGGAGGCTAGTACGATAAGAATGTTTTGTGTAATGACGATTGATATGTCATTGCCTGTTAGTAAAATTATACTTGCCGAGTCTCCTCGACTCAATCCCCGTTGTTTTATCTTTTTCGAGTCCATAGGAATGGCGTCACCCCCGACCCTATATGGCAATCCGGTCGAAATGAGAGCCGAGCTCTTGACAGTGATCGATGCCCGTGAGAACTATGCCTACTGCAGGATTACAACCTACATGATGGTTGACGAAGGTCGGGTAGACCTTGTCCCGCACCCGTACGTGGCTTGGTACCACCTAGCCGACGGGGACTGGGTCGGCCCCTTTCATGGGTTTAACGGTCCTTTTACTAGCATGGGCAGTTCGGCTCCGGGATCGGCCATGGGCGGGGCGTGAGGACGGCTGTGCGGACGAGGGCGGGGAGGAGCGAGCAAGGACGAGGAAATAATAGCTGTATAGAAGCTAAGGACCCAAGCCAAAATTTTATCGTGTATATGGCTTGTTTATTTTTCGAAAGTGCCTTTGAAATAAGCATGTGAAAAATATCGTTTAAGGCTTGTTTGCCCAAGATAGGGCATGCAAATAAGCACGAATCCATCTTGTAAATACCACATGCACCGTTTGCCTTTATTGTTGGGTTTTGTCTCGTTGAATTGCTTCCGCATGCTTTTTTTATATTTAAAATCAATACGACGTAATAATAATGATTCATGCTTCGCAGGCTCGTTCCGATCATGGTCGGTCAACAAGTATCGGCCGTGAGTGGTTCGGGACATGACAGCGGAGTTGGTTTTGGTATCAGAGCAAGTTTTCCCTTCAGTAGGTGCAGTTTGTGATAACTTGCAATTGGTCGATCCGATGAGGGCGGGGAGTAACGTTGAGGCCATAAGACCTGATCATTGAGCGGCCTCTTAGGAGGTGGCACCGGGGTCACGAATACCTGATCATTGTGCGGCTTCTGACTGAGGTGGCGCCGGGGCGAGTAGCCTAATCATTGTGCGGCCTCTGGAAAGAAGTGGCGCCGGGGTACAAAAATATACCACCTGATCATTGAACGGCTTTTGAAAGGAAGTGGCACCGGGGTGAAGGGCCTGATCCTTGAGCGACTCCTGGCAGGCTTCTAGGACGGCTAAAGAATAAGAATTTCCAAGCTGTGCACCGAAAAATGGAAAACGGTTCTGAAAACCAAGCAGTAATAAAGGCCTGGAGTTATAAGGTGCGCTGAAGTGAGGTAGTTAGCTAGGAAACACCCCGTGCATGTGAATATGTGTATGTACACCTGATTGATTGGTAATGCTTTGATTGCTGACATGTTCCTGCGCTGTAGAAAAGCCTTAGTCGTTTACCAAAAGCAGTATGAGTGCTCCGGACCCGACCTCGACCTCGACCTCGACCTCGAAAGGTAAGTCTAAGCAAGATCCCCGAATAGACGGAATTTTGCAGGCTCTTGCAACCGTAGGAGAATTGCTGGGGCAGCAAGTACAACAAGCATAACAACGAGTACCTATTGCTGAGAATGTAGCGGCGGCAAATGGAAATGGGAATGGTGACTGAACAATGCATGGATTGGTCAAGTAATTCTTGAAGCTGCGACCCCCGAAGTTTGCTGGAATTGGAGATCCCGAAGAGGCGGAATCCTGAATCGATGAGTTACAAAAAGTGTTTGAACTGCTGCGATATTTTGAGGAAGATAAAGTCGCCTTAGCGGCCTATCAACTGCAAGGGAACGCCAGCTACTGGTGGAAGGTGACTAAAGAAACTATATTCCCAGAAAATATTGCGATGAATTGGAATGCTTTCGTTGAGGCATTCAACGGAAAGTATTTTTCCGAGTGTGCTTATGATCGTAAAATGAAAGAATTTCTGTAACTCCAGCAGGGAAATATGACGGTGGACCAGTATGAAGCAAGGTTCGCCCAGTTGTCAAGGTATGCCCCCAGACTTATTAAAAACCCCGTCGACAAGGCAAAACAATTCCGTGATAGTCTCAAACCTGACATTCGGAGTCAGTTAGTGCCACTGAACTTGAAAGATTATAATGAATTATATGAATGAGCTCAACTGATCGAGAAGGATTTGCTGGAGAGGGTCCATTCGATACAACCCTATTATTCTACTCCCCGAATAGATCAACGTTCGGGTAAGAGGCCAGTGATAAGGGGGAAACGTCCTTTTGTTTCCAACAAGAAGCGGAATTTCCAACAATTAGTTAATGTTTCTGGAAATACTTGTTCTGTTTGTGGACGACAACATGGCGATGCCCCGTGTCCCGTTTGTACGGGAGCGTGCTTTGGGTGTGGCCAACAGGGTCACATGGTCAGGGATTGTCCACAAAGGCGATAGAATATGCCTTTATAGCAAAGACAGCCGACAGCAGCAACTGGAGTTCAATCTCGTGCTAATAACAGTGATCGTCCTTTGGCTCAAGGACGAATATATGCATTTACTCAAGAAGATGCTGAGAACTCCGACGCAGTGATCATAGGTACGGTTTTCCTCAATAACCGTGCTGCATATGCGTTAATTGATACTGGAGCACACATTCATTCGTGTCTAGCCAATTTGTGCATTTGGCCAAACTTGTGATGAAACCGTTAGAAAATGCACTTAGTATTTCTACTCCGATAAAAAATAAAGTGCAGACTACCCCAAGATGTCGAGGATGTAAAATGATTATAGGTGGGCTTGTGGATGTTATACATCTAGCGGTATTGGCCATGTATGACTTGGATGTTATCATTGGTATGAATTGGCTTAGTCAACAGCGGGCTAAGATAGACTGTTATAGTAAAGTGATTCAGTTCCATCCCCCTGATCGTCCTTGCTATACATTCGTGGGAAATGGAGGAGGACCTTCTACTCCTTTAATTTCTGCTATAGAAGCAATTCGACTATTGCAGAAAGGTTGTCAAGAATTTCTGGCAATAGTAGAAAATATAGCAAAGGAAGAAGAACCAAAGTTGGAAGATATTTTGGTGGTACAAGAATTTCCAGATGTTTTTCCAAAGGAATTACTAGGTCTACCTCCGAAACGAGAAGTAGAATTTGCTATCGAAATAGTTCCTGGAACGGAGCCTATTTCCAAAGCTCCCTACAGGATGGCTTTGACCGAGTTGAAAGAATTGAAGGTGCAAATGCAAGAATTATTGGACAAGGGGTTTATTCGTCCAAGTGCATCACCTTGGGATGCGCCCATATTGTTTGTGAAAAAGAAAGATGGCTCGTTGCGACTATGCATCGACTATCGGCAACTAAACAGGGTTCTATCAAGAATAAATACCCACTGCCGAGAATCGATAATTTATTTGATCAACTCCAGGGAGCATTAGTGTTTTCTAAGATCGACCTAAGATCGGGATATCATCAACTAAGAATCAAGAAGGAGGATATTCCGAAGACGGCATTCCGAACTCGATATGGTTATTATGAATTCACCGTTATGCCATTCGGTTTGACGAATGCTCCAGCAGCCTTTATGGACTTGATGTATCGAGTATTCAAGCCATACTTGGATCGTTTCGTCATAGTTTTTATCGACGACATCCTAATATACTCGAAGAATTCGATTGACCATGAACAACATCTGAGACTTGTACTTTATACGCTCAGGGAATACTCACTCTATGCAAAATTCAGCAAATACGAGTTCTGGTTATCTCGCGTGGTATTTCTTGGCCACGTGATTTCAGGAGATGGCATATCAGTGGATCCATCCAAAATTGAAGCGGTAGTTAATTGGCCAAGACCAACGACTGTCACCGAAGTTCGAAGTTTCTTGGGTTTGGCAGGATACTATAGAAGGTTCGTGGAACGATTCTCTAACATCGCTATTCCCTTAACATGATTGCTAAAGAAAGAAACAAAGTTCGAATGGACTAATAAATGTGAGCGAAGCTTTCAAGAATTGAAGCAAAGGTTGACGACTGCTCCTATTTTGACTAAACCTAAAGGATCAGAAGGATTTGAAATATACAGCAACGCCTCTCACAAGGGACTAAGCTGTGTATTGATGCAGGATGGTAAGGTGGTGGCTTATGCCTTGAGACAATTGAGGCCGTATGAATTGAATTATCCAACTCATGATCTGGAACTTGCTGCAATCGTGTTTGCCTTGAAAATTTGGCGACATTACTTATATGGGGAGTAATTCGTTATTTATACGGATCATTAGAGTTTGAAATATTTATTTTCCCAGAAGGAATTAAATATGAGGCAACGACGTTGGATGGAACTTCTCAAAGACTACGACTGCGAGATATTGTACCATCCTGACAAAGCAAATAAAGTGGCCGACGCTCTTAGTCGAAAATCGGCCATTGCTCATTTGATGGTTAAAGAATGGACTCTACTTGAAGAAGCTTGAGACTTAGACTTCAAATTGGAAGTTGGATGTCATCAGAATTTATTAGCTGCTCTCAGAATCGAGCCGGACATCATTGTAAAAATCAAGGCGCTACAACAAACAGACCTGGATATCCAGGAGGTTCGAAAGGAAGTAGCAGAAAAGAAGAAATCCAATTTCCATGATACGGATGACGGAATCTTGAAGTTTAACGGACGTCTATGTGCGTCGAAGGATGAACAACTCAAGGAAGAAATCTTGACAGAAGCTCATAAGAGCCATTACAGTATCCATCTAGGCAGTACTAAAATGTATCAGAATTTGCGACAACATTTCTGGTAGAACGGCATGAAGACGGACATAACCAAACATTTAACTAAATGCTTGACTTGTCAACAAATCAAGGCTTAACATTGCAAGCCGGGCGGATTATTACAACCATTGAAAATTCCTGAATGGAAACGAGAGCACATCACAATGGACTTCGTAATAGGATTACCGAGAAGTCAGAGAGAAAATGATGCAATATGGGTGATCATTGATCGACTAACAAAATCGGCTCATTTCCTTCCTGTGAGAAAGGATCTTCCATTGGAAGACCATGCCGAGTTATATGTTCGACACATTGTGTGATTACATGGAGTTCTAGTAACAATCACATCGGATCGAGATCCAAAGTTTACTGCAAGTTTTTGGCGAAGTCTCCAAACTGCCATGGGAACCAAGCTACAATATAGTACAACTTATCATCTGCAAACAGATGGCCAAATAGAAAGAACGATCCAGACCCTTGAGGATATGTTGCGAGCACGCGTTGTGGATTTCAAGGGAAATTGGGATGAGCATTTACATCTCATTGAATTTGCATACAATAACAGTTACCAGTAAAGTATCAGGATGGCACCATTTGAGGCATTATACGGTCCAGCTTGTAGAACTCCAGTCTGTTGGGACGAGGTCGGGGAAAAGAAGATCACGGGTCTAGAACTAGTGCAACTCACCAATGAGGTTGTGCAAGTGGTTACCGCCCAAAGCCGATAGAAAAGTTATGCTGATAAGCGTAGAAAGCCCCTAGAGTTTAAGGTAGGTGACCACGTACTTCTCAAAGTTTCACCCATGAGGGGTGTGTCGCGTTTTGGGAAGAAAGGTAAGTTAAACCCCAGGTACGTCGGACCTTTTTAAATTCTAGAGAAAATAGGGAATTTGGCTTATCGATTGGCGCTGCCACCGAAACTTGCTCAGGTGTATGACGGATTTCATGTATCCATGTTGAGAAAGTATGAACCCGATCCGACACATGTACTGAATTTTGATGAGGTCGAATTGGACAGCAGAGTGTCCTATGTGGAGGAGCCAATGTGGATCGTGGATCATAAAAAGCAAGTGTTGAGGAATAAAACTGTTTCTGTAGTAAAAGTCCTATGACGACACCAGGACGTAGAAGAAGCTACCTGGGAAGGTGAGGAAATCATGAAGCGGCAGTATTGGCACTTATTCGAGGAATCAGGTACGTGTTTAAATTTTGAGCACACAATTTTTATTAGAGAGGGAGAATTGTGACATCCCCGATTTCAAGCCTAGAAAGCCGAGGGTTGGTAATAAGTGGATTAGTGGGTAAGTCAAGTTGAGGGTCGATATTGGAATGGACAGCATGATCGGAACGAGTGTACTGAGGGTTGGTTGTGGTTCGATCAAAAGATTGTCCATGAGTTGGCCTAGGGATCGACAGTTGAATGACCCCTGACTACGCAAATGATTAGAGTGATATGACCATGGGGTGATCCTTCGATCATAAGGGCCGTTAGTGGAGCAGTCCGGGATAATTGTGGATCAGTCCAGTGTCGACAGGTGTTGGTCGCGGGTGATACCGCACGGCCATACAGTAGTCCCGGGTGACTGCGAGTTAATTCCGAGGTATCGGATTTTCACGAGGCTACATGACAAACAAGGGTTGACCATAGATCGTTGATACTCGAACGTGGCCCGATCACGAATCGGCCACGGATCGTTGTGCCAAGTCGGGAAGGCCATGGATGAGACGTGTACCAGGCCATGTGCCTAATGGCTTAGTTGTGGCATGGGCAAAATTGCCGGTCGCAGCGGTTAAGGCTATGTGCCCGGTCATGATCGATCATTGTGCCCATCAGCCAGGCCACAGATCGGCTACGTGCCCGTTCGTGTCCCGGCCATTGTGCCCGACCTTCGTGCCACAAGTTGTGCCTGTAAGATCTGGTCTCGATCTTGTCCCGTGTCCAAGAAATATGGCCATGAGTCGTGCGTCGTGCCATTCCTGGGCCGATGTGCGTATTGGGCCGCGAACCAACCTCTCGCCAGTATGACCTGGCACGGTGCCCATGCGGCCGACCAAGCACTAGGCACGTTGCTCGTGCGCCTCGGCGAGCCGCTCGGTGCGTCGCCCATGCAGCCTGGTACGTCGCCTGGCGCATCGCCCGTGCGGCCTGGCGCGTTGCTCGTGCGGCTCGGCACATTGCCCGTGCAGCCCGGCCACTGGCCTGGTTGCTCGATGGTCCGGCCGTGTGCCCAGTCCACCCGAGAAGGCCAATTTGGGTTATTTTGGCTTAGATTGTTGTAGGGTCAAGTTTGGACATTTGTGAAAACCTTTTTACACTAAGTTCCATTTTAAAAGGGTATTATTGGAATTATTTTGTAAGAAAACCCTTGGGAAAAGTTTGCGAATCATTGTGATGCGGGGTTTGTTTTGGATGTTATGTGCGTATTTTCGCAAAACCCATTCGATCCGAACAAATTGGAATGGAAATCAGCCAAATTGAGAAAGCCCTAGAAAGTTTGACTAAGTCAAACCTTATCCATACCATCATTTCATCCATTGGCCTTCATTTTCAACTAGTCATTATGACAATTTATGAAGCCATTATGAGCCTTGGTCATTAAGAATTGACCAAGGGAGAGGGAGAGGAAGCCACGGCTAGCTTGGGGAAAGAGAGAGAGCCCCACGACCAATGGGTGAGGAAAGAGAAAGGAAGAATAATTGGCCATTTTCATCAGTATTCTTGACTTTTGGACTTAGGTCATTAATGGGTAGATGACACGTGCGCTTACCTCACACCCCACATGACACGTGCGCTTACCTCACATCCCACATGACACGTGTGCTTACCTCATCGAGACTTTAAGCCAACTCCTCTATATATAGAAGCCATTGGGAGAGTTTTGGCTCATTTTTCCCACATGCACAAACCGGCCAAGAAATATAGAGAGAGAGAGTGCCGAGATAGAGAGAGAAAGAGAAAATCAAGAGAGGAAAACCCGAGAGAGAGAAAAGAAACGCCAACACCGTGAGTTGTTCAAGACCCGAGGCCGTTGCCTTTCTCGCCCATTCTCTCCTCTAGTTCTTGTTTTATTAGTGTAAGTGAGATTTTACTACCGAAAAATGACGTTGAAATACGTTATATCACAAGCTTTCCCCGTTCTCAGTTCTTGGTGTTCCGATGTTGTGTTCTCTATAACAAGTTTGCCTTGTTTCGTGTTTTTGCATGTTATCTAATACAAATTAGAAATCAAGGCGCAACACATGAGGTAAACCGTGACTTAGCCATGTTTGGAATCCTTGTTTTATGTTTTCTATGTCCGTCGTTATTTGATCGGTCATGGAGGCCGGTACGGTAAGAATGTTTCGTGTAATGACGATTGATATGTCCTTGTCTATTAGTAAAATTTTACTTGCTGAGTCTCCTCGACTCACTCCCCGTTATTTTCTCTTTTTTGGGTTCGTAGGAATGGCGTCACCCCCGACCCTATTTGGCAATCCGGTCGAAATGAGAGCCGAGCTCTTGACAGTGATCGATGCCCGTGAGAACCATGCCTACTGCAGGATTACAACCTACGTGATGGTTGACGAAGGTCGGGTAGACCTTGTCCTGCACCCGTACGTGGCCTGGTACCGCCTAGCCGACGGGGACTGGGTCGGCCCCCTTCGTGGGTTTAATGATCCTTTCACTGGCATGGGCGGTTTGGCTTCGGGATCGACCATGGGCGGGGCATGAGGACGGCCGGGTGAACGAGGGCGGGGAGGAGTGAGCGAGGACGAGGAAATAGTAGTCATAGAGAAGCTAAGGACTCAAGCCAAAATTTTGTCGTGTATATGGCTTGTTTATTTTTCGGAAGTGCCTTTGAAATAGGCATGTGAAAAATATCATTTAAGGCTTGTTTGCCCAAGATAGGACATGTAAATAAGCACGAATCCATCTTGTAAATACCACATGCACCGTTTGCCTTTATTGCTGGGTTTTGTCTCGTTGAATTGCCTTCGCATGCTTTTTTTTTTATATATTTAAAATCAACAAGACGTAATAATAATGATTCATACTTCGCGGGCTCGTTCCGATCATGGTCGGTCAACAAGTATCGGCCGTGAGTGGTTCAGGATGTGACACTATTGGTGCAAGGGCACCTGCGATATCATTAATTCCAAGATTCGGCTTCTATAGGTCACCTCTCTCCCTCTCTCTCTCTACTTCTCAATTTCCCTACTGATTGTTTTCTCTCTGATGTGTACTGTTTTTGTGTCTAAATTGTGGAAAAGTCTCGATCTTTCCTATTCTCTTCGCTTGTTCTGTGGATTTCTTCATTTGGGCCTGAATCATGTATGATTTGTTGGGTTGTGAATTTCTGCCTTCTGGTGAAATACGGTCTTGTTCCGCTTTTACTTTAATCGGCGATGGTGTCTTGAACTTGGTTTTTATCATTTTTTGCAGGTCAAGGTTGAGAATAAAACTTGGAAAGTTGATGTAAGTGCATACACTTATGATTTTCTTATGGTTCTGGAGTTATTACTTTTATATGATGGGGTTCAGAATAGCCTCATATTTCAACTGGATTAGATTGGAATTGCCTTATAATTCAGTTGAGATTGGAAAAGTGGGGACTGAAAACTGCAATTTAGTTGAGAGTTGGGCTCATAGTTGTGGGCATTGCTTTATGTTACTGTTTTTCTCATGTGAGTAGTCTCTAGCAATTGTCTGGAGTAGTATCTGTTTGCTCACAGCTTCATTCTATGGAAACACTGGCTTATCAGTTAATTCATTAAGAAGAAACACCTCTAAACCCCTTTACTTGAAATAAATGTAACACAAACATATTGTAGCCATTCTCCACTGGTAGTGTTTTTGCTGCAGGAATTACATGGTTTCACTAAAGGTCTAAAATATGGGTGAACTTTTGCTTGTAAATGCATATCCCAAAGGTGAAATTTGTAACATTGTGTTAGTGGAGAAGTCAACCATATCTAGGTTCCCCTTTCTTCTCCTCTAATAGTGTCATTACTCCTATACTATTTCAAGGTTAAGCTTGAGTAGTAATATTGCCTCGTCTCATTTGTTGGTAATATTGAACATTGAGATATTTATCATTTTCTATTGTCCTTTCAATGCAGGCTAGAACAAGAAGTTTGTAGTTGCTGTTTTTAACTTATTGTTGCCTACAAAGCTTCAAGTGAAGTTTTCGGTTGTGTAAAGTTTCTGTCCTGGTGCTTTAGGCTGCGAATGGTAACCATTCTGTTTCATAAAATTGATAACACGTTTGATAACGACACAATTTCTATTCCAAAAACAGAAATTTATTTGATAACGGCACAAAATTTCTTCTTCTCGAGTGGTCGGTGGGCGGTGAATGGTGGCGGGAGGAGGGCGGGAGACGGTGGCCAGTGGTAAGAGGCGGGCAACGGCAGGAGGACGGTGGCCGACGGTGGGAGATGGTGGCTGATGGACGGCGGGCAGCGGCCAACGGTGGCCAGCAATGGGTGGCGGCCAAAAGAGGACGATCGGCGATAGGAAATGGTGGCCGGTGGACGGCGGCCGGCGAGAGATCGTGGCAGGTGGATGGCAGGTGGCGCCCCACGGCGATCGGTAGTGGTGGGAGGAGGGTGGCCGGTGGTGGGAGATGGTGGATAGCGGTGTGAGGTGGGCGGCGGTGGGGGGAGGAGAGAGGCTGGGGGTGGGAGGAGGGTGGTGGCAGGAGACGGTAGCCGGCCTACGGCGGCCGGCAGTAAGCAGCAGCCGGTGGTAGGCGGCTGTGACATTCCAAATTTCGGCCCATTTTTGGGATTTATAAAACGTGTAATTCGTCAGTGTGCTTATAGTAAAATCTCGCCCGGGAACTGATCACTCCCGGTTATTATTTTTAAAATTGAGATTTCATTAGAATCGCACTCGATCGAATTTGGCTATTATTTAGAGCCCAAACTTTGATGTCGAATATCTCGGAGTTCCGGGACGAATTTAATTGGATAGTGTCGATATTATTGTGGCCAACCTCGATATTGCACGGGATATGTGGGAAGTGAGGTTTTTTGATCGGATACGGATTTGGGCTGATAGACCTCTTTCGCGGTATGTTTTTATTAGTACCCTTTCGCCAAATCCTAAATTATTAATTAAGATTTTTCGGAGACCGTTAGATTGTTTTTGGATTCGAATCGTGACCGTAGGATCGCGATTATTGTGATTTGACTATTCTCTCTCTCCTCCCCTCTTTTCCGCCGATCCCCCCCTTTTGCGTGTCTGACCCCCACTCCCCCACCAGCCCCACCTACCCCTCTCTCTCTCTCTCTCTCTCTCTCTCTCTCTCTTTTCTTTTTTCTCCTTTTCTTCTTCTTCCTTCTCTTTCCCTTTTCCTCCCGACGCCATTGCTTCTGGCTTCTGGTTTTGCTCCTGTTTGTTGCTCGCTTGATCGCGCCTTGCCGGCGACCAACCCAGCCACTGCCGCCCCCGTCGCTGGCCGTTCCAGCCAAGCGCAAGCCGCGCCTCCGTCTCCGCCACCCACAACCGCCCCTCCTCTCCCTTTTCTTCCCCGATTCACGTGGCCGTTGGTCGTGCCGAAGCCGTGACAGACCGACCCGTTGGAGCACCGCCGTCCATGCCGCCTAGCTGCCGGGAATAGCCCTAGGCCGCACCGGAGTAGCCCCACAGTGGCTGCTTCTTTGCTGTGTCGTTCGTTGTCCGTCCGTCGGTCGCCGAGCCCGAGCCGGAGCAACCCGAGGACACCGCGGACCACCCTCGTTGCGGCTGTCATCCTCGCGTCGTCGCCGGCGTTAGCCGAGTAAGTTAACCCCTAATCCCATGTTTAGGGTGTTAAATTTGCTTAAGATAGTTTAGATTAAATTAAATTAAGATTATGTTTAGTTAATTAGAATTAAGTGATAGGTTATCGTTATTTATTCGATAAGCTATGATTATTGCGTGATAAGCTATCGTCTTGTGGTGATAAGTTATCGATTGTTTTATTAAATTATTATTTTCGGAATTAATTATTATTTTATTATTTTCGAATTTAAATATTAATATTTTATTATTAAATAATTAATTTTTGAAAATTAAATATTATATTTTTGAATGATTTTCAATACCAAATTGTGATGCCAATGTTGGATTTACCGTATAAATTGGCATTTTAGCAAGTGATTTTGATTCGAGAAAATATTTCGAATTTTGGAAAAATAAATTATATTCAGCTATTGTTAAATAATTAATTTCCGAAGTTATTTATTATTATTTCGGAAAAGTCTTGAATCTCAAATTATGATTTCTAGCTTGTATGGTGATGATTATGTCGTGAATTGTTGTATTAAATTGATTAGATGACTAATTGTTTTGAATGAAAGTTTTCGATGAAAATTTGTGGGATTTTTTTGGAATTAAATTATTTTTATGGATATGCCAAGAATGATAGTGATGCTTTGTAGTTGATAAACGTGTTTGGTATCGAAGCTTGCTAGATTGATTGACTATTTGCATGTGTGATCACTTGGTTTGTTATGCGGCATTGTGTGAGCACTATTCATGGACGCATGGGCTAATTGAGAAAATAATTGGTCGGAATGCTTGTGTGCTCGTGTGGTCACACGTCGAAGCCGTCTCGTTGTGTATCGCTTGACATTGCCCTATTTATCGGATGCCTGAGAATTATCTGAAGTGCCAATACCTCGGATGCCTTGTCGCGGCCCGAGGCCGGACTTGATGCTCCTTACGGGATACCATCTTACTGTGTATCGTTTAGTGTTGTCGTATTGGAATGCCGTCATCTTGTGTATCGTTTGACGTAGCCGTGCCTGACGGGGCGGGACGGAGTCCGGTTATACCGGTAGACTACCATCTTGCTGCAAATCGCTTGATGTGTAATGGCCCCGAGGGGACGTAATAACTGGATACGTGTGATGCATAGTGTTTGATTATGGGGTAGAAACTGCTAGGCATGGTATGGGACGTGCCCAAGTGGGTTTTACCTTATAATCGAGACACACGCGACTATGATGCATTAATGCATGGAAAAATCTCTTTAAATGCTTCGAGTTTGTGACATGTGTATTTCATCAACGAGTGTTCCAAGGCAAGGTAAGGATGCCTGTGGTTGTTTAATGATATGCTGTTGATGCTGTAATGCTTGGTTAGGGACCCCGTG
Source organism: Syzygium syzygioides (assembly GCA_031216285.1). NCBI lineage: Eukaryota > Viridiplantae > Streptophyta > Magnoliopsida > Myrtales > Myrtaceae > Syzygium > Syzygium syzygioides. The sequence continues at coordinate 5,412,040 of CM062246.1, read as the reverse complement.
CGAGTTGGCTTCCTAGGCGGGGCTTAGGCTGTTAACTTATTGAGACTTTCATCTCATTTGTTGTTGTTAACCACTTTTCAGGCCCCTAGCTTGTTGTTGCACCCAGTTTGATTCAAGGCGTATGGAAGCGGGCTTTTTGGGATCGACTTGTTGGTGGAGTAGATTAACCCTAGCCTTTACTCTTTTTGCTAGCTTTTGTGGTAGCGTCCGATGTGAGCTTGTAAGAATGTTTCTAGGGATTAATCAAGTAAAAATCAAAATAGTGTGGTTTGACTGTTGTGAGTTATTTTCCTAACTATTTCTATTTATTGTGGTTGTCCGAGAATTGTTGTGATCGTTTCCGCATGCGTAATTCAAAGATAAAAAGAAAAAGGTCGGCGACGAGTCCTGGGTCGTCGCATCATAATGACTATAGCGGGATGTTGCGTGTCCGTAGAGTTTGGGGCGTGACAGCGGCTATGGCAAGAGGAGAGAGGCCGGGGGTGGGAGGCGGGTGGCGGCGGGAGACGGTGGTTGGTGGTGGGTGGTGGCCTACGGCCACCAATAGAGGGAAGAGGGTAGGCAGCGGCAGGAGACGGTGGCCAGTGGCGAGTAGCGGCGGTTGGCAGGTGGCGGTGGCCGGCGATGGGCAGCGGGTGAGCGACCGGCTAGTAGTGAGGGTAAGTGATGAGAAAAATAAAAAAATTTTGTTTCTCATTTCTGTTCCAAAAATAGAGAAACAAAAAACTTTAACTTCTGATTTCTGTTCCAAACCTATTTCTAGAACAAAAATTTATTCCAGAAATAGAAATTGGAATTTCATTACGAAACAAATTTCTATTCCAAACCTATTTCTGGAAGAGAAATAGAGAAACAGAATGGTTACCATTCGCAGCCTTAATGGCTACCCCTTCTATTATGCTTTTATTTGAATTAAGTATTTGCTTGTGATACAAAATTTGTTAACTTGACACAGCCACTTGAATTATAATAATTTCAGGTTTTAATTGTCATAGATTGGTAGATGAGTGAATCTAGTGGCACAAATAGAAGGAGGACAAGATCTACTGCTTCGGAACACCATAAGAGGATAGAAAATCCAGACAAAGCTGAATGTTTATATTGCAGGGCTATTATTGGTTGTTCTACCTCTCAAGGGACTAGTGCGATGCGTAATCATTTAGATAGATGTAAGGAATTTTCATATGAGAACATTGAGAAAAGGCAAAAAAGTGTCTTAGGTCAACTTGTTGGGGTTGGTAGTTCTAGGTCATTTGGTCCATGGAAATTTTACCAAGAAACTAGTCGAAAAGACCTAGCAGTGATGTTCATCATTGGTGAATTACCCTTTAAGTTTGTGGAAAATGAGGCATTTTGGCAATTCGTGAGTGGGATCCGGCCGAAGTTTTCAATCCCCTCAAGAAACACATTAAGAGAGGACCGTTATAAGTTATACTCATAGGAAAGATGCAAATTGAAAAAATATTTTTTCGATACATCTCCAAGGGTTTGTCTCACAATGGACACGTGGATTTCTTGTCAAAATATAAGTTACATGTGTCTCACTGCTCATTTTGTAAATGGTGATTGGAAGTTGCAAAAGAAAATCTTGAATTTTTGTGAAATCCTGGGACATTTTGCTGAGGTTATAGGAAAAGCGGTGGAAAAATGCTTGACTAGTTGGGAGATTGAAAGCGTTTTTTCTATCACCGTGGATGATGCGAGTTCAAATGACTTGGGAGTTCAACAATTGAAAAAAAGACTCTACTCTTGGAACACTCTAATTTTGTCGAGTGAGTTACTCTATGTGAGATGTTGTGCTCACATACTGAGTTCGATTGTGAGAGAGAGTTTGAAAGATAAAGATGAGTCCATTGTTAGAATATGCTCAGCTATACGTTATGTGAGGTCTTCTCCTGTGAGGTTGCAATGGTTTAGGAAGTGCATTAAACTAGAAAATATCGAGTCCAAGAGTCTTGTATGTTTGGATGTGGAGACTCATTGGAACTCAACATACCTAATGTTAGAAGTGGCTTTGAAGTTTCAGAAGGCTTTTATCTTACTAGATATTCGGGATAGCAAATTTGTTGAAGAGTTTTTCAAGGTGAGAGGGTTGCCTACTAGTGATGATTGGGAATATGCCCGCCAATTTCTTTCTTTCTTGAAGTTGTTCTATGATATGACTTTAAAAGTATCGGGTTGTTCTTATGTCACTAGTAATGATATGGCGAAAGATGTTTATGGGATTTTTATGATGATTGATAGATATTGTGTGAATGAGGATAGGAGTTTGCAAGAAATGGCCAAAAGAATGAAGACCAAATTTAATAAATATTTTGGTAATGTGAACAACATCAATCTAACATGGTTCATTGCATGCATACTTGACCCTCGACATAAGTGGGAGTATGTGAAATGGATGATTAATCAAGTTTATGAAAGCAAGTGGGGGAAACTTTACAAGATAAAGTAACATCATTTCTAACGCCATTGTTCCAGCAATACCACACCGGTATATGCCCCCAAAGAAATTTGAGGTCAAAGGGTACAAGGAGAATGAACGTGTCAATGTCTCCTATGGTTGGTGCGGACATTATGACTGCAATGTATCTTAGCCAAACAGGACAAGAATACTTGGAAGAAAAATCCTAATTAGATAAGTATTTGGAAGAAAGATGTGAATGCTATAGTGCCGACTTTGATATCTTAAATTAATGGAAAGTCAATTCTTTGAGATATCCTATTCTCTTTTCCATTACTCAAGATATTTTGGCCATGCCCGTCTCAACTGTAGCATCAGAGGCTGCACTCAGCACAAGAGATCGTGTATTTGACGTGTTTCGTAGCTCTTTGACCCCAAGCATGGTGAAGGCTTTTATATGTGCTCAAGATTGTCTACGATCCGCACCACTTTCACTTTCGATTGAGGAGGACTTAGAAGAACTCGAAAATTTTGAGTCAGGTGAGAAAAAAATACCGTGAAATATTTTATATCCTTTACTATTGCAATAGATATTTTAATTCTCATTTTTATTGTGAATTTAATATAGAGTTGTCAACTGTAACCGCAGAGCTAAACTCAATATTAGTTTCCCTTGATGATTGGCGAACAAAAGAGAAGTAGTCATCTCCTTGATGTGTAAAGAAAGCAAGTGAGTCCCGGAGATTCTATATTCTTTTTTGTAGCTAGTCCATTATATGATTATTTTTAAAAAAGAGGAAGGCTCAATAGTATGTCACTATATCAACTCGATTTCATATCATAGCTGTGTGAACAGCCGTGAACGTTTAAAAAAATTAGAAGAGGAATAATCCTGGCAACACCTCATCAGATAACACATGCCAAGAGATTCTTCAGTGACATGCAATTTGTCTTGTGATTTTAACAGGTGCAACCGTGGAACCATTTGGAAAGCAAGTGAGCAACTTTTGTTATTCTGCGTAGTAGTCTATTTGCTTTAACTTTTGATGTCTCCTCTTAGACATCACAAAGCAGAACCTTTTGGCAGAGTTGGGTCACTACAAAAAAACAAGGATTTAGCCACGGAAAATTGCGACGAATAATTTTTCGTTGCTAATTTGCAACGGACTTTCCGACGAATTTTTTTCCGTCGCAAATTTGCGACGAAAAATTAAATTAGCGACGGAATAAAAATTCGTCGCAAATTACCGACGGATTTTGCGACGAAAAAAAATTCGTGGCTAATTTGCGACGGCATTAGCCACAAAAAAAATTCGTGGCTAATTTGCGACGGAATTAGCCACGAAAAAAAATTCGTGGCTAATTTGCGACGGAATTAGCCACGAAAAAAAATTCGTGGCTAATTTGCGACGGAATTAGCAACGAAAAAAAATTCGTGGCTAATTTGCGACGGAATTAGCCACGAAAAAAAATTCGTGGCTAATTTGCGACGGAATTAGCCACGAAAAAAAATTCGTGGCTAATTTGCGACGGAATTAGCCACGAAAAAAAATTCGTGGCTAATTTGTGACGGAATTAGCCACGAAAAAAAATTCGTGGCTAATTTGCGACGGAATTAGCCACGAAAAAAAATTCGTGGCTAATTTGCGACGGAATTAGCCACGAAAAAAAATTCGTGGCTAATTTGCGACGGGAATTAAAAAATCGGTCGCTGATTTGCGATGGAATTAGCCACGAAATAAAATTAGTGGCTAATTGCCACGAAATTTGGAACGAACAAAATTCGTCGCTAATTTACGACGGAATTAGGCACGAAAAAAAAAATTCACCGCTAATTTGCGACGAAATTAGCAGCGAATTTTTCCCGTTGCTAATTTGCGAAGAAAAAAACATTTTGAATTTGCGATGAAAAATTCTTCGTAGCTAATTTCGCCGTTATTTGGAGCCCGAACTTTGATGTCGAATTTATCGGAATTCTAGGATGAATTTAATTGGACGGTGTCGATATTATTGTGGCAAGCCGCGATATTACTCGGGATAGGTGAAAAGTGAATTTTTGACCGGGTGTTGGTTTTGACTGATAGACTTCTCTCGCGGTGAATTTTTCGGGATCGTTAAATTGTTTTTTAATTCGAATCGTGGCCGTTGGATCGTAATTATTGCGATCTGACTTTTCCTCTTTCTCTCTCTGTCTTTACCCTTTTTCCACGCTGGTCCCGCCCTCATGCGCCTGACACCACCTACCCCCATCATTTCCCCTTGACACCACCTACCCCCATCATTTCCCCTTTCTTCCTTTTCTTCCTTTTCTTTTTCTTCTTTCCTTTTCTTCTTTTCTTCTTCTCCTTCTCTCTCTACCCTTTTTCCACGTTGCAGGTCCCCCCCTCGTGCGCCTGACACCACCTACCCCCATCATTTTCCTTTTCTTCCTTGTCTTTTTCTTCTTTCCTTTTCTTCCTTTCTTCTTCTCCTTCGTTCGCTGGTCCTCTTCTTCCGCTCGGCTTCTGCTTCTCGCCGGCTTGCCCTTCATTGGACCAACTCCGCCATGCGCCGCCGCCTTCTTGCCGCCAAACCGCCACCACCCCGGCTAGCCCGTCGCCGCCCACGACCGCCATTGCTGACTTGTTTCAGCCAGCACGCGGGTCGCACCTCCCTCAACCCAGCCGTCGGTCCGCCCACGCCCGCCCTCGCCGCTTGCTGCTGTTGTCTCGACTGCTGAGACCACCATCACCAACCTCCATTTCAGTCGCTCCCTTTGCCGTGCTCGTTTGCCGCCGTTCGTCTCCCGTCCGCCGGTAGCCGAGCCCGAGCCGTGGACCGCCCTCGTCGCCACCCTTGTCATCGCGTCGTCGCCGGCGTTAGCCGAGTAAGTTAACTCCTAATCCCGTGTTTAGGATATAAAACTTGCTTAGGGTAGTTTAAGTTTAAATATTATTTAGATTAATTTATTAATTGTTTAGTTAATTGGGATAAGGTATCGGTAGATGTGCGATAAGTTATCGTGAATGTGGTGATACGCTATCAATTATATTATGTTATTAATATTAATATTTTCAGAATTAATTATTATTTTATTATTTTCGAATTGAAATATTAATATTAGTATTTTGGATGATTTTCAATATCGAATTGTGATGCCAATGTTGGATTACGCCATATAAGTTGGTGTAGAAAATGATTTGAATGATTTCGATTCGAGAAAATATTTTGAATTTTGGAAAATAAATTATTTTAGGATGCTTATTTAATAATTAATTTCCAAATTTATTGATGATTATGTCGTCAATTGTTATATGAAATTGATTATTTGACAAATTGTTTTCAATGGAAGTTTCCAAGGAAAATTTATGGATTTTTGGAAATAATATATTTTTATGGTTATGCCAAGTAATTATAGTGATGCTTCTCGACCTCGCCGCCCAGATCTGGCCGGCGAGGTGACATCGCCCATAGCCGGCAAGGTCCAACTCGCTGGCCTCAGCCGGAGAAAAATATGTAGGGAAAAAATTATTATAAAAAAATAAAATATGAAGTCAATTTAAAAGTTTCGCAGAGATTTCAGTCAAATACTTATTTTTTAAAATTTCAAAGTAATAAATTTATTGATTATTTTTTGTTTTAATATTTTACGAGATTTTGTTTCAGTCAAATAGAATTTGTTTTTTTGATTTTTATTTCCTAAAAGTCGTGGCAAAAATCCTTGGCAAATTAGCCAAGGATTTTTGCCACGAATTTTACCAAAATAGAATTTTCTTTTGATTTTTTTTAGTAAAATTCGTGGCAAAATCTGTGGCAAATTAGCCAAGGATTTTTGCCACGAATTTTACCAAAATAGAATTTTCTTTTGATTTTTTTTTAGTAAAATTCGTGGCAAAATCCGTGGCAAATTAGCCACGGATTTTTGCCACGAATTTTACCAAAATATAATTTTTTTTGATTTTTTTTCCTAAAATTCGTGGCAAAAATCCGTGGCTAATTTGCCACGGATTTTTGCCACGGATTTTACAAAAATAGAATTTTTTTTTATTTTTTTGATTTTTTTGGGAAAATTCGTGGCAAAAATCCGTGGCTAAGTTGCCACGGATTTTTGCCACGGATTTTACAAAAATAGAATTTTTTTTTGATTTTTTTTTATTTTTTAGGGAAAATTCGTGGCAAAAATCCGTGGCTAATTTGCCACGGATTTTTGCCACGGATTTTACAAAAAGTAGAATTTTTTTTTATTTATTTTTATTTTTTTGGGAAAATTCGTGGCAAAAATCCGTGGCTAATTTGCCACGGATTTTTGCCACGGATTTTACAAAAAGTAGAATTTTTTTTATTTATTTTTTATTTTTTGGGAAAATTCGTGGCAAAAATCCGTGGCTAATTTGCCACGGATTTTTGCCACGGATTTTACAAAATAGAATTTTTTTTTATTTTTTTGATTGTTTTGAATTTGCCACGGATTTTTGCCACGGATTTTACAAAAATAGAATTTTTTTTTGATTTTTTTTTATTTTTTAGGGAAAATTCGTGGCAAAAATCCGTGGCTAATTTGCCACGGATTTTTGCCACGGATTTTACAAAAAGTAGAATTTTTTTTTATTTATTTTTATTTTTTTGGGAAAATTCGTGGCAAAAATCCGTGGCTAATTTGCCACGGATTTTTGCCACGAATCTTACAAAAAGTAGAATTTTTTTTATTTTTTTATTGTTTTGGGAAAGTTCGTGGCAAAAATCCGTGGCTAATTGGCCACGGATTTTTGCCACGGATTTTACAAAAAGTAGAATTTTTTTTATTTATTTTTTATTTTTTTGGGAAAGTTCGTGGCAAAAATCCGTGGCAAATTTGCCACGGATTTTTGCCACGAATTTTACCAAAATATAATTTTTTTTGATTTTTTGGTAAAATTGGTGGCAAAAATAATAAAAAAATTATTATAAAAAAATTCGTGGCAAAAATCCGTGGCTAATTTGCCACGGATTTTTGCCACCAATTTTACCAAAAAGCCGCGGGAATTTTATATTTCAATTTGAATTTGCCGCGAGAAAATTACAAATCGTGGCTAATTCCGTCGCAAATTAGCCACGGATTAAAATTCGTGGCTAATTTGCGACGGAATTAGCCACGAATTTTAATCCGTGGCTAATTTCAGCAGAAATTTTCAAAACGGCGTCGTCTTCTTGAGCCGGTAGAAATTAGGGTTCTTCAGAACCATTCTCCATTTCTCTCTCTGCTGCAACTTGGCGACCTTCGGAGTTCTTCGGCGGGTTCTGTGCGTCTGTGCTTCTGCTTCTGCAATTAGGGTTCTGTGCGTCTGTGCTTCTGCTGCTGCTTCTGTTTCTGTGTTGGGGTCTGTTTCGTTTTGTTCGTGGGCGAAACAGAATGGTTCTGTTTCTGTTTCGCCCACGAACAGAATGTTTCTGTTGGGCGCCTCGGCTTCTGTTCTGCTTCTGCTTCTGTGCTTCCGCTTCTGTGCTTCCGCTTCTGTTCAGCGTCTGTGTTGGTCTGCTTCTGCTTCTGTGCTTCGGCTTTTGTTCTGCTGCTTCTGTGTTGTGTGTGCTTTCGCTTCTGTTCATCTGCTTCTGTGTTGGGCTGTGTTGGGTGTGCTTCTGTTTCTGTGCTTGTTCGTTCGTTCTGTGTTGGGCTGTGTTGGGTGTGCTTCTGTTTCTGTGCTTGTCTGTTTCGTTCTGTTTCGTGGGCGAAGCGAAACAGCAGATTGGGTCTGTTTCGCCCACGAATTTGATTCTGTTCGTGGGTGAAACAGACCCAATCTGTTTCGCCCACGAAACAGAATCAAATTGCTTATATTTAAGTTGAAATTTTGGTGGATTCAGGTTGAAATTTGATCGGAATGCGCTGAAATTTGATTAAATTTGGGTTGAAATTTAGTTGAAATTTGGTCGAAATGAGGTGAAATATGGTCGGAATGACCTAAAATTTGGTCGGTCAAGTGAAAACGGCCCGCTGAGCCAAACTCACAGTCGCTGGCTGTGACGCAAGCCGTTTTTTGGCATTTTGAGGTCGTTTGGATGGGTTTTTTGGTGAAAAACTATTCTGGTGAATAGTACTTTTTATGACATTTGTGTTTTTTTTTTTCGTTTCGGAGTCATTTGGACGTCAATCTCTATTTTTTCGTTTCGGAGTCATTTCGGACTGAACTGTTGATCAATCTAGTGTTGATGTGTTGATGTTTTATGATGATCAAGAGGAGCCTTCGCTGTTGCAGTAGGTTGTTCGTGGCTGATTTACTTTACCTTAGCAAAGCAAGATCTATTAGATTGGACATATTTTACTAGTTGCGTATTTGTTCGTTTAGCTAGAAATTTTAATGTAGAAGTCTAGAAAAGTATTTTGAACATGGAAGTGCTATGGAACTCTTCCACCTGCTATGGAGATGGTAACAATCCATTTGAAAGCTAATTATTTGCCTGCTTAACTACCATTTAGGAGGGAAAAGTTCATCCAGCCAGAAGGAACTATCTCCTTTAATCTCTATTCATAATACATATAATTAGTAATCTTCTACAGTGATTCAATTGGACATTGTCCTGTCTGGAAACAAGATTGTAAGTGTCCATTTGGTTCGTTCGCAGAATTGTTTTCAGTTTTCATTTTCAGTTTTCTCTGGAAATTAATTACACTCACAGGACCATATTCAATTCTTAATATTTATCCTCATATAATCCAAATTATTTCAAGTATGTGGGCATGGTGAATCTGGTCATGAATTTACAGTCTATTTCCAGTTAAGTGTGTATGCAATTTGATTTTCAGTACAATTATGTGCATGCTCATCTCTGCCTGAAAAAATGACTTTATCTGGCCTAAATTGTTTTTATGTGCATGCTCATCTCTGATAGAAAAATTGACCTTAAGGATGCTTGCTTTGGAGAAAAAAAATGATTTAAGGTTGCTTTTGATTTGTTTTTATTCTCTTCCCATCTGCCATTCTTATTTGCCAATTGTGATGTGAGTTCTAAGCTGTGAAGGTCTTTTATAATCTTTTTCTTGATTGTGTAGGCTTTGTTTATGACCTATGACCACAAAAATACAACTCCTCTGGGCTTGTCTTCTACTCGGATGACCTTGTTGCTGAAGGAACTGAATGTTCTTCACTGCCAGAATCGTTGCATGATTGGCTCTGGTGGAGGATCAGTCGGGTTTGTATTTTTTTATTATCAATTTTGTGTAAAGAGACTTAAATTAAATGATGCATCTGGAGACCCAGAATCGAAAAGTAAAGCAACAAAACCAATAAATAAGGTCCTTGGCAGAGCAATAGTGTTTTAGTAATGAAGGGATCCTCTTCTTGTGGAACTCCATAGTCTTGTCAGATCTTTTATAATCTTTGAGTCGGTGAATATGTAGAGTCTGTTGGAGTGACTTAAACTTTTTGCTTTTCGGTTTTTTTTTAAATCTTGCAGTGTACACGCTTTGACTTTTTTCTTTTTTCATTTTTTTTGTAATTTTAAGCACCTAAAATATTCGCAACTATTGACGAGAAAGTAACAAAATTGAGTATCTTGATGCGTCTCCATCTCCATTCACTCTGACTTACATGCTTACATTTTCGCTATTCTGCTTGTTTGGTAGGACTTTTTTTATTTGACTGGGAAGTGTGCAAGCGTGTGAGAATGAGTAGACAATCCAAGTGAACTTATGTTTTATATCTCTCTTGAAGGTGCAGAAATCGAGCTGCTTTAAATAGATACTATGCGCCCAATTCTCTTGTACAATTGGAACAAGGATGGTCTCTTTTCTGTCCTCCTCAGGGACTACAATGCACATGCTGCTGCTGCTTGTATGAATCGCCTTGCTAAACTGAGGTATTTGCTGATAAGTATTTGCTTCACTTTTGGGTTATCTGCCTCTTTGTGTCAAATGCAAATATTTATAATTAATTTTGGATGCCTATGCGAGCTACTGATTTTTATATGTCGTGGTGTACAAATGTTGCGATTGATCATGCGACACCTCAACCTCCAAGGTCATGGCATTCCTCCAGTAGGTGATGGCCACAATGATGATGATAATGAGATTCCTGCTGATGATGCTGATGACGATGCTGATGACGATGCTGATGACGATGCTGCTGACGATGCTATTGAATAGATGTGAAAAATATAGACCGGATTAGGAGTTTGATATTGTGATGTTTGTGCTGCAGATGGATGGACATGATGAACACTATAGACAGCATGGAAGAACTTCTTGGCAAGATGAACAGTTTGCGAACTGACTAATTTAGAACTAATTTAGAACTTTATTTCATTTCTTTCTTTTTTGGATTTGTTCTTCTATTGACTGTAATTTTCTATCAATGTTTTCTAATCGAAATCTTCCATAAACAACATTCGTTGCTAAATTATTCATTAAAATTCGTCGCCAACTTTGTTTTCGAATAATGTCTGTCGCAAAAGTCAAATTCGTCACAAAAATTCGACAAAAAAAAATGGTTCGTTCGTCGCAAAAAAATAAAATTAGTCACGAATTTTTTAGCCACGAATAAGTTCGTCGCAAATAATTGAAAAAAAAATTCGCAAATTAGCCACGAATTTTGCCACTAAAACTTTTCGTGGCAAATTAGCCACGAATTTTGCCACGAATAAATTTCGTGGCAAATTAGCCACGAATTTTGCCACGAATAAATTCCGTCGCAAATTAGCCACGAATTTTGCCACGAATAAATTTCGTGGCAAATTAGCCACGAATAAATTCCGTCGCAAATTAGCCACGAATTTTTAGCCACGAATTTTGCCACGAAAAATTTGCGACGAATTTTTGCGACGAATTTTTTCCGTCGCAAATTAGCCACGAAAATTGTAATTTTCCGTGGCAAAATTTTGCGACGACCTATTAGCGACGAATTTTTTTCCGTCGCTAATTTCGTGGCAAATTCATTTTGCCACGAATTTTGCCGAATTTTTCGTGGCAAAATTCGTGGCTAAACCCGGCTTATTTTGTAGTGGGTCTTATTAATTTCTGACATTAGAATTAATATAATCAAATATATGAATTGTTCATGCAAGAACTTCCTTTTATCTTGGTTCTATTACATTAAAATGGCACTTCTTATTTTCACCCACTCTAATGAAGTGCATATTTTACATCAGAGGCTGAGTTCATCCACAGGTGCTTGTACAGGTTGTGATTTTTGCCAGGCTTGAGAAGTCAATATTTTATAGGTCCTTTCTATGCAACGTGTATGCTCACCTGGAAGGTGTTTGAGGAAATGTCCGAGAGAGACATACCCATGTTTGACTATCTAGGTCAGCAATTGAGTTGAGCGATAAAGAAAGCATGGATTTTGATACCCAATTCGACATTGACGAAAGTGGTCGAGAGTAAGATTGGCTTTTACGTTGTGAAAATCATCAGCTTGGGCATGAAGTGATGGTTCTATAATCTGGTGAAGGGTTATTGGTTTGTTATTTTGTTTGTTATTAGAATGTGACTTATTTCAAAGGTTTAGGATACCCATCTATACTTTAAATGGATTATACAATTTACATAGTGTCATTTATGGTCTAAAGGCATATTTTAGAGAGGTGTGGATTTTGTGAATGGATGAGAAATTAATATTAGAGTATTAGTTTCTTTATTTACTATACAAAACGGCGTGGTACATAAACGACGACGATTAAAGTCGAAATTCACTTGGCCCATCAGAAAAAAAAAACAAATATCCCACGGCATTAAAATTCAAAATCTATAAAGTAAATGTCATTAAATATTAAAATGAATTATCTAACTTTAATCTTGTTCAGAATGACGTATTGAATTTATTCATTCGGAAGAGTCTTCTAACACAAATTATATTAATGATATCAAATGTCCCAGTTTTTTTTGGGTCGGAACCTAGTTTAAATATGTGATTTTGTTTTTTCGTTTTTCAATTTTAAATAATGAGTTTTTAATTTGTAATATATTTGCAATCACTCAACTTATTTTAATTTGTAAGATCGATGATTCTCTTACATAGAATATCATCAATATGTTTACATTTTGACATTAAAGATTCAAATCTAGGAAATAAATGTCGTCAAATCTAGGAATAAAAAGCAAAAAAAGAAGATGAAAAAACAAAAAAATCTAGCCATGAAGAAGAAGAAGAAGAAGAAGAAGACACTGAAGAAGAAACTGAAAACTGATCCGAACCAAATTGGTCGGTTCGAGCGAGTTTCGATTTGGTTCAGGGGTACTTCTTTAATAGTTCGGTTCAGTTCGGTTTTTCAAGAAAACCAAACTGAACCGTTTACAGCCCTATGATCTATGATTTAGCGTGCCACGATTTGACTAAGTCAGGGAAAATGAAAATGAGAGAGCCAAGGGTTGATTCAGTGGGCAATTGATACATCACCCAACTTGAATAGTTAAAACAGACAAATGTCTTTTCTGTTCGACAAAAAGACCGTCACATCTACTCTTAACATATCATCCATCGACTCCGATATTGGTAGAGAAGAGCAGGGTTCAATGGATTGATCTCAAAGAAGCACGACAGTTCTCGTTGAGCTAAAATCATAGGTATATCTTAGGTAATTGCCTCCGAAGAACTGGCGCACCCTGCATACTTGTTCAAGGTAAGAGCCTCTAAGCATAAAACAAATATTATATAAAGGTCTGAGTGGTTCCAGTGAGTAGGTCCACACTTGGAACCAGGAACTGCTCAGAATCGGCCAGTTCAGTTTGGTTTGAGTGGTTCCCAATCCAGTCCGGTTCTTTTTGCTCAACCCTAATGGAGATCCTAGACCACAACACGAGGTTCAAAGATCATTTGGCGCCGCCCATGGTTGAGGACACCATTTGAGGCGATCGCAAGGCCGCTAGGGATGCAATGTTGATAATCAAGAAGGGATAGAAGTGCTATCAGACTGTGTGATGATAGGGGGCACGGCGAAAATGTCCAAACTATCAAACAAAGCCTTAGGGTGGTTACTCGTATATGCTGGATTGTTTTCCTTTGATGACCAAATCATGTGTAGGTACATGTTGAATACATGATATATGTCTTGTTAATTTAAAATATCATTTAAGATGTCATGTGGGAATATAATGCATCGAGTATACAACTTTATAGAAATGATTATGGAAGGACACGAGGTGATTAATTTTGTGATTCATTGATCGCCAATAGTTCTTTATAAAAGAATTGAAAATTGCAGATTGTATAGTCAAATTATTATGACATCATGTGTGAATAATGCATTTAATACGTGGCGAACCATCATGGTATCATTGGAATTTTTATAATCATGTTGAATTTAAGAAATCATTCGAGATGTTGTGTAATTTCATGCATCGAATATGTACAACGAACATAGAAGTAATTCGACAAGGATATAAAAGGTGATTTTAACTTAGTCATTCATTTCAGTGACCGAGTGCCTATAGTTCCTTTCAAGAGATTGGCTATTGTAGATCGTATAGTCAAATCATTTAAGACGTAATATGTGAATAATATCATGCATCGATTACGCATCAAGTGGTGAACCATCATGGGCATTATTAGAATTTTTAAGTACCAACTTGATCATGTGCCACTCGACAGCACGATTTTTGTGTCGATGTGGGGAATACCTTTGGATGTTTTCCCCGCAATGTCACATGAACAATGTCCGAACTTATATAAGAAGACAACATATGATATTCGTATAATGACCAACTAATTTTACAGAAGACATCATCACTCCACGTGATTCCTGGTTTTATAACTAGAATGATCACATAAATTTGGATCCTACCGAAACTATTCCTTTACGAGGAGATGCAAGCTAGGTACCCTCGGAGTGGCAATGCCAATGAGTGGAGTGGCCTTCTCAAGAACTATCCCAAACTTCTCTTTGCAATCCAACTGCACACCCGGAGGCAATCTCCACTCGAACAAATGCAGGAACGTAGCCAATACATACATTAGCATCCTCTCCCCTCGTTGGAGCCCCGCACAAACCCGCCGGCCCGACCCGAACGGTATGTAGCGCAAATCCCCTCCTGAGTATTGTGACTCAGAAGCGTCTTCCCCCACGGAGAACCTCTCGGGCCGGAACTGGGACGGGTTGGACCAGAACCGCAGGTCTCGATGCATGGCCCACACGTTCAGGAAGACTTTAATTAGTGCCTTGGGGTATGGTGTATCCGCCCACTGTGCAGGTTCAGCTCGGGCTGCGCGGCAACAGAAGCGGAGCTGCAGGGTGCAGTCTCAGAGCTTCTTTCACTACCAAATGCAAGTATGGTAACTTGTGGATATGGGACTCCTCGACGACGTTGTTCAGCCCGACAATGTCGTGGAGCTCTTTCTGGACGTTGAGAACGACCTCTGGGTGTAGTAGCAGCTCGGACATCGTCCATTCGACCATGGTCGACGTGGTATTGGCACCTCCAATAACGATGTCCTAGTAAAACCGACATGGTAAAAGAAATTAGCATGAGAGCTAGTTCTTCGGGAAATTTTGAACTGAGAAAATGGATAGAAAATTACCATAAGCAAAGCCTTGATTTGTTCTGGGGTTATTGATCTCCCAGTTTCTTCTTCTTTATACTCCAAAAGAAACTGCAAGAAGTCCCCCCTCTCGCATCCTTTGCCTCCTCCTAATTCTTCCGAACTCATGCGTTGACGTATGACAAAGTCGAAGATCCTCCCAATCCAAGCCACCACCTCCTTCATCTCTCTCTCCACTCCTTGCACGTCAAACCTAGCAATCACCGGAAAGAAATCCGAAACATTAGGCTTCCCCAATAGAGAGGTAAGCCGTGCCACCGCCTCCCGGAACTCCTCCCCAATGCGCACTGCCTCCTCCTCCCCGAGTGTCCCGCCCCAGAACATGCATGTTAACATGTTGATCACCGTCCGGAACCCCACTTCCCCGACTTTAACTGGCAGTCCCGCCCTAACGCACAAATCTCTCCCGCTCTTCATGACTTCTCTCCTTCTGTGCAAGCGAAAGGCATTGAGATTCGCCGCGCTTTGCATCTCACACACGAACAACCGCCGCAGCATCTGCCACTGGGGCCCGTGAGATGCGAAGGCGATATCCTTCCCTCCATAGGAGAAGGCCAATGAGGCCTTACTAGGATTGCGGTTGGCAAACACGATGTCGTGGTCACGTACTATCTCTTTGACTAAGATTGGAGAGCTTACAATAACATAGAGTTTGGTGCCGATCGAGAGCTTATAAATTGTGCCATACTCTTGGGCAAGTTCCATGAAGAACTCGTGGAGGTTGCGCCCTAGAAATGGGAGGTAACCGACAACCGGGAGACCTCTTGGACCGGGCGGCAGGCGGGACTTGCCTTTCCGGAAGATTGCGAGTAACCTTTGGAGCCAAAATAGGCATGATAAGGTTAGCATCGAATAGAGGACAATCGATGGTAAATGTTCCTCTCTAAAGCTTGGCCATGGCCTAGAGACATGATGAATCGTATTCAACATGTGTCAGATTAACAAGCTTAGACTTGGAGAGGACACCGACTACGTGTGTATACTATGTAGAAGACTCAAAACACCATTAAAAAGCATGTTGATCCAAAGAATGCTAGTTGTCTTATATAGTATACAATATAAACATAGAGGTGAATAAAAAAAGGTCTCTGAAAGAGTGGTACTTATCTGCTCTAGTTGTCTCATGTAGCACCTGAGTGCATGCATGTTACTCAAGTGAAACTTGTGACCCGTCTCGTGCAATGCGCGGAGTTTCACTGTTTTTCGTTGTGTGGCTGATCGAGGTTGCTTATTATCTTGCTTACAAGAATCCTGTACAAGAGTAGCCGATTCGTAGGCCGAAAGAGTTAGCACTTATGTGCTATCTTAAAGAGAGAGAATATACAAAATGCTTTTAGTGAATGCTTTTAGTGAGAATGTTGTCTCAAGCTCAAAAGGCATTCTTCAATCTAAACATAGAGGAGTAGAAAAAAAAGTCTCTGAAAGAGTTGGCATTCATCTGCTATCTTAAGGAAAAAGTGTTGGTTGTCTTATATGCGGAGATGGTGGACGTTGCTATCTATCTATTTACAAAAATTTTCTACAAAAGAAGCAAATCAACATTCATCAAAATCTAGATCTAAATATGGAAGCTTTTCTCTCTGATCTAAATTTAGATTTGGGAGCTTTTTAGAGGCATCCGATATGTGCTTGTTCAACATGTTGTTGTTATCGTCTTCGTATGGCAATTATGTTGAGGATGCCAAACCTAGGCACAAACTACAAGCCAAAGTTTATAAAGGGGAAGATCAGAGCTTGTGCCAATCATCATTGAAGGTTCCAGTGATCGGCTGCGGATTGCTTTTTGATGTTGTGATAGATCTAATCTTTTGAAATGAGAGCATGCTTATAGTTGCAAGCTGTACTATTTTGCTTTATGGGTTTTCTTTTGTTTTGCACCTCCTTTAGGATTTTCTTTATTTGGAAACTTTCTATGTTTCTCTCGTGTTGATTATGACAAATGAATGAATTTTTTTTTTGATACATTGATTGCAACTAAATAGGACCACATATCTTTTCGTTATGGGGCTACGAACTCCATACTTTTTTTCAATATCTGATGTATCCATTATTTGAGATATAGAGTATCTGCATGGGACCACATCGATTGTAGCTGAATAGGACCACATATCTTTTGTCATAATCGCAGAAATACAACTCGCCGCATGTCCAATATGTCATTTTGTTGCATATGAGTGGGGAGATACGCCAGTCAGGCAAGTAATTTACAGGTTGGCAATTGCCCATACACTTCGACTTTGGGAAGATATTATTTCTACATACATTCACAACACACGAAATATCTCGACAGGATATTATCACAATAGGAAAAATACTTGACCTTCGGAGATTGGTATATAATTGGTTTACAGAGTGACGTGTTGAGCTGTTATCGGTTCTTGAACATGACCCATTTGTTTAAAGAACTGGTCGCAATCTGCACATCAGTCTGAATATATCTTTTATTAATCTGTCCAATATATGTCATTTCACTAATAAAACAAGATGTGAATAGATTGATCACTTGATGTATTAGAACAAAGAGGTGTATAAAAAAGGGTTTCTGAAAGAGTGGCACTTATCTGCTGTAGTTGTCTCATGTAGCACCTGAGTGCATGTATGTTGGTCAAGTGAAACTTGCGACCTGTCTCGTGCACTAGACGGAGTTCAGTGTTTTTCTATACGTAAATGATCGAGGTTGCTTATTATCTGCTTACAAGAAACTTATATAAGAGCAGCAGATTTGTAGGCCGAAAGAGTTGGTACTTATCTGCTATCTTAGAAAGAGAGAATATACAAAATGCTTTTGGTGAATGCTTTCAGCGAAAATTTTGTTTCAAGCTCAAAAGGCATTATTCAATCTAAACATAGAGGTGTAGAAAAAAAGTCTCTGAAAGGGATGGCATTCATCTGCTTTCTTAAGGAAAAAGTGTTGGTTGTCTTATATACGGAGATGGTGGCGGTTGCTATCTATCTATTTACAAAATCTCCTACAAAAGAAGCTAATCACCGTCGATTTAAATCTAGATCCAAATATGGAAGTTTTTCTTTCCGATTTAAATTTAGATTTGGGAGTTTCTTAGAGACGTTCGATCTATTGTAGTTCAACATGTTGTTGTTGTCATGTCCATATGACAATGATGTTAATGATGTCGAACTTAGGTGCGCACTGCAAGTCGAAGTTGGCGTGTGCCAATCATCATTGAAGGTTCCGATGATCGACCGCCAATTAGTTTTTGATACTATGATGGATCTGGTTTTTTGATATGAGAGCGTGCTTATAACTGCAAACTATACTATTTTGCTTTATGGATTTTGTTTTGTTTTGCACCTCTTTTAGTATTTTCTTTATTTGAAAACTTTCTATGTTTCTCTCATGTTGATCATGACATATGAATGAAATTTTTTTTCGATACATCGATTGCAACTAAATAGGACCACATATCTTTTCGTTTTGGGGCTACTAACTCCATACTTTTTTGTGTCTCTGATGTATCCATTTTTTGAGATATAGAGTGTCTGCATAGGACCACATCAATTGTACCGAAATAGGACCGCATATCTTTTGTCATAATCGTAGAAATACAACTAGCCGCATGTCCCATGTCATTTTGTTGGTGATGAGTGTGGAGATTTGCCAGTTCGACAAGTACTTTACAGATTGGCAATTGCTCATACACTTCGACTTTGGGGAGATATATTATTTCTACATCCACAATACACGAAATATCTCGACGGGATATTATCACAATAAGGAAAAATACTAGACCTCTGAAGATTGGGTATAGAATTGGTTTATAAAGTGACGTGTTGAGCTATTATCGATTCTTGAACATGACCCATTTGTTTAAAGAACCACTCACAATCTGACACATCATTTTGTAAATCAATCTGTGCACCGACCTAAATATATCTCTATTAATCTGTCCTATATATGCCATCTCGCAAATAAAACAAGATGTGATTAGATTGATCACATGATGTATTAGAACAAGAATATTCTTCAATGTATATGTTTTGCCGAATATCCCATTAACATAATATTGTTTATGTATGATTATATATAAGAGGGAATCACACAAAACTCATCCAAACTTTGGTATCCCTTTAAACTTTCATTTTTGTTACGGCAACCATTAATCGTCCGTTACATTTTTCGTTAGCATGTGCAATGCCCATGACTTTTAAAGGTAAAAATGTATTTTCGTCTCATTTTTTGAAAGAAAGTTCGGTGGCATTATGTGGCAATTAAAAGTACGGGGATAAATGTGTACGACCCCAAAAATTTAGAGAGGTTTTGTGTAACTTCTACTATAATTAGATTAGCTTGTGCAAGATTTTACTCCTTGTTGAGAGCACCTCAAGAGTAATACTTGAATACACAAAATCAATGTGGGAGAGTGAATCCTTCAGATCGCATGCACAGATGTACTACTCGAGGTACGCAAATAACTAGCCCAAACACCGCCCGACCGCTAAAGCAAATAAAATGTAATCTAATAAATAAAAAAGAACAAGATTAAGGCTATGGTCTTGTTTTGTTTACCATTATGCCTCCAAATTGGCCATCCATTAGCTCGTTTTGGTCTCACTGCCATTTCTTTTATTTAGACTTTATAAAGATGGGTGCATATTATGAATAAGCTCTTGTTGTTCTGCCCTTATTGATTCCTGAGATCCCTTATCACCTTAAATTCACCCCATTGTCCATTGTTGGTCCTTCTTTTGAATTAAGATAATTGCTTACATTTTTTTTTCGTCTTTTTGTTTCGTTTCGATTTTACTAAAAGACAAAACTATGTACAATTTTTCTCAAACAACATTTATTAAGGTCAAATATGGAGTCCACTCTTATTTCAAGATATTTCTTACCCTTTTTTTTTGCGGCGTTTTCTGATATCTTCTTTTCTTTTCTCCATCTGAGACGAAGCTCATGCTCCTCTATTCCCAAATATAGTTTATTTAGTAGATAGCTAACTAGTTATCGTGTTAAAGAGTTCAGATGCTAAGCGACTTCGCATGACTCATCTAGTTTAAAAAAACCCTAGTTTTACTTCAAGAAATTAGGCCAAGCGACATCGCTACCTGTTCTTCCACAGGTTTTCCAGATCAGTCGCGGAACTCCTCCCTCTCGCCTCGGCCCTGCACATCCCGCTCGTCCTCGGCACCAGCAGCCGCGCCTGACCGTTTCGTCGACCACCACAGTGATGCAACAGACCAGTCCCTGTAGTTGTTTCCAGCAAGCGCCAGTCCTCCACCGTCACGCCGCCGCTACCCACTCTTCCCTGACATAACAGCAATGTCGAGCAGCCGTCGCCGTGATTTTCCTGCGCCTAACTCTTTCCTTTGCTGGTTTCTCCAATGACCATCAATTTGTTTTAACACCAAGTAGTCGTCGTTAGCTCTCCATCGCACCTGGCACCTCCTCACCAATGACGTGTTGAAGAAGATCGAAGCTCTAATTTGCAATCAGAAAGAGATCGGGAGATTTTGGGTGTTCAGAGACGAACAAGAGGAAGTGAGTGTAAGTGAAACGAGATCGTTTGAGGAAGAGTCCGGATAGAAATGACGTTGTTCATGTTAAAAAGAGAGAGCCAGCGGATTGCATGGAAGCCACGTCGTTTCTCTCCAAGTGAACAAAAAATTCCACATTGGAATGGAAAATTAAGTAAAAAATCCACATCGGACAATATGCCGGGAATGACACTCAAATGAACAGATTTTATTCCGATGTGCCACTTAAGTGAGCGAAATAAAAGTTAGGGTACTCAAGTTAGCGCCGTACGAAAATTATGATACTCATGCTGTTCTTAACCCAAAAAACTTGTTATCTTTCAATTATTGTATTTTAGCTGTAGTTTCTAAATATTTCGTTGTCAATTAAATTTCGATAGATATATCTTAGTTGTAGCTTTTAGATTTTCATCGTCGATTAAATTTCGGCGTTGTATCTTTATATTATCCCATTTTATCATCGATTAAATTTCCACAAGGCTTTTTATGTCATCGAACTTCATCATTGATTATAGGGTTAATATCACGAAAAATCCTAAACTGATACACTTGTAACACATTTACCCCAAACTATTTTTTTGACTATAAAAAACCCTAAATTGGTACACATGTGACAATTTTACCGCGAACTAATTTTTAATATTATTTTGTTTGAATTTTCTTGAATCTTTTTTCTTTTTTTTCTTTTTTTTTCCTTCACCTTCAACCTCTAGTCGGTCGCCGGTCCGGCGACCAGCCAGAGGCAGAAGCGAGCGAGGGCCGCCCTCGCCTGCCCAGGGCAAGGGCGACTCTCGCCCGACTCAGGCAAGGGCGGCCCTCGCCAGATCCGGCGAGGGCAGCCTCGCCCTCACCGAATCTGGTGAGGGCGACCCTCGCTGATGCCCGAGTCGGTAAGGGTCGCCCTCGCCGAGTTCTGCCTTTGGCCAGTCGCTGGACCAGCGACCGGCCAGAGTTTGAAGATGAAAAAAAAAAGAAAAGAAAAGAATAAAAATTCAAAAAAATTAAAAAAATTAAAAAATTAAAATTTTAATTCAAGGTAAAATTATCACATATGTACCAGTTTGGAATTTTTTGTGATAAGTTTAGAGTAAAATTGTCACAGGTGTACCAGTTTGGGGTTTTTTATTGTCAAAAAAATAGTTTGGGGTAAATGTGTCACAAGTGTACCAGTTTAGGGATTTTCGTGGTATTTACCCTTGATTATATCTCGCTGATGTATATTTGTTCTTCGTGTTACATTGATACAACTCCTATCCAAAGTCACCACAGAATCCTTCTTCTCTTTATAAAAACCGAATAACGAATTTCGGCGAAAAAATTCCGTTGTCAATCAAATTCCGGCCAAACAATGTCGAGAAATCTTCAGACATATCTATATTATATAGTTTTAAAACTGAAGAGTTGAATGCTTTTGAAAGAATCACCTAGCATATACGCAAATGTAAAGAGTAATGCTAAGTATATGAAAACTAAACCAATAAATTGCTATGCAGAATAACATAACAGATTGTAATGTTTCTTTAAACTACAGGGCCATAACCAATATCTAATAAAAGTCCGTCGTATCACTTAATATACTAACTTAATAGACATAACTTAACATGTCTAGCAATATCCTAATGTAACTTCGACTCACAAAAAATAAAAAATAAAAACTTTCTCTAACAAGTATACTTTTGTGAACTCAATAGTTTGCTGGGTGTCAGCACATCATTTTATTTTGGTTATGCCAGTTCAGATCGTTACAAAATCATTCAAACGTGATTACAAAGTATTTTTCATCAAAAATGGTTGACAGCGTGTTGATTCTCATTAGTTTCGAGCTAAGTCGAGGCGCACCGAATTAAGATTTCGATCGGATAATTCATGTCGGGTTAAGATACTGGCCCAACATGAGAAGACTCGACGACTTCACATTGGCTGAACAACAGAAAACGGGCCGAGGCCCTCGAGTCTAGGGCTCTGTTAATAATTTAAGGTCGGATACTATCGTCACCTGATTTACGTGAAAAAATTCAGCCCTACTATAAGAAAATTTAAGAACATTGTTATCACGAGTTTACGACATTAATTTCACCAAATTTGCATATAATAATGTACCTATTTTTATTGCAATTTCTTATGCAATGTGCGTGTCTGATAATTGAATTTTGTCATTTTCTCATGCTACCTAATGATAATTAAAAAATAAATGTACTATATCTATGTTAAGAATATATCGGGTATTCTCAATGTATATCGTACATTCTACTATAAAAGAATGAGTATTTTTCCCTAAGTTCAAACAAAAAATGAGTATCTTTAGTCTCATCCCTACCAAAGAAAAGAAGATATCCCCGGAGCGAGTGACTCAATGAAAGAAGGCCCAGGGCCCGCCCCCTTTGAGGTGGATCTTCACTTATCTGATTTAGAGCGAAGAAAAGAATTTATAGGCGCTCGCTCGTTCCTATGATCGGTAAAAACCTACCCATCGAATCAATAGATCGCATGATCAATGCCCAACTCTTGATAGAAAAGAGAATGGAAGCCGCTTTAGTTGAGGATGGCGTCTCTCCCCTAAGCATAATCTCCAAACGAAATGAAATCCGAGGGATTATGTTTTATCCTCAACGGGAGATTTTTTTTCTACACACGTACCAGTACCGTGTGACTAGTCTAGAAGTATTGTCAAATCGAGATACTTAAAAAAAGCCTATAATTATACTTCTTCTATTTGGCATGAGTGAAGGGAGGTGGAAATAATGAATCAAGTCAGAAGCAAGGAGTATGTTATCCTCAATACAGTTTGGCAGTATTATTGAAAGCCAAGTTCATACGTACGAGTATTTTACTAACAGAAGTCTTGGACCACTAAAATTTTCACAATTTTTTTTTTGTGTAAATCTTAAGAGTCTCGTAATCTAACACTTTTGGGTAATGGGAAGTATCCGAACCGCTGCGAAATATCCGTATATGGACAACTAAAATAACATATACCTTTTTCCGAAAAATATCGAATACTTAGAATATACATTTTTGCCTGTGAAAGAGGACAATTAGAGGGAACAGACAACCCCGCTAATTGCTTTTCAGAGCAAGCACAGCGAGCTGAAGCTCAGCTCCAGGAGCTAATCAAGCACCTTGAGCAAAGAAAAAGGCACGAATCAAACTCCAAGACGAGTTAAATTATCAAGTCATGCCCGAGCTGGAGCCCTGCACAAATCATGAATGTGCTCTACTGGTTTATACCACTTATTTTCAAGAACCGATATACTAACTAGGCATGCAGCCCTGCCGATAAAGAGATTGAGAGGTGTGACCGGAGAGTATCGGGTTCGAGGTTCGATCCCGTGAAACAGCACACACATGTACATAGTAGAGAGGAGTGGGACCAAAAAAAAAAAAAACAGGACGCATATGACATGCGATTCAACGATGGAATATGGTGCGAGTGACCCTTGAAAGAGAAGTGTTGAAACAATTTCAGTATGATGCACCTGAGAAATGACCTCCATCAAGTGTCCCAAGGTCAAGATCCGGATAAATCAAGTACACAATAATCAGGGTATAATTATAGTAACATAGCCAGCTAGAACCACCACCGCAATGAAATCAAATTCACCACCCACTTATCGAGAAAGCCGAAAGCAACTGAAACGACCAAAATCTCCAAATGCCGGGATTCACCTCTCCGATAATCATCACAATCCGCGTGAAGTATCTCCTCGTCAATCAGATGGTATGGAACGTGGGTAACCCATGGACCTCAATAAAACATCATCGATGCCAGAATCAGGAATAAGCTCAAGATCCCGCTCCAAGCTATTCTGCCGGCGTCACTGTCGCCTCCAGGCGTCGCTGTAAACATTCATTCAACGTTCTGCTATTAGAAACCGAAACACTTACAATAACGATGAGAATGTCTCGATTGAAAGGAAACACAGTTCCGCAAAAGGGGGGATGCACAATGCAAGTCTCACTAGTTTCTCGAGTCTCTACAACATCAGTGACGCTTAGCCCTATGGTTGGTTTTTCTCCTCGAACGCAAACACGGTCACAAGATATACCCAATAGTTAACTTGTCTTTGAGGCAGAAGACGACGCTTGAAGGTTAGCAAGTAATACTGCTAGCTTCAAGGAATATAAGCGATTCTTCTGATCAACTTTCATGAATTTTGTACCAATTCCACTGTCTGTCCGTCTTAACCTAAAGACAAACTTAGGATACGATAAACTATCTACATATAGAAGTAACAAGACATCAATCCCAGAGACAACCCAAAATTTAATGTGTAGACTAACTGAAGATAACCATAAACAGCCCTGTTTAAATTTTTCTGCTTGTCATGAATCTGCTATTGCATATTCGATCATCCTCGTAGATCTCATTCACGTGGACAGCTTTGCCAAGGAAATTTATGGTATGAGACAGGCTTGGACAAAGGCCATGACTTCAATTATTTCCCCACTAAAGTAAGATTTCCACAATCGACCCAAGTCGACATCGGAGGTGCCGAGAGCATCGGACACCCGCATCTTTCAAGGAAATTTCCAGCCTTGTCGGGTTCTAGACAAAACTATCTTCCTCACTCAGATTTGATTCCCTGGACCAGCTCTGGAACTACTCTATCTGGAGGTTCAACAATGGCTGATCAAACATTCAATGCACAGAGGCACGGCAGTTCAGGCTCCGAATCGGAAAGCAAAGTCGAAAAGAAGAACAGCACTGCAGCACCAAAATTGCTGCTTTTCAACGACCCAGAAACGAAAACGGAATCGAATTTCTTACCTGGTGGCGTTGTCGACGACGACGGAGACGTAGCTGCCAATCAAGAGATTCCCGTGTTAGAAAACCTAGTTCGATATCAATTTTTCGTACTGGAGCTCAAAAGGAAGAACGGATCGCACAAAAGCAAAGTTCGATTCAGTTTCCAAAACGGGCCAAATCCCAGTTCCGAATGTTAAAGATCGGCTCAGGGAAATCGCAATTCGATCTCGTCAAAGAGAACGCTCTTCCGAGTCGCAGACGAACTCGCTCCTCCCTTCCCCCTGCAAAGATTCTACGAGAGAGAGAGAGAGAGAGAGAGAGAGAGGGAGCAGGGGCGATCGTTTACCGTTGCAGGAGCTGGTGTCGGTAGGGACGCCGCATTCCTTGGTGAGCTGGAGAGCCTGGGTGACGTTGATCCCGAGGGAGGCGAGCAGGCCGGGGGTGTTGTAGAGGTTGCAGAGGCAGGCGCGGTCGGTCTTCACCGTCTCCCGGATGGGGTTGCAGCAGGTGTCCGGCGGCGGGCTCGTCGAGTTCAGGTAGTCGGCGCAGGGCACGAGCTTCGACGCGCACGTCTGCGTCGCCGGCGTCTGGGCCCCCGCGAGGACGGCGGACCCGGCGGCGACCAGCAGCGCCGCCGCCGCGACCAGGAGCAGTTGGGGCGTCCGGCGAGAAGTGGAGGCCATCTCTCTCTCTCTCTCTCTCTCTCTCTCTCTCTCTCTTGCTGTGCGTGGGGGTTGAAGGGAGTTCGGTGGGGGGGTTGAAATCAGCGCTGGTTGCGTGCTACGACCGAGTTGCGTTTCTTCTTCTTCTTCTTCTTCTTGCTTTTTGTGTGTGAAATAGTGTGAAACTTCTGAAACTCACGGGAGCGCGGCGTGGCCGCCCGTTTGCTTTGCTCCCGTACCTTCACGCTCTCCAATTTTTCCCAATTCTCCTATTATCCTAATCTTAAAACTTATCACGAAAATATAATTAAATCTTAAAATTTATAAATAATACAATCAAGTCTTCAAATTTATCAAATTAATGTAATCAAGTCTTTCCGTTAACTCCGTCCGAAATTAGCTGACACAAAATACTAAAGCGATTTCATTTTGGTCTCACTTTATGGGTTATAAATGGGTTTAGTATGGATGTTAAATGGGTTTACGGCTTATTGAAACCCAATCCGCCATTATAACTCTTTTTTTGCTCTCTTTCGATTTCGTGCTTCGTTCATTTCGTGCTTTCACCTTAATTTGATTATGAATTTTCATAGATTGGGTTAAATATAAAAATATTGTAGCAATATGAGTAGAGCCGGGTATTGATGAGGTCGGGTATGAATCATTAGATTTGTATTGCATGAAAATAAGTTAAAACGGATTAAATGGGTCGATTTGGATTTAACCATTTTTGTCCAAGCTCCACCCATCTGTTTGACAAGCATACCTATAACTCATCCACTTAATATCTTGACGGTTTCGGAATTGAGTTTCCCTTGTAGCTCATCCTCGTGGAATCATGACCCTTTGTTCCGGCCATTGTAGCACGTGTGTCGCCCAGGGCATAAGGGGATGATTGCACAAGTGAAGACATGGGGCTTCCATGCATTGTGAGTCCCAAGCACCCTTTTCTGATGAATCCCTTCGGCTTCAAATCTAATTAATCAGGCGCGGCGTGGAAGAAGTTTTTGCTTTCGACAATTTACGCCGTGGAAAACGATAAACACCAGTCGCAACTGTCCAGCACGTACAGAGCATGTAGAGAACTTCTCGATTTCCTATATTTCTAAAACGATGCAAGTGAATGTTTTGATAGAACAGAGCAAGTAAATGTCGGTGCAGCCCTAATCTAGGAATTACTAAATGATTTATAAATTAAATACTAAATGAAAAAAAAATTGAAGAAATAACCTAGAAATAAAAAAAGGGCAAAAAGTAATGCTAAAAAATATTCGAAAATATTTGTTTTGGTCAAAAGAAAATTTCATTCATTTGTCATGATCAAACATGAGAGGAACGTAGCCATCTTCCAAACAAAGCAAAATCCCGAACGAGTTAAAAAACAAAACCCATATAATAAAAGAGTACAGTAGCTATAAGCAAGTTTTCATTCCAAAAGACCAAATCCATCATAGCATAACAACAAAAAAAAAAAAATTGGCGGCCCATCAATGAGAGCGTCAGTGATTGGCACATGTCGAGATCTTCCTCCCCATAAACCACAGCTTGCAACTCAATGCCATCACCACATGGAGACAAAAACAGCAACAACATGTTTAACCGTCACAAATTGAACACCTCTAGGAAATCCCTAGATCGAAATATAGATTGTGAGAGAAAAGCTCCCAAATTTAGATCTACACCTAAATCAGGAGAGTAGAGCTTCTATCAAATCTCGGAGGAGCCATAGAACCACGTTCCGGGCATCCGGGCTATTGTACTAGTGAGAATGTTCTCACAAATTTTTCAATTGCAAGTAGATTTATTCACCACAAATAGTGTAGAAAAGCAAACAAAGACGAGCAAAAGAATATGCCAAACGAGACGAAAAAATACTCCCAGATCAGGTCAAAAGAGAAAAGAAACACGAAAACGGGACCTAGAAAAGAAAACCAGAACAAAGCAGGCTCTCAACTTCAAAAATTGAAGCGGAGAGCTTACATTTGAAGTTTCTTTGAGGGAGGATTTTTTTGGAAGAGAGAGGGTTGCCGATAGGGGGATTAGGGTTTGTCAGGAAAATACCATTCTAAACAAGATCTTCGAATTGGCAATTCCCTCCTCCCACATCATTAGTTATGGGCAAGTGCCGTGCTAATTCTTGTGCCGAGCTAATCTTTTGGATTTCTACTTGTTCAAACGCTCTAAGAAAATCATTAGCAGCCATGCCTATTTCGACGGTAAAGACCACAATTTTAAACATTTCTTTTTGGCCATATGCAACTAGACATTTAGCATAACAATCTCCGGGACACAGCACTGATGTTGTTAACGTCAAAACTCTAGTAGGCTTTTAACAAGTAATCCCAAATCAATCGCGCTTGGAGCGGGATGAACTTTGATTAGAAAGCTCAAATTAATCCAAGGACTTCAACCAGATAATTATAAAATACAAGAACGCAAATGGGGAAAACCGTGTAAAACTGGAATACGACCCTAATAATTATCAACACGGATATAGAGCTACGTATATCAATTGGGGACCGCATGATCACGTTGACTATGCCGATGTTTTTTGTACCTTGAATTAACTCCCAAAACAGGTGGACTTTGAAACGGTCACTTTCAACACTATGAAGCTTACGAATTGCTCGACCCGAGATCAGAAAGCAAAGGTTTATGTTCTTTAAGAGATCATCGATCTACAGATTGCATTTTGTCAATCATGTGATGCGACATGGAAAGGTACGATGAGTTCAAATTTTGAACAGATCAAACCTCGGATTGGGTCTCGTTGGCCCTCTGGACTCGTGGCGATGTAATGTCATCGATCGAGTCGAGATTTGAAAATTTTGACACGGGATGGCCCTCGGATTTGATTTTTGACGTCGTTTTCAGGAGGGATTAGATGTCCAAATTCCAAAGCGCCTCCCTATAATTGTGTCGGTAACAAAATTATCTTCAGATGTTCGACCCACCAACGGCATCGAGTACCTAGTTCTTTTTTTTTTTTAATTAGTCGGCTAATTATTGAATTGAAAGGCATTGACTGGTGTAAAACACATCTTCATCCACCCAACCTTCAAGTTTTTCTTCTTTTTAATTTCTTTTCTTGTTTGATGAGGAGGGATTGCTCAAGCTCATTTTCGGAATAATTATCCAAAAAATTTTAAATTTATTATATGATAGTCAATTCAATCAAAATCCTTTTAATTGTGCTAATTTAGTCCTAAACATTTCTTTATATCAATTTAGTTATAAAACCTTATGAAAATTTGCCAATTTAATATTCGGCTGAAAGACTACGTTGACAAGTTATCAAAAGGTTTAAGATTAAATTGGTAAATCATCAAAAGATTTATGATCAAAGTGGCATAATTGAAAGTTTTATGACTATATTGGCAAATTATCAAAAGATTTGGGACTAAATTGGCACAATTAAAATATTTATGATTAAATTGATCTCAATACAATATGTTTATGCCTTTTTAAACAACTTTGCCAATGAAGTCTCCTTTCCCATATTTACATAAACAAAACAAAACTAAAATGGAAATTTTAATTTCATGGATTTTGAATATAGAATACGACGTGTTTCTTTTCCCGATATCGAATTCTTGTCGTACCCTCCTACTTTCCATGATATACCTCCGGCTCTCTCTAATTCCACTTTCCTCTCATAGGAATACAGACGCACACACATTGAAGAATTCAACACCCTTCATACACAATGAAATTCAATGTGCACCTCTACTTTTAGAAATTGCGTATCTCCTCCATATATTCACGAAACCCTCTACTCTCCAGAAGTAAAATTTAATGGACGACTCATAACTTTTCGGACCCTGCCAAACATTGTGCGTTCCAGGACCTACACATCTCGAAAGAAAAAAAAAATACAATATCGGACTATGATTGGCTAAGATGTGACTAAGAAACTAATCACGTGCATTCGACGCGGCAATGTTACTAAACAAATGAGGAAAACACAAGGTGTAGAATTGAAGTTTCATGGTCAACGAAAGCACACTACGAATTTTCTATCCTCGTATACTTTGCGTGTTGAACGACGATTGACTGCAACAGGATGGGGTCTTCTTCAAGCCGACAGGCAGTTCTGGACTTTGCACCTTTAGCGGCATCTAAACTTTTCTTGTCCAAAATTTGACTCCGCGAGAAAAGGGCCAAGAACAGAGAGCAATCGCGTTTAAACATTACTGGAGGAAAAAACGACTAAGTAAACAATTTGGAGGTCCTCATTAGCATTTGATATTGACATGTGGCAGGTGGAAATCACGCGACATCCCACGCCGACGGAAAACAACCCAAAACCTCGTTGCCACGTCTTCACGCGGTGGCCTGACAGGACAAAAGGTCCGTCATTCGCGGCGGTCCTGAAAAGTCCTCCTTTCACACGTTAACGAAGATCGCGAAGTAGTGTTAGGCGAAACCAGTTTTTGTTTATTCTCAGTCCGGAACTCACAAGCAATGCGACCAAAATTACCCGACTAAAATAACGAATTTATTGAATGAAAAGTAGTCAAACGAAAGTGCTCACCAATTACAAGGTAGAGTATGTAATTTATGGGGAACCCCAATGGCCACCTGGAAAAGGTGGGGAGTTTGAATCTCCACCTTTTCAGGAGCTGAGGATAGGGATGTTTAGTTTCGAGTGTGGAATTCGACTCTCACATTCTATAAAAAGGTAGGGCAAAAGTTCGAAAATAAGTTAAAAATTAGAGTAGGACAATATAAAAAAAAGAAAATCTATGGGCTTTGACTACCCAAGCCGCTACACAATTTGTCTCTCGTTTGCAATGGACTAGCTCTAAATTTGCAAAAGAGCCCACGGACCGCCGGGCCTCTAATATCGGTGATTGTACTTCCCACAATGCTTGAAGAGAGTTAGACACCGCTTTTGCCAACTCTGAATAGTCCGACACCACTTTGAGTGCTTCGCTTCTTCTGGCTGTGAGGAGAGAAAGAGAGCTTCGACGAGGGCTAGGGTTTCGACGTGCAGGGAATGTTCACCGGGAGCGCGAAAGAAGTCATCGCCTAGGCATGTGAAATTTCAGGAGACTTCCCCACTCCGTCGACGGCGAGCGGCGCAGCGATAATCGGAAATGCCTCCCTTTCGAGAGAGGTGGGCTCGGAGAAAACTTCGGACCCCATCGAATTGGACTGAGGTATTGTATATTGGGTAGAATGGGAAAGCCCAAGATAGGGTCTCAAGGACCAGACCAGACAGCCTTAATCATATACAGTGCGTACGTACTAAAATGGACTGGCCCAACCTTGGTTGTCTTTTAGAGTCCTCTTCGATTATGTGGACTCTCGTGATTAGCAGCTTATATATAGGTGCACAATAAAATCAAGGGTTGGTTTGTCCGAAGGAAAATTATTTTTAGGAAATTGTTTTCCGACTTTCCGGTATTTGAATGATAAAAAACTAATTGATCTACGAAAATTTTTTTCCATCAACTGAAAATAACAAGCTTGAAAGGGGGAAAACGGCTTCCCCTTTGGCAAGAAGTACAATGACTTTCCCTGTACCATCAAACAATAAAAACTAACCATTTTCCTTAAAAATGATTCTCATAAAAGAAATTTTCCATTATCATGAAATTTTCGATGAAACAATTGAACTCCAAGTGTTTTTGAATCCCTTGTCTAAATAAGGGTGGATATCCAGGTATGTTTAGTAGCTTTTATACGTAGGTATACAGTAATTGAAAGCAGTTAACACTTAATTTGGACACGTCCCGTCATGGATCGAGTGAATTTCGATTGACATAACATCGGCCACGGAGATTCGCCCGGTCGTGATGGATGTTGGTCTTAGGTAGTAATTTGCTCCAGATAAGGGGACCGATGAGGCAAGCGGGGCCATGCATTGTTACATTAGATTTCCTCTTATTGAAATACTTCTATTTGTGACGAGACTAATCACGAATAACCTAAATGAAACATTCTAGCTATCGGGAAGTTTATTTAGAGATTTCTCATCGACGTATCACCTTGGACACATTAATTAAAATTCAACATAAATACGTAATTCCGGCCACGGAGCCAAGGAGGGGCATTTGATGTTGAAGAATTGCACTTACTCTATTCTCTCAAGAATTTTAGATATTTCTAAGTTACCTAAGGCTCCGCATGTTTTGCAGAAAAAAAAGTTGATATTAAATTACATAAATTTGGGATTGAATTAAAGTCAGTTGTGCTACAAATCTCACCCTCCTCCAAGCTAGATTTCTGGCCTTCCATTTAGTAGCAACTTATGATGGCATAGCCTTAAAGTGAAGGGCGAGGTTCAAACGAGGAAAGGCTTACGGTGGATACCTAGGCACCCAGAGATGAGGAAGGGCGTAGTAAGTGACGAAATGCTTCGAGGAGTTGGAAATAAGCGTAGATCCGGAAATTCCCGAATAGGTTAACCTTTTGAACTGCTGCTGAATCCATGGGCAAGCAAGAGACAACCTAGCGAACTAAAACATCTTAGTAGCCAGAGGAAAAGAAATCAAAAGCGATTCCCGTTGTAGCAGCCAGCGAAATGGGAGCAGCCTAAACCGTGAAAACGGGGTTGTGGGAGAGCAATACAAGCATCGTGCTACTAGGCGAAGCACTCACCCTCCTCCAAGCTAGATTTCTGGCTCCATTGCCGTGTAATTCAACCTCTAAATCTATCTATTTATGTCGAGGAGGAACCAAAGTTCCTATATATTCGAGTCGAGCCTTAGCCATTTGGCAACCTGTCCTCTAAATCTATGATGGGTCGAGTCCCGACCGTTGATACCTCGACTCTAGCCTTTCTCTTCCACCATAATCTTCATCTAGAAGTATTTGAAATACGAGAGTTTCTTAAATTTATCAAACACGAGTCACTGTACACTCAATCTCAAAATAAAAAGAAAAAGCATTCATCTTTGTCCAAAATCGAAAGCAAAATCAATTTAACAAGTCATAATACACGCATGCTTAAATCATTGGTAGAACAAGGGTGATGCTAAAGCAACCCAATATTTTTTATTTTCCCTTTGTCTTGTGAATATGGAGAAGGGAAAGAAAAATCAACACGTGAGCTCAAAAGATAATTTTTTTGCCATGCAGCGCACGACCTCAGACTTCTAGAGGCATAGCTAAAGGTTTGGCCAGGCTTATGTGGGAGAGATGCGATCGATAATGGTGGAGGGTTTCTCTTATCATGTCTTGTCTTCTTTTGTTTTCTTCTGTAATTACTAATGAAATGGAGTCAACCGGCAACGTTGTCTCCCCATCAATGCAGTCGACCCAACAAAATCGTCGACATAATATTGTCGATGTTTAGTCAATGGACCGATAGCGTGTGCCTAGGAAGAGGTAGCCCCAATTTTGATATAGATCACAAGCTAGTTTCTCAAATTCTGAGTTAGCTAATATGAGCTTATAAAATCAAAATATATGGCCATGACAACATTATTATCGAGATTCTTGTTTAAATTAGCCGTTGAGACTGTTATTTATTCAACTTGATGTCATCTGCTTGAACATTACAACCTTCCCTTACGTTGATCTTTATCATGCCCATTATTTCTTATGCTTTACTTATCTTTCCGTTCTTTGGATATCTCGTCATGCATTCCCGCGTCTTTCGGATGTAGATGAATCGGCTTATACAAGAGAAAAGTGTAAAAGAGACCGTTTAAACTTAAATAAGAAGTCTATGTCCAGCTTCGTGCGTGTACGCGAAAGGAGGCAACTTCGTGCGTGTACGCGAAAGGAGGCAACTTCGTGCGTGTACGCGAAAGGAGGCAGGCTGAGGATAAACGTAGATAAACTTAACGCTCAAGCAAGTTTTGGTTTGAACAAGGACTGCAACGTGTGCCACGCCTTAGTTTTTTCTCAAATAATAGTCAGAAGTCTATGTCCAGCTGCAGACAGAGATGAGGGAGAGATGAGAATCAGCACCAGCATCGCCGGTTAAGCTATTTCTCGGAGAAATCTTTAATGCACAGACCGACCCAAGAAGGACAAAAAGAAATGGAACCCTAGACCTAATTAACAGCTTCTAATGACTGGCTGGTTTTATATTTTTAATCGCAACCCATTATTGTAATGATCTGAGGCAAGTGCCAGGTGACTTCCGGACACGTGAAAGGAGATTGAGTTGATGGGTTGATATTGTGCAATTGGCCATCGTCTGCGATTCTCGAGATACGAGAAACGTAGACTTTTATTTGTTTAATGCTGTGTTTGTACACGAATTATATGTAATCTAACACAGTAGTCGCATGAAATTGCGGGACACGAAAGAAGCATCCAGAAAAGAAGAGAACCATCTTGGGAGGCATGTACTCAGCTGGATGTTGGCGTCCCCAGTTCATTTTATGGCATCATTGCAATTTTCCATCATTGTAGAGTTGTTCCTCAGGCGTCGGCCCTCCTGTGCCCCAACTGCCCCGAAGCATGATTTATAATTAGCTTCCGTTTCACGGGGATCGGTTTGTTTGATAAAAATGAATGATTTGAAGTATATTTACCGAAATGATTGCTTGTATTATTTATATATATTAGTCAACGTAATAATAATTACACACCCTTTCAAAGTTCTAGATCTCTATTTTCTCTATGCTTGAGGTCGAGACCAAGCTAACATAAAAGAAATCATGCTACTGCTTCAAATATGGAAGACGATCGAAATGGAAATGCTCGACTAAGGCCATAGATACGCACCCTTTTTGTTTTGCTTCTCTCTTTCGGTTTGATGCTTGAATTAAACCTTGATTATGTCCTTGCTTGGATGTTGTGTATTCTTTCTTTAGCTGATCTGTGCACAGTCAAAAGCCATTTGGAGACATTAGACTGCTACGTGATTTGTTTCTGAAGTTCACAAGTGTGGTGTCAGGAGTAAAAATCGCCCCTTGACGGATTTTGTGGCAATTACAGAACAGCAAACCTTGTCCATCTTCGAGATTGCCCTAAGATAGGGGCATTCAAGGACTTCCAACACACTCGAGAGATTTTGCGAATCCAAATTAAACCTAAATTTCCACACTTCTTGGAGACGTATAATCGCAATCTAGATGCCAATTGAGCTAAACCCTAGAGATATTGCGCCAATTTATTGACTCACATTAGCTTTTAGATTTTAACTTCATAAGTTAATGTCGCAAAATTTGATTCCACAAACAAAGTTAGGACGACAGATTTGATGGAATCTGAAGACCGTCCGAGAACTTGCGGTTTTTTTTATCGGACCCCTATGGGTGTCATTATTTTTTACTACGTGATTGGTTTAGTTTATATTGAGGAAAATCCCTAATTAGTTTTGAAGAAAAACAAAATAATCTTTTTCTGACAACAATTACACTTAAGTTATTTGATGTAGGTAAATACTGAGTCATCAGACTTAGTCGATAAAATGACTTTGTTATCAGACTCATAATTCCTCGTCAGATTCAATAAGTATTATTTTTGGCAAGTTTATGCAGGACAATTAAATTGATATCTTAAGATATCCTAATTGGCAATCACAAGATCGTACCTTAAATACGAAAAACTACACTTGTGGAAAACTTGATTTGATTATATGGGATATCAAATCACCTGGAGATAATGGTTCTTCTTCTAACGGCTATGCATTTTCTTTTGGAAAGATTCTCCAACGGGTTAATTTGGAGATCAATCCTCTGAAGATTGTCCAACGGATAGATTGGAAATAGAGGAGTATAAAAGGAGTGCAAACGCCATACAAGAAGAAAAATCAGAATCAAGAATTCCAAAGTCTGAATAAAGTTTCAATCTTACACACTTGTAATTACTGTATTTCACGTTGTTGCTTTAGAAAGAAAATTACTTAAGTGAAGAGTGTACATGATAGTGCAATCTATAATCTGAGAAGCACTGCTCTTATAATCTCTTGGTAATTCAATAGTGAAACACAGCCAACAGGCTGCAGCATAGAAAGTGGATGTAGACTTGATAAAGCCAAACTACTATAAAGATCTGTGTGCAGTATTCTCTATCCATAAACTTTCATTTATTATTGTTGACATTATACTGTATATATATCTGTCGAACGAGTTCGTTAAAATATCTTCATAGTCATCAAACGCAATTATCTGACGACAACTTACATACAAATTTGTCATACGCATCCATCTGATATTGATCATATGAGTTGTTGACCTCGACTATATTCATTCCGCACGTTTAAATTATCCAATTCGATAAAATCACCTATTCACCCTCCTCTAAGTGATAGCAATAGCCGTAACAATTGAAACAATAACCTCTCGATCCTATGACTTGATTAGACGAGTAGCATCGTCCGATATCACTTACTCAAGTATTAGACGAGACTCTCATTTGTGTATCAGGACAAATCGCACTCGCAATTTCTGTTCTTGATGAAGTAATCCATAAGCATGACACCATCTAGAAATGAGGTCTGAATGGCTCGAGCATAACGTTACCGACTTAATAAGAGCACAAACTAATGCGACCATAAATGAGGGGAGGTCGGTCAAAAGAAAGGGCAGGCAGGCAGTCACGTGACTGCCTTTTTTTTTCTTTTAATTTCCGACATCTTGCCGCCAAATGAATAAATAAAAAATTAAAAGTACGACAGAAATAAACGTTGACTTTGCATGGAGCTTCCAAGGAAGGTCCTCCCTCTCTCTCTCTCTCTCTCTCTCTAAAATTGCTTATATAAACCATGCAGCTCCACGATGCCTTTCACCTTCGCATGCACAGAGTCTGAAACCAGCTCACGCACACAAACAAACGTAAACATGGCCAAAGCAAAAACATCTCTCTCCTTCCTCTTCGTCCTACACGCCCTCTTCTTCACGACGCTCCTCGAACCGTCGAGCTCGCAGCCGCCGGCAGCTCCCAACACGGACTTCATCAAGTCCTCCTGCAGGTCCACCCGCTACCAGGCGCTCTGCGTCAAGTGCCTCTCTGGCTACGCCACCTCCGTCCAGCAGGACCCCCGCCAACTCGCCCGGGCCGCGCTCCAGGTCAGCCTTGACCGGGCCCGCGCTGCCTCATCCTATGTGGGGCGGCTGTCCCGGTTCCAGGGCATCACGCCCCAGGAGTCCCAGGCCGTGCGCAACTGCATCCAGAACGTGGGCGACAGCGTGAGCCAATTGAGCCAGTCGATCGAAGAGCTCGGCCAGATGGGAGGCCAGGCGGCCACGGCGGCAGAGGGGTTCGACTGGCACATGAGCAACGTGCAGACGTGGGTGAGCGGTGCCCTCACTGACGAGAACATGTGCCTCGACGGGTTCGTGAGGCCGGGCATGGACGGGAGGGTGAAGACCTCGGTGAGGGGGCAGGTGGTGGAGCTGGGGCAGGTGGTGAGCAACGCGCTGGCCCTTGTGAACAGGTTCGGGTCGAGGCACCGTGGGGCCAAAGGGCAGCCCTAGATCTGGGAATCACGGTGGGAAGCCATGGTCAGAGTCGAGACTGAAAGAATGATAGTTCTGAGATAGGGTGTAAATGGTGACGAGAAAGACAGTGTTTAGATATGTAAACATATGTAGGAACGTGAATTCTGCTGTTGCTGTCCCATGTTTAAGTGTCTGGATGTAAGAAAGTTTTGTGAAATATGTGAATGCAAGAAAAATGATGTTTGCTCTCACGCCTGTTTCTCTCTAAGGAAGAACACTCCCGTCACAAAGCAATGTGACTAAAATTCACCCAAACATACACCATAATTAGCAGGAATGATGAATTAAATCTCCAGCAAGTTTGAATTTCTATGTTAATGCCATACCAACATATATCTAGTTTTCCATGTACTTTAAAACACAAGTTTTTATGAAATAAATCCAAATGACCATGTCGACTAAACATTGTAACTCAGCTTCTAAAATCGATTCCCTTCCTTCATGAATACGATTAACGTAAGATGTAAACTTCAAACAATTTTCTTTTTCTACGTACGCACGGTTAGTCACATTTCGACCGGACGTTGCATTTTCAATAATTAGGTTTTGTTGCGTTATTGTAAATTGATTAAGGTGGTATCACTGAACACTCACCAAAATTCGGGATTGAAAATTAAAGCGAGTTGTGCTAGAAATCTCGCCCCTCCTAAGCCAGATTTCTGGCTCTGTTGCTACATAATTTAGCCTTTGATCTATGTGTTAGTGGTCTGCCCGAGGAATCAATCAAGGTTGATACTCTAATATTAGTTGTGGATTAGATTGTGTTGGAAAACCGACCTTCACTATACTTAGGTAGTTATAATATCTTGTTAGAAACCGCTTATGACTTGTGAATTAAAAAGAGTTTTGAGCACACTGCTAATGTTTAGTGAACCTACAGGGTTGCACACAATAACAAACTAAATTAATATTTTCTGTACGCCGGGATCTACTTAAAATA
The DNA here is from genome assembly GCA_031216285.1 of Syzygium syzygioides. Taxonomy (NCBI): domain Eukaryota; kingdom Viridiplantae; phylum Streptophyta; class Magnoliopsida; order Myrtales; family Myrtaceae; genus Syzygium; species Syzygium syzygioides. The sequence goes on along the minus strand of CM062246.1, from coordinate 5,373,904 downwards.
AGAAGTAGATTTTAATTTATTCTCCTATTCAACTTATCTACGCTATTGTGCACGTTATGCAATAATGATCAAACATACGATTGAAAGTGGACAGTTTGGCGGGCCCAATCGCCTGGCCTCACTTCTTTTAATTTGCGTAGATAATGAGGCTATATATATATAGCGCGTGTGGGTGACAAAAAAATCCTAAGAAAAAACGCCTCCAAAAGAATACAAAGGGAATCGTTCTTTGTTCAGAGATCTTTGAGAGAGTCTCGAAGATCAAAAGCGATCAGGAAAAAGAAGTCCAAAATCTTTAGCTAGCACTTGGATCATTGGAGACTTCTATTCGTGTGTGTGGATATCGATAAAGGTGCAACACTTGAAGCGCTAATCCAAATACAATCGATTATCAATTTGCCTTCGATCTACAAAAAGGTACGTGTTAAACTTCTGTTTAGATTTCAATATACGCATGGATCCTGTCTAGAGTTTCGGTTAATAAATTCCGCTGCCTTTTTAGCACTTGAGGAACCCAACACTATGTGCATATATGCCAAGGAGGAACCAGAGTTTCTATCAATTTGGGTCAAGCCATTGCCATTCGACTTCGACGACCCCTGCTTTCTCTAGATCTGTGATGGATACAAGTGATTGCCGAGACCTCGACCCTAATCCTTCAATCCCGCCATAATCTTCATCTAGGAGTACTTGATGTTCGAGATTTTCTCAAATTTATCAAACAAAATGGAAAATTTAACCCTGCTCCAAAATCGAAATCAAATCAATGTAGCAAGTAATAATGAACGCATGCCCTGAATCATTGGTAGAACATGGGTGATGCTCAAGTAACAAAAGATTTTAAGATTTTAATTTCCCCATTGTCTTTTGAATAAAAATCACACCCCCCCAACCCCCGGGGGCCAATGCACGACTTCAAACCTCTAGAGGCGCAGCTAAAAGTTTGACTAGACTTGGCTTATGTGGAAGATACGATCGCTAATGGTGGATTTTTTTCTTAATTGTGTTTTGATTTCTTTTCTTTTCTTTTTCTTTTTATCAATTCTAATAAAATGGAGTCAACCAGCAACCTTGTCTCCCCGTTAATGCAATCGACCCAACAAAAATCATCAACGATATTATGTTTAGTCAATGGACCGATAGCATGTCCCTAGGAAGACGTAGCCCCAATTTTAATATAGATCACTTAGCTAGTTTTTCAGATTTAAAGTTGGCTAATATGAGCTTATAAAGTCAAAATATTTAGCCATGACACTATATCAATAGGATTCATCACCCCGTCCTGGTTGTCATGTAAAAATGGCTGTCGGGTCTTGCGAGTTAATTTCAAACATCCTTGTTCTATGGTGATCGACAAAAACATACTATTCGCACATTATAACCCTGTTTATGAACAGTTTAAATATTTTGAGAAAAGTGATTTATCTAACATGATACCATCAGCCCGAACCCTAACACTCTCGTCCATCGATCCTTATCATGCATGTCATTTTCCGTCTCTTTTATTTTTTCGTTCTTTGGATATCTCGTCATATGTAAATGGATCAACTTACACGTGAAAAGTGTCGAAAGAACCTTCAAAATTTTTTGGGAAGAACTGTTTGTCTAACACTCTTAGCTACACGCAACATTGATGAGAAGCTAAGTTGACCCTGGATCGTATAATTCCATGATTTATTAATGACTTGTGGGTACGAATCAATCTCGACAGTCATCTACATACGTGTGTATACGAAAGTAGGCAGTTTTGGATAACCTTAGAGAAACTTAAAATTCAAGGCAATTCTAGGTTTGAACAAGGGTTGGTTGATATGCCACGCCTTAGCTCAAGTTGTGTAACCCAACTTTTTCTTTACAGAAACAAGGGACGGACTAGAATCAGCACCGGCATTGCTGGTTAAGGTGCTGGTTAAGCTATACTTCTGAGACAAAATCTTTTAATGCACAACAGACCCACGAGGACAGAAGGAAATGGAACCCCAGACCCAATGAACAACCTCTCATAACTCGCTGTTCTTTATTTTATTTTCTCTGAGGTAAGTGCTGGGTGACTTCCTGACACGAGAAACAAGTTTGAATTTATGGGTTGACATTGTGTTGTGCAACTGGCTGGCTGTGTGGTCTGCGGTTCTTGAGAAACGAGAAAGGCGGACTTGTGATTGCTTAACGCTGTGTTTGTACACGAATCGCATATAATTAATCTATGGCGGTAGTGGCACGAAACTGAGTGACTAGGAAGAAGCGTCCAGAAAGAAGAGAACCATCTTGGGAGGCAGGCCTGTACTCAGCTGGTTGGCGTCGCCAGTTCATTCATAGGATTATTGTAAACTTTATCACTCAGGGGTTGTTCCTCCGGTGTCGGCCATCCTGTATCCAACTGTCCTAGAACACAGACTTATAATTAGTTGTTATTCCGCTTGGGATTTGTTTATTTCTTCGAGAACGAGTGTCAAATTGTTAGGATGTACGTATGAGTTATGTTAAAGGAATCCCATACCAGAGAATGAATATGGTGTAAAACAGTTAATATATCCTAATTGTTTTATAACTCTTTGACTTAAATTTTTTAGTAAAGGTGGGTTCAATTTGATATGTTAACAGATTCAAACTTAAGCTTTTTCTTGGTGATCTCCCTGGATGAAAAATATCAGAATTTTAAGTGAATGTGGGTTTTAACTGGATATCGATTGAAAAAATTAGTTAGCGAAAGATATGTTCTTTATCAATAACGATATATTGATGTTTAAAAGACTTAATCTTATGTACCGTTTTGAATATATAGCTCACTATAGTCTTTATGCTCGAGGTCATGACCAAGCTAAAATTCGAGAAACCCACGCTACTATTTTGGCATTCGTGTCCCTATACCCCCTTTTTCTTTGGCTCTCTTGTGGTATGAAAGTTGAATTAAACCTCGTACGTTTGTCCCTGCTTAGATGTATAGTCAACTCCATTTGCACATGTAGGACATTAATTTCTCGACCCACATTAGGCTCTTGCGTGATTTGTATTTGAAGACCATTAGTGTTCTGCCAGAAGTAAATCGCCTCATGATGGATTTTGTGGAGATTGTAAAACAACAAATAAAGCCTCCAAGATTGGGGATTTAAGGACTTAACACAAACTCAAGAGATTATGCCCAATCCGAATTGAATCCTAAAAATTTTCACACTTCTTAAGACCCAAAATCGCAATCAAGATGCCAGTTTAGCTAACCCCTCATGATATTAAACCAATTCATCGACGTGTTAGGAAAAGTACCAAAAAAGTTATAAACCTATTGCATTTATATCAATTCAATTATAAACCTTTAAATTTGATCAATTTAGTTTTAAATCTTTTCACATTGATATCAGTTGAGTCTATCAGGCAAATTTAGACTAGAAATCATGGACACTGACTATCCTACGTATCACTGTTGACACTAACGTAGACATATTTTATAATTTTTTTCTTTTTTTCTTTTCTCTTCTTCCATGGTGCCAACACAGGCCATGGCCGGTAAGGGCTGGCTTGCCCAAGCGAGGGTCGCCCTCATCACCACAAACAAGGCGAGCACCGCCCTTGCTACATATGGCAAGGCCAACCCTCACCCAGGCGGCCTGGGTGAGGGTTAGCCTCACGCGAGGGCGAGGTAATCTAAGCATGATATCTAGAGAGAAATGAAGTCAGAAAGGGGTCAATAAAATGGTACCGACTTAAGAACATAAACAAATGCAACCATAAATGAAGGGAGCTCAATAGGGCAGGCAGGCATTCACGTGACTGCATTTTTTTATTACTAAATAAGTTAAAATGAAAAGTACGACAAAGATAAACATTGACTTGGAGTGGAGCTTCCAAGGAAGGTCCTCTCTCTCTCTCTCTCTCTCTCTCTCTCTAATCTTTCCTTATATAAACCATGCACTCCACGATGCCTTTCACCTTCACATGCACACGGTCTGAACCAGCTCACACACACACAGACACACGAACATAAACATGGCCAAAGCACTATTATCTCTCTCCTTCCTCTTCGTCCTCCACGCCCTCTTCTTCACGACGCTCCTCAAACCGTCGAACTCACAGCCTGCGACTGATGCGAACACGGACTTCATCGAGTCCTCATGCCAGTCCACGCACTACCAGGCCCTCTGCGTCCAGTGCCTCTCCGGCTACGCCTCCTCCGTCCAGCAGGACCCCCGCCTGCTCGCCCGGGCTGCACTCCAGGTCAGCCTTGACCGGGCCCGTGCCGCCTCATCCTACGTTGCACGGCTGTCCCAGTTCCAGGGCATCACGCCCCGGGAGTCCCAGGCCGTGCACGACTGCGTGCAGAACGTCGGCAACAGCGTGAGCCAGTTGAGCCAGTCGATTGACGAGCTCGGCCAGATGGGAGGCCAGGCAGCCACGGGGGATGCGTTCGAGTGGCACATGAGCAACGTGCAGACGTGGGTGAGTGCAGCCCTCACCGACGAGAACATGTGCCTCGATGGGTTCTCGAGGCCGGACATGGATGGGAGCGTGAAGAATTCGGTAAGGGGGCAGGTGGAGGAGTTGGGGCAGGTGGTGAGCAACGCACTGGCCCTTGTGGACAGGTTTGGATCGAGGCGCCGTGGGGCCAAAGCGCAGCCGTAGCTCCGGGTCATCACGGCGGGAAGCCAAGGTCAGGGTTGAGGCTGAAAGAACACGTTGATTATTGGTGTAAATGGCGATGAGAAAGGAAGGTGGTTCGTAGATGTATAACATATGTAGGAACTTGAGTTCTGCTGTCGCATGTTAAGCTTTTCGAATGTTAAGAAGTTCTGTGAAATATGTGAATGTAAGAAAAAGTGACGGTTGCTCTCGCTGTGTTTTTCTCTTCTGGGGAAGAAGGCTCCCCTCGAAACCCTAGTATTGGCGGCTTGGCTGTGCGTGGGACTGTTTAGACCCGATCGGGACCCGGTTTGGCCCCCTAAGCTCTAACAACAAACTGAGGCAGGCATTAGACCGGATTATGACCCGGCCAGGCCCACTTATTAGTCCGGTTCACGTCAATGTAAAATTCCAAGCCTGATATGTGACCCGGTATATTACGTTATCTCTAGTCAACGAAAAAGTGTTAAAACCCACGTTTGGCAATCATTTTATTCCTTAAAGCTGATTCTGTTCAGAAATAATTTTTTTTATTCTATACACGAGAATAATTTTTAAGCATTTAAAGACATTTAATAACTGTCCAAAATTTTTATTCTTCAAATAGAAAAAGAACAGAAATGCGTTTGGTAACTGCACAAAATTTCTTTTTATTAATAATATTTTGATTTTTTTATATTTCTTTCTTTTTTTATTTTTTTTATTTTCCTTCCCCTTCCTTGGCCATGGCCAGCAAGGGCGTTGCGGTCCTTGCCGGCCGACTGCAAACTCGACCCTAGCCGCCGCCCTCGCCATATCTAGGGAGGGCGGCTCACAGCCTGGGTGAGGGTTGCTCACGACGTGGGCGAGGGCGACTAGTGGCTTGGGTGAGGGCAGCGGCAAGAGTCGCCCACGCTAGATCACGAGGGTCGCGTACTCCCTCGCCAGCCCTAGCCTATGGCCAATTGCCGGCAGCTGGCAGCAAGCCAAGAATGAACAAGAAGAATAAACCAAGGAGAAAGAAGAAAACCAAGAAGAAGAAGAAAAAGAAATATTTCTTTTCTATTTTTTATTTTTATTTTTAGAATCAAGAAATTACTTTTTTTTTTGCTTCTTGATTCTGTTTCAAAATTGATTTTAAGAATAAATTTTTGCAAATTTGTGTACGGAAATAAAAAATTTGTCAAATAAATTTCTGTTTCAAAATTAATTTTAGAAACAAAAGAAAAAAAAATAGTTATCATTTGGCAACTTGTCAAATGCGCCGTACGTGGTTTGTAGCCACTATGCGTGAGCCTAGGCGAGAAAATATTAGGTGCGTTCGACACTCCACTTAGGATATGCATTGAATCATCCACTGATGAACACGTAGCTATAATAGGCCCACTTTTCAGACTTTTTCTCTCTCCTCGGTTAGTCCTCTCTCCTTCGTTGCTCTCTCTCCTCTCACCATTTCTTCCTTTTCTTTTTGCCTTTCGAGGCCATGGACGACGCTTCGTAGATTGCAGCATCACCGGCCAGCCATGGACGACCCGCTCACCAGCATGCCGATGACCTGTTCTCAGAGATGAGCTCCTTCATTGCTGATCGTTCGTGTAGAGATTCTTTTCCGATGACCTGTTCTCGGAGACGAGCTCGTCAAGCTTCCTTCTCCATGCGGAGATCTTCAACTCCTTGCGCTCCACCTCAACCTCCATCTTTTTAACCGTGATCTCGTAAGTCCTCCATCTCCACCTTGTGCTCCGAAATCTGCTTTAGCTCGTCGACAATGGCTTGGTTCGTCTACTGAATCTCCTCGCTGTTGTACGGGCTCTAGGCCAACTAAAGCTCAGCGTTGGCCGCCTTGATGGCGGTCGCCACCTCGTCGGCGTGCTAGTGAGCGGGTCGTCCATGGTTGGCCGGTGACGCTCAATCCACGAAACGTCGTCCATGGCGCCTCGAAAGGCAAAAAGAAAATGAAGAAAATGGTGAGAGGAGAGAGAGCAGCGAAGGAGAGAGAAAAGGTCTGAAAAGTGAGCCCATTATGGCTACGTGTCCGTCAGTGGATGGTTCAATGCATATCCTACGTGGAGTGTTGAATGCACCCAATATTTTCTCAGCTTATTCAAAAGGCAACAAGTGTGACATGAGTTAAAAATAATAAATTAAAACCGGAAGCTTTCTATTCTATGGCGATTAGTTGAAAAGGGACATAGTATCACTCTTCCTTTCGTCTTTTCAATTTTCAAGGGCATTACTTGCTCTCACTCTCCTCTTTTCTTTTCAAGGGCTTCTTCACCTGCGCTCTCTCTCTCCCTCCTCATCTGCGTTTCTATTTTACCCTTGGAAGATGCAGAGGCGTTCCTTCCCGCTCTTTGACTTCTTCAACGAAACTCGTCAATCTTGCCGAAGCTATGGAGTCGTCTTGCTGGGGTTGCTGGCGGGAAGGGCGTCGAAGCAACCCCTGGAACAAGGCGGCGACCCCATGACTTGGGTGCGATATTGCATCGAGGACCACTCGTTATCCACTCACGGCTCGGTAGCTCCAGCAAGGCTAATGGGTTTCGTTGAAGGAGCCGAAAAACGTAAAGGAGCGCCTCTACATCTTCCAAAGGTAAAATGGAAATGTACAAGAGGAGAGAGGAGCAGGTGAAGAAGCCTTCGAAAAGAAAAGAGGAGAGAGAGAGAGAGAGAGCACATAAAGAAGCCCTTGAAAATTAAAAACAAGAGAGAGAGAGAGTTTTAAGCGGAAGTTCGTTTTTTGGTCGAAGCGGGAGTTTAAATGTTAGCCTTATAATGCTCCACAAAATGGAAAGCTTTCGGTTTTTATTGTTTTTTTCACCCATATCACAAGTATCGCCTTTTAAGTGGAGCTGACTAGGCTCGGACACGCCACATGGGCTGGTGACGCCTCTTTAACGGCCAATCAAACAAGAATAAATTATTTAGAAAGTAATTTCCTAAAAATAATCATTTATATTGTTTAATATAATTAATAAAATATATTTTAAATACTTCCATGGATGATGAGGATGATGAAAATATTATTTTTTGTTCATTTATTTTTGTAAGAAATACAACAAATCATTTTTAAAGAAAATATTTTATAAATTATTCATTTTTCGGCGAAACGAACGCACTACCAGAAAGATAGTCAAGCTGCGGAGCCAACATTCCAATACTTTGGACTTTGGAGAACCAAGAATCCTACCCTTTGTTTTTTTGGTCGAAAGCAAGATCATTTCATTTCATTTCATTAAGATAAGCTTCAGCACATGCAAGGTTCCAAAGGATTGCGGGAGGGTTAAAGATCCAATTATATGGCAAAGATTTGCACCTTTGAGTTTTAACAATCCAGTCTATCACTTGATTTTCTTCCCTATTACAGTGGGCTAAAAGAACATTAGGTAAATGGACTAGCATAAGTTCGCATTCGGTAATAAGTGGGGTGGCTTCCCATGGAGAAATATCTAGGCCTAAAAGGCAATTAACCAAAATCAAGTTGTCAGATTCTAGCAGGTACCTCATTTTGTCTTCCTCCCTTCGTGCATGGAGTAGCTTCAGATTTTCAAGGCAAGCAAGGGTTTCCACATTGAGAGCTGAACTTGCGCTCACCATTGTAGCGAATCCATCGACAATCTTCCCCGAGAAATCAAGGCAAATACCAACTATGGATCCTTTCGTTGAACCTGAAGTGTAGGATCCGTCAATATTCCACTTGAGAGTCCCTTTCTCCGGTGGTCGCCACGATTTAAGTGAGTGGCTATCCTTAGAGTTGGTGTCCTTCTCCGGTTTAGTCTATCGGCAAATATTCTGGTGCATGGCCATGGCAGAACTCACCAGGTGTTACGCATTTGGGTATTGATTTCGAAAAATGAAATTGTTCCTCCATTTCCATATACACCAAAGAACAGCCGCTAGAAAATCAAAGGAGATTGAGGTACTTTTGAAATTTAGTAGCCACTCTTCAATCCTTGTAAGTCCTTGACTGGAGATTTGAATATGCAGGGCCGGGTTCGACCACACCTGATTTGTCCATGGGCAGAGTAGGAATAAGTGTTCGGTTGTCTCAACCTGCTGGTTACACAGACCGCAGATAGGTTCTTGAACAATACTCCTTTTAAATAAATTGTCCTTGGTAGGCAAAGCATTTTGGCGCAGTCCCCGCTAGAAAATTTTGATTTTTGGAATGGGTCTTGCCTGCCAGATCCTTGTCCATAGTTTTCGAGGGGTTTGATACGAGGTAGACGCTGAAGTTGCGATCTGTTTCTCGATTTCTCCCCTTAGTTTGTTGTACCCACTTTTAACTGTATAGGACCCTGATCTAGTGTTGTTCCAAACCAACTTATCCTCCGTTAGTTGAGATCGCAGCGGAATTGAGAGGATTTCTTTGGAGTTTTGTTCATCAAATAAAGCATGTAGGGTCTGTGTATTCCACGTTGAATCTTGCTTTTGTATCAGATCAGCTACCTTCTCTGGCTCTTCTCTGTTTGGTGGTCCCCCTATAATTCCTCTGGGTAGACATTTATCGTCTCTAATTCTTATCTTGTCCCCATTTCCAACTGATCACATAATGGAGGGAAGAATAGCATCTCTACCCATTAGGAGGCTTTGCCACCCCCAAGATGGTCGTGACCCCTTACCAGCACATCTGAAATCACAATGAGGGAAGTAGAGTGCTTTAAGTACCTGACTCCACAAAGATGTTGGGTTCTGAGTCATTCTCCAGGCTTGTTTTCCCAATATAGCCTTATTAAAGGTGATGAGGTCTCTAAAGCCCAATCCTTTATTATCCTTTCTAAGTTTTAGCACATTCCAGTTTCTCCAATGCAATCCCGATTTGCTTGCCCCATTGCTCCACCAAAAAGAATTAATTTTCTGCTCAATAGCACGACAAATGGAGATAGGAACTTTAAAGATGGACATAGCGTACTGTGAGAGAGCTTGAACCACTGCTTTAATGAGGATTTCTTTCCCTACTTTAGATATCAACTTTTCTTTCCAGCCTTCTAGCTTCATATTGACTCTCGCCATAATCCATGCAAACATTTGCTTCTTTGACTCACCCCAGTCAGAAGGAATTCCCAAATACTTGCCAATTTTTTCTATAATTGGCACTCGCATCTCCGCAACCATATTCTACCTCAATCTTTGTGGGCAATCTTTACTAGCAAACAATCTAGATTTATTCAAATTATAGCTTGACCCGAGGCATAGCAGTATTGATTCAAGATTGCAGCTACACTTTGGCACAAATTAATTGTTCCATCCAGGAAGAAGATTGAGTCATCCGCAAAGATTAAGTGGGTCAAAGTTGGGCAAGATCTATTTAATTGTATTCCTTTGATAATTCCATTCTCCGGTGCATTTTTCATCATAAAGGATAGTACATTCACCACAATGATAAATAAATATGGAGAAAGTGGGTCACCTTGGCAAGGACCTCTCGAGGGATGAAAATAGGGCAATGGCTCTCCGTTCAACTTTACACTATAAGATACCGTTGTGATGCATTGCATAACCCATCTAACCCATTGAGCACTGAATCCCATTCTTAGCAAGCAAGCTTTCATAAAATCCTATTTGACTCTGTCAAATGCCTTTTTCATATCTAGTTTAAGGACAGCCTGAAACTTCTTCTTTCTCTTTCTAATTCCGAGTTGATGTAGCACTTCCTAGACAATTAAAATGTTATCTTGAATCTATCTGCCACTTACAAATGCACTCTGCTCTTTCGAGATGAAGTTTGGCATCCATGGTTTCAGTCTATTCGCCAAGACTTTTGAAAAGATTTTATAAGCAAAGTTACATAAGCTAATGGGGTGGAATTGTTCCAGCTTCTCTAGGTTTGGGATCTTTGGGATAAGTGATATGTGCGTTCTATTTAGCTCTGGGTTGAGAATCCCAGAGTTTAGAAAGCTTTGTACTTCTTTGAACACTCCTTGTTTTAGATCTTCCCAGTGATGATGGTAGAATTTCCCATGTAGTCCATCAGGCCCTGGTGCTTTAGTGGCACCTAGTTGATGAGCAGCTTTTGTAACTTCCTTCATTGTCAATTCTACAGTTAAGGCTTGGTTTATCTCCTCTCTCACTAAGTTAGGAACAAACTCCATTATAGGTTCAAAATGTCAAGGGCCCTCAGAGCTGTACAAAGTTCTGAAGAAATCCATTGTCTGCTGTTTTAGTTGACCTAAGTCACGGATCCAAACCCCTTCTGAGTTTCTCAACATTGAGATCTTGTTCCGCTGCCTTCTCTGTATTGTAGTGGCATGGAAGTATTTTGTATTTTTATCCCCCCACTTTAGCCAGCTGATTCTCGATCGCAAACCCCAGTACATCTCCTCTTGTATCCATGTCTTCTCTATTTCCTTTTTTAGGTACCGCACTCTCTCTCCATCAATGATGATTGTTTTGCTGTTAGTAAGTTCCTGAATTTCTTTCTTCATGGTCTTGATTCCCTTTTTTTTTATTTGAGAATTTCCTCCTACCCCACTCTTGCAGAGCTTTTGAAACTATTTGTAGACGCCTGGATAGTTCCTCATTTTCTAGTTCAGAGGAATGCCGACTATTTCTAACAATCTGCTTCCATTCAGCATCTTCTAGCCAAAACATTTCAAATCTGAATTCTCTTTTCCTTCTCACTGGTTTAGGAAATAAAGACAGCAATAATGGACTACGATCTGAGCCAACTGCTGGGAGTGCAAATGCTTCAGCGTTAGGGAAGCTAACCCTCCAATCCATGGTACATAACACCCTATCAAGTTTCTCCTTAATGAAAGCCTCTCCTTCCTTGTGATTAGACCATGTGAAAGCACAACCTTTACTCTCCATATCCATCAACGAGCAAGCATGTAGGAAGTCTCGAAAAGCATCGAGTCTATAATGCTCGGCCATGCGTTTCCCAACCTTCTCCCAATGATAAAGAATCTCATTGAAGTCTCCAAGGCAAGCCCAGGGGAGGTGTTTCATGAGATTAATGCCATGTAAGTTGTCCCATAAGAGAACTCTCTCATTAAACTGCGATGGTGCATGAACGAAGGTAAGTCGCATTTTCTGTTTACTCTCCTCTATCACACACTGTACATCTATAAAAAATTCCGAGTGTGACTCCACTTTTAAAGAAACTCGGTCGTTCCAAAAAATAGCCATACCTCCTGCAATACCCACTAGATTTACAATGAAGCAATTCTGAAACTGTAGCTGTCTTTTTATTGGATGAAGCATTTGTTTCTGATTTTTAGTTTCCATTAGAAACACCAAACTGGGCCTTTCTTAAGTCACGAGGGCTCTAAGTTCTTGAACTGTCAGTGGTGTGCCCAACCCTTGACAGTTTCGACTTATAAGTTTCACTTGTAACCCGGGGGCTTATTAGGGCTAGCCACCAAAGCCCATTCGCTTGCTTCTGCTACAACATGGATAGGAGTTTCCATCAAATTTGTCTCATCCACGGTATGTTGATTTGCCATCTTGGAATCATAAGGGCTGTAATGTCGCTGTATTTTATTAGCCTGAAGCTTTGATCCCTTACTATTCTTCTTGTGGCTTCCCACTATAGGCTGTTCCACAACAGAGATTATGGACTTTTGTATCTGCACTGGAGCTTGAAGTAGAAGTGGTGCTAATGCAGATACGTGGTCTTGCTGGTTTAGAGAACTACCTTCCCCTATAAATACATCTTTTCCCTTGCTCTGTTTTTGGGTATTATCCTTAGTTTCCAACCTGCCAGTACCCTTGTTAGAAGGCACTAGTAGAGTAGAGCAAACTCGAGTTTCAGGGATAAAATCTTCTGTCATTCTCTCTTCCTTCAATTTCCCATTAAATATCTTCCAATGTGGATTCCATTCTTTCTCTTCAGCTCTTAACCAGCTCCCAAAGTGATATTCATCCATTTTTCCCTCATCAAAGGCTACTTCTTGACAAAATTTGGCATAGTGTCCTATCCTTCCACAAGCATAACAGAAGTGGGGAAGCCTCTCATACCTGAAATCTAACCAAAATTTTCGATCTCCATTATCAGTAAGAATTCCAGACTTTAGAGGCTTAGATAAGTTCAGAGTTACTCTCGCTTTCCCTGTGTTTTGGGAACCAGGACCTTTAGAGAATACTCGAACCTCTGAGACTTGGCTGATAAATTTTGCTACTTCATTCGCTGCTTCTTCAGATAGCCAATCATATGGGAACCCATGGATTTGTACCCAAAATGAGCAAAAGTTAAACTCATATTCATGTGTTAGCATATTCGGTTCCTAGGGTTTGAGAATTAAAAGATGATTCGCAAAGTACCACGGACCATTATCAAGCACTCTTTTCTTCTCTATTTCGGATTTGAACATTATAGCAAACATACCAACATCCAGCTCTTGGAAAGTGATAGAATCGGACCTCCATGCCCTTCACATTGTATTTTGGAAGGCTTGAAAGCTGATGCTCAGATTATTAAAGATTTTCCCAAAAATGGTCAGATTACATTCTTTCAATTTTTCTGGGGAAACTACCCCTTTCATAATAGCAATATCCGAATCTGACCATAATGAACCTAGGCTCTTACAAAGGGCAGCCATTCAAGTTTCTTCATCATTGATTTTCTCCATTGTTGCTTTATAGGAGCATCACACCATGAACAAATTACCACCAGGAGAGAAGCAGCATCAACAGCGAACACACAACAGTCAACCAGACATCGAAGTGCAAGAACCTATCCCAGATTCTTACACTAATTTCACTCGGGCATATGATCAAACATGTGGTAGGCGTCTTAGTCGAAAGATTTAGAAGCAATGACGAAGCAAAGATTCGGATCATACCACCACGAAATCATCATGCCTTTCTATGATCCAGCGAGCACCAAGAACAAGAGAGGAGCAGCATCAACAGCGAACACCAAGAACCAGACCGTGTTTGTGCTGTAGGCAAGTTACGAAGCTATTGCGGAGGGGCCCGTGATTCATTACGCAAGGCTAAGCTGCGAATTTGCCCAACAGACATGGAGAGAGAACAGTCACTAGAGGACCCAGATTTGACCTCCAAAGACACTTCCTCGCTGGTCATCCATCAGTTAGTGGGCATCAGATCCTTTAGAAGGGGATGTGTGTTTCTGGGTTTCTAGGTTTCTTTGTGGGTAATGGGAAGAAGTGGGGGTGTGATGTTAGGGTAAAACAGGTTGGGAAGATTTAGGGCTCTGGGGAGGGAAGGGATTTGGGTTAGTTATCACCAATGGGGTGGGGAAGAACTCTTACCAGAGAAGCGAAAGGAGCCCTGACGAGAGAGCAGACGGTGCTCCAGAATCCTACCCTTAAGTGGCCACGTTTGATAGCATCGCCGCGATCGATTTTTCGATTTGACTAGAAAATTCAAACGCCTTTAATTTCTCCGCTTGACATAAGAAGTTGCGTGATTCTTACAACTATAAACAGGATTTTGTGGCAATTCAATTATTACGCTTTACATAATAGAGAAAAGAAAATACGATGGTCATGCGGAAACATAATTTGAGGAATTATAAAGACATTATGATGTGCTAATGCAAATTACCAAGCTTAATTATAGTTTGTGGTTTAAAAATTTCAAATGAGGGTACGAAGTGCTTTCATTTTCTCAAATAAAGAGTCGAAATGAATTTTATTTTAAAAGAAAAATGACACAAACGGTCCCTAAACTTTGACTTATTGTGTAATTTGATCCCTGAATTTTTAATTTATTTAATTTAGTCCCTAAATTTAGCTTAATTTTTAATTTGTTAAACATGATTCTTGAACTTTTTGGTGCATATTTCAATGACAGAATAACCCAATTGAAGTGTAATGATCATACGTCTATAATGCATTATATGTTCCAAAATAGGTCCATTCTTCGACCCTTTCCCTAGAGTCGAAAGATGCCCCTTCTTTGCATTTATCACGTTTCTTTCTCCATGAGTATTGGAATAGTCTTATTCCTCAAAAGAAAGATATTACCCTTTTTTATAAAGGTAATGAAATTGCACGTGTCGAATGGATTAGAAAATGTAAGGTTCTTCTACAACCCATTCGAGCTAAAATTGATTATTGTTCCTACGGAGTTCGAACGGCAATTTTGAACATATTCATAGAGTTAAATTGAACACGCAGCAAAAATTTCATGAATTACATTGAACAAATTAAAGATTCGAAAATCAAATTAAATATTAGGCTAAAGTTTTGAGACTATATTGAGTCATTAAAAGTTTAAAGATCAAATTACATTAAAATTCAGGAACTGTTTGTGTCGTTATTTGCATGCCGAGGTCGGAGCAAACGAAATCCAGAAGATCTTTGGCGCTTGTGTGTAGCTCCGCCCAACGTCAGAGGAACCTCCCGCGACCGCGGCGTTTCTCCTCCCTCCACCACCACCCCCCTCGTTCCCACCACACCTCTCCCGCCGGAGATCCGCCACCGCGTGTGTGTCCACGTGCGGAAGAGCTCGGCCGCTCTCCCGCCACACCTTACCCACTTCAAGCTCGCGCTTCCGAACCCGCATTCCCTCGGGCTCTTGACCCGATTCGCCCCTCTTGGTACTCACCTGGAGCCACCGTTCGAAGCCAACCGCCGCTTCGCTTGTGCCGATCCGGTAAGATCCCGAACGCCGTGTTTGCATCGGTTCATTTTGGATTCGACCGTTGGGAGTTGCATTGGGGGGTCACCCGTTTGATGAAATGCCTCCGTGAGCGCGTGCTCCAGCGAGATCGTGTCTGTTGTCCGATTCATGCTTTTCGTGCCGGTGCGCGTTTCCATCTACTAAAGTTGGGACCTTGTTAACCCTCGTAAACTTTGCCAGATGGTTTTTGCGTTTTTGGCGGCTGCACTTGTCCGAACAGTTGGTGTTGTGTCCTGTTGTGAATGTACACGTACTGAAATGGACTGGCATTGGCGAAAATAATTTGGTAGGACACATAGCAGCGTTGGGTGATCAATACCTGTGTGTTAAAAGGTCTGTAACAATTGGGGAAATTTATGTATGCGCCTGTGCCCCTGTATCTCCGGGGCCATATGACGCGAGGTGGGGCAGGAAAAACTGCAACTCTAGCAGAAAAGAGCGACATATCTGGCTTAATTTTGATTAAGGACTATCAAAGAAGTTTCAGTGATGCGCAAAGGTTGGTATGAAATTCCTTATCCATCTCACTCAATGACCTGGCCTTACGTTTATAGCAAGATGTTGGGGCTATCAATTTGCATAGATAGAGGTTTGCGTTGATAAAGAGAAGATGAAGCATAAATGCATATGTGAAAGCTAAACATTTTCAGTTGAGAGACTGCCCGGAGACTTGAACGATGCTGAAGTTTCTTCCTTTCTTTTCTAGAGATTTCCTGTTCTCATTCGAGTTCTGTGTCTCTGCAGGGTGGTTTTTACGACGTTGAACTGATGAGCGGCTCCGGTGCATCTACTAACTTACGTGCTGCTTTCTCCCATTGTGTGCAGCAGGTTCGGAGTTATGATTACCATCACTACCTTTGCCTTCTTGAACTTCCACCCAACATGCGTAAGGCTGCATTTGCCCTCCGCGCTTTCAATGTTGAAACATCCAGAGCCATGGACGTTGCTTCTGATCCAAGAATTGGCCTCATGCGCCTTGTCTGGTGGCAGGAAACCATAGACAAAATATTTGCCAATAAACTAATCGAACACCCAACTGCGCAGGCCTTATCTGCAGTTGTATCTGAGTTCAAATTTAGCAAGGCATGGTTGAAACAATCTATTGATGCTCGTATTAATGATGCTAGCAGAGAGGTGACTCAAATGCCGGAAACCATCGAGGAATTGGAAAAATATGCCGAGGACACTGCATCGACCATTCTGTACATGACACTTCAATCTGGTGGAATCAGGTCCACTGCGGCTGATCACGTGGCATCTCATATTGGAAAGGCCAGTGGCCTTCTTTTGCTGCTTAAGTCGCTGCCATATCATGCTAGCAAGAGCTGCCACTCTTTATATATACCTAGAAAAGTGGCAGCCAAGCATGGATTGCTGGTTGAATTGGGAGGTCAATCGGAAGTTCGATTAGACTCCCGTGAGAAGCTTTGCGATGCAGTATTCGAGATGGCATCTGTGGCTAACATCCATTTGCAGAAGGCTCGTGAGTTAGCCGGAACAGTGCCTGCAGAGGTGATCCCAGTGCTGCTTCCGGCTGTGCCTGCGCAAGTACTGCTGGATACCCTCAGTCGGGTGCAGTTTGATGTGTTTGATTCAAGGCTAGCACGAGGAGTTCTAGGCATCTCTCCTTTGTGGTACCAACTGAAACTCAAATGGAGTTCCTGGAGGGGTAGATACTAGAGAAAGTCATTCGTTGTGAGTTGAATAATACAAGGAAACTGATTACACAACCAGCAGCAGATAAAAGTTTGAATTTCTGGTCATGTGAGAGGTGTTTTTTTTTTCCCGTGAATAGCATCTTCTCACTTTAATTTTCACCATGCTCGATTGAGCTGGACTACGACTGTTGTGCTTTTTTGCATTTTAAGGAGGGGCAGTGGTTAATTTCTTGATTCTGAAGCAGCATCGGTTATTGAGCGAGCTTGAGGTTGAGCAGAATTCATAAATGGCTCGGCTGCAGACAGTTAGAGACCTCCTTATCGCATGTCTTCCTCATGCTTATAACAGTCTGAGACTGAAAGTAGTGCAGCTACTTACCATATATTTTTTCTCTCTGCAATCCTCATCCTTTGAAGGAGAATCACCTTGGTTTTAGGCCGGGAAAGCTTTGATGCTGTGATTTTAATTGCTTTCAAAATGCACAATCTTGCGTGGTTCATTATTTGCATACTCTGCAGACGATCGGCGTCAACCATGACAGGGAAAATCAAGGATGAGTTCTGTAATTTGCAGAACTTTTGAAATTAATTTGAGGTTTGCATCAAAGAACCAAATCAATGAGAATTGAGAAACTGAAGAACAGAGAGGATCTGCAACTTGTTGAACACCGGTCATGAATCTTGACCACCACCTGACTTAAAATCACCACTGCCTTCAGTCACTCTTTCTATCATCTGTAAATTTATAGGTTAATCGTTTTGAATCTCAGTGAGATTAGCAATGCCACCACCAGCCTGACCTTTGTTTTTTTTTGGGTGAAGTACCAGCCTGACCTTTGTTCACCTTCTCTAACTTCTAAATCCTGCAAGGTGTCTCAATCCCACCTGGATGTTCATACCCACGAACCCTCTGAGCTTCCTGTAGCATCTCGCCAAACAGCGGGTGATTGAAGTACATCACAGGTACCACGACTCTCCTCGTGGCAGCTCCCGGCTCGCCCACTAGACCGCCAAGTGTCCCTTAGTGACTCCCTTTCCTTTGGTTCGGTCCATCTCTTGACCCAACAAAATGTAACTTTCACCTGAAGTGAAAGGGGCGAGCCTTCTTGCTCTGCATATATCGTACTGAGCCAAATCGTAGGAGTTGTTCGTGGGGTTACGAATATCTTTCTTAGCAAGGAGACCTCAGTTCTGGGTCCAGTTAAGTTCTGCTCTGCGTCGGGTAATCGATTTGAAGATCTTCCTACCTTTCTTCCTAGCCTGAAGCCGGAGGCTCTTCCCATTCTTTAGTAACTGAAAACCGAGAATTCGTCAGACATAACAAGGGCTTATGAAGTACAAGACATGAGAGCAAGGGATCTATGTCGTGACGATTCTTTGGCTGTTATTTTTTGTCGGAAGCACACAAGTTAAGATCGTTGCCATTGACAAATCCTTTTTTCAACTAGTTTTGGATGTGCAACAACGGTCAATGATTTCTAAGTTTTGATGCCGAGTCGTGTCACTATCCAAGGCATTGCTTAGAGTATGCCAAAACTCTGACATTGGATTCTGATTCTTGTTTGCAAATAGAGATAGCCTTTGAGAAACCTGGAAAAAGAATACGATGATCATTTTTGGCATCGAAATGATTACTTGAACTAGGTCTTGTTGACGTATGACTCTACATTTTAAGTGTCCTACATAAAGTAAATTTATATTCAGTGGACAATGAAAAAAGGTGAATATACACATGCGAAAACTTACTCTTCTACAGTTTCATAGCAAATGACACAAGCTAGGCAACAAAGATTCAACTTTTAAAGCCGATATGTAGTCTGGGCTTAGTCCCTTTTAAAGACAGGGCAAGGCTAATGAGTGATTAAAAGAGCCAAACCAGAGTGCGGAAAAATGGATCTGCTTCTGAAAACTGTTCATAAGTCATTCATACAACTGTGGGGTACTTAAAAGAATGTAAGATCACAATAAATTAGACCGAAGGACCCCGAGCAGAATACTTAGACTACTGTGGATCAAAGAATACATGTCAAAATCACTGAATTATGGACAGGCTAGAATGGCACACCCTAAAACACTCACAAACCAACCTCACTAAAGCTACAATCCGGCAAAGCAACATGTAGGAAACACTAGAAGGAGATGGCAACGATGCGCCTAGCGGGAGACAGATATGAGAGCGCAAAGTATCGCTAGGACAGCGACAGCCACGGTTGATATACTGGCGGTGATTGTGACTGCCGAAGAGATATCTTCAGGCCTGCAATTGAAGGCATTGAATTTTAGTATGGCATGAAAGCTTTCACCAAAACAATAAGATGGGTCACAATCCTTGTTTCTTTATGCTTCGGTTTTTAGATTAAACACATTTCCATGAACATACTAAAAGAAAAAATGAGCAGTAGACGCATTTTGTCAGGGTCAGAGGTGTAAATTTGAAAAGGAATAGCCTGCCTAGTTGGCAGATGATAGTTCTATCTACCGAAACAAAGAATTTAAGTGGCAGAGTTGGATTGCGTACTTCTGCAGATGGCTAAGTGCACCGCAGTACAAAGCATTATCAGGTATGGGCATCTCAGTCTTATTATTCTCTTCTGGATTGATGATCCTCACGTAAGTTTCTTGGCCAAGGTACCAAGAGTCCAGGTTTTCTGTTCTCAAGTTCCAAACTCCAACATTGTCAAGGGATATGAGGATCGCTGTCCATGCTCCAGGATAGACCTAGAGAAAGGGTAATCAGTATAAGCAATCTTTCATCTGTCTCCCATCTACTTCGAAGAAAATCAAGCGTTGACTAAAGAAGCAAGAAACACGAGGGACTTCAGCTTCTTCTGAACTAAAATAAATTTTTCAAGCATTTATCTTTTTGTATAGAAGGAGATGCCTTAGAGCATCACCACTGCAGGATCATTTGCGAGTTGCGACAAGCATCTTTCACACTCAATTATAAAGCACTACAAAGGCACACTACAACCAACGAAATGCTCAGTCTTCCTCAATGAATGCAGAAAATGAGCCCAACCACTGTGAGAAAGTTGAGGGTGAAGATAAGGGTACTTAAAATTTTATCTGATAAAACTTTTTGACATGTGAAAACACACCTGGATTGTGGAGCGGGCAATGCCATCCCACTTATTATATGTACCTCTGCTATTTTCGGTCCACTCGCCATAATCCATCCTATACATAGAAGATATTTTTTTTTGGTAAGGAAGAGGGAAAATACATAGAAGATATTTGTCACCACTTCTTGATTAAAAGGAAAAGGGAATTCCTACGACTCCAACTAACAAAGTAAATAGCACTAGTATAACCATGGAAAGCAAAAGCAACATTGGAAGTAGGCATGGCAATGCAGAAGAAGTTACCCCACTACAAAGAATGCATATCCACTCATGTGATACGACTGCACCTCAGTGTCATTGTTTTGCAATATTACTTCCATAAATCCCTTATAAGTTCCATTAATCACGGATGTTTCCATCTTTGGCGGTCCAGTCAGTGGTTTATTGGGAAAGTCAAGCTTATATACTCCTTTCACTTTGTACTGGTCAGCAAGCCTGATTGGGGTGGCAGGATTCACAAACGAGACTCCACTTAGCGTTGTGCGCCGTTTTCCATCAATCGTCACTGGAGGAGTGTTTCTCAATACATACACATCAGTCACATTGATTGAGCCATAGCGGAAAGACCCCTGTGGATTGGGACGAGCCCCACTGGCAGTCACATTCCATCTGCATCCCAGTGTCAGATCAGAGATTGAGATTCAATTATCTATTGTTTCAGTTAACAAAGTAATTGTAAATGCCATGTCAGCGATTTAAAGATCAAGTTGCAACAAATAAGGAAGGCACTTTTGACGCCACATGTGATTTATTTTCAAACATTTGATGCAGTGATCTTCTCACCGACTTTTGAAACTAACACAGACCAGACACTCCGAGAATGTTAATATAAGACATTCTATCTTTTCATTGCAGTGACAGTTTTTCCAGATAAAAAAGATGTCCAGATGTTGAATCCAAGGTGATGCAGAGTCAACATACTCTTGCCATAATCAGTAAAAGAAAAGTAAGTTTCTACGCATAAAATTCCAGGAAGCATACCTGATCGATCTAGCTTGGTTCATAGAATAGGTTTTGTCAAATTCATCGTTGGGTGCATCCGGAAGAGGGCCAGCCGCCTTCCCTTTTGAATTTGTGTAATGCAATATGGCAACACCAGTTACTCTTTTCCAAAGAGATTCATTCACAAACCGGGCACTTGCTACAATGTAATAATCAGAGCTAGCATTCTGATCCATTGTCACCAAGAATGAATATGATTGACCAACATGGATGTCCAAACTAGTATAATTCTGTTGCACTGTGTATGATCCCTCAGTCTCAGCTAAAAGGAGGTTATGGTTTTGAATCCTGAAATTCAAGCTTGTTGATATTCCCACATTGTGCACACGAATGCGATATGTTTTCCCTGTTGATCATTGGCATCAGTAAGTCTCATGTTGTTTATAATCCTACAAGCTAAATTGATGATTTACCCCCCCTTCAAACAAATCAATTCTTTGAAACAGGAAGTAATTATAGTATTGTTAACTTCTACTCTTTTGAGCAGGACTTACTAAACCTCCCCACACCCCCAAACAAAAAGAAAGAAAGAAAACATAACGATTAAACTTTAGGAAAAAAGAACAGCTTTCAAATCATTCATGCAAATGATGCAGACAATTTTTTGAACTTGTTGTGCGGTTCCAGCCACATCCACCACAACCCGTGAACCAGTTACGGGATAAATCATTGAATTTGCTCACTTTAATTAGACCAAGCAGCATTATGAAACAATCAAATAACTACAATATATGAGATTGTTAATGACATTGACCATAAATATGTTTCCTGACGAGGCAAAATGTTGCAGATGATGAAGCAAAAATCAAGAACCATAATGCTGCTTACACAAGAAGAGAATACCAGAAAAGAGCACGAAAGCATAAGAAACACCCTTAACGTTGCCACGGTGATGCAGAAATTCTTACTACATGGCTGCAATGCGTAAATCATGCTCATAGTTTAAAAGCTACCAGATAATTGTGTCACCTACCTTAGCCAGCCAAATTCTTTTTCCAGTACACAACTGAGAGTCTTGGGGAAACTCCACAATGACAAGGTGAAACTCCAGCAAAACATTACCAATTGGAAGCAGAGCTTATCTGGCCTATTTAAATAATTGCAGATAATTTGTTTAATAATATAACCTTAATTAATATTACCTGGGTGGACTGTAATGGTTTCATAATCAATACCATCTGGGACCAGCGTTGTATTATATTGGTAAGGTCCTTTCCCATTAATAAGAACACCGTCGGGCATCCCGAGAGCTTTTCCACCGTTGAGGGACTTCCTCAAGGCCTAAAACAAAAAGCATAATCTATCTTAAAAAATAAGCTTTCGACCATATGCCACAATCCCAAATCATCTAACAATTACCAACCGTATGATTCCTGGTATACCAATCACCGATCAGAATAATAATATCGCCATCAGGAGTTGCGAAGGGAATGGGGATTATAGGCCGGTTATTGATAATAAAGCCACCGAATCCGCCCGATGCTTTCTGGAAATTAGTGGAGGGGAAGTAGAAGAAGCTCCCAATCTGATCTTTGACCTGAAACTGGTAAGTCCAGTTCCACTTTGAAGGAATGGGGCAATTGGTCCCCAGAACACCATCTTGCCACGAACTGCGCCGCTGCTGTATCCCGGACCTACTCATAAGCAACATATCACACACTCCACATGATCAAAAGAGCAGCAAAATCAAATCTTTCTTTTTTCCCCCCCGTCTCACAATGTCAAGCAAATCATACCAATGCATAAGAAGACTCTCGTCCAGCTTGTTGCGAACATTGACGACGACATTGTTGTTAGTAGTGACATTGATAGTAGGCCCTGGAAACTTGTCATTAATTGCAATAACCTGCAAAGCAAAATCGAAACCCAAACGATAAGCCCCGTGGAACATTCACTCTGTCGACACTACATTGTCTAACCAAAACGTATCTGCTCGAAGCAACTACTGAAACCTCATTTCGCACAGATCCGTACCTAAGATGGAAACTTTTGAGGACTTAGCACAAACCCATCATCTATAAGCAGGTAAAACGCTAAGCTCAACACTGAAAGATGGAGTACGAAGGAGATAGATACAGGAAAAACAGAGCAGGAGATCTGAGCACAGACCTGTTGAGGAACACCGAGCGGAGAGGCAGTGATGTAGGAGACTTTGAAATCGTAGAAAACGAATGGATCATCAGCATTACAGGAGCCCAGGAGCAGGCCAATGTGGACGAGCAACAGCAACACTGCGGTGGCGAGGCCATTCAAAGCCATTCTAGAAAGCTCCTCCTTTTCTTTCCTCTCTCAGCGTGTTCGTGTCGAAAATCAGGGGCGATTTTTCCCAAGCTTTTTATGGGCTTTGCATGATCTGGTAGGGAAAAAGCAAATATGGGGAAGACAGAGTAGCCTCTCTGCGAGTGTGTGTGTGTGTGTGTGAGAGAGAGAGAGAGTCTGCGTGTCTGAGGAAACGGCTCTTTTTTACTTTATCTGCTCTCGTGGGCTCTTATAAGCACATTAGCTCCGGGGGACAGTCTGCAACCAAAAAAATAAATAAATACGCAAAAAGAAAGAAACAATTACGGGGACCTACACCCTTGAATGTTTTTCGTATATTTGTCCAAGAAAAAAGAAAACACCGTGAAATTTGCAAGTCTACGCTAACGTTTTCCTTTTTGCAAGAATATGTAGATGAACCCACTTTTCAGTCTTTCGCGCGGTGGTGGGTCAAGACAGTTCGGATTGGGGAGCGAGAATCATCGCGATCTGTTGTTGTTCGAAACTTTTTAGATGTATGTTCTTAGTTTAACGGGTAGTCGTAAAAAAACAATCGAGGAAATTCGTCAAATGGGGGAGAGAGAAAGCGGGGTCGAGGATCGGATTCCGATCCCAAGCTTCTGTCTTGTCGGTCACCACTCGTCGCTCATGCGTTGCTGGGCATGACCGTGCATGGTGCGGAAGAGAGAGAGAAACAGAGCAAAGGTGTGAACTTTCCAGAGACAGAGAGAGAAACAGAGGAGGTGGTGATGTGTGACAGCTTATCGCCAGTTCAGAGAGAGACGAAATCAGGGCAAATCGGGTCGCACCAGCTCGCCATTTAAAAAGCGACACCCGGGTGGTTTTCATTCCCTATTCACGGATGACAAATCCGGCCACGGAGACCACACTGGCCCCTTCTTCGAGACGCGGGCACGAATGGCAACTTCCGGATCCTAAATCTCGAGCCTCGATTTTTTCTCGATTACCTTCTTAAATCAACGCTTGCCCGAGGAGGGCAGGGGCAGGCATCATCAGGCCAGACACCATTATCACACGAGTGCGCATGAAAAGCAGCAGCCGCAGCAGAGACAGCTCTCCCCCGGCAGCAACGACGGGAGAGCGCGTGTAGGGGATTAACGTTTGACCGCTGTCGTATCGTCTCCAAAGGTTAAACAACACAAGAAAGGGAAGACAACCCAAGAAGCAAGAACCAAAGACGGAGAGGAATCAATAGGAAAGGAGCAATTTTTTTCGGCCGTCCCAGATCTTCCTCTGAAAGCGCCACATGATTGCCAGCCCATCGCCATTCCCACGCGTGGGCCCCCCCATCCTCCCTCGCCACGGCCATTAATTAATTAATAGATCCTGTCGTTTTTTTTTCCTTCCTTTTTTGCCCTTTCTTTGGTGTTTTGTTTTGTTTTGTTTTTTTTAATCTTTCTTTATGGGAAAAATAAAAGGAATTCGAATAATAAATTGGCAATTAGCAGCGTTGGTTAAGGTAACAACGCCCACTAACCGAACCGTCTGATTCCGGGTCCTCAGCTTTTCAGTGTTTTTTTGACCGTCAGGAGTGACCTGGATACCCTCTTCGCTTTTTACCCTTTTTTCGACTAGTAAAATTGTTAGGTTTTCCTACTCTTCGTTGTTTTAATTTTGACCCTAACAAAGGAGGACTCGCCAAAGTTGAGAGGGATGAATTCTACGAACGATTCGAGGATTAAATTGAACATGTATCAAAATTTTATTAATTCGAGGATAACATTGCATTTTTTGGGAGCAGCCCAGCATATTTGGGAGTCGATTTGAAATGTCCTTAAAATTGCTTGTCAAGAATACCTAATAAGAAGGAGTCATATTATGGCAAGACATTGAAAAGGAAGAAATCCAAATAAGAAGTTTCGTTTAGAAATAATATCATCCAATTAAAGGAATTCCAATCGGGGAGATTTCTAATTGGGAGGTGATTGTCAATCAATTAGAGAGGATTCCTAACTTGAGTGGAAATATATTGCTATAAACAGAAAGGCTTGGGTGGAGATTTCCGTGTGCACAAAAAAATACTCCATAGAAATCATAAGAGTTTTCAATTATGTGTATAAACACGAGAGATCAAGTGATGATGTGATTTGTGACAATTGTGAAGATTTATTGTGAGAGAAACATTGTTTGAATGTTAATTGTAATCCTTTAATTATAGTGGAGTAGTTTCTAGATCAACATCTCGTGATTTTTTCCATGTTGGATTTTTCACTAAGAACTTTTGCTCTTCTTTTACAATGTTATTTACGTTTTTCTGCAAATGGAATATTCGGCAACATCTTGTGCGATTCTGATAGTTACAATTCCGCTGCCAACGATTGCGATCCAACTTGATTTACATCAAAACTTTGGGTCAAAGTTTAGGACGACATTAAATAAATTTAACGAATCATTATGCCATTTTTTTTTCTGAATTTGAATGGTCAGACTTGTTCTGAGATTTTAGTTAGGAAAGAAAATGAAAATTGGAAGTGACAACATGATGACCAATTTTTGTGGGGCGTGGGGTCGGAGGCAGAGAAAATGGCAAGCCGAAAGCGGAAATTGCTCCAACTTCTTATAATTAAATAAATATACTAGTTTTTGACCCAAAAAAAGGCGGAAATTGCTCCACCAGAATTTTTCATAATAAAAATTGAAAAAAGAACTGCCATTTTCCAAGATGACATTTTTACGGTCTGTGTTGTTTTTCCCTTTTCTTTTCCTCCATTTTTTGGTATACCGATTGCGACACATAAAATTTTTATCCAAAAAGTCTTTTTTTCATTTTTTTTATAAAACCCGGAGATTGAATTACGAGGAAAACACATCCATATGCATTATCTTGCATTCCTCTTTTCTCGATTATTACTTCGCTTTCGCACATAAAATTTAGGATATCATGCTCGCACTGAATATCGAAAGGAAGAATTGTGTGTTTTCATGAACCAACCCCCTTAGTCTCCCTCGAACCTCGGCCCCGAGCTCGCCTGCTCTCGCTCTCTCTCTCTCTACCTCCTGTCGGAGATGGAAAGCAAACATGCCATGCATGGACCATTTCCAGCAAGGCAAGAGATGATTGCAATTGTGGAAAAAGTGAGAGATGGCAAGCAAATATGCCAACCCTTCATCGTCGGATCAAGTGCGGAAGCGATAGGGCCGCTTCCGACGAATGTTCATTTGGCGAGTTTGTTTTGGCAATTGAGAGCAATGATCGATCATCATCATCTCTCCATTTATTCGGACACTTCAGCCATTTCGAAGAAGAAAATTATTTAAAAGGTCTTAAATCTATTACAGTTGTGTCAATTCAGTTCTAAACCTCTTGTATTTGTGCCAACTTAGTTAATCCGGCCAATTTTGGCCGGCCAATGCTGACATGACAATTTTTTAAATATTTTTTTTGAATATTTTATTTTTATTTTATTCCTTCTTTTATTTTTTTTTCCCCACAGTGGCCGATGAGGCTCTGGCAAGGCTCGCCAGCCACTGGGCGAGGCCACCCTTGTTATGGCCTTGCCCGCGGCTAGCGAGGCCATGGCTGCCTTCGATCGCAGCTAGCCTCGTTAGCCGCAAGCTAGGCCGCCTTCAAAGGAGCTCTACAAGATCAAAGCATGCGATTGTAATGCAGCATAAGATCAGTTCCTTCTTCCACAACTCTTCCCTCCGTTGTATTCATCTTTGCTCCTCCCAAATGATGGTGATGGTGATGACGACTTGGCTTGCGGCTGGCGAGGCTAGCCTTGCCTAGATCTAGGCGAGGGCCATAACCCTCGCTGTGCACTGTAGGGAAAAGAAAAAGGAAAGAAGGAAGAAAAAAATAAAAATAAAATCGGAAAAAATCATTTAAAAATTGTCACATCAGCTTCGGCCAGACGATCGGTCAAAATTGGCTAAATGGACTAAATTGGCACAAATGTAAAAGGTTTAGAATTAAATTTGCACAACTATAATAGGTTGAGAACTTTTTTGATAATTTTCCTCATTTCAAAGGGAACATTCACAACCCTTGAGGGAGATGGGATGCAAGAGCATTCCCATGCACAAGAGAGGAAAAGAAAAAAAGGAGTTCATCTCAGGTTAAACTGGGGCAAGGTGCTCACCGATAGGGATGAGCGATTTTAGATTTTATACAGATTCTACCTAAAATCTAGAACTTACCCGTTGAAACAAGATTCCTTATTTTTTGGAACCTGAACCCTACTATGTTACAGGTTTCAAGGTCGATTTCGGAATCTATTCAGGTTTCACTTGTGTTATTAATTGAACAATTACAGTGAATCATTGCTTTTAATGACCACCACTTGCTTCTACAATCTACTAACCATAACTTATATTTAGACATATGAAGAATATAAAAAATTAACAAAGTAAAAGTCCCAGTCATAAAATGGAAGCTCGGATTAGTGATTCCAGATTATACACTCATCTTCAGACACCATGAAATATCATAAGATCGCACAAAAACATAGATCAAGAAAAACACAAAAACCCATTACAGGTTTTAAATTCCACCTACCTGTTGAAATAGATTTTCTAATTTTGGGAACTTGAAATTTATTATGCATACCTTGAAACTTGGAACCGGACAAGTTCTCGTGAGTTCGGTTCTCAAGTTCACAGGTCCAGTTCCAGGTCCCAAGCTTTACCCATACATGCTCACGGAGCGCCGCTCGGTTCACTGGCCATCCCTTTCATTCGAAATTTGGAATATGATAACATGGTTAACACATTAATACTAATTGCGTGAAAAGGAGAGTTAAACAAAAAATCGAGAAGTACAACTTTTAGGGTAAAAAAAAAAGGATGAACAAGTCGGACGGCTCGTTCTCTGAGGTGTTTGTCCGCCACAAACATCGTATGATAGTTACAGACCAATCACAAAATAACGGTCTACTGAGTTATATGTGGCGATACTTCCTACTATTTTTTCCTCGGAAAATACTTGATAAAATGGAGATAAAGCTAAATTATACATTTGGAAATACTAATGTACTGAAACAGAATAGAGCAATAGGCACAATCAACCTCCATATCTCAAGCCTAGAAACCGGCTTTGTTAATCAATTCGTGACAACAATTTTTTTTTTGGTTGAAGAATTCGTGAAAACATTGACTTTACTAGCTTTTTGCTTTTGCTTGGGGGCAAACATTGTAGCCCAACCACCCGCTTGGGTAGCGCTGCTGGAGCGCGCACTCTTCCTCTCGCAAAAGGTTGAGTGTTCGAATCCCGGGCGCCGCAGAGTGACTTAACCGGTGGCACGTGTATGGTGGCTAGCACGTGTCGCCCTCAGGGTTTACTCCCCGGCTGTCGGCCGTGCGGAGGTTCCCTGGGTTATTAAAAAAAAACATTGTAGCCCAAAAATTAATAATTATGGCTTTCCCAAGAGTGGGCCAAATATCAATAATAGTAACCACGACAAGCAACAAATAAATAATGAATTAAGATGAATTTAATTATTCCATTTAATAATGTTGTCTGAATAATAGGTATATGCGGATATGTTTGTGAAGCTGGTGCGACGATCTTGGCTTTTATCATACGATTCAAGCCGCCAAAATGTGAGATTTTAGCTGTCTATTACAACGTAGCCGAGCCTACTACTACTGCTGTTACAGCTTTGACCCAAAAAAAAATGAAAATAGTATTACACAAACATAAATCAAACCTTATAAGTTTGAATCCGAAAGTATCATGACAACACTCAAGAGATCCAAGTATCGTTCACAAGTCGAATTCAATGGGTGGAGTACACAATCACTGATTCTATTATATTTGAGAAAATTATCAAAATAGTCATAAACTTATTGTACGGATGTCAATTCAGTTATAAATCTTTTGATTTGACTAATTTAATACTAAAAATTTTGATAATTTATCAATGTAATCATTCCATCTAATTTTGGCTGGAAATCGCTAGCATGGACGCTGGTCATCCTATGTGACACGGTCGATGCAAATATGGATAATTTTTACAAAATTTTAAATGTTTTTTTAAATTTTTTAAAATTATTGTTCTTTTTTTTCATTGTGGCCAACGAGGGTTGCAAGCTCTTTGTTGGCCCCAATGAAAAAAATAAAGAAAAACTAAAAAACAACAATTTTTTTGTAAAAAAATTGCAAAAATTGCCACATCAATACCGGTTTTGCCACATACGGCGGTTGGTGTTTACATTAATGATTTCCTACCAAACATTGGTTGGAATGACCATATTGGTAAATCGACAAAATTTTTAGGATTGAATTAATCAAATTAAAAGGTTTAATACTATATTAGCCAAATCAAAAAGTTTAAGATTGAATAAACATCCGCATAATAGGTCTAAGACTTTTTTGGTAATTACCTCCCGTTAGATCCTTTAGAGCCAATCCAATTAAATTTCGAGGGTAGGTGGAAAAAAAAGAAATTATTACCATGGTCGTTCCTAAAATTAAGGAGCGAGCAAAGGAAACGGAAAAAGAAAAAAGGCCGCGAATGGATTAGAATCATGTGAAATCTCCAACTTACATAATTGCATCCATAAAGAAACCACCCCCAAATTGATCCTAACATTGATCGCACCTTCGAAAAACTCTCGATGATAACGAATAAAGAAGAACAAAGGAAAAAGGTGTGCTTTGCGTGGAAAATGATCAAACCCTAGACATCCTTTCATCAATTTCCGAACATCGTGGTGTCGGCTTTGCTTTCCATGCAATTAAAGATTGTCCATTTCAAGTTCTTGACATACATATAATTTCACTTTATTCTTAGTGTGTGTATATGTGATGAGATGATCTTGCGTACAAGGAAAAGCCAGGAATATAAATAATGTGGTTAGATATGACTTCTATTGAATTATGTCTGCACCACGTTCATAACTTGCATGAGCTATAATCAATAAGTTTGGTTCCCTTTCCTCCTCCACAAGAAACCCTAACTACAAAAAGTTGGGTTAACTAAAACAAAGAAAAATGAAAAAAGAGAGAGCTTAGGGTAAAGGGTTTGCTAACCCTCGATTTAAATCGGTGAAGTTACATCCCAATATTTAAATGCTAGAAAACTTTTTTGAAACGAAAAACAATTGTGGTTAAAAAATTTTTAAGTTCATTGTATTTTTGAGTGCCACACCACACTTGAGCTTACAACTTAACTTTGTGTTGATATATAAAGGGGTAAAAGATTATTCTGATTTGTTTCGTATCTCCTATAGTAGCGATGGTCACGACTAATGAACATTGGATTACACGATCGTTTGCGGATTAAGGGTATCATAATGCGAACTTGGAATCTTAAGGTCCCGAGCTCTACGGGGTTTAGTCACGCTCCTTGTAATTGATATTTTTTGTGGGCATCCTATAAAATTGCACCTTATTGACATGCTAGCTAGAGCAGGTCGGAACGATTTGAAATTTCAAAAAGATATTCACGTACGTTTTCCCAAGGACAATGGGTAGCTGAATGTCATCTGCCCAAATTAATTTAAATAATTTCTCATGAACTTTGGTGAAGTTGGACCGTGACAGCAATATTAGGGCCGGCCTTGTATAAAGTAGGATTTCCCATTTCATCTTTGGGGTAATTAGGGGATTCAAAATTATTTGGCCCAAAGAAAAAAAGATGAAATAGCTAGGGACACTATTACCCCTTTGAATACGAGTTCTAGAACCACTAAAAAGAGGTCATCTTTTGGTGAAGGATTTTCAAGTATCAAAAAAGAGATCCTTTTCTATAGCATCTGGGTCTGGGTCGAACTCGGCGTGGAATGTTTCTAAATGCCAAACTAATAAAATCATCAGATGAGCAGGACTCGCCGTGTATCAATTAATGCGATATGTGAAAACCATTGATAGTGTCACTTGAAATGATGATCTCGTGGCCTTATATTTTCCTTTTTTTGCTTTGGACATAAGTTTTTCCAAATGACCGAATAGGAATTTCATAATCCGTAATCACTTGTAACAATCCTTTTATAAAAAAGAAAAGGTTCATCACATATAATGTCAAAGTAATATGTAACAAACGACACTTCCCGTGTTTTGTATGTAGGGCTAGGAATGGAGTAGAAACTAAGAAAAAAATTCATTAGGCTCAGGACTCCTTGCAGCATATTACCATCCCTAACGTTTTCGCTTTATGGTCCTAGAACTCGGCCGACATTATTACGATGGCGGAATAGTCGGCGCATGAAGAAAAATTCAAAAGCCGCTGCCCAACTATGAATGTCACCATTCCTCTTCAATCATTATGGGAGCATGGAGAAACAACATATTCCTGTTTCGAGGAAAATAAGAGAGATTCATAAGACTTGGGACTTGCCCCATGCATGCTGAGCCCAGGCCCAGGACCCGTTTGGTGCAGAACGTAAGGATAAACCTGTGGATGAAAAACAAACTTCATGACATTCGCAAGAGAAGAAAGAACCCTCAGCTTACGCCCAAAAAAGAAAAATCCTCGGAATAATCCACGGACAAGCGAGGATAAGAGAGGATAAGAGTTATATCGCGCGATAATGACAAGCCATCGAATTGGAGAAAGTTCCGAAATTCGAACATGGAAGTCAGTCGATATGCATACCGCACAGGCAACGTGAGTAGAATACTTTCTTGTTAGGCAGAGAGATAATGATTCCCAGATTCCCAAGAGTACTTACAAGATCACAACACGTGAAATGCTAATGACCCACAACCATCCCTTGAAGTTCTTGAACCGACTGTCATGACTTAGTGTGGCTATTCATTATCACTTAGCAGAAGAGTCCAACATAATTACAGAATATCATCAGCTAGCTGAACACACCACATTTTCCCTTCACATAGCATATAAACATTAGAAACTACACGGACCGATGGCCGAGATGCAAAAGCAAAAAAAAATTTCACTCAGATTTCGACTGCCCGACCATGATCTATTAGAAGTATAGACAGTATCCCATTGAATCCCTAGCCTTATGACACTAGTACTAGTACTACAATTTCACATCCTTCATGCATCTTCCATCTTCTTCCACGCGACAAGAGAATTCAGAAATTCCATCACCTAGATGCAATTCCAACACATCCGTCATATATCAGCATATGCTTCTGAAAACGCGACCAAAAGTTTTGAGGCGAAAAGTATGAAAAGATGAACAAGGATTCGCACCTCCGATGGGTCCCTTAGAGAGTAAATTGCCTTTGTTTCTTTGGGCACTGAAGATACCAAAATCCCAATGCCACATTTCTTTTTGCCCAGCAACTGATATAAATCATCGAAATTGCCAACTCATTTGCGTTCTTGCTTCAAGGAAGAAAAAGAAAAAAAATTGAAATTGCATGTGCATAGTACCTTAAATGCATCTTCATCAGTTCTGTCATCACCGATATAGATTGGGAGCACGTCAACTTGATTAGTGAAACCTGTGTCGATATGAAAGCAAGTTAATTTGTTGTAGCATAGTGCATGTCCGCTTATGTGCCAGAAAAGAAAGAGTTAAGGGCGGAAAGAAAAGATACCGAGAGAATCGAGCAGAAACTCCACCGCTTTCCCCTTATTCCAGTCCACCACAGGACGGATTTCTAAAACCTGGATAACCAAAAAGAAGTATGTGCAACAAATTACTGAAACCCACTTCACAATAGAAAGTCACGATGCATAGATGAACATGCTGGAATTGAGACAAGAATTGTACCTTCCGTCCATGAGTTATTTGCAAACGTGGGTAGGCTTTTAATAGATTGTGGACTAATTGAGCAATAGTGCGCCAATTCTGAAATCAGAGAACAAGCAATTAAAATGAGGCCTGGAAGTTAAGCTGATTGAACGTCACTGCAGCCCTTGGTAAGCTACAAACCGCAACCAGTCCTGACCTTTTCATCTACATTTCGGTAATGTACTGACGCACAGAACTTGTTGTTCTCAACTATTGTGCCTTTAATTCCCTTCATCTTCTCGACGAGGGTTCTAAAAACCTGCATGCCAGGGCCAAGAATCAATATTCTGATTGCCTCTTATTATATATAGATACAATAAAATAAAAAAGAAAATGAAGGCAGAGAAGTCGAAACCTCGTCAATCATTGGTAAAAATTCTCCAGCAGGCTGGAACTGTTTTAATTTTTCACCCTATAATAATAAGAACAGACATCACTAAAAAGTTAGACCATCAACATGAATTTTATTCCCCCCGGAGAATCAATACAAACATTCTCGAGTAGATCTTCGAATACCTGTCTGTCAGTTAATTTGACACAGCCATGATGGTCAACGGACGCGGTAACGCCCACAGGACCCATAATATCCATCCCGTGGCTTCCAGCATAATACAGTTCAGTCAGTCCTACCAACTCATGTACCTAAAAAGAAATTAAATCGATGTTAATCAGGCATAGCATCTTCAGAGTATCAATTGAGAAGTGAAAGTTCAAAGGTGGATTAAAGGCTTGAAATGTTCTGAGCACTCCCTACAGCGGAGTCCTCCAAATACCTTGTTGCGACTCCTCCCGCTAATAATGGTAGTTGGGAAGAACTCTGCAATGTTTTTCACAGCCAAACGCATCTGAAAAAATATTGAACAATGTCACAAAATAAATAACTATGGAATACCGAGAAACGAAGGGCTTCTATGCTTACAAAATAATATTCTTACCTCACTAGACATCAGTGCATCATCAGGGTTGTCTACAATTGGCGAAAGAGTCCCGTCATAATCCAAAAAAATGGCTATCATCTTCTTATTAGCCTGCTTCGTGATCTGCTCAAATGAATTGAGGGCTGATGGATGCTTAACCTGTGCAATCCGGAGAAATTGCAATTAAACAACATGAATTAAAGCAAATGGCATAGTATAGTGCTTAGCACATCATTTAAATCTAGAAATTATAGAATAGAATACCTTCCAAGAGCAATAGGCAATCTCGGCATCATCTAAAGCAACTTCAACACAATAACCTTTTATAAGCTTTTTACGAGGAGGAGACGAGGCTTTCATTGCATCTAGCCAACCATTAGAGAGAGCCTCATCGAGCTTTCCTGGCTTTCTCCTCAGTATCGGTATGCATTTGCTAGAGGACAAGGTGGAATGCATGCATAGTCTCGTCTTATTAATGGGTGCAGGGTCAGCAAGAACAGGAGATGAATGAGTAGACTTAAGTTCCATTGAATCAAGAATACGAGCACCACAGGACAACAGATCGTATTGATTGTGCTGGTAGTTTCCAGAAATGGCGCTTTTAAGAGTGACTTATAAGCTATAACCAAATATGCTTTATCCGACCCTCTTGTCGATGAAAAACCACCTCTTCAGAACTTTCTTATCACTGCTATTGGGAGTGCAGTCCATTAAGTGCTGAGTTCCTGAGATCTCATGATATAAAACACAAACGTTCAGCAAGATAACTATAATTAACACAAAACAAGACAGATCGCATTTATGACAAAAATACCTTCTCATTTCCAAAGCGCTGCATTTATAGCGGATTATTCATCGGAATGTTTGAGAAAAGCAACAATCTTCCAGATCTTGTGCGCTCAATGCCTCCCTGATGGTCACTGCAAACAAAATCCACTAATTTAGCATCTGAAGTTTGAGCCTGTTGGCATATTTTAGCCCTGAAAACTTGTTCAGCAGCAGGAGGTAAAGAACCCATTTTACAAATGTAGACATGGAAAAGGGCAACCGAATATGCAAACAGCAATGACTTTGGTACTGGATCTGTATACTCATATGTAACAATCAGTCCGAAATTTTGACATGACACTTTCATGTGACAAATTGAAAAGACAAAAATGCAGAAAGAGAATACATGGCATGCAGTATTTGCACCATGTGGCATTAAGTGAAAAAACAAACACAGACAAAATCTCCATGATTCTATCCCAAATTTACTTTAAACAGACTTCGCGCTCTCTAGAGAGTAATTGACGATACGTGTAATCATCAGCAAAACGATCCGAGATTTTATAATTCTCAAAGAACTTTTCCTTCGCGTCATCTCAAGGACTCAGTTTGTGACAATTGTTATTGAGAAGACTAAAAGGGACAATTATGGTGCAGTCACCAATTCCTGCAGAGACAATGCACATGGAACATAGGCCAAACTTCTTAACCAACATGCAAAGAAAAAAGAAATCCCACAAAAAAAAATAAAAATAAAGGAATCATTTTCACATCGTCTCCTATGCAAGCACCATGCAGTACTACATAGACCTGTGGGGGCCTAGATCGAAAAATAACAAAGGCATGCACTACCCATGTATAGATCTCATATATCACTTTCACAGATGCATAATAGTATGACCCATCAGGAAATTGACACGGTTTATTTCGCTACCACGAAAAGGACACTGCAACTACAAGAAAGGACCATGAGATGCCACTAGGCACAACAATGGGGGAAAATAAACAAGAAAATGAACACAACATCAACCTTCATAGTTCACACCTGAAACATGTAATCTTGCCCACTTTCAGTTCAAACTATATAGGCTGAAACAACTCGAGATTGTAAACTACTACTTACAGAAGTTTCTGGGCCAATCAAGAAACAAAAAATAAGGTAAGCCAGAGTACATCAAAGCTTTCATTTAACAGTTCACATCGAAAGGAAGTGATTAAGACACGTTTCACGGTTCGGCATTCGAAAGAAAGTGATTGATACACGTTTCCAGGCATCAACATCATCCACTAGGATTACAGCAACCGACAAACAATTAACTTTATTATTAGCCTATGATTTTTGAGCGAAATAAACAAATGGGGTCCTCAAAGTCACCATCTTCTCAGCAAGTACAGCTCTTTCAAAGCCGAAACAAGCAGACGAGCTGTTTAGTCCTCCAAAATATTCAAGAAAATCGTGTCGTCAAAAACTATACGGCGTTAAAAAACATGGGCCCGAGATCATACGGTCCTAGATGAACCGAGCAGGTAGAAAAAAATAAAAAACCCTGAAATCGAAAGCCAAAGGAACTGTCGCCGGAACTCACAGGGAGTTGAGATAGAAAGACTCCCATGCATGTATCGCCACCATAAACCGTGATGGCCACCAAAAGATTCGATTTTGCCGTATCAAGAACGTTCGTCAAACGAAATCCCAGCCACGAACTCCGTTCCCCACTGGAACGCGGCTGTAAAGAATTGATCTTTTTCTGTCGATACGGTCGTTAAGAGACGTGCATGATGCAGCAACAAATCGCGAGCGGTCAAAACGCAGCCCTTACCTTTTTTTTACCCCTCGAGCGACCCTCGGGAAAAAATGCGGTTTCGGGAGGAAGGAGGTCGGTCGTGGCGAACGGAGACGAATTGGGTTGGATTGAACTGATGGGCGAAGGAGCTTCGAAAAAGAAGAGGACTGTCTCTGTCATCAAAATGCCAAAAAGGTCGAAGCTTTCGACCCTTTACAGAGGCAGAGACAGAGAGAAAGACAAGGAGAAAGGGAGAGAGAAAGAGAGAGAGAAAGAGAGGACAGAGAGAAACGAAACACGGAGGCAGAACAGAAGAGAGACGGCGAGGTGGTCTGGGCCTTTTATAGGAGTCGGATTTCGAAGACAAGTTCTCTCTTTTCTTGCCTCTCCATCCTCCGTTTCTTTTGCCTTCTCTTTCCCTTCTTCTCTTTTCTCTTTTCTTGATTTTTCCCTTCCCATGACAACACAGGACCCATATAATTCCGGAAAAATAATATGCGCGTGATTTTTATATGATATAGCGAGATTAATTTACCTTATTATGAGTGTAAA
Source organism: Syzygium syzygioides (assembly GCA_031216285.1). NCBI lineage: Eukaryota > Viridiplantae > Streptophyta > Magnoliopsida > Myrtales > Myrtaceae > Syzygium > Syzygium syzygioides. The sequence goes on along the minus strand of CM062246.1, from coordinate 5,336,990 downwards.
CACATTAATCTGCAGTCATTATTTAGTATCAAAACAGAGCATGCGTACTCGCCCGTTTTGGGCAAAAAGATGCAGAGGGTGGCTGAATCGCTAATGTCACCCATGATGCAATCGCGTCGCTAATTCAAACGGGATTAAAGCTTTACGTAATCGACTACTGTAACGGCCGAGCATGTTTCGGGGCGACAAGCCACCACCAAGGTCAGCAGCTAGGAATCACTGTGCTTCTTGTACTGTTTCTTGGAAAAGAAGTGTTGGACGGCGTGATTCGAGAAGCGTTGAATCGGCGGGGGTTTAGCTTTGGTTATGAGGTCCCGGTTCATGCGGAGATGGGGCCGTCTATCGTTGATGCATGCTGATGAGGAGATGGCGTCGGCTCTTTGTGCCGGGTCTACCAGCCCCGTGCGAGCTTCTGGACCGGCTCGGGATACCGCTCGACCGCTGGAGAGGGTTATTTCTTGGTGGGAGTTGGCGAAGTGAAAGAGACATTAAATTTATATACTTTGGCCAAACATAAATGACGAATTTGAAGAGGCAAACGCGCCGTAACGTTATGTGAGAAGGAAGGCGTGAAGGTCCACGTGCAGTCATCGAGTTTGGTTCGAGACTGTGTTTGCTTTTTCTTGATTTCACGGCTGCTGGTCGCTCGAACCTTTGTGTGGGAGAAAATATTAGGTGGGTCGGCCCCTTCACGGCACCATGGCTCCGGAGGTGGAGGTGAAGGCGACGTGCGGGATAAAAAGAGAGCGAGTCTTCGTTCTTTGGAGGACGCAAAGAGAGGGAGTGAATTTTGAAAAAATGGAAGAGAGAGAATGTGTCTTCAATGAATAGAGATGGGACGCAAACTATTTTATGAAGAAAGAATGACAGGTGGCGTCACGTGCCGTTCATTGATTAGCTGGACCTCATGATAACTTGGAGGGTCTGGATCACTTAATATTTTCTCTTCACGTGACCTTCCATGATCCTAGCTGGCAACGATGTCTTTCGATACAGTGTTGGCATGATGTCACCGTTTCGTTTTCAATATATATGAATAATTTATTGTATTAACGTTTTAGGACTTTTATTAATATGCGATGCATGATTAATTTACTGATGAAGATGGTCAAAACATGCGTTCCAACGCCTGTTAGGGTTTCCTTATGTGTATTATAATTTCTAACTTCGTTTCAATCAGTTTTGCTATAAGGCGTTAATAAGTTTGGCCGAGTTCTTGTAACTATAAGTTATTGCTGAATTAAGTCTCTAAAGATACTCATTGACACCGTCCATAAGAAATTCCAATATAAAAAAAAAAATTGGGGCGCAAGTCCATGCACACAAGAACTATAAAAAATCCCATGTCGAAACACATCTCGTAAATCGAAAGCACAAAGCACTACCAAGCGACTAACTAGATTATAAATGGAGACACCATCAACGTGAAAGATTGTGGTAAGACCTTACCTTGAGCGTTCATCTAAGAAAACAACTGTCACTCGATTTACACACATTTTTCTTAGTACTTAAGCAAAGTCGTGCCAATGTGGCACCTGAAATGTACCTAAGCAACCTCTCTCTCTGTCCCTCCCTCCCTCTTCCCTCTTTTAAAGCTCTCTATCTTTTTTTCTCCCGATTTGTTTTGGGAGTGTATGTGTATGAATAAATTTCTGCAGCTAATCTTGAGTGAATGTGAAGACCAATTCGGTCATTCATCCAGTCGACAGCTATTGAGGAGGATATCCGTAACATGGCTCCACAACCTCTTCAAGATTAGATCACTTTCCTCTCCCGATTTAGATTTAGGTCAAGTTTTGGGGGTTTTACTCTCTCGAACTAGATCTATATATAGATATGAGAGCTTCTTATAGATATTTGATATGTGTTCTTTTAACGTTTTAATATCGGTATCTCTGTACGGCGATATTGATAAGAACATTGAACTAGACGCGCACCGCAAGTTGTTGCATATGGAGTGGAAGACATCACTGAATCTAGTGATTAGCAGCCAAACGTTTAGGGTAACAGATATTTTCTTGAGGGATGAGAGTGTGCTTCTAGCTGCAAACTATATTTTGTTATTTGCTCTCTAGCTTTTGCTTCGTTCTACAATTATTTAGGATTTGTTAGGTTTGAAAACCTTCTATGTACCTCTCCAGTATAATTATGATATATGAATAACATCTTTCTTTCAACTGAAAAAAAAAATGGCCCAATTTAAAAATGGGTCTCTAGATCGAAATCCTTCGCAATCAATTAAGTAAACACGTCTCTTCATTCTGTACAGAATTTTTTTTATATATTTTTGGAGGGAAAATTTCACTTCCCCAAACTTAGGTACACAAATCTCTATTTTTGGACCATGGGATACAGCATAAGATTTGCCTTCTCTTCTCTAATGCATCCCCTTAAGTTAAGGCAATTGACTCCCACCAAACTAAAAAAGGAAAAAATTGGTTTGTTTTCCCAAAAGAGTTTCATTTTGCTTCCTTTTCACAAGCCACTCTCAAAAGTTTCGCTTCACGCTAATATAATAACACATTATAAGTTAGGTAAAGGTCGGCATTTCTGGCCAACCAAAATACATTCGGGCGACGGCACCCAACATGCCCAATTCCTCCTGTACACATTGCAAAAATGTTAGGTCCAATCGAATTGGCCCAAAGCTACAACTTCGATTTTCTTTGATGTGGACTTGCTAGATGGGGATCGCACGAAAAGTGCAAAATGCAATGATCCGGGTGGTGGGATTCGTTTTTCGTCTGGTGGTGGTGCATGGTGCAGCCACATCGGAAGCAACCATCATAAATGTCGAAGGTTATAAACTAAGCAAGAGTCCAAGATCTATCGATGTCAAGCTCGAATGTGAATGATTAAAAATATTTTCCAAAGAATAATCGATTGTCTCGTTTGAAGCAATTAATTAATGAAAAGCGTTTTTATTAATTGATGATAATTTATGTCTAGACCGGTGGTCGTTCATTCGCTTTCTATAAGCGATACAAACGATTATTTTTAAAGAAAATATTTTCTAGATTATTCAAATTCTCCGAAATAAATGGGGTCTGAATATACTCGTGGCCATATTTTCTATATTGTAGTACACTAACATAATACCATTTGCAGTTTATTGTTCCAAACAGAGAAAACAAAAATATAATACCGAGATGATTGTTAAAAACCCATTGTCAAGTTGTTGTCCTACGAGGGTGGATGCATATACGTGAAATGGATAGCACCGGCTCTCATACTGTGTTAGAAAATTCAACCTAAAAGCTTAAACTATTTGCATATATGATCCATTGTCGAGCGACATGAGATAATATTTCAAGCAGATTATTGTTTATTAAAAGAGAATTTTTATGGAAGATGAATTTGGATAGTACAAGGATTATCTTCCCTCTTTATCAGAATTTCGTGTATTGATTAGTTGTTTTTATCATACTCTTTAATTAATGTGGTTACACTCTTATCATTTCTAGCCTAAAGTTTTCATTCCACCGATTATTGACTTATGTACACTCCCTTTTGATCAAAGTAGCAAAAAACTATTAGATGGAATTTGCTATTCTTTAGACAAATGATGTATGATTTTTACAGCAATAAGATCATTGGACTTTCTTTATACATCTAATGCATGTTGGCTAACCCAGAGGAAAAAAGAAATTTCTGTAGACTATTTGACAAAATTGGCCAAAAAGAAGTATCCGAATATGCCGGCCAATTCCCCATTAAATCAGTGTCGGGAACGATCGATGTCGGGCAATGATCGTATCGAGAGTATCCGAACTTCAGACAGTTGGAGAGTAGTCGGGATCGTTTCATGATTTCTCACTTGAGCACAAAGCGCACGAAAGGGATTCGAATAGAGCGCGAATTCTACGAATCTAAGTTCAAGATAAAATGAATTATACTGAAATGGAAATTACAACAACACAGCGCTGCCTGATGCCTCGGCACCTCTCATGTTCTTCAAGAGAAGTTGCACCCTGTCCTGTCCACTTTGCTTGGAACTCTCCAATGTCGGGGGCAACCGCTTTGATCCATGACAGTTTGCCACGATGCCCTCCGAGGTTGCTTCGACTGCACACCAAACTTCTTCGCAACTCACTTCTTGCATTGCATGCCAACCCCTCGTCGTTATCATGTGAACTCATATTTGGTTTTCATCTCTTCGTTTGTTCATGTCAACTGGTTTTTTGTGCGAGGACGCCGGAGACCTGGTCCTAGACGCTAGGGACTCCGAAACCAATATGAGGATATTCGTGGCCAAGCGTAGAGTTTCAGGTCCAAGGACTAATATCTAATCATATTTTTTTTTTTTTTTTTTGGTAACCCAGGAACCCCCCGCACGGCCGACAGCCGGAGGAGTAAACCTGGGGTGACGCTAGCGCAGGACCCACCACCACGGATATCTAATCATATTTTGTAAAATGTTTTCTGATTTTTCAAAGAGGAAATCATTTTTCTGAATTTAAATATATGTTTTCCATTGACTTATTTTCCTAAGCTAACCAAACGTCGGAAAATGAGAAAAAGGTTTTCTGCGAAACAAATAAAGTCTAGCATTTATTTCATTGAATATTTCAGATAAAAAAATATTTTTTGGGAATCATTTTCAAGGAAAAATTTTAATTTCACTTATTTGGTGATTTAGAGAAAATTATTTTCCTTCTTACTAGAAGGAGGAGTCATTTTCCCTAAATAAAAAATTGTCATTTTCGGTCCATGGAAAATATTTTCCGTAAATTGATTAATTTTCTGTCATCCAAAATATCAAAAAATCGGAAAATAGTTTTTCTTTAAACAAATAGACCCTAAATGTACAATGAATAAGTAAAAGTTACATATATTCTTTCCCTTCAAGCAGCCTATGACTCATTCCCACAATACCACCTTGCAAAGTCAACACACGATTAAATGGAGAAGCTTAAAGCATTTGGGGAAACACGTGTAAAAGCAGGTAAATTCTCTTAGGTCAAAATCCTACTCTAATAAGTGAATTCCCTCTCAAAACAACACGAAAATCGCGAAATGGGTACCGATACATGCTTGAGTTTGAATTTAGGATCGGACAATAATTGCGAGATTTCTTTGATCCTCATGGGACTTGTGGATTGCTCGTCATCCCCTGATCCAGGTACGATGTAAGGTGAATTGTCTTATCTTAATCCGATCCCCGTCAAACGTGGCTTGTCGAGTTTTTTACCGGTTCAAAAAAGTGCAGCAATCAAGACGTCATGGCTGAATGTGGACCGTTTAATCTTTAGAGGGGTGAATTAGTCGAGCTTCGAACGAGCTGACCTAAAACATCGCCCTCACCCCTCACCTCACCACAAAATGAAACTGCACGAGAAATTGACCTTTTATTTTATTTTGTTTTATGTTATTTTCTAATATTATTTTGGTCCGTCGAAATTGACCTTTTAAAAATACAGAAAAGGTTGGTTGAAGCTACCTCGGATCCACGGGGGTAACATGTTGTCTTCGGTGTCCATGACGAGAGAAAAAATTCAGATGGACCCACCTCCTAATCACCGTCCCTCCCCTCCATGACTAGGCAACACGCTGTTCGATTCACTGTCAATTGGAATCGAGCGATCTCAATGTCGATTAATGACGTGGCATCGATGCGCGATCTCCACACGATCAACGGTTAAGATTCACTTTTATCTGTGATGGTCCTTAAATGATCTAGATTTATATGCATTGGATTCGTACGTACAGACAGATCATGTACCGTTGTAGAAGATTCGCATGCTGTGAAATTTCGTGGGAAATTTCTCTCGATGTGCGTTGCGCATGTATCTTTCAAGCATACGTTTGCAAGTTGATACCTGTCACCGCCGGGTCATCGTTCGTGATAAAAGCGTATTATACCCGGTACTCTACGCCCCAAGGTCAAACATTTGTGCCTTACTTCAAGAATAAATCTAAGACTTTCCCCATTTTAGAATTTCAGATGATAATGACGCTGTGGCCAATGATATCATCCGTCGAATTTCACTAGTTTGGTAGACGCATTCTTGCATTCCTAAGACCCTAACTTCATAGTTGAAATGAATATCAAATAACTAAATTCACCGGGGAAAAAAAGACAAAATAGATATCACCTAACATTATAATTTATGAAATCCAGCGCTAATTTATGCTCGATCTGCATTTCGCTCAAATGAAAATTACCCCAAATCCATGTCCAGGATAAGAAGTAAAGTTTCTTATTAGCATATGACCGAAAAAATGGTCAGGAGATGCGATTGAATAAGTCGTCATTCGATTACCATCCCCGATATTCAAATGCGAATCTCGATGCAATCTCTTTCGAAGAAGAATCAGACATCTCCCATTAAGACAAGATCATATATATTTGGGATTAACATGAGGTCGTCTTAAACTCTCAAAACGCGCATGTTTGCTTTCTCGGGTCAATCTTCTGATCTCGATGCGTGCATTCAAAAGATAGAACAAGTAACAAATTAGGGTTTTAAGTTCCGAACTCTGGGGAAGACCATCAATTCTTGCAGAGCATCATCAGTGACATCAAATCGAATAACTTCGTTTTCTGCAACAAGTAAGCTTAAAAATTATTCTAGTATTTTCCTATGCAGAGGTAGAACTAGGGCTCACCTATGTTGCTGCCTCCTAATGTCTGTCATACGATGCTCAAGAAAGCACGCAACGTCTCCAAGTTTCTTGGCACGATGAGTATTGTCAAATCTCGCTACCGTGAACGCTTTGTTTTTTCGTCAAAACAACCAAATTGTTTGACATTGGGGAGCAACAGTAAGTGTTGAAATCAAAGTGCAAATGGCGAAATCATGCACCAAGTCAAAATGCTCATTTTTCCTTAAGTACTTCGATTTTTCTTGTACCTCACATATGACTCTCCTTGGTCAAGGGAAGAATACATATTGGGGAAAAGATTAGGTAAATATAGCTCTCCCAAACGATCAGCTAAATGATGGCAAAAAATGGTTAAGTAATTCTCTCCCAAAAGAGACGTTTTTGAGCTTGTGTGGATATTTTATCTGCAAGTGCTACATATATATGCATCCAAAGTGAATAATGGAGCCAATTAATGTTTGTTGTCCCTCTTGTGAATAGCGAAAATCTATTAATGTTCGTTGTCTTTCATTTGCCCTAACGTCCAAAGCCACAGGCATGTACAATATTGTACAACTTGCCACAAAAACATTATAGTACAAGAGTCCCGTTTGGCCTACATGAGCAAGAATCTCATCAATTCTCAGTCGTAGGGCCCATGCATGCATACCCATTCGGGATAGTATGATAAGTAGACCGGTCAAATCGGTAGATGGGGTGGGGTCGAGTTGAAAATGATATGATCCAAATTTACGCATGTAATTCATTTTAATCTATTTCCATGCAATACAAATTTAATGTCTAATACTCGATCAAATCCATACCCAATACATACCGAACCGACCCATATTGCTAAAACACTTTCATATTTAACCAAATCTAGAAAACTCATGTCCAAACTGAGATAAGAGAGTACAGTGCGCGAGTGCGAGATCAAGTGAGAGCGAAAGAGAGTGAAAGAGAGTCATATAAGTGATTTAAATCTAAGTAAGTTGTAAACCCACTTGATACTCATATTATTTAGAGCATGGGTATGCTTTCAAAACCCATTTACTAAATATAACTAATCAATATAAAACTCAACCATTAAATATGAGTGTAGAAATGCGTCGTAGACCCATTTTGACAAGTCTACTAGCAAGCTAACAAAACTAAGGCAGGACAAACTCGATTCAATTATGTGAACATTTTCCTGCTGGTCTCCTCCTCCTTTTGGCTTACATGTTAGCCGGACAAGGAAACTGGCAGGGGTTTTATCATATCATAGACTTTCAGTCATGGAAAGAACACATGTTTTCTCCTTTTGTCCAGAAGCTCACGTGGGATTGAGCTTAATAAAAGTTGTGATTCCATCAACTACCGCATTGGTGCATTATTAAAGCAGCATAGTTATTCGACTCCCCCACAAAAAAAAGTGGCATAGTTAGGAAATCATCACTGGTCTAAAACGTGGTCAATCAGTCTCCTCATTGGCATTATACATGCTCAATATCAAATGAGACAGCCTGCAATGGGGATATTAGATAATAATGACACACAAAAAACAGCAGTTCCCTCGTTTCAGTCAACAAAGATATCTGTCATGTAGCTAATATAGACTTGGAAATGAGAGGATGGGTCAGGGGACTCGAGATTCACGATGCCCGATTGTCATTGCATGTCTGAATCTGTGGGGATAATACGGAGTGCTTTTGCTCTTGTTAAGGCATCAGATTGGCGTGGATTGGGGACAGAGGTGGGGGAGATCTAAAGGGTTTTCAGCAGATTTCCAACATGGGTCTGTTGAGTTTTTTCTCAACTCGAAATTATCGTGCTTGACGCTCTCAACAAACCCTAAATTTCTTATGACGGAACTTTGAATTGTAGCTCAAGGAAAAATTTATCGCGTTACATTAACTCGTGGAAATGATATTTTTATTTGCCAGTGGGCGGAATAAAAATCCTTTTTGATAAAGCTGCCATTCTATTCTTAAAAAAAACATCCCTTTGGGGATAAGAAGAACCGAAAGAAGAAGATCTGCGATGTCAGGTGGAACTTGTTTATTGAGCTTCCGCTTTTGTTGCACTGTCTCCCACAAATGTCAAGGTGACTAGATTACAAAATCTTGCACGAGTTCCACGCAGATAAAGATAGCAGACGATGCCTCAAGTGTGTCTTGTGACTGGTTCAGGTGGGAACTGCCCATGTTTAGTAAGAAAGTTCAGAAAGCACATGGCCGAACATATGACCGGCGGACCTAATTTTGTTGTTATCGGGGTCTATGAGAGCCTGGAGAGCTAATTATAATCAAGATTCCACCTGATCTCACATTGTTTATAACCCTAGAGCGATCGATCAGTCGTTGAAATCCTGAAACCGAGCCAGCAGATCAGTAGAATAATGGGTCTTTACTGCTCTCCTTGGTTTTGTATAATATGAATACGAATCATGTGAAGTAAGTTTTGATATGATAATAAATACCATTTGCGGGAAGATTGGGCTTGAGGGTGCCTTTGCATCTTCCCCTGCTAACAAGACTGCATTCGAGCGAGAGGGCTTGAATTGTATTAGAATGAGCCCAAATCCTTAGCGGCCCTTCTGCTTGAAATGAATTAGAATGAGCCCGAATCTTTAGTGGCCCTACGCAATAAGCTCAAACATTTTGGACCTCTATAATTGTTGGGATTGCAAAGGAAAAGTTCAATACCTTCGCTCAGAAGATTGCCAAGAAAGCTCAAGTCCAAGCCTATCAATATATTTAGTTAGACTCATCTTCACTCAAAAGTTTAAGCTAATGAGTCATGGGCCAATTGATATATTAGTTGCTTCACACCACACCGATTCTCCAATGTGGGATTTTTTAACACAAATCGAACATGCATCTCGACAATCTCCTTTTCACGTGTGAGCTTAGTGTTAGGTCTATTCTTCCTTAATCCAGGTATCCTTCGGCATAAAGATATCTCAACTTGAATCTCCATCAATGCCTAACTTCATCCATGGTCTCTTTCTCCATATTAAAACTATAAAGTCTGCCATCGGACCCGCGTTGCTCCACCACAATGTCCACCACCCGAAAACTGCATTGGTCACCGGATTCATTCTTTGAGATATTCAGCAAACACTATAAAAGATTGGAGGCACACCAAGCTACTATTATCTCTTTTTTCCAAATGTTAAGATTAGGAGCACAAACACAACGAAATAAAGAGTAAATGCGATAAAGAAACATTGAGATACAAGGTTTATTTTGGTTCATCTTTAAACTAAGGCTACATCTAATAGATGATTTCACTATAATTAGTACCTCCCACCTCTCTGTTGCAATTTTAAATTACAAGAGAAATTGATTATATATAGGCGACACAAAAAACTCCAGGGGCCGTTAAAGCCTTAGGCTACTCAGTAGCTATTCATGAGTCAAAACCCAAACTAACAATAAAGTACGGGCCCAAACAATAAAAGCCCTCTGGTGGCCCATGAGTGCTGTCTCCTGCGACCCTCGCGCCTTCCTATCGATAGGGAGTATAAATTCACACTCAAATAGACAATAGCCACACCTTTTTGGAACCAATTCATCACACCTCGACTTTCAGTTCCGACCCAACTCGGTATGCGAAGACGGGGCGGTTCGCACGATTCGAGAGGTTTTAACATACTCGGGAATATGGTTCGTTGAATCCGCGAATGCATCCTCTGACCTGTGAGGTCTACCATAAATAAGTCCCCTTCGATGGGGGTGAGCCGAGCCTCATTAATCATTACTTCCTCCTTTAATCATCCCGAATGTCCTTTCAATTAATGACAATCCAACAGCCATCAGCACCAACTTTCAAGCTCGAGACCTTCCTTTATCAAAATGAACATTAATAACACGCAATTTAGCCGAGCATGACCTGTACTGAAACCGCTGCAGTTAACAACGATCCCCCCCGTCCTTCACGAAGCCGCCGCATTTTCAGGCCTGTTTTTACAGAGTCCATCGTCATCATCCTTCTGTTCCTCCACCGACAGTTGAAAAAGGAGCAAAACAAAGAAGCCACGGTGGAGAGAGAAAGAGGAGAGAGAAGGAGCGAGAAAGGTTGTGACTTTGAGCTCGATCGAACCAACCCACGATGGGGAGAGCGCGTGCGCGTCAGTGAAGAGATCCGACCGGATCGAACCTGCTGTCTTCCCTCGACATGGCCACCGCCATCTCCTCCTCCTTCCTCCTCCTCACCCTCTTCGTCTCCGTTCTTGGCCTGGCCCGTTCGGCCGCCTCCGGCGACGGCTGCTCGGGCCGCCGGATCCACGTCCGCCGCCTGCCGCCGCGGTTCAACCTGGACCTCCTCGCCACGTGCGCCGACTACCCCCTCCTCGACGACCTCTGCCCGTACCTGGCCAACCACGGCCTCGGGCAGCCCACCCACAACCGCTCCCGCAGCTGGTTCCGCACCGACCCCCTCGCGCTGGAGCTCGTCTTCCACCACCGCGTTCTGGAGCTCCCCTGCCTGACCCCCGACCCGGATCTCGCCGACGCCGTCTTCCTCCCCTACTACGCCGGCCTCGACGCCCTCCGCTACCTCTACGGCCGCGACGTCAACTCCAGCGCCGAGCACGGCCTCGATCTGTACCGCTTCTTGAGGGAGAACGATCCGGGCATCTGGGAGAGGCGCTCGGGCCACGACCACTTCCTGGTCCTGGCCCGACCCGCCTGGGACTTCTCGCAGCCGTTGTCCAACGACCCTCCCATCTGGGGCACTTCGTTTCTTGAATTGCCCGAGTTCTTCAACGTCACCGCATTGACGTTCGAGGCCAGAGCTTGGCCCTGGCAGGAGCAAGCCATCCCTTACCCGACCTCGTTCCACCCGCCGGACTCCACCTTCCTCGAGTCATGGGTGGCCAGGGTCCGCCGGTCTCGCCGCACCGCGCTGATGCTGTTCGCCGGCGGGGGCGGCATCTCGGCGACCCCCAACATCAGGAGGAGCATCAGGATGGAGTGCGAAAATGGGACAGAAGCTCCAGGGTTGGACAATGGGTACTATGCGAAGACCTGTGATTTCGTGGATTGCTCGAACGGCATTTGCGAGCACAACCCTATCCGCTACATGCAGCCAATGCTGAAGGCCGCATTCTGCTTGCAACCTCCTGGGGACACACCGACGCGGAGGTCGACCTTCGATTCGCTCCTTGCTGGGTGCATCCCGGTGTTCTTCGAGGACCAATCGGCCAGGTCGCAGTACCGGTGGCATCTGCCAGAGGAAGAATTCGAGGAGTTTGCGGTGTCGATACCGAAGGAGGAGGTGGTGTTCAAAGGGTTGAGGATAGTGGATGTGCTGATGGGGATACCAATTGAGAGAGTGAGGAGGATGAGAGAGAAAGTTGTGGAAATGATACCGAGGATCATGTACCGAAAACATGGAGGCTCACCTGGTTTGAGGTCTAAGATGGATGCATTCGATATTGCAGTTGAGGGTACTCTGAAGAGGATCAAAGCAAGACTTCAAGAGGTTTCAGTTTGAGCTTCACTAATTTGAGATTGAAGTCACTACATTCTTGTGCTTGTTTGTAATTTTCTTGTTTGTTTGTTGTTGTCCCTCATTTTTTTGTCCCTCTTATTTATTGACTGCAAAAAATGCAGAAAGAACTGCAGCATATGTATCTGACTGGCAATAAAGATTCAAACATATTTCCTTTATTGCAGAATTGCCCGTTGTGCAATGCGCCCTTCTTTTGTTCAAACATTGATGAACTCACAATAATGGCAGTGGAAATAGAGAACTATTACTGGGAGTGCACAATGAAAGAGCTTTTCTTTACCTGCATAATTTAGAATGTCACTAGCTTGCTGTGTTGGAAGACCAACAGCAGTAAAATGCATACAAGAGTCGCTCAAAGTTGAAGGACAAATATACAATTTTATTTGAATCGTTGGAGTCCAAATGAACAAAATTGCTACCTCCCTAAGAGAAATTGTGAAATTTGGAAGCAAGAATTCGGCGATTGCCTTGTGAAGTGGTGAAGCTTTATCCCCATCTAATGATGGCAGACCCCCAAGTTAGACCAGCTCCGAAACCTGCAGTCGCTATCATGTGGCCCGACTTCACCTTTCCGCCACGAACAGCTTCATCCAAGGCCAAGGGGATCGATGCAGCGCTTGTGTTACCGTAATTTGCCAGATTCGAGAGGACACGCTCCTGAGGGACTTCCAAACGTGTTGCTACAGCGTCAATGATCCTCTGGTTTGCCTGCATCATCTCCGTCAGTTTCTACAGTTCTCCCATTCTTCTTTGGACAAGTAATCCATAGAATCTGACTACATCGTTTTTCACATGTATATGTATCTATGTACTCAGAATTCAAAGTAATCCATCGCTACGGTTTTGGTTCAAGAGAATGCAACAAGGACACATGCAGTAACATAAGCGATCAAAGAAAGAGATGGATGACATATAACTAGAGTGCAAAATTTTCACAAGAGGTCCCAATCTTCTAAGGTTAAGTGAGGAATTTGAAGAATACCTGGTGAAGCAGCAGCCAGTCGATGCTAGATGCAGTAAGGCCGGCCTTCTCGAGGGAAGATTCGATTGACTGTGGCACACAGCGCACAGCAAAACGGAAAACCTCTTTGCCGTTCATCTGGATGCAGGAATATGAGGATTGCCTCGGAGGGAAATCTCTTACCGAACCATTAGTACCCAAGGCATGATCGGTCTCGTTTTCATTGACAGAAGCATTTAGATGCCTGCAAAATGGAATTTACTGTTCTAAAAACTGGTATTCCTAGCAGAAAGTGATGAAAGAGAAGAAGAAGATCATGGAAAAGAAGTACCTTTGACCATCTCCATCACTGTGCAAGTCAAAAGCGAATAAACCATCCTCCTCAGCTTCACAGGCCTGAAGAGAAGTAAAGTATGAAATATTTTAGTTGCTCCTGATGTTTAATTGTCTAAAGGCACAAACAAGGTTAAGCTGAATTAGAATTTGTACAGAGTCCCTCATACAACAGAACAGCAGACTGACAGGCAGTCTGAATAAGGTAAAAGGAGGTTGGCTGCTAAGATATATGCCGTTAGCGTGTTTTACAACGCATACGTTAATGAAGGCTTGCACCTCTAAGTATGTGAATTTATTCCATACTCCTTGAATTATCAGTCCTCTAAGTTTTTTGGACAAAAAATACTCAAGAAGCAAGATTTGAGGAACCTGGATTATTCCTCTTGGATCATACATACAAGCTGGCAGGGAAATGAAGCAGCATAAACAAAACAAATTACCAAATCCTTCTAAAGAGCATGTGACATAGCAATGGAGACAGGCAATAGACCTAAATCATATGTGAGATATAAGTATTAAAATATTGTACAATGATGATGATGACAGTGACATTGATGAAACTTTATAAAGCGATAGTACAATATTTCAATGCCAGAAGCATGAATATTCCTCATGCAGTCCAATACAGAAATCACCTGCATCACTACAGCACCTGCAGCATCACCGAATAAAATGCAGGTCCCTCGATCAGTCCAATCAACATAACGTGAAAGAGAATCCGCGCCAACAACTAGGACATTGTTGAACCCGCCTCCTGTAGTTTCAGGCACATTTTCATCAAGAAGATTATCGGTAATGGTAACTAGCCAAAAAAGATGTTAATCATACTGTAGATTATTCGAAAAAAACAAATGAATTTTACATTACCCCTGATGTGACAAGCAGCTGAGACCAGACCTAGCACGAACCCACTGCATGCAGCTGTTATGTCGTAAGCCAAAGGATTATTCTTGCAACCAAGTGCTTTTTGAATCTGAAATAGACATAGTGCAAAAGACTCCATTATGAGATGGTTTAGGTAAACTATTGAGATGGAAAAGACTTCTTAAAGAAGGTATCTTATAAAAGGAATGTTTTGGACTCCAGAAATGTTTGTTTAGCAAGGTTAAACCAAGAACTATCAAGGCTTGAGTTAACTGCGACCGTTCTATGGTTACACCAAGACATAACGATCTCCCCCAATTGAATTTATAATCCTCTCTATGACTTAGCAGGAAGGATGATGGAATCATACTCAACCGAGACAGGTCCAAATGTGAAAGAACGAAGTGCACACAATGAGAATACATGCAATCGTAGAGTACCTGAGGAGCGCTGCCAAAAAGATCCTCTGGCGTAGACGTGCACATCAAGACTAGGTCCAGATCCTCAGGATCAACCTGTGCCATCTCTAGAGCTTTCCTCGCTGATTCCACAGCCAAACCTGTCAAGCTATCGTTGCCTGCATTGACAAAATTGTGAGACTGCAGCTATCAACCTTAGAGCCACCACATACATAAGATAGTAAGATCCAGACCATAGGAACAAGACAGTGTATGTGTTTACTTAAATCCAAAGTCAAAAATAATGAGGAAACAGAGGTGACAGAAGTGGATAAGTTTGCAGATGATAGATGGATCTTCATTCACAGTTATGTAAAATCATGTCTGCATCTGATTGTACGCATCAAAACGACAAGAATAAATAAAACCAACAATCCAATCTTTCTTGACAAGGTATGTGGAGAAAGCAAGAGCGGACCAGTTCATCAAAAATTTATTAGAAGACTAAGTTTTCTTCATTAGCTTAGAACTTAAGCAGTAAATAATGGCAACATCATTTGCAAGAACCAACCTGACAGAACACGGCGATTGCGGATCCCAGTGCGAGCTGCTATCCATTCATCATTGGTGTCAACAATTTTTGAAAGATCATCGTTTGAAACCTGAAGAGTTGGAATGGCTGAGCCACATCCAATTAACTTGCATCCTTGACCAATGACCCTTCAAAAATTTAGTTTACACATAAAGGTTAACAAAATAAAGAACCGCTTCCTCAAAGATTAAGCTATAAATTCCAATTTTGCACTACTTGATAAAACTTCCCTCAATGTGGATGCATACTCGGCCACTTGGACACAATAAATTCTCC
This sequence comes from Syzygium syzygioides, assembly GCA_031216285.1. Classification (NCBI taxonomy): domain Eukaryota; kingdom Viridiplantae; phylum Streptophyta; class Magnoliopsida; order Myrtales; family Myrtaceae; genus Syzygium; species Syzygium syzygioides. Next base: position 5,321,479 of record CM062246.1, on the reverse strand, counting down.
ATTTACCTTCAACTGAATTTGACAGCTAATGAAAATTGACAAGGCAGGACTAAACATTTCAGGGTTGATTGGGTTATAAGTGCAGACCTTGTCCTTTAGCAGAGAGGTATGTAAAGCATAGAAGCCCACTTCCAAGAAGCAAAGTTTATACAAAATGCAGGTCAAATGATTTGAGATGCTTAATCAGGATACTTAACAATATAACAAGCACATGTATCAGCTGTATGGATTGAAGGCTCTCTTTTTTGCTTATCTATCAGTATATTACAAGATAAAATCTACTGTCATTTACCAACTTAATAGTGAACAACAGAAACTCAAACAATTGGAACAAAAGCTTATCATTAATCTCCATTTGTAAAGGAGCTGCATTCAGATTGAGTGAAAAGAAGTACCGAGAAACATGTATCGCACCAAACTGCTTTCATAACCTAACTTTCTCTCGAGTCTCCTGTACAATCTATAGAAAGAACGCCCTCACAAATCATAGAAAAGATCAAGCTCTTTCAAGAACTTTTTCGTCTCAACAATCATCTAAGCTCTTCCCATAGCATTTCGAACAAATTCAAATAGACCGAAATGCCGTCCAGCTGCCAAAACTAGCTCAACATAGTCATTGAACAATACACTCCGGTCACCATTGTCATAATGCAAGACCACTCGATCCCACAAACAAATTTAGTCTTGATTCTACTTGCTCAAATGTTCCCACCTCTTCTCCAGATATACATGCATCAGCCGCAAACAAATTAAAAAGAAAAGGCAATCCTCTAAATCATACCCATGAGCTAATCTAGCCAACCATATCGTTCTTTTTCCAATTCTATCAGGCTTTAACAGAAATTAGAAGTTTAAAAATGAAAAGCTAGGTGAAACAAGGAGACCGAAATAACAACAGATACAAGTAAACGTACTCCATTTTTCACCAATCAACTCTACCACAACATCCTCAAAAGCATTATTCAATTAAACTGATGCAACTCCTTGCTACTGCAATTGCATCAAGAAGCATCGTGAACGCAGACAGACCCAATCAGTACTCACTTAGGCACTCGAGATTCAGAAGACGCAACGCCCGAAGCATGCTTCTCGTTGGCGCTGCCGCACAGTATCCGCCGGAGCACGACCTTATTCGAGCAAGACCCAGATCGAGAAACTCCTATGGAAGGCTGAATCTTCATTCTCAGGGTGGGTATGGAAGGAGAAAACAGCCCAGACGCATTGGCCATGTAAAAATCACTTGGGACTCTCTCTCTCTCTCTCTCTCTCTCTCTCTCTCTCTCTCTCTGGGAGCAACAAACAAACACAATGTCTGCAGTGCCTCTAATGCGCACATACACCAACCGCTGCGTGCTGTGACGAGACAAAAGTTCGGATTTTTCCTCTCCTTCTCAGCTTATTGCGACAGAACAGGCATGCCCAAACAACCCATTACAGAGAGAGATCGACGGATGGGGGAGTAATGGAGAAACAGCTATTTGGGTCTTATAGTTGAAATCATTGGAGGGTCCGAAGAGATGAAAAGGGAAGAAATAAAATATAGAGGAAAGGGGGCGACTATGCCAACCCGAATCTGAGCAAACTCCAATGCGCTCCCCTCTCTCTCTCTCTCTCTCCCTCCCCAAAGAGTTGTCAAGAGCGTGCGTGTCTCTGAGGGAGAGTCATGCAACGCTCCCTGATTTCCCAAAGATGTCGATTTTCAGTAAGAAAAGCGAAAAAGGAGCGATTTTTGACGAATTTATCCAACAGAGGGGAAGGGCTACGTCGCCAGGATTCACCCTCGCAAAGTCGTACGCACCCAAAACCCGACAACATGCCCCTTCTACGGACGGAAGTAGTTCGGGGGAGTCGATGAAGGGCAGGGCATGGAATAAGCACTCAGATCCGCCTCTTCCGTGGTGAAATCTTTTGCATTTGCGTGATGTTGCCTCTCAGTTTCTTGATTGTCTACCCTATGCTCCTCCGCCGGTGTGTCTCGGTCGAAACGTAATTTAAGCAAATGTCGTCGCAGGATCGAGCCGAACGGATCAATAACAAAGACGTCCCATTTCTCGAGCAAAGATCGGGGATTCGATTCGTGAGGCGAGCAAGTCTCTAAGCGATTTTAGCGGCACATATTTTATGCCAAGAAGCTCTGTCCCCCAACCTTGAACCATCGGATCGCGAATGGGGCGGAGTCAATCCGAGTATGTCATCCAAAGTGTGAAATCTTTTACAATAATGTGCTAAGGGGGGTTAGGGGTTACCGACCCTCCCCACCCATTAATTTACTCATCATAAATGAATCGAGCCAACATGTCAAGTGACCGCAAACGAAGAAGCGATATTTTCTTGAGCTGAAGATTAATTGCTTTGAGAACGGGCTGCTGTCCTTTGTCCACATTCCCTTGTTTTATTCTTCAAAATCCACCATGTTACTGTTCCCTCAATTGTTTCATCCAGGTGTCCCATGTATTGTTTTCTAGATTTGACAGTGCATTTCATTGGATTTAGGATGCACTATCAAATTCTTCTTTCCTCCCGTACAGTTTTTGAGAAGGAAATACATATTCATTAAGAGAACTGAGGCAGTAATTCAGAAGCAAAAAGAGGAAATCATGAGAGTTTAATGTGATCTTGACTCCATTTGTCGAACCACGTTTTGTTTGCACGATTAAGAATAGGACATTCTAATTTCAATTGGGGATCGCAATTTTTCGTCGTCGTATTTCGAGGTTAGAGGTTAGTTGAGGATGAAGTTGGCTCGGTAGGTTTCTCTTTTTTAATTGGAGGTTGGCTTGGTAGGCTGGCAGAGGAGAATTGTAGGAGCTGAGGAAGAACCCCCACCACCTTGTAAGTCATACGTTGTTTGACCTATTGGGTGCATGAATTATGTTAGTATGATTATAGGGTATACAAGTGCGGTTTCGTGTTCTTGACCTAGCCTTTTGTCTTCTTTTTCCTCATTTCGATATGTACAAAGCAACTTTCTTGATGAGAAGCAATCGGACAAATGTTTTTAACTTTCCAGGGCTTGGACTTGGGTGATGATCGGATATGGTGATATGTTGAACATGCACTAAATTACGAAGCCAGCCTTATCATTGTTTATGGGGGTGAGCAATCGGACCATTTCAACCTAGGAACCGGCTTTATCTAGCCGGTTCAAGGCCATTTCACACGGGGACTAACTCGGCGCCCGATTCAAAAAACTGAGAACCAACCTTAATTGGTTAGGTTCCCCGTTTCCATACCTCGAAACAGTTTGTTCTACTGGAAAGGTTGATTTTATGGTAGATTCGGGAGTCGGATCAGTCTGGAATCAATTCATCCTCGGGTCCTAACCCTAAGTTCTTTCTTTTTTATGATATTGTCTTGCTACCTCCGACTCTTTCTATCTCTACTCGTTTCTCACTCTCCAGTGCCTCAACTGTAATCTAGCACTCACTCCGTTGTTGCTCACCAATTGCCACTCCAGCAGCTCGACTCCACTCCAATCCGAGTTTTTTGTATTAAAGCACAAATACACAAATGGAGAAAGAACTAGGGGAAACCTCGCAAATGCCCTTCAATCTGGAACCGACTTCTTCCTTTTGTACAGCTAAAAGGATTCCTACTTTGAACCAAAAACTTGCTCCATTCTTGTTAGGTGAAGCATTCTCCAACTTTGAGAATGATTTGTTGAAGTCGGTGTAGGAAGTAAATTCCAATTTGAACTTTCCTTGAGGATTTAAGGAAAATCGATTTTACTGTGTCTAATGCTGAGGTGTCTCTCTTAATCTGTCTTGCTATGTCTGCTCTGCTTTATATTAGAGCAGTCAATTGATAGAACTGCTTGTTCCACCCAATATTTTCTAATCTCACGCTCGTTCTTCTAATCTCTCTACAACGTCCGAAATTTTGTCCCAATACATGCTGCTGTGCCTTCTGCGGTCTTAGACTGTTTGAATTGTCTTCATGACCTTTGGTATGCACATGGGAAAAAGCAAACTTTCACATGGAAGGATTAGACAAAACATGTTCATTAATCACTTGTTCAATAATTAATCATAGAGGCCTCAATCATGGTGGCAATGGATGTTGTTGTTCAATGTCATATCTCAAAGAATGTCCGTGTACATAGATGCCCCAATCATGAGTGGGTCAGTAGGTCACGGAAATTGATGTTTCAATGTATATGAACCCTTCAACCAAAAATAAAATGTCTATGTACCAAAATTTGCCTTGCTAGATCTTTATATTTTGCAAGTGATAAACATAGTTTGTTATTGTTATGTAGATGTCAACTTCATAAATCGAGATAACAAGTGCTGGATATAGTTGGTGGTTACGGGGAAACCTACAGTATTTATGTTGAAATTAATTCTGAATATGTTGATGTTAACGTTTCATCTGTGAGAATTAGGTGTCATGTATAAATAATACAAACTAAACTTAGATGTGTTATTGGCCAGTTTTATATGAAATTTTACTGGTTGGTTGATAAGTTACTCGCACACATAACTCTATTGCGCGGGATGCGATTGAAAAATAGGGTCCATTTGTTTTAGGAAAAATTGTTTTCGGTAAATTGCTTTCCGACTTTCCGGTACATGAATGATGGAAAGCTAGTCGATCTACACAAAACAAGAAGTTTTGATTGGGGAAAAGACTCCTCTTTTGGCAAAAAGAAAATCAGTTTCTCAAAACCATCAAACAAATGAAAACTAACCATTTTTTTAAATGATTTCTATCGATAATATTTTCATTTATCATGAAATTTTGAGTGAAATAAACGTACCTGAAGTTCCAAAAAAACCAATTAAAAATAGCAACATGAAGCACAATTATCATAAAAAAAAATGGAGAATTGCAAGGCAAAGCTACCAACCAACATAAATAACAATTGTAGCAAAATTTAGTAAATTGAAAATCAGGTGAGGCTTGACGAGTTGCAGTCATATAGAAATCTCATGACAGCAGTACACACTATAGAAGAGAGATGGACCTCTGTTATCTTCTATAAATTGTTTAAATTCCATGTACATGTACACTAATCTAAAAGCAGGACCAACTTGGGGAAAAAAAATAGGCACAATAATTGAGAATTAATATATTGAATCGAAAGATGGGTCCGTTTGTTTCGTGTAAAATTAATAGCTTTTAAAAACATCATCCCAAAACTCATCGCCTACGTCGATTGCAGAAATAAATGAAAGAAAAACAATTCCATCATTTACGATACTATTTAGACATAAATTGCCGTCGACAATGAAAATATCTTTTATTGACTAAAATTACTTCAAGCGATTACTTTTAGAAAAATAATGTTCAAGTCATTCATTTTTCGCGAAACAAGCGCGCTCTACCAACACGCAACGAACTTTGCTGCTAGAGCCGTTGAGGCTTGTCCTAAAAAGAAATAAGGGATAATGACACAAATTGTCTATTAACTTTGATCCAATGTGCAATGTAGTACTTGAATTTTAGCTAAATGTTCAATGTGGTTCCTGAAATTTTAATTCGTTTTTAGGAATCATATTGCACATTTGGCTAAACTTCAGAGATAACGTGTGTCGTTTTCCCAAGAAATAAGTCAAATCTTTGAATATGGACCTTTGCATGGGCCACGAGTCGGCCCTTTCAATTTTTTATATTGTGATATAAATTGGGACGTAACATGGATCAACCACATAAACTCAGGCCCACATGAAGATAAATACCAAGATTCTGTCGCATATGATTCGGGGCTCATCCATCACCACCAATAGGAGGACGACAACCGGCGCCGCGTTGTCTGTCCGTGTCGGTAATCGCCGCCCCTTCTTAACAAAACCGTTGCACTAACCTCGAACTTAATCAGAGTTAGGTGCTCTTTCAAAATGTCATTAAACTTTTAAGTAATATCGGTTTCAGATTGGTGTAAGACTAGCGTTCTATCTTGTTTATCTTTAATTTTTCTTGGCATATTTTCTCGTTATTTGTTCTTAAATCGGCGCATGCGGTCGTACACAGAGATCGGGAATTGAAAATGTCAATGCAATGCTAATGCAGTATGTTTTAATCATTCGTGTTCGTTACAAAACTATGACTCGTCCCAAACAACTGACCTAAGAGATATCGCTCGATTTGGTAATGTGACGTATGCTATGGAGTATTAAGTAATAAATTAGGCGTTGCTCGTTCCGTGAAAAATGAGCAATTTAGGAAGCCTTTTTCCTAAACATTATTGTTTTTTTTTTTTGGTAACCCAGGAACCCCCCGCACGGCCGACAGCCGGAGGAGTAAACCTGGAGTGACGCTAGCGCAGGACCCACCACCACGGCGCCACACTTAAGAATCCCTAACGACTACGCTGGGGTTTGAACTCTGGTCCCTTCGTGGGGGGACCAGAGCGCAAGCCAACGCAGCCGCTGCGGGCGGTGGTCCTAAACATTATTGTGGGTATCACTTCAAATGATAAGTCAATGAAAAAAATTTCATTATCGACGACAATCTTTGTTCTATACATTTTTATAGATGATGAAAATATTTTATATTCATTTATTATTTTAAGTGATACAATATATCATTTTTAAGAAAAATATTTTTCAAATCATTCATTTACCGTAAAACAAACGCGCTCTTAACATGTCAATTAATTGGCTCATTTAGCTAGATGTTAAAACCCAAATAGCTCGTCATACAAATCCTCATTTTATTAATGAAATCCCCATATATCTAAGGATGTCAATTCCGTCATAAACTTTTTAATTTCGTCAATATAGTCCTGAACCTTTTCGTGAAATTCCGATACAACCGTTCTGGTCAATCTTCGCTCCAAATCACTGACGTGGCAATCCAGTCATCCCCACCACGTCAATGACTTCCGTTGAAGACTAATCGCAAGATCTACATCAGAATTTCGCGTAAAGGCTTAACATTAAATTGGCGGAACTAAAATTTTAGCACCGAATTGGCATTCAATTCGTCCTATGAATTTAGGTTTTGATTGGACAAATTTCCCCGCATCCGTAATCCAGACGCGCACACGTGGAATTGTGTCCGGCTCTCATTGCGCGTGGAATCATGTGTGGTTCAATTTCTTTCGTGCTCATTTCATCGGGGAAGATATATAGAAAGAGTTCCCTACGTTTGTTCCCCGAGGGGGATGAATGTCCGAACGGGAGGGGGACATTGCAAAACGATATGGACAAGCCGGACACAGACGGAGGAAAATTCTCTGTGGTCCTCGAACTTGAGCCGAATGCCTAAATTTCACCGGTCTGAGACGCTCGAGGACTAGGAGTGCCTCCAAAATGGTCCAAAGCGTTCAGATTTCGTGAGAACAAGACAACCCTTTCCGTGCATCGATCTGAGGTACGCGTGATGTATATTTCACGATCCAGCCATGGCAGAGTCTAGGAGCTATCGCAGAGATTTTTCTAGCGTAGCTTTTGGTCGCTCATTAGTTTCTACCGCCTGCCACCAACATTCCACCTTCTCTCCATCTTTCGTTGAATGCTCGTTTGTCATCCCCAAATATACCATGGACAAGATTCGACAAGGCAGTTGTCCCAAAAAATCCTAAATCTACGATGTCTGTCAATTCAATCCTAAATTTTTATGATTTATCAGTTTAGACATAAACTTTCGGACTATTTATCAATGCAATCTTTCCGATCAATTTTGATTGAAAATCGCCCACATGGTGATTACGCTAGATAGGACAATCAACATCCACATCGATAATTTTTTGGGCAAAAATGGGCTGGAAGAACTATATTGGCAAATAGCAAAAAATTTTAGAACTGAATTAACCACCATACAACAGGTTTATGATTTTTTCGATAATTTTCCCTGATTTGACATATAAACAAGCGACTTTGACCATAAGTTTGTGTGGCATTCGAAGGCACAGGATTGGATCTACGCCGTGCATCTAAACTGTACCCACAAGTTCTCTCGTTCCTTGAATTGTTCATGCAATCTGACGTGGTTAGTCAGCTCGGTGGATAGTTTTTCGTGAATATGAAGACCTAGTCCATTGGTTCCTTTACTAGAATTGGTTAGACTCTCCATTGTCGGGCTTGGAATAGACTCCCAAAACGTTGAAAAAAGCATGAACTTTTGAGTCCTTTCCAAGATACAAACGCTAGGTCGATACTATCATGTGGAGTATCCAAGTGGACGACCCGAAGGTGGTAATATTCAAGTGATGCTCCGTAGTCATTCGATCTGATACTTGCAACAAGCTCTTTCCCTTCATTTCGATAAATAAATGTTGGTGTGAGGATATTTACGGTCGATAAGTTTCCCTTTCGAAACAAATGACACGAACGTGTGAAATACCGATTTTGACAATGCGATAATCTAATTTTACTTGCTCGATTTTGTGAATAGACGCACATCAACACGAAAATACGGCCTCACCGGTCGCTTAGTCGCATTAGATGCTCCGACCGCAATAAAATCAATCGAAAGTTTAGATAAATTGAACTACAGGTGCGCGCTAGAAGAAATCGAGTAGATGAGAAAATCTATTCTCATGAATCATTTTAGCCAAGCTGTTAAGAGAGTCAGAGCCTGCACCTGCTTTCGCCTGACTAGTTAAATTTATTGGAGATTGAACCAAAGCCCAACACGCCACAATTCCATCTACAGCTTTAACCTGTCATCCTTGTCTTGATGATAAAGTTTATCACTATTTCCCCCAATCTAGGCAGAGGACTCAATCCCTAACCCTAAGTAACAATAGGTGGCGGCTTGCAAATTGTCCACTCCTTAGTGGACTAATGTCATTGGGTCACTGTACAAAGTACAATAGTCGTCTCGTAAACCGGTCTCTTTATTACCATCATTATCGTTATCATTATTCGTGCGTGCGATTGTCGTCCAATCTGCAATGACCGCTCAAGGAAGCAAAATAACGAAGCGTTTGGACAGGACTATTTGAACATTTTCCCGACATTACATTCAATGCTATCTCCGAAGAATGGGAAGAAAGGGTGCCGTCGGCGTCCTTTGCTTTGAGGTCTCCCTCGTTGCGTCATTCATTCCATTCTAGAGACGGAAAGAGATCGACTCCGGCCCAACGAATGCACAGCTGTGGAGCAGAGCAGCCCTAACTAATCGCCTATCCGAACCTATAAAATTGACGGGTTAAGAATATTCATTTTTTAGGGGAAAAAAGCCGTAAAAATTTTTAACTTATACTCACGGAACACGCTTTTCTTAAACTTTTTTTTAAATTAAGGGCGGCGGCAGCAAGGGCTGTGGTAAAGTCGAAGGAGGAAGAAATAAAAAATCTTGACTAAGGTTAAATGTACGGAGCGAGTCTAAGTTTGAGATTTTTGGTATCACAAAAAAATTTAGAGTGAATGTGTCACATATATACAAATCTGATAATTTTTGTGTCGTGAAAAAAGTTTGAGGTAATTGTATCGCACGTCTACAAATTTAGAGTAAATTTGTTACACGAATACAAATTTAAAGTTTTTGGCATTACAAAAGATAAATCTGGGTAAATATGTCACAATAGACGTAATTTAGGATATTTGGTGGCTTTTTACCCTTCATTTAAAAAAAAGATTCAAATTTCGTTTCCACCCTTGTGAATACAAATTTATAAGTAGCTCTCCATTCAAGGGTTAATTTGGCTATCGAGTGGTAATTGAATTGATCTAATGAATTGTCGACGGCGATATGTTAGTTATCCAGTCACTGCAAAGATAAATTATACGTGCAAAGCTAATTTTATAAATTAGACTTTATTATGTTTATCATCTCTCAGACAGACTAGAACTGATGATGGAAGCAACAACACATCCTGAGGAGTGTGGTAGATATGGGTAAAAGATTTGATGCGGGAAGATAGAATCGTAGATTAGGGTTCTTAGCTTTTCGAGGAGTGAAACCAGCGCGAGAAAGATTTGCTTTCGAACTTCTCTCGAAAGTTCAAATCAGATCATCAAGAACAGTGCACGAGAATGAGTTTTCTAAGCCAAAAAAAAGGGAAAAGAAAAGAGAGCTTCTCGTCTTTAAATGAACTTCCCAACGTCCCCTGTTTCCGCTCTTCATTGGTAATCACAGAAGCAGAGTAAATATTACATGCCCACCGGCGCGCCGTTTCCACTTTTCTTGCTTGCACTCTTCTCCAATTCCATCACTCTCTCTCTGTCTCTCTCTCACGGAACTATTGGTATAAAGCCTGACAAAAGCCTAAGCTGTCTCTGCTCTGTTCTCGAGTCTCTCGAACCTGTCTTCGTCTTCAGGAACAGAGAAGAAACTTTTGCTGAGAAAAGATGGTGACTTTCGTTACTAGATTTTCAAGATTTTGAGTTCTTTCGACTTTTTGGAGGATCTTGTGAGATGGGTCATTGAATTTTCCATGTGGGTGTTGTGCCCTTCTTTCTTTCTTTTTTTGGGTCAGGTCGGTGGTGGTGGTGGTGGTGGTGGGGGTTCAAATATCCCCCGGTGGCTCCGAATTCTCCTCGGCGAGAAGTTCTTCAATCCGTGCGGTGTTCACGACTGTGTGAAGAAGAACGAGAAGAACACGTTTTGCTTGGATTGCTGCGTCAGCATTTGCCCTCATTGCTTGCCTCCTCATCGCCATCACCATCTCTTGCAGGTTCGCATCTCCACCCAAAATTCACCCTTTTTACTACTAAAACAGCGTGTCTTGAATTTTGCTAAAATTCATCACTTCTTTGTGATTTTTTCTCAGATAAGGAGGTATGTGTACCACGATGTCATTCGCTTGGATGATGCGCAGAAGCTACTCAACTGTTCCCTCGTCCAAGTAATATCAGAATCTCTGCGCATACGCGTGCCCCAAAAATATGCTACTGTTCTTGTTTTTTCTCCAATTGAACTTATTTTGATGAATGTATCGTTTTGATAAACAGCCATACACAACAAACAGCGCGAAAGTGGTGTTCTTGAACCAGAGGCCAACGTCTCGGCCATTCAGAGGCTCGGGCAACTTCTGCGTCACTTGTGACCGAAGCCTCCAAGAAGGCTTCCTCTTCTGCTCTCTCTCCTGCAAGGTCCAATCCAATTCTTACGAAAACTGAAATTGAATTACTCGAGCTCGAGCTACTTGGAACTCGAGACGAATCGAGTTCGGTTCGAGTAATGCACGAATTAAGCTCGAGCAGCTCGACTCTGTTCAGAACTTAGTTTGGATTAGCTCTTTCTTCTTTCTTGGTCGAGTTTCATCTTTCATCCTAAAAATGCAGGTCCACCACCGAATGACCAAAAAAATTGGCCTCGAGAAACGGCTCCAAAACCACAGCTGCGAGCCCCTTCCATCACTGAACAAACCATCCAACGAGGGCTTCCTGGAGCTCGAAGATGGACACGTCACCCCCGACTCGGTCCTCGATTCGCCCGTCTCGCCGCCCGCGTCCCCCGACTCAACCCCCAGCGCCGAGTTCGTCAGGAGGAAGCGCAGCCGCCAGGTCCCGATGACCCGGGTGACGGGTCGGCTCTGGTGCCTGCCGGCGACAGACGTGGCCGGCTTCATTAACCGGCGGAAGGGCGTCCCTCACCGGTCGCCCCTGCACTGACCACGTGGCGGGAGACGACTGGGCACGCCCTCCTGACGGATTTCGGCGATCTGACAAGAAACACACCGGCTTCTCTTTTTGTTTTCTTCTCTTTTGTAAAGTGATTATCATCATTGTACAGACGTATGCGTGCATGGTTGCATCTGCCGGTGTCAATTATAAGTTGCTATTTAACCTGTCAGTTTACCATAACTAGCTAGACAGTATTTCGTGTGGTCTTATGTAGGCTGCTGAATCATATCTCTATACTTTGATCTGTTGGATTTCGTCTGTACAAAGGTGTTCAATGCGGAAGACAAAGGGTTTCGAAGAGCAGCAACTGTTTTAAATGCGATTCGACGGCCAGATTGCTGGTGATTTTGCGGGGATTGACCGACTCTTCGCCGCACTGCGCATGAAAAAGTTGAATTTTGGAAACTGGGGGAGAGAGAAAATAATGCGTTTGCCAATAATTTCGCCCCAAATTGAATGACTCCCTCTTTTTTCGGAGTGGATTACTTGCTGATAATAATGGTGTTCATATAATTCGAGGGGCAGGCTCGAAAAGTTCTTTCGGGGCAACATAGTGGGGTCAATTTTACGACTTGCCAAATGATGGGATGAACGGGGATCGATCGCACAATCTACAGTGCCTAGTTGAGACTTCGATCACATGCCGAGCTCGTTATAGTGTTCTTTTCTTGTCATACATAAACTTTGATTAGTATCATAATCGAAATTTGTTTTGAAAGGAGGAACCGAGTTTTGTGAAGAAAGCATGTTTGTTTCCAAATGGATAGTTAAGCTAAAACATCCTACATAGTTCCGAGATTTATATCTTAATTTGGCTTATTAGATTAGTAAAAATTAGTGTCCACACTGTGAGTAGAATTCTTTTTTACACATACAACCCTGTTCACCATTGATTTGAGAGTTACAACTATCCACTCTTCCAGATAGACGGTGTACGACGTCACCTATGCAAAATATATTCTACATCGTCGGTGTACATTATATTATATTATAATCACTCATAAATCCACCAGTAATTGGGTGGCAGAAAGCTCTCCTATTTGGCAAATTTCCTTTCAATTGAAACTTCAAGTGTTGACAAACACAAGAGAGTGAAAGAGAGAGGTTGACATTGAATGGCTTGTGGCAACTGAAGATTTGGAGGGAAACGAGTGCTGGAGAAACAACAGCTGGGAGTGACCTGTGAAGGCTGTGGGGTGACCAAGAATCCCTAAATCTGGACCTTAGGGGCCTCAAATTGGACTGATAAATGGGACCCCAAGACCCACAAAAACTGTAGGCATGGCCGCATGGCCCCCATCAAACCTGGAGAACACTCAGAACTCCACTTGGAAAATACACAACTCCATCAGGCATCACCTCATCTCCCACTCTCCTTTTGTTTCTTTCCCCTGCCCCAATAAGGATTGGTTTTACGATATTAACCCGTGAACCCGATCGATGTGGCAAACTGTTATTGATCGTTGAACACTGCCGACTTACTTAAAAACCTGTTTGTCCGGCCTCTCGTCACAGTAACATAGTACACCCATTATGTAAACCGGTCCAGTCTTAATACGACTAGTTGGGGCATGCCGCCTTGCTTGCCCCCCAACATGATAATATGGGAAAACCCTAGAGGGCATTCAATTTTTTTGGCTCCTCCTATCCACTCCTTTCTCCTCACACCTAGTTCTCGGTAGAGCTAGAAAAAACAGAGCCTTTGAATGCCTGTCCCCCAACGAGACGGAGAAGAAGAAGACAGAACCCCTGTGCCTGCACCCACTTCTGGTGGATGTGATTCAATTCAGGTGTGAACTTGGGAAGACAAGGAAAACATTAAAAATCTAAGATTGGGGGGAAGATTACCAAAATAGTACTAAATCTATTGTAATTATGTCAATTCAGTCCTAAACCTTTCGTATTTATGCAAATTCAGTCCATCCGATCAATTTTTGCCAGTCGGAGCTGACATGAACGCCGACGGGCACCAGACGTCTAGCCAATGCTAGCGTGATAATTTTTAAATATTTTTTTCAATTAATTAATTATTTATTTCCTTTCTCCTTTATTTTTTTTCTTTCTTCCCTAGGGGCTGAGGCCGGCAAGGCCACTAGTGAGGCTCGCCCTCACTGGCACTGACAAGAGCAAGGCTATCGCGGGCGAAGTGGCGAGGCTCGACCTCGTTGTCACTAGGCAAGGGCTAGCCTCACCATGGCCAGGTGAGGCTCCACTTCGCCCTTGATGGCCTTGCCAGGCGAGGGCAAGCCTAACCAATGGCTAGCGAGGGGAAAAAGGAAAAGAAAAAAAAAGGGAAAGAGAAAGGGAAAAAAGGAAAACAAAATAAAAATATCAAAATAATTGCCACGTCATTATCGGCCGAAAGTCCGACGCCAGTAGTTAAAATTGACCAAATGGATTGAATTGACATAGATACAAAAATTTGAGGACTGAATTGACAAAAAAAAAGTTTAAGATTGAATTGACATAATTGCAATAGATTTATGACTATTTTGGTAATTTTCCTAAGGTTGGGGGATGTTTTTGGTACTTTACTTTCCTTTTTTGGGGGGTGATTTTCTTCCGTTAATTGTGTTGGTTTTGGTGGTTCATATCATATGTACTTTGTTCTTCATAAATAATGGTAGACATTTGGACATGCGTAATTTAATTTTTTTTTGCCACGTTGGGTTGTCGAGGGTGTCGGAAACTTAGGTGAGCCAGTGCTTCATACGGCTTTTTAATAATGGGTTTATAAGCTTTTAATTAATGCCAACTCGAAACAATTATGTGCACGAAATAAAGCTGCTACCGACTAAATTTCAAAGGAGCATCTATATATTTTTCCAATTTCTTTTTGTAAAACGAATTTCGGTCGAATTTATGGTTCCATTTATTTTACAGAAAACAAATGATTTGGAAAATATCTTTTTAAAACTGATCGTTTGCGTCACTTGAAATTATAAGTCGGTGTAAAATTTTTTTATTGTTTGTAACAATTTATGTCTAAACTTTTTCACAAATAATAAAATATATTTTTCGGCTATTTATTTTTAAAAGCTACATGAGCTATTATTTTGATCATGAAGCTAACGCAAGCAGCAAGCATTAGCAACAAGGCCACATAAATCATGTAGGGACGGAAATATATATATATATATATATATATATATATATATATATATATATGTATAAAGGAGCTGCATGTTGAAAAACGAGCACCAGTGGTCTAGTGGTAGAATAGTACCCTGCCACGGTACAGACTGGGAATACAAGAAGGGCGGTGACAACCTACGATTGTGATCGCTAACGGATTCATCCTAGGATCAAATGTCTCGCAAAACCCTAAGCTTCTTCTTTTTTCCCCTTTTTGCGATTCAGGGTGGTGTCGCCAGCGGAGGAAGGGCCAGAGTCGTGGGATGAAAATCTATCTGAGATGGTTTTTTTTAGTATATTTTTTTTTTTTGATAATCGAGGTGTCCGCGCGACCGGCAAGCGATGACTCAGCTATAAACCGGCGGTGATGCACGACTAGTCCTCGAGTGACGCTAGCGCAGGACCCACCACCACGGCGTCACACTTAAGAATCCCTAACGACTACGCTGGGATTTGAACTCTGATCCCTTCGTGGGGGGACCAGAGCGCAAGCCAACGCAGCCGCTGCGGGCGGTGGTTGGTTTTTTTAGTATATTTTAAATTTGCTAAATACTAAATAGTTAAAAAAAGTTTAATATAATTGAAAAACTTCAAACTAATATATCTGTGATAAATTTACACTCCGTTACTTTTCATTAAATTTTTCTATCAAATTACTAAATTGGATGACACATGGTAGTTGACATGTGTACCAGTTTAGGGTTTTGCCCTTCCTTTTGTCATAGGTTTACCAATTTGTGATTTTTTGTGATATTAATGCAATTTAACTGAGGGTAAATTTGTCATAAGTGTACAAGTTTTGAATTTTTAGTGGTCAAAAAATTAGTTTGAGGTAAATTTATCATAGGTATAGGTGTTTTTGGTGGTCAAAAAATTAGTTCGGGGTAAATTTATCACAAGTGTACCAATTTGGGATTTTTTGTAGTATTAACCCTAAAAAATTTGAGTTACATGGGTGCGTTTGGATTACGTTTGAGTTGGGTTGAGTATGGATCATCTAAATTGTTTAGAATATAAATGGGTTAATATGAGTTAAATTTGTGGATTTGGGTTAAACCCATTAACGACCCATCCAAACCCAATCCAAATCACCCATTTGACACCTCTAATGTTAATAAAACTCAACCACATCTAACTAGTTGCGCAAGAGTTCTAAGTTTTTTTAATATATTTTAAATTTGCTAAATACTAAATAATTAAAAAAAATAGAGTTATATGGGCGGGTTTGGATTGAATATGAGTTGGGTTGGATATGGTCATCTAAATTGTCTAGAATATAAATGGGTCCATTTTTTTGGTCGAAGGGTCCATATGAGTTAAATCGGTGAATTTAGGTTAAACCCATTAATGACCCATCCAAATCCAATCTAGCCCACCCATTTGACACCTCTAATGTCAATAAAACTCGACCACATCTAACTAATTGTGCAAGAGTTCTAAGCACTGCTTAGAAAAGAAAAAGAAATGAAAAGAAAAAATAATTAAAAGGAGTGCATGGAGGAGAATGTGTTTGGTTTGGGTGAAAGAAAGAGGAGGGAAAAGAGGAAATCATTTTCCCTATTTTTTAAGGTGTTTTTTCATCAACGAAATATGTTTTTATTAACTCATTTATTTTCCGTGAACCAAACACTGGAAAATCCGAAAAAAAATTTCCTCAAAGTTATTTTCCGCGAAACGAATGAAATCTTAATTTTTTGTCACGCTAGGGTGTTGAGGTGTGTCGTATTAGGTGAACTAGTGCTTCGCATGGCTTTTTAATGATGGATTTATAAGCTTTTAATTAACGCAAATGTGGAATAATTATGTGCACGAAACAAGCTACTACCGACTTAATTTCAAAGGAGCATATGTATATTTTTCCAATTTCAATTTTTTAAAATGAATTTACATAGAGATTATGGCTCCGTTTGTTCCGCAAACAATGAATAACAAAAGTGATTGCTTGTATTACGTAAAATTGTAAGTCAATATAAAACGTTTTCATTACCGTTGATAATTTATGTAAGCGATATTTATTTATGTAGGCGATATAAGCTATCGTTTTTAGAAAAACCATTTTTAAAATTATTTATCTTCCGCAAAATAATGGAGCATATAGATTGACAGAGGGGTGCTTGGTCATGAAGTTAACGCGAGCAGCGAAGCAGTAGGGAGGAAGGAATAGACGTGATGTAAGGACAGAAATTTAGATAAGAGGTGCATGTTAAACATCGTTGATTCCATCAAGCCGTCCGATCCACCTGAGGGTCATCTCCATCGCAAACCCCGGAGCTCCCTTCTTTTCCCTGTTTTTTGCGTTCTCTTTTCTTGAATTCTTGTTTTTACAATTTTACTGCCTTTTGAAGATCAAAGGACTTTTAACATCTCTTTGAAAAAGTTCACCAAAACCATCTCGATGTCAATAAAATTGGGCAAGAGTTCTCAGACGATGTTTGCTTTGTTTTCTGTTGGCTTTGCTGTCATCGCCAACACAATAATCTCTCCTTAGGGAAAAGAAGAATGGTGAGATCCATGGGTGGCCTACTTTAGGCATCCTTAATTATTATGGAAACACAACCACAAGCATCATCGATGCGAAGGGTATTTGGCGAAGTCCTTGTGCGCTTGCGAAACCAATGTCTCGGCTCCCAGCTCGTCGCTGTACGCCTCGGGTTGGGCGTGCCTCTTCCTCCAGCTCTCCGAGTACATTTTCTTCCTCCATTCTTCAGACAGTTGAGATCCGGTCTGCACCGCGAGCCAATCGCTGTACTCAAACTGTAGAAGAAGGAGAAGAAGGTGCAGCTTAGCCAAAATGGTATGAACTTGTCAATGTCGAAACATGAGTCTTTAACAGTCGTCCAAGCTGTTGAAATTTGAAAATTTCTCCATGTATTTCCGCAATGCTTAACTGAGAGTTGGCTAAGTTATGAGTATCTCGCTTTGGTACGCCGGAAGCTTCAAGTTGGGAGTAAAAATCTTTTACATCTTGCATCATCTCCTCCTCCGATGGAAGAGCAATTCTACCGGACAGAGCACCGGCTATCCACTTGCTCTGATATTCAAACTGGGGAAATGGTGCGACCTGGAAATTCATGCGGAGAATAATTTACAAAGATTAAGAAAAAGAGTCAGAAGGAATAAACTACAT
The DNA here is from genome assembly GCA_031216285.1 of Syzygium syzygioides. Taxonomy (NCBI): domain Eukaryota; kingdom Viridiplantae; phylum Streptophyta; class Magnoliopsida; order Myrtales; family Myrtaceae; genus Syzygium; species Syzygium syzygioides. Next base: position 5,303,698 of record CM062246.1, on the reverse strand, counting down.
GAATACGAGGATGATCGGTGCTTGGTATAAACCTTCCATGGCAATCCCACAGCTGTTAGCCAAGGCGCCAGAAGTGGTGGGACACTGGGAATACGTGCTTGTATAATGGTCCAACACAACTGTCATCTACGGACACAATTCCATTGGTTTCAAGAAAGGGGAAATGATATTTGTACCTGAAACAAGAAATGAAACCAGCATGAATCGCTTTGTTTTCCATCACATTCAATAGCATCAGTGTCAGTTTGCCTTTGTGTCAAAACGTAAGCAGGATTGGTGAAAGAATACCCGGTACAATGTAGGATGATGTCAGCGCGTGCAGAACTCCCGTCGAGGAAAGTGACTTTACCATCTTCGTGGGCCTTTTCGATCTGCACTTAGTTCCGCTTCATTAACATATTGAACAGACTACTCGAGGGACCAAGTTTCACAAGAATATTGAGATGAAAGACGGGGGACCAATTATTACCATGGGATAAAGCCACATATTATCGTAGCCGGGTTGAATTCCAAGAGTTTCGACTTCGTATGATCTAGATGTCACACGAACTTCTTTGGCGACCTTGGCAATGTCCCAAGAGATGTCCACGGCACTTGCAGCACTCCCTATCAAAACAGTCACCTGTTGAGAAGCCAAAAAAATAGTTCTGTTTAGCATGCAATTTGACAATCTTGATCAGGAAAAAAAAATGCACAGAAAAGAAATGGGAAGGGGAGAAATAAAACCATCTAGCAATCTAAATATCATGCATGTCGGAGTTGGCAAATACTTCGAGGACCCTTATTTCTCATACCAGACATGCCCACGTGAGCTTAGGAAAACCAAAGTATGAACCGATGACATGTGATCCATATGCACGGAATGTCGGAGGTCCCGCTGCCCGGACAGCAGGCGGGGATTCTGCTCCCTGATAAGCGGACGGGAGCTCGGGGGCAGCACCCCCGAAATAGCATTGAGATTCGCTAACCCGTTTGCTGTGAAATCAAAGGGATTTGGATCAGCTTGGGCTTTGGGCTCATTTTAAGTCCTCTATATATTGTACTTGTATGAGAGATCATTGTAACAAGTGATTGTGGTTGAAAACCTAAATATCATAGTGGAATCCCTTTACAAGACGTAACCTTATTCTAGGGTGAACCTAGATAAACTAGTGTGTTAATTTATCTATTATCTGTGTGATTATTCTAATTTTGTTTAGGATAAATCTCATCAATACACAAAAAATGCCAGATTGTTCCTACTCTTGAATAGAGCAGTTCACTCAATTGGGGAGGAGTTAAGTTTATAAAAGATTTACTTATTCTGAGCAGTCTCAGTTCACCCCATCATGAACCGTGAATGATTCAAAATCTTTGCCCCCTTAGTCTTTATGCACCCCTAATCGATATTAACCGCTCCTATAATAAGTACATCAAATTCAGGAGCATATTCGAAACTATTATAGACAGAAGCGACTGTAATACATGGGCGTGATAGCAATATGAAGAAATATTAAGACAGCAAACAGAGGACAAGCTGCACTGCAAGACTAGGCGAAGAAGAAACCTGAAACGTACTAGATCCTGAAATGGCTCGGGTGTACGATAGTTGTGGCTGTGCATTTGCTTCCCCGGCCACAGATCAATGCCTACGCAGAAGCGGCCAAAATCATGATATACGCCAATCCGCATGAACATAATATGACAAATCGAGTATCATAAGCATGACATATTTACGGCAAATGTAATGTGCATTATTCCTTTTCACAGTTACGCAAGCAATGATGACTACTCCGAGAAAACATTCCGTTGTGGGGCTAATCTCTCTATGATTTAGCATGATATACCACAAATCCATCGTACATCCTTGCTAAGAGATGACAGGAACATGCAACCAATGTTTCATATACTCAGTCGTTATCTCACAGAACTGATAAGGAGCAAAATCAGAGAACTTTCTTTGATATGCTGTACTTCATATGGTCTCTATATACAAGGTGATCAAATGCAGGTTCCAGAGAATCCAGACAGCCGAAGGCTGACGAGTCAAAATGTCCATGCTTTGGACTTTTGATTGCTGCTAACTTCGAAGCTGCTAATTGTAAGAGCATCGAACTAGCAATAACAGATGATGAAGCAAGAAAAAGCAAAATGGTACATTTAACTCATCCCCGGGAAAGAATTTTGAGGACTAAATCATTTTGCTTTTGTATGAACCAAGACTCCATCCCAGATCAGGTTAGAAATTCAGGAACAGGTTATAATTTGTAAAAGCTATGCTTCTTCCACCTGATTCTCAGTTCTTTTCGCTAGCTTCTCATCCAAATATCAAGAAAAAGAAAACTTTGCAAATGTTTTCATTGATGGTCACAGCAATTTTTTGAGATAAATAGAGTTGAACAATCTTCATAGAAGAAGAATTTTGCAGTACTCTAACTGAGAGTCCGAGACCCTCCTCGTTGGAATAGACATGGCTCAATCAAGCAGAGCAAATTGAGGACACCTTCCATTTGATCTGTCAAGTCGAGAACCAGAGCTAACCGGCGCTAGCGGACCTCATAATGTGCGACAAAGCCGCTCAATCATTCCATTTCCATTGTTGAACATAATCCATCGCAACTCTAATCAAACATGCTATGTCCAAAGTATAACCTACACAACAACAAAAACAAGAAAAGAAACGGCCAAAAATCAAATCTTTCTATAGCCTGCTGAATCCAATTGAACAGAACATTACCGGGGATTTCGGCGATTCGGGGCTCCGTGTAATGCCCATTACAAACAACCACCGCATCAAAAACCTCCTCTTCTTCTCCGCCGCCGCCATTTCTCATCCTCCACCTCACCTTCCACCTTCCGCCCTCCTCCACCATCCCAACCCCCACGATCTCCTCCTCGGACCTCACCATTTCCTCGAGCCCAACTCCCTCGCGAAATCCTCCAAGTACGCCAGCACCTCCTCGCGACCCGGATACCTCCTCGGGTCGCCCGACCCGTCCGCCCTCGCCAGGGACGGGCAGTCCCCCGAACCCCGTCGCCTCGCACGGCAGGTTCGTGCCCATGGACCTGTAGAGGCTCGAGTGGGACCACGGCCCGTGCCGGGTCGATCCCGAGCGGGTCGGCCTCGGCGCCAGGCGTGTAAACCTAGGTGCCGCCGGAGCGGGGCTCGCGCTCGAAGACGACGACCCCGTGGCCCTCGCTGCGGAACTCGCGGGCGGCGGCCCCGGCGCCGATGACGGCCACGTGGCGGGACATCATCGGGGCGGCCACCATGGGGGGATCACGGAGGCGCAAACTTCGTCGCGAACGAAGAAACGAAAAACGGACGAGTGGCGACGAACGTCTGGGCGCGAGGGAGAGCTCTTCCGGCGGCCGGGCAATCTCTTCGGCCGCCCACCAAATAAATGGAATAAAAAATTAATTATTATTGATTTTTCCTTCCTTTTTTTTGGGGGGTGGCGAGGACCTTCCGAGAAACTACCGCTGCGCCATGCACGGCATGCATGCAGAGAGCCACGGCACGCTTGTCCAGTCGGATCCACTCAGAAGCCGACACGTGGCAGCCTCTTGCGTCAGAAAATCTGAACGCCCCCGCCCAGCCCAGAGGAGATCTCGAGAGAAAGAGCTTCTCCTCGCGTCCTTCCGATGCTTCTCTTTTCGCATGGAGAGAGGGCGTTTCACCCTTCTTCGTCCTCCCGAGAGTAGCTCGGACGTCTCTGCTTTCGCCTAGAATCGGGGGCTCCTTCGTCTTTGCTCGACCGCAGCCTCGAAGACCTCCGTTTTCACTGAGGGCGGCTGCTTCGAAAGGCTGCCGCTTTTGGCTCAAAAGACCTCCTCGAAGTGGCGGGAGATGTCATACCCAATCCGGGACTCTTGATTGCCGGAGCTTTCGTGCTCTTTCGCGGCATTTCCGCGGGTTCGTCGACCACTCCCTGTTCTTAGCCGTTTGGCCCCAGAGGAAAGAAAGAAAATGCTCCCAAGATCAGAAAGACTTCAGAAGGGAAGTTGGCATTTCGTGTGGTCTTACGTAGGCGACCGAACCGTATCTCTATCCTATCATCTGTTGGATTTTGTCCGTGTAATGGTGTTCGATGTGAAAGACAGAGTATCGAGAAGCAGCAATGCGCGAAATGCGATTCGACGGCGGGCTTGCTGGTGATTTGTAGGGATCAAACGAATCCCTCTTTTTTTCGGTGTAGATTACTTGCTGACGATAATGGTGTTCATATAATTCCAGGGGTAGGCTCAAAAAGTTCTTCTGGGGCAACACGGGGATCATTTTTTAAGATTTGAAATCGAATTCACGTACCAAATCGTTAAAGTAATTAAAATATTAAATCACCCATTCATTTAACGGCTTAAGCTTTTAGAACAGCTAGCAGTGATCCCGCCGATATCAAGTTTAAAGAAAGTATAGGAACTAAGAAGGTGTCAGGTGATGACAATTTTGATATCGAAATGTTTCCTGTAGGACTAACTATCGTCTGCGAGTTATCTACTGTTTGAATAGTAGGTACTTGTGAAGCGAATGATTTTGATTTGAATAAAATGAAATTGGAAGTCATATGATTATAACAGGTAGAATCAAAGAACCATGAATTGATAGTACCTGGAGTGACTGACAGAGCAGAAGTGCTAGGGACAAGAGAGCGAGAATCAAATGATGCGATGAACGGGGATTGTCGCGTGATCTAAAGTGCCTAGTTGAGACTTTGATCGCATGCCGAGCTCGTTATAGTGTGTCCCTTTTCGTATTCAATGGTCGATCTTACCTATAATCCGAAGGTTGACCATCATACACAAGCTTTGATTAGTACCATACTCGAGATTTATTTTGAAAGCGAGACCGGAGTTTTGTGAAGAAAGTCACGTTTGTTTCCACGTGAATAGTTAAGCTAAAACTCCCTACGTAATTCCGAGATTAATATATTGATTTAGCTTATTGAATTTGTTAAAAATAGTATCTACACCGTGAGCGGGAATTGTTTTTGTACAAAACAGCCTTATTCACCATTGATTTGAGCGTTATAACTATCCACTCTCCCAAATGGATGGTGCACGACCCTACTTGTGTAAAATATATTCTACGCTAGTAGTGCTACAATGTATATTACGTTGTATTATAATCACTTGTAAATCCACCAGTAATTAGATGACAGAAAGCTTTCCTATTTGGCAAATTTCCTTTCAATTGAAACTTCAAGTATTGACAAACACAATAGAGTGAAAGAGAGAGGTCGACATTGAATGGCTTGTGGAAACCGAAGATTTGGAGGGAAACAAGTGCTGGAGAAACAACAGCTGGGAGTGACCTGTGAAGGCTGTGCGGTGACCAAGAATCCCTAAATGTGGATCTTAGGGGCCTCAAATTGGACTGATAAATGGGACCCCAAGACCCACAAAAACGGTAGGCATGGCCCCCATCAAACCTGGAGAACACCACTTGGAAAATACACAACTCCATCAGGCATCACCTCATCTCCCACTCTCCTTTTGTCTCTTTCCCCTGCCCCAATTAGGATTGGTTTTGCGATATTATCCCGTGAACCCGACCGACATGCCAGACTGTTATTGATTGTTGAACATTCACCCGTTTGTCCGGCCTCCCGCCACGGTCACGTGATACGCCCATTATGTAAACCGGTCCAGTCTTAAAATGACTAGCCGGGACGCGTCGCCCTGCTTGGCCCCCAACATGGCAACACGGTAAAACCCTAGAGGGCATTCAATTTTTTTGGCTCCCCCTATCCTCTCCTTCCTCCTCACACACCTGGTTCTCGGCCGAGCCAGAAGAAAAAGAGCCTTTGATGGCCGGCCCCCCAGCAAGGCGGAGAAGAAAGAGGACAGAACCCCCTGTGCCTGCACACACTTCCGGTGGATGTGATTCAATTCAGGTCCGAACTTGGGAAAACAAGGAAAACATTAGATAAAATCTACGGTTGGGGGATGTTTCTGCTGCTTTATTTTCCTTCTTGGGGGTGATTTTCTTCCTTTAATTGTGTTGGTTTTGGTGGTTCATATCGTATGTATTTTGTTCTTCAAAAATAATGGTTGAGATTTGGTCATTCGTAATTTATTTTTTTTTGTCACGTTGGGCTGTTGAGGGTGTCCGAAAATAATTATGTGTACGAAACAAGCTGCCACCAACTTAAATTCAAAGAAGCATCTGTATATTTTTCCAATCACTTCTATTTTAAATGGATTTCGGTTGAGATTATGGCTCCGTTTGTTTTATGCAAAATGCACGAATTGGAAAATATCTTCCTAAAAGCGATTGTTTCTATCACTTGGAAGTACATGTCGATGTAAAACATTTTTATTACCGGCAACAATTTGTGTCTAAACTTTTTCATGAATAACGAAAATATCTTTCGTTTATTTATTTTTATAAGGGGTATGAACTATTATTTTTAAGAAAGTATTTTCCAAAGTTTTCATCGTCCGCGAAACAAACGAAATTTATATATCGAGAGAGGTGCTTGGTCACGAAGTTAAGCAATCCATTAGCAAGAAGGGAAGATGAATATTTAGACGAGTATTAGTATATATATAGAGTAGCCAACCCTGGAACAACAGGCACCAGTGGTCTAGTGGTAGAATAGTACCCTGCCACGGTACAGACCCGGGTTCGATTCCCGGCTGGTGCATCCGTGGAGCGGTGACGACTTGCGATCGTGATCGTTGATTCCATCACGCCATGTGATCCATCGGTGGATCATCTGTATCGCAAACCCCCGAGCTTCCTTCCTTTACCCATTTTGGCCCTCCCTTTTCTCGAATTCTTTTTAAAAATTTTACTACCTTTTGGAGATCAAAGGACTTCTAACATCTTCGAAGAAGTTCACCAAAACCATCTCAATGTCAACAAAAATGGGCGAGAGTTGTCAGAAGATGTTGCTTCGTTGCTTTGGTTATTGTTGTTGGCTTTGCTGTCATCACCAATACAAAATTCTCTTAAGGAAAAAAACGAATGGTGAGATCCATAAGTGGTCTACTTTAGGCACCCTTAATTATTAGGAGACACAATTTACAACATCATCGATGCGAAGGGTATTTGGCGAAGTCCTCGTGTGCTTGTGAAATCAATGTCTTGTCTCCTGCCTCGTCGCGGTACGCCTCAGGTCGGGCCTGCTTCTTCCTCGAGCTCTCCGAGTACATATTCTTCCTCCATTCTTCGGACGGTTGAGATCCGGTCTGCACCGCGAGCCAATCGTTGTACTCAAACTGTGGATGAAGAAGAAGGAGAAGAAGGTGCAGCTTAGTCAAAATGGTATGAACTTATCAATGTCAAAACATGATTCTTTAACAATCGTCCAAGCTGTTGAAATTTGAAAATTTCTCCATGTATTTCCGCGATGCTTACCTGAGAGTTGGCTAAGTTATGAGTATATCGCTTTGGTACGCCGGAAGCTTCAAGTTGGGAGTAAAAATCTTTTACATCTTGCATCATCTCCTCCTCCGATGGAAGAGCAATTCTACCGGACAGAGCACCGGCTATCCACTTGCTCTGATATTCAAACTGGGGAAATGGTACAACCTGGAAATTCATGTGAAGAGAATAATTTACAAAGATTAAGAAAAAGAGTCAAAGAAATCAACTACATGAATCGAGAATGATCGGTGCTTGGTATAAACCTTCCATGGCAATCCTACAAATGATAGCCAAGGCGCCAGAAGTGGTGGGAAAACGTGCTTGTATAATGGTCCGACGCGATTGTCATCTACGGACACAATTCCGTTGGTTTCCAGAAAAGGGAAATGATATTTGTACCTGAAGAAATGAAACCAGCATGAATCGCTTTGTTTTCCATCACATTCAATAGCATCAGTTTCAGTTTGCCTTTGTGCCGAAACTTAAGTGGGATCGGTGAAAGAATACCCAGTACAATGTAGGACGATATCGGCATGTACAGAACTCCCGTCGAGGAAAGTCACTTTACCATCTTCATGGGCCTTATCAATCTGCACTTAGTTCAGCTTCATTAACATACTGAACAGACTCCTCGAGGACCGAGTTTCACAAATATGTCGTGATGAAAGACGGAGGATCAATTATTACCACGGGATGAAGCCACATATTATCGTAGCCGGGTTGAATTCCAAGAGTCTCGACTTCGTATGATCTAGATGTCACATGAACTTCTTTGGCGACCTTGGCAATGTCCCGAGAGATGTCCACGGCACTTGAAGCACTCCCTATCAAAACAACAACCTGTTGAGAAGCCAAAAAAATAGTTCTGTTTAGCATGCAATTTGACAATCTTGATCAGGAAAAAAAAATGCACTGAAAAGAAATGGGGAGGCGAGAAAGAAAATCATCTAGCTTTCTAGATATCATACACAAAAAAATGCCAGATTGTTCCAACTCTTGAATAGAGCAGTTCACTCAATCGGGGACGAGTTAGCTTTATGAAAGATTACTTATTCTGAGCAGTCTCAGTTCACCCCATCATGATGAACCATGAATGACTCAAAATCTTTGCCCCCCCAGTCTTTATGCACCCCTAATCGACATTAACCGCTCACGTGATAAGTAGATCAAATACAAGTGCATATTCGAAACTATTATAGACAGAAGCAACTGTAATATATGCGCGTGATAGCGATACGAAGAAAAATTAAGACAGTAAACAGAGGACAAGCTGCACTGCAAGACTAGGTGAAGAAGAAACCTGAAACGTACTAGATCCTGAAATGGCTCGGGTGTACGATAGTTGTGGCTGTGCATTTGCTTCCCCGGCCACAGATCAATGCCTACACAGAAGTGGCCAAAATCATGACGCATGCCAATCCGCATTAACATGATATGATGAATCAAGTATTATAAGCCCGACATATTTACACCAAAATGAAATGTGAATTATTTCTTTTGGCAGGGACAGAAGCAATGACGGCTCTTCCGAGAACACATTCCGTTGTGGGGCTAATCTCTCTATGATTAGGCATGATATACCACATGTCCATCGTATATCCTTGCTTAGAGATGACAAGAGCATGCGACCAATGTTTCATGCACTCAGTAATTATCTCACAGAACTGAAAGGAGCAAAATGAGAGAACTTTCTTTAATATGTGGTACTTCATTTGGTCTCTATATACAAGGTGATCAAATGCAGATTCCAGAGAATCCAGACAGCTGAAATCTGATGAGTGCAAATGTCCATGCTTTGGACTTTTGATTGCCGCTAACTTAAAAGCTGTTAATTGTTAAGAACATCATACTAGCAATAACAGATGATGAAGCAAAATCGTTCATTTAACTGAGCCCTGGAAAAGAATTTTGAGGACTTAAATCTTTTGTTCACCCAATTTGTTCACACAGACTATGGAAAGAAAATTAACAAAGGAAAACCTCTATTTGCTTTTGTATGAACTAAGGCTCCGTCCCTGATCAGGTTAAACATTCACGAACGGGTTATAATATTTAAAAGCAATGCTTCTTCCACCTGATTCTCAGTGCTTTTCGTTAGTTTCTCATCCAAATATCAAGAAAAAGGAAACTTTGCAACTGTGTTCATAGATAGTCACAGCAATCTCTGAGATAAAAAAAGAGTTCAAGAATCTTCATAGAAGACGAATTTTGCAATACTCTAACTGAGAGTCCGAGACCCTCCTCGTTGGAATAGACATGGCTCGATCAAGCAGAGCAAATTGAAGACACGTTCCATTCGATCGATCAAGTCGAGAACCAAAGCTAACCGGCACTGGCAGACCTCATAAAGCACGGCGGATCCTATCAATCATTCCGTTTCTGCTGTCGAACATAATCCATCGTGACTCTAATCAAACATGCTATGTGCAAAGCATATGGCCAACACCACAGGAAGCACGCAACAACAAAAACAAGAAAAGAAACCGCCAAAAATCAAATCTTTCTATAGCCTGCTGATTCCTATTGAACAGAACATAATTCACACGGACCGCGAATTAAAGGCCATACATATCCAATTATCTCGAACATTACCGGGGATTTCGGCGATTCGGGGCTCCGTGTAATGCCCATTACAAACAACCACCGCATCAAAAAACTCCTCCTCTTCTTCTCCGCCGCCGCCATTTCTCATCCTCCGCCTCACCTTCCACCTTCCGCCCTCCTCCACCATCCCAACCCCCACGATCTCCTCCTCGAACCTCACCAATTCCTCAAGCCCAAACTCCCTCGCGAAATCCTCCAAGTACGCCAGCACCTCCTCGTGGCCCGGGTACGTCCTCCGGTCGCCCGACCCGTCCGCCCTCGCCAGGAACGGGTAGTCCCCGAACCCCATCACCTCGCGGGGCAGGTTCGTGCGCAGGGATTTGTAGAGGCTCGAGTGGACCACGGCCCGTGACGGGTCGGTCCCGAGCGGGTCGGCCTCGGCGCCGTGCGCGTACACCCAGGTGCCGCCGGCGCGGGGCCCGCGCTCGAAGACGACGACCCCGTGGCCCTCGCGGCGGAGCTCGCGGGCGGCGACGAGGCCGGCGGCCCCGGCGCCGATGACCGCCACGTGGCGGGATATCATGGACGCGACCATGGCGGCGGCGGCGGGAATCGCGGCGGGGGGAACGGGATAACGGAGGCGAAAGCTTGGTCGTGCGCGAAGGAGTGGCGACGACCGTATGGGCGCGAGAGGGAGGGAGAGAGTTAGTTTTTCCGGCGGCTGGGCAATCTCTCCGGGGGCCGCACCAAATAATTGGCTAGAAATTAATTAATTAATTAATTTGTTTTTTTTCTACCCTTTGTGTTTTTCCATTTTTGGGGCGGCGAGGATGACTCTGAGAAGCAGCCGCCGCGAGCAAGAAAAGAACGACTTGAATTTTGCCCGGGGGGGAAGAAGGAGGGTCGTGTTGCGCGCCTTTGGGCTTTTTCTCCTTTCTAGAAATTGCTTGTGCTCCCATTTTCTTCGGCGAAAAAAATGTTTTCTTCATTTTATGGAGAAAAATGAGTCGACAAAAAGCCCGTGCTTAAATTCCCGGAAAAATGATTTCCTCTTTAAAAAATCGGAATGTTATTTTATAAAATATGACTAGGTATCGGTATTTGGACTCGAAACTTTACACTTGAGCGCACAAACCCCAACATTGATTTCCAGTTCCTCGATATTCGGGACCGAGTCTCCGGCGCTCGGCCCGGGTCTATCGAGACCAAGCCTGAAGCCTTGGTGCCCGTGCCTGATGCCCCGACGCTCTAGCCCGGGTGCATAAAGGGCATGCTCGAGTCCTCGTTGCTCGGGGTTGGATCCTCAGCTGATGAAACATTCGTTCTAATAAAAATATTTTCGAAAAAAATCAAAATTTTTAATTATTTTTTTCTTTTCTTTTATTTTGGTTTTCTTTTTTCCTTCTTCCTCGGCCGGTTGCCAGCTATAGCGATGGCCACAGGAAAGGGAGGAGCTCACCCAAGGCTGGCGAGCATTGACCTGGTCGGCCTCCGGCAAGATTTCACCTCGCCAGATCAGCGCGCTAGAGCCTCCTCTATGGTAGCTAGAGCTTGAGGAAAAAAAAAAGAAAAGAAAAAAATTAGATTAAGTTAAATTAAATTAATTAGAAAATTCTGAATATTTTAGTAATTCTCTCCCGAAAAATCAAATTAGCTCTTATATATTAAACGGCGAAAAATATTTTCTAGTTAATTTTTAGGTTTTGGTCAAATACCAAAAAATATTATTATTTTTAAAACAATGCCATATTCTCTGCGAAACTGACATAGCCTTAATACCACCGTATTAGCCCAATGGCCTGATCAATGCAACAACATTTCTATACGAGTCTAAATGATCAAGTGGAAAAGATCAAAGGAAGAGAGAATCCGCGGTTGGCTTCGCCGCCGGTCTCGCTCTCTGTAATTCCGTGCGAACCAAGCTTCTCTAATTCAACTTTACTAACGTGGTAAAAGATAAAAAAAGAAAGAAAGATAAGATGCGGTTTTTCAGAATTTGGTCATGATCTACTATTATTAACTGTCGTGCTATGATACTTTTACTCTCTTTTGATTAGCTGTGTTCATCCTCAGATGCAGGCCCTACTCGGTCGGTTCTTACTATCATGACCAATGAATGAATTATCAACCCCACCATAGTCGGTCAACGCATACCACCTCTTGTGCACATCTTGAGCGCACGACAATTAAAAATCATAGATTCCCTCTAAAAAGCTATGTACCGTCAACACAACTTTAGGCAGAAATCTCGCTCTTAAAAAGTTATCAGCCCTATCGGTAAAGAAATTATCGAATGGGGATACTAGTATCATAGGTGTAGGATTCGACTTCCGCGCTTTGTAAGAGACAGAACAAAGGTCAGAGAGTGGGGAGAGTTATAGAGAATAGACAAAAAAAAAAAAAGCTACCATTAGTGGAGCATTTGGGTTTGCGAGCTATGTGTGGATCTGAATTGCTTAAAACGATTGAAAAATAGCCATTATTTTAGTGACATTTTGTTTTGTAGAAGTAGCATTTAGATATCCTAACACTCCCTCCTATGCATAAGATGGGTATTGGACTCAAGACTAGGCATGGTAATACGTAATAAGTGCAAGATGATTCCTTATATCAAACAATATCATGATTAACATATCGTGACATATGGAAAATTCACGCATCAATTAATAATATATGAAAGAATTTGTATACGATAAATGTCATGAGTGGAAATTTCAGTTGGATTATCAACGTTGTAGCAGTGGAATGTCCGTAGTATATTTTCCGTGTTCTCAGTCTTTGAATAGCGATTCCATTAGTATTGGATTATTGAATATTTATTATTGGGCCAATTATCTAGAGTGACAATGAAACGTGCCTTGCCACTTTGGTTGTCAACGGAGATCGATACGCTTCGAAATTACGTATCGGATGAGCGGCAGATTGGAAATTTACCGGGTCGAGACCCTCCCAGCATCTGGTAATTTTTGCCGGACGTCTTAGCGAGCTTAATATATTTTTCTCACTTTTCGACGTTTAGATCGGATACTGATTTTTTTTGGTTTACATACCGGTTAGAAATTTCCAGCCTACAACTCGTTCCGCACGTAATCTTGGGAGCATATCAGCCTACGTTAACAACCGAAGTGGCGATGTACGTCTCATCCTCGCTCCAAAAAATCGACCCGACAAGAAATTTTCGGCAATTCAATACTAATAGAATCGCGCTACTCTAAGACTAAGAACACGGAAAATATAATTCGGACCTTCCTCTGCTACAATGTTAATAACCCGACCGAAAAAATCCACTCGCGACACGTATCGTCTACGAGTTCCTACACCAACTATTAATCGGCGCGGGGAATTTTCCGGATGTCACATGGATGATGATGGCGGGACCATAGATCTTGCCCGATTAATAAAAAGAAAGAGGAAGAAAGATTGGAAAGTTGGGACCACGGGCGGGACTAAGAACGGGCAAGCAACACAAAAAACAATGCCAACATGGCTGGACGTTATCATTTGACCACACACACACACACACACAAGTAAAAAACAGAAGAGAAAAAAAACAGGAGGAGGTTGGAACGTCAATCGATGAATGAATAAATAAATGATTTGATATGATATGATGCTTATGGTCTTTCGAGCAGGACATAGAAATTGAATATTTTTAAATGTCCACCGTCCGGCTCCGACCATACAGCAAAGGCGCCTGTGAACTCGGGCGGCCGAGGAAAGTTCGGTCTTCCACATCGTCGAGCGCGGACGATCTCAATACGGTGTCTTGCCTCGCGTCCTACTCGATTAATGGAAGTGGATAATTATCTCTAGACCCGAGTTTTACTTGCTTAAGCCGACTTTAACATCAATCTGTAGCGAGGAAGCAGCCATCTTAGTAAAGATGTCAAATATTATCCTAGCTGATCATCTAGTTCCTTTATAGCACGTTTACAAGCAAGAATTTTTGGAGGGTGAATGAGAACCGGTAAATACTTTTGCCGGTGAAAAAAGGGTTTGCGACTGAAAGCACTTTAACTCTTGCGAAAAGTACCGAAAAAAATCTTAAACCTGCCCGCATTGACACCGATTCAATTTTAAGCATTTCAATTAGACCAATTTAGTCCTGTACATTTTCGCATTTGCGATTGAGCCCATCTGATCAACTTAGGTCCAAAATTATCAGCGAGGACACTAGCCATCCCACGCGGGGCACGGCTGGACTGAATTGTTATCGATGTAACGGGTTTCAGATTTTTCCGGTACTTTCACCTTAATTTTTCTACGCTCTTGTCATTGGCCTGTCATTAAGCTTCTCGTATCTCATAGTGCCCGATCATACAATCAGGAAAACCATTGGGAAACACATACCGACGCCATACACATCACGAGCCCCCTTTTTTTCCGGGATGATCCCATGATCTCTAGGAGGCGTTGCGTCCCTCTACAATCTTTCACCGTCCGATCGAGGCGCTACAAATTTCGACCGTCCAAACATATCTCCCAGCCCGAACAACCGCGACCCTTTTCATTTTCATGTTTTTTACTGGAAGGTATCTTCAGGGACTATGACCCCACACCTTAATTTATTTTTCTGTCACGAGAGAACGAACGACCAAGGCATCACCTAATCACGATAAATAGGAAGCCTTTGGCGAAATCAAATCCGGGCGAGGAATGGGAGGTTCTTCCCTCTGTGCTGTGCTGTGCTGTTGGTGGCCAGGAGGCGCAAAGAGAAAAAGGGACAGGGCAGGATTGTGGGAAACCGCTTTCTGCGGGTGGGATTGTACCAGAGCCAAAGCACGGCTGTCTGTGACTGGCCAGTCCTTGAAAAAAGCCTTGGAAAGTCTTCATGCTAGAGAGAGAGAGAGAGAGAGGGGGAGGGGAATCTTGCTCTGTGAAGATAAACAGAGAGAGAGGGAGTGAAAGAGACGGAAATCTTTTTTAATGTTTTTTTAATTATATTGCCAGGACTGAAGTGGAGATAGGAAATTAATAGGTTGCTAAAAAAAATAGAAAAGGATTAGCACCGTAAAAGAAAGGATTATAACTCGGTATATTCATGATAAATTTATTAAAGTTAATTTTTTAATAGTTCGAAATTCCAAATCAGTATATTGAATTTTGACGTCGAATTGCCGAGTCAGATGACGCGCGACAGTTACAAGAACATACAAGAAAACACTAGTTTGAGATTGGACCTTTCGTTCATCGTAAATATATCGATTTGTGATTTATTTTGATGTTAATTTAATTTAATAAAAAATAAATTCATTACAAACGCATCAATGTAGATTTTTTTTGGTGGTTTGGACAGACCTATCGTGATATGTCATAAATGGATGATGTGATCCGGGCTGAGGTTGCCCTCTCGCCCCCATTACACTCCTTTTAACGCAATGCAAGCGTTAGAGAGAGAGAGAGAGAGAGAGAGAGAGTTTCCATCAGCTGTCCCCCAAAGATCCGATTCTTTCTCTCTCTTTCTCTCTCCCTGTGTGTACGTTCGTTTTCTTCTTTAGATATATATCCAATGTTATTCTCTTCCTCTCATCCGTTTCCACACATGATATCTCCAACCGTTGCGCGTGCTCTTTTCATTCATGGGATCATGCGATTCCCTTTGCTCTCTCTCTCTCTCTCTCTTTCCCCTAGAGAATGAGAATTTCGCCGAGAGAAGAGGAGCGGAGAAGGAGGAGGAGGAGGAAGAAGAAAGCATCCTCCTTTCTTGAGCTTCAATGGTTCCTGGTACTGTCTCTCTCTCTCTCTCTCTCTCTGGAAGTCTTCTTTTGGTTTCTTTCCCCTTCTGTTCCGTGTTTGCAGTCTGCGTCTGATCTTGCCCGGTTCCTATTTCATCACCCAGAAGCTTAAAAATGTCCCCTTTTTTGGGTGATATCGTGTTGTGCCGTTTTGTTTCGCGCACGCGCGAGCTGAATGCGGAGTTTGAGGTCACCAGATTTCTGGGTTTTGCTCTTCTTTTCCGTTCTAGCTTTGTGCATTAAGTGCTTTCCTTTCTCTGGGTAGATGTGATGACTGCAAATATTAATTGTTCTGGTGGCGTCTGATGTTTCATCGACCCTGTTCAAGTCCGAGCCTCTTGAGTAGAGGAACATCGCGTGCAGAGAGAGAGAGAGAGAGAGAGAGAGAGAGATGGGTGAATCTGGTGTTTGTATGATTTTGTTGGATCATATGAAGAGAGAAGATTGGCGCTTACTTTGGTAGTTTCTCAACTGTTCCTGACATGGAAATTCGGGTAAGCTTTTCTCCCCCGTAGTGGTTGGGACAGGATATTATGATTTAATGCGTGTTTTGCCTAAGCGATGGATATTAATTTAGACGGTAAGAACGAGAGTGTTCAGCGGTTCCGCTATGGGTCCTATGTCGAGCTTAACGATTGTATGGAAAATGATTCCAAGCGATGGGTTGCTTTTACTTCCTCTCCTGAATCTTTAAAATTGACACCAAAGTATGCTATTTGTAAGTGGTGGGGTATGATAGTTTGCATTAGAGTGGCTTCGCAATTGGGCAGATTTTACGATTTAAATGAATGATACACGCGACGTGGATGCAGTAGATAGAGCTTGAGGACTTAAGTATCAGCTGTTCTGAACCTCGAAGTTACTGGAATTGTTTGGACGATGCTCTTTCTCTGAGGCTTCAAGCAATGGAAGAAAGTTAATTCTGTTTACTAATTGAGTTTGGCAATTAGAGGATTACTGTGCGTCCTCCGTGGCTGCAGTCACTTCAGTCTTTTAGATTAGTCTAACTGCCCTCACTCGCCAATTAAACTTCAGCCATTCTAATTTCTGCTCTCTGATGCGACAAGAATTGGAACTTCGTCACTGAATTGTTAATTGTAAATGCCTCAATGGTTAGCGATCGTAAATCCGATAGCAGAAAATGCAAAATGTTTGCTCACTTAATTTTCTCATTTTGTCTGCTTGGATGCATAAATCGTTCAACCATTTCTTTTCAGAGTGTTTCAGAGAAGAAATCTATGCAGGAGAGGCTCTGACTTGAACAGAAGGAATAAGGGCACTTTTTGAACTTCAGTACGTCAAATTTGTGGAAGAGATGAAGGAACAAGGTGACTTGAACATGAGCTTAGTGCTGGGGTGCAGCGATTCACATAGAGAGTATATGAAGCATACAATTATCAACCAGGAGCTCATCTTCAGGAATCAGGTAAGGTGGCGTAGATTCTTCAGTATCCACGTAAGGTAGTGTCTTATATTGTAGCAATTACCATAATTTGACAAGGTGTTGACGTTTCATCTTGGTCACCTGTCGGGTGAGAAATTTCTCAACTATTGGGGTGTTCTTGGGGGCGATGGCATGACTTTTTCAGTTTTTATAGATGTTTCAGTCATCTTCTTTTATCATTTGTGTCCAAATAGACAACAACTAGATTGCCTTCAAGATTTCGCCTTCATTTTACCCGACTGAGAAGGTTCTCAACATACCACTGCCTTTTCTATCTTTTGTCTATTTGTAGATCCTTGAGCTCCATCGATTATACAAGATGCAGAAGATGCTAATGCAAGAGCTCAGCTGGAAAGAGCCCCGGAAATGCAATGTTTGGAAAGCCAGCACTTGGTCAAATCTAACACAACTTACAAGTATAACAAGAAACCCACTGCCTAAGGACGTCATTTTTCATGAAACTCCAAAGGTAATGCTATGAACTTCAAGAAACGCTAATAATGTTTCATTTCAGTCTGCAAGCTTCCGCTTTTCCTTGACCGCGTGTTTGCTTAGGCTTTTGGAAATTTGCGACTTGTTTGCTAAATATGAGTTTGCCACTACCTCGGGCGCATCTGATCAGGATCTGAGCTCAATTTGTGTTCTTTAATTTGACAAATGTGACATTGTTTACAAATGAAATTTAAGGAGGCTTCATAAATATTGCCCAACCAGGCTATAGAGGAATGCACCTCCTCCTGCAACAAGCTTCAGCAGAGGCACCTTGATCTCGAGGAGAGGATGATAAACTGCCAGCTTCCTGCTATTGAGTATTCCAATAGCAGTGATGCGCACTGTTTTGAAAAGCAAATTTTAAGAGATTATTTAAAAGAATCAGAAGACAGTCGTTGTTCCCGTGGCGATGATTTTGCCGATCTCAATAATTTGAAGCTTTCCTTGACCAATGGAGAGTGCAGTGAGAAGATGGGAGGCATTTTGACTATATCAGATGCTAAGAGGAGCTACCCCGGTTCCCATGGCATTACAAATCCTCAATGTCCAATTAGAAGGATGTTTGATGAAAATGATAGACTCACGTTGTTGCCACAAGAAAATGATACCAACTTATCTCTTTTATCTAGTCAAAGCATCTCGAAGAGTGCAAAGTGTGATCCATCTGATGGGATCACACATTCTAAAAGCCAACCCAGGTTCAACTTTCTGGATGAAGGTATGGGCTGTTCGATTGTGACTTGTATTGTACCCTTGGTGCTTCTTTTTCCCCCTTGACTAGTTCTTGGGCAAGTTAAAGGGTGTTTCCTCACCATCGCCATGTCCTTTGCAGCTGGGAAAGCATACGTTGCAAAAGTTCCAAACAATCTCCAGCCCAGGAAGCCTCCTGTTGTCGATCTTAATACAGTTATTGTTGACAGCTCACCTTGTTGCTCAGATGATGTTACCACTGTCACCAATCACTCGACGTCCTTAGCCGGGAATGTTCGTCCAGACGGTTGTTGTATTTTTGGTTATATTATGAAAGATGACATCAGCAGCTCAGATGAAAGGCATAACATGCTTCAAGGAGAAAGACTCTTGAATAATGCCATGCTGAACTCCGAGGGCAAAACCAACAGTGGACTCACAGAAAAGAATTACCGTGATGATGCCATTAGAGTTGCTGAGATTAGCTCCATGGATCTTGAGGCTTCATCCAGGAGACTACCGGGCTTTTTTAAATGTCTTGGCACTAACAATGGTAAGATTAATAATGAATATGTCGAGCTTACATCAGAATCTTCAAATAGTCTTGTCCTGGAGCAGCAGGAGGGTAATGCACGAGCAAAAGATCCTGAGGATGATGACGCTCTGCTTTCTTCATCTGGGAAGAGCTGTCAAGACACAAGTCAAGATGGACACCAGCAGATGCAATGTGGGATCAGAAGTATGGATAGTGATTCAAGTAGCATAAAGACAGCACAATCTGGACACGGAGCTGGAAAATCTAGCTCTTTGATGTCAGAAGAAAAATCAACAGCACGTCAAGCTGTGGAAACCTCATCGAACAAGCAGGAAACAGCACAAAGAATAAGCATTGGACCTGAGAACAATTGCCCGGGAAGGAAAGATTCACCTGAAGGTGATGAATTGATCCAAGAAGCAGCCGAATCACTCATCCGAATTTCACTGACCGATCCGGCTTGGTTTGAAGATTGTTCTAGGCAAGTGGGATCTAACGAAGCGGAAAAGGATGGTGATAATCCTACGAAACCCCTGTCTTCTTCTGATTCCTACGAGTTGAACGTGCTCGTGCTGGAGGAAAGCAATACAGAGGATTATTCAGTTACCTCAAAGACATTCGACATAGCAGAAGTGTCAGATAAGGATTTCAGCATTAGGCTGAGAAGGGGTAGGAGATTGAAAGACTTTCAGAAGGAGATATTACCTGGGTTAGCGTCTCTTTCCAGGCACGAGATTCTCGAAGATGTCAACATTCTAGAGGGAGTCATTAGATCGAGGGAATACCGGAAGTTAAGAGCTAAGATGGCTGATGGGGAGATGTTGTGTGCTCCCTTGAGAAGCAGACGATCAAGATCCTATCACGCAGGACGAAGAAGATATTGTTGACTAATATTGCTTCTTTGATGTTATTTGCATTCCTATGACTGCAAGTGATGTGCCTTTGCACTACCAATTATTGTTTTAGAAGCTTTTTTATGCAAAGAATGTTATTCTAGTCTTGTCGGGGACTTATGAGTACTGTAAACATCGATTTTTTAGTGTTACTTTGAACCTGTCTAGGTTCTTCATTGCGGTAGGACAGTTGTGTCGTAAGTTATAGAACAGTCAGGTTTATGCACTTGTTGTGAAAAATCTCATCAGTGTTCAGAGATGATCTTTGTAAAAGTTATCTTTGCTAATGATTGTCACAATTCAGATTAGGAAAATCCGTCCGGGCCAAGTTTATCTGATGATGTGCGTCTCCTAGCGATTTAGCTTTGTATTCTGATTCCTTGTGCAGTTTTGGTTAGGCGATCCGTGAGGATAAACTCATGCTTTTACTTTATTAAAGGATAAACAGGAACTTGTCGAACGCTGCTCTTATGCGACTTGATGATCGCGGCTTAAGCGTTTCTGTTGCTGCATAAAGATTCGAGGGATGCTTTGATCAGCCAAGACAGATGGAAGATGGAACGCCATCTATGCATGTTCAACCCCCTAGATTTAGTGATGCAAAAACGAATCATCCCGTGACATATTCTCAAGAGGAAACACTTTTGACTTATGGGAGCTTCAAAACAGCCTTATCCCGATTGCCAATCTGGTTATTCAGTCATTATTTGCGGGTGCCAACCACTGTTCAAGTTAGCGATTATTCTTTATCAGACAAAAATATCGGTGACGTCACGTAGCTTTACCAGGGTAAAATTCACGTTGAGGTGAAAGATCAAGAACGTGACATTGAATCCATCGAGAACCTTGAGACTCTAGTGAGGCAAGAGGAGGAGGACCCCCATTTTCTTTTTAGAGTGAAAGATCGATAAAATCTCTCTCTCTCTTGATGTGGATCTGTCCCACCTCACAAGTTTTGTCCTCCTGATTGAACATGTTGGTCATTGGATCCTACTCATGTTGCTGCAAGAGTCAAGGACTAAATCTTTAAAGGAAAATGTTCCGAGATACACTTACGCCCATATTCTACAATGAATCATTCGGGTTCTCATGAACTGTCCAGTGAGTGGACTGAAAATGATGACTTCAGATTGATTTATGAATCGTTGATTTATATGGAAGGTTTCCTCAAACATGAGCACTGACCCTTTGTTCCTTCTCTCTCCTTACAACGCTGCAAAGTTATTCCCTCTTGCCTCAATGGTGGGCCCCAGCGATATATCTTACTTTCATCAGCATCATGCCGCAATTTGTTTTATTGAGTCTTATCTTTTGGCGCAGTCCAATCGGCCCGCATGCACCTTGACTAGTCCACCTCCTCTCAAGAAAATCAAAGCCTCCAAGGGTCGAAATCTCTACTCTACCTATGGAAAATTCCATCCCTGGCCTAGGGTCTGAGCCCGGGATGGCTAAGACATAAGACACCGATCTTTACTGCTCGAGGTAAGCCCTTGGCTAGAATGTTTCCGGTAGAGCCATCAAATTTAAGGTATTTGCACGCGAAATCGAAAGAAGTAAACTCAACAGAGGGCCGAAAAGATGGAAAAATAGAAAACACCCTTAAAATATGTTGTCAAGAGGAGATTGATGGGATGTCTCAGTTGTGGTGTATGCCAATGTCGTAGGTATAAGGTTTGGGCAATTAGGTAGGGGAGGGATCTACAGTATCTCTTTGGCTAAGATGAATAAGTCCACTTAGGACACTGAAAAGGTTCACTGCGCCTTTGTGGTAACACATTCATCATCCCAAACGAATCTAATCAAGCACCACTTTTTGTCTCTGTTACCAAACACCTCCCACAAACAGCACAGAACACAGTATAATCTCTTGCAAGATCTCTCTCTCTCTCTCTCTCTCTCTCTCTCTCTGTGGCCTTTATAAATGAAAGATGACAATTGATATGTCGGTTGGATCGGAAATTAAATGCACATAATTACAATCCCCCCCTCCTCCCTGATTCGGCTCAAAATGAAAAAAGCAGGGTCCAATCAGTTGGATCACCTAATCCTTGACACGATAATTCGGATTGATGATGCCTACCAAAAGTACCTAAAACCCTCTCTTGTGGTCCTCACCCTATGAACTCTCCATCAAACCCAACGTTCACACCCAAAGCTGATCCGATGCCTATTCATTCATGCCCCCTATCTTGGTTATCTTGGCCCTTCCAAGGCTAAACAGGGTCGGCGGTGTGGAGTTTCCATCACCTAACCCTCCCAAAGAAATCTTTCCTAAATCTAGAACTCCGTAGCTAATGTTATCACCCATTAGTCAAATGGGTCTCATCAACCCTTGTTCGGCTCTCGCGAGAAACAAAAAAGAAAAGATGCGAATCGGTAGGATGCGACCGAGGACGCAACAACAACCGCTCTGCTGAAGTCTCGTCGCATTCGTTCGCACTCGCAAGGATCTTCATCAGTACGTGAACCCGCTTCCGCGATTTTTTCCTTTTTCTAGCGTGCCTCTGTAGATTGAGGAGACTTTTCGTGCTTTCTAAAGTAAACCTCCGCTTGCGTTAGCATGTAGGGTTTGTGATAAAAGGAGGCCTTCATCTGTCATCTGACAACTCATAATTCCACATTAAATTAAGGCTTCGCTTTCGAATTCTTAGTACAGGACGCTAAGATCTACACAACGATGACTGGTCCTGCCGAAATTGCATGGCGACCAGAAGGTGTGCACGTTTGGCCCGCAAAGAAAGGAAATGGAAAGACCATCCTTTTCTGGGAAATTTACCAGAATTTTTTTCCTTGCCTGACTCTCTCCGTCTCCCTCGAATTCCTCCAATCAAACCACCCATCAATTTCTTCTTTTTTTAATTTTTTGCTTTCTAATTCGATGCAAGAAAGCAGTGGGTGATGCAAACGGGCAAGAGCAGGACCACAAAATCTAGCTAGATGAAATCTGGCGGCGATTATCAATGGGAAGATCACTTGTTGGGAAGAGAGAGAGAGAGAGAGAGAGAGAGAGAGAGTGGAGATAGCCATAGTTTTCTTGAGTGTTGTGTGTGAGGCCCTTTTTGTAGGTGTTAATGAATTTTCACTTTTGTGTACACACATATATATTTATATGCATACATAGGGTTAATATCACGAAAAACCTTAAACTAATACACTTATGACAGATTTACCCTAAACTATTTTTTTTACCACAAAAAATCTCAAACTAGTACATCTGTGATAATTTTATCCTAAACTATTTTTTTGACCACCAAAAACTCCAAACTAGTACACCTGTGACAATTTTATCCAGAACTAATTTTTTAATATTATTTTTATTTTATTTTTTTTAGTTTTTCTTATATTATCTTTTTCCTTTCCTTTTCTTTTTTTTTCTTCATCTTCAATTTCTGGTCGGTTGCCGGTCCGGCAATCGGCTAGAGGCGAAGGCCGGCGAGGTCGGCCCTGCCAGCTGATGGCGAGGCCGACCTCGCCAACAGCCGGCAATTTTGGCCTCGCCCACCCTTGGAGAGATTCGACCTCGCTAGTTACCGGAGGGGTCGTCCTCGCCATCGCTGGTGAGGCTTGGCCCCACTGTAACTGGTGAGGTCAGCCTCGCCCAAAAGAGGCGAGGACCACCCCTCGCCGGCCTCACTGTTGCCACGGGTGGGCAAGGCCGACCTCACCAGTTGCCGGCGAGGGGTCGCGCTCGCCATTGCTAGTAGGGCTCGGCCCCACTGGCAACTGGCGTGGTGAGGTCAACCTCGCCCAGAAGCAGCGAGGTTGAACCTCGCCAGCGACGGCGAGGCGACCCCTCGCTGGCAACGACAGCGAGGACGACCCCTCGCTAGGGATGGGGCAAGGTCGACCTGGCCAATTGCCGGCAAGGTCGGCCTCGTCCAGCAACGGCGAGATCGGCCTCACCAGTGGCTGGCAAGGCCGATCTCACTGGCCCCTGCCTCTGGTCGATCGCCGGATCGGCGACCGACCAAAGGTTGAAGATGAAGGAAAAAAAAAGAAAAGGAAAAAAGAAAAGATATGAAAAACTAAACAAAATTAAAAAAAATAATATTAAAAAATTAGTTTGGGTAAAATTGTCACATGTGTACCAGTTTAAGGTTTTTGATGGTCAAAAAAATAGTTCGAGGTAAGATTGTCACAGATGTACCAGTTTGGAGTTTTTTGTAGTTAAAAAAAATAGTTTTGGGTAAATCTGTCACAAGTGTACCAGTTTAGGGTTTTTCGTGGTATTAACCCTATGTATATATAATAGCAAAGTGGAGGTATTGCTGAAACTCCTGCAGTGACTATACATGGTGCGTCCGTCGTGGCCCAGTTTCATCAATCCTTCGGCACATTTTGACCTTCATTTTTGATTGGGGTGATCGGTTCTCGAGCAGTCCGGTTCTCGCCTAGGAATTGGGAATTGAACCGGTGCCCCCTGGAACTGAACTAGACCGGACCGGTTTTTGGATGGGCCAATGGAATCGGTGGCATATTCAATTTTCTTTTTGATTTGTCGTTAATGTTTAAGATGAAATTAAAGATATTCTTGATACTCAAGGCATTTCTACAATGAATGAGTTGCGTGTGACATTATAGGTTTCACGGAGATTTTTTCAATTTGTGGCAAAATTTGGTTGGAATAAGCAACTACTTATTGTGTTTGATTTGCTATTGTCATCTTCCTCACGTACATAAGTAAACGTAGTCGTTCCAACCTTGAAGGGCCTTCTTTTGTGAATTGTGAGATAGATTAGGGTTTTTTTAATATATATTTTTAAGAAATAAAATTTTTTTAAAAAAATCGGTCTAGTTCGAGTGATCCAAGTGGGCGGTTCCACACCTAAAACTGGAAGCCGGACTGAAATTCACTGGTTCCAATGGTACAAAACCGGGACCAAATCGGTGCCCCCCAGGAACCATCCATAATTGGTCGGTCCAGGTGGTTCATTTTGCTCATCTCTATTTTATGCGTATCACACTTTTGCGGTATGTACATAACCTATTATGATCATGATTAATTTAATAAATAAATTAAAGAACTCCATGAATGTAATATGTGAGCGTTTAGACTTAAAAGCTTATATCAATTTGTCCATGGTAAGACCAAAAAATGGGTGATAACGAGTGCGTCGATGTGCAAGGTGCAGATATACTGAGCCTCCTGCACTCATCTCTATAACTTGAGAGTCGACTATGACTAATCCCACTAAGGTGTTGTTTATCCTTTACTATCTAAGACCTCAAATACTTTACGCATGACTATCATGAAAAATAAATTGTCTAGGAGAAATTGACAAATTCTCATGTTTGATAACATTATGTGGGGCGCGTTAAATCCTCGCTCTCTTACTAATCCTCGAATCAAGAACAGATGAGGCTGTCTCTTTGAATAGTTGCTGCATGTTCGAATTACTCTACATATAAACCCTCCCGCGTACCAACTATTCTAATCCTTGATGATGATACGCAATCCATTAAGATAACGCAATAAGATAGCGGGCGTCCCTGGTCCAAATTAGTATTTTCTCGTAGTGCGTGAAAAGCTGTAACGCCAATTAATAGATGTTGGTTGTTTCACACAACTTTCTACTGCCGTAACCATTGATAAATGATATATTAATAGAGTTTCATATGTGACGATGAATGATTACTACCAAACTCGACAAATTGTTTTTCACCTCCCGTTGCTGCATATTGTGGATCGAAAACATAAGTGCTAGTGAATGTTTTCAACGTCCTAGGTGCAATTGAATAAATAAAAATTATAATTTAAGAGTAAATTACACTTTTTTATTTTTATTTTTGCTAGCTAGAAGAGTAAACTAGTTTAATATATAAAGTAATAAGGAACATCCACTGCAGATAGACCGGCATACCTGAATATTTGTATGATGATCGACTTATTATATAGAACCACGATATAATGTGGGGTGTTGAACTTTTTGGTCACACTTGTAGTACATACTTATTCATTTATTGGGTGATGAAAGCAATCATGAAAGATATCCCACTTATCAAAGTATATTATTATACATAGATCATTGCCTCACTTTATACTTAATTATGATGCATAGATTATCGCCCAATTGCAAAATTATCCACATCAGCGCCGACCATACTACATAAGATGACCGACATCCACGTTGGTAATTTTCAACAAAATAGGTCGGAAAGACCATATTGTTAAATTGTTGAAATGTTTAATACTAAATTGACACGATTGAAATATTTAGAATTGAATTAACTTTTTGGACAATTATCCCGATTGACTTGCTAATTAAACTCACCCATCGTTCCTCTCAAAGTTGCATGCTCGACATCTTCATCTCTTTCAATCTTATTTTTTTGTTTCATGATATATGCTCCATCGCAATCAGTAAAATTTTGGCGACTACAGCTTTTCATATTGAATTATATGAAAATGACGTCATTAGGAAATACATTTTTAAGTCGGTCAATCTGATCAAGGCACATAAAAGTTCAGTCACTGATTATTATTATCATTACCCAGTATTGCCCGATCACCTTCTGAGCAGGAAATATAAAAGCAATAATTGAGAATGGCCTATAAAAGTCATAATATCCAAAACCTAACAATAGCATCTGGGGTGATTGTCTTTGAGATTCCAATTTTGATGTGCTCTCTTATTTATAGGAATTTTCCATAATTTTAAATTATATTCTCATATCTTAAAATTTCATTTAATTTAAAGTATGATTTTGAACCATATTCCAATTTTATTTATTTTATCCTTTTTGTTTAGTATCCTGGTTGAATTTTTAATTCCCTTGGTTCTGTTAAAATTTGCAGTCTGTGTATTAGCCATGTCCATTGAAAAACATAGCTTAACCATATTATAGATAAGACTCCAAACCATTTTTGCAGCTTGGTGCCATTGGAGACCGAACCAAAGCGCTTGTTCTTCTCCCATTTGTTTGCTCTTCATTTTTTTTTTTTGTAATTTCATGAGCTTTTAAATTCACTTAACTAGCTTAGAATGAGCATTAATAGCATGAAAAAAAAGCAAAATCTACACTCATAACAATTCATAAATATACGAAAAATGAAAACGAAACCTTCTTCAAATCCTAAAAATAAGCTACTTCATGCATGAATGGCGAAAATAATTTTTAAAGTACTAACAAGTTCTATAATATGGTTTGAGTCTCGCGAATATCATCAATCTCATAGTATTACCTCGTCGCATGCTTGATCAATGAGCATGCTTAGAGTCTTAGACGAGTCGAGTAGAGTATTGAGCCTTCAAGTTCCGATCTAAGCTTGCCCGTTAATTTGTAATATGACATGCCTCAGTGGGTCCGTGTTGGTGGACCCGAGCTTGAGAAAGGGATTATTTTACTTAGGTTCATAGGGTTTCTACTCCCGACTTTCTCGCTCAGCGACATTAGATTCTGTCAAATTCATGATCGGGTCTATCTCATCTACAAGAAAAAAAAAAAAAGAAATTGTTACGCTTTCCAAATACACTGCTCCTAGCGCTTCTCGCTCGTGCCTATATAAATCAGCAGCAACTTCGATCCTCCTCATTTTTCAAATCTCGCCTCCTCTCTCTCTCTCTCTCTCTCTCTCGGTTTCACGGCTCTTTCCAAGCTTGCATCTTTCTTTCACCATTCGCGAAGCATTTCAAAGGGAGAGCGACAAATGTCTGCGGACAAAGACGAGGACCCTCGCGTGTCCGGCATCAAGTCCAAAATCCGCGTCGTCCCTGATTTCCCCAAACCAGGTTCTTGTCTCCTCTCTGCAAATTCCCCCATTTCTTGTTGGGTCCGAGCTTCTGAAGTTCGTCTGCTTTGCTTTGGAGGGCTCGAGCGAAGTTGGGTTTCCTTGTTTCTGTTTTGTTGGTTCTTCTTCTTCGTCAGGAAGAAGCACAATGCAATATGCATCGACCCATGTCCTCTCTCTCTATCCAAGTCCCGTCTTTCTGCACCTTTTCTTGTTTCGTTTTGTCCTCTGTTTTCTAGTGATCCACAGATGGTGTTTGTTTTTCTCCTTCTTTCTTCCCTTCTTTTGTTGTCTCTAGTAATCACGAACGCGTTTGTTTTATCTCAGGAATAATGTTCCAAGACATCACTACTCTGTTACTGGATTCCAAGGCATTCAAGGACGCCGTCGACTTGTTCGTTGAGCGTTACAAGGACAGGAACATTTCTGTTGTCGCTGGTAAAAAACGGGGAAAGAGAAGATTTTGATTCGAAAAGAACCTTGCTTTTTCCTAATCAAAATGTGTTATTTCCGCGAGTTATTCGCAAGTTCAATAATCAGGACTCAGACATTAGTGAAGGGTCTGTCGAGTCAACGAATCCCCTCGAGCCCGAAAGCTCATGGTAAAAGGAGTAGGTTCCACTTTCAAAGTACGAACTTCACTCAGTTTCTGAAGGCTTTCTTGGTTTCGCTTCACGGACAGTCACTCTCAACAAGCGATATTCAAGTAGTAAAATTACGAATCGAAAATCGACAACTAAACTTTCTCTGTTTAATCATTTCGCGCGACTTATTTTTTTCTTTCTCGAGATTTTCTGTTTTCCCCTTGACATGTATTGGATTGGATAAGCGACCATTCTCCCTCTTGGGCTTTTGTTTTCTTCCCCTCACCTTATTTTTTTCCCATTCAAATTGGCTTTTTATGGTGATTTGTTGCTTGACCATGTGCCGCTGCTAGTGCGGTGTGCCATCAATTGCTTCTTAGAAGTTTTCATTAAGTCGCTTATCTTTTCCTTCTCTCTCTCTCTCTCTCTCTCTCTCTCTCTCTCTCTCTCTTTGTAACATTGTTGTTGTTGTTGTTGGGACGTGGTTGGATCCGATTTTGGGCCGACGTCTGATAACGATGTATGCCCACTAACTTAGAAAGTGGACCATGCTGATGTGAGCTATAGCTTGTGCCTGCCCTCCATGAAAATTTCTTACCTTGACTCTGTTGCATCACAATTAGCAGCTGTTGAAATTTGGGTTCTGCATAATTCGTATGGTGTTGACATACAACTCACATGATTCTTCGATTGTGATCGTGTAAGAGTGTCTCTACCAAAAAAGAAAGAATTTCTTTTTGCGGTTTCAGGATTAGAAAATGATTTTGGTGTTTGTCCTATTGCTTGTAGATGCTAACAACCGGAGGGAACCGGACCAGTAGCTCATTTCTCTACCCATGTGCTTATTTGTATTCTCTAATAAGCCTTTGTATGTTTACGTACAGATTGGTGACAGATTATCTTGGATTCTTTTGGCTGCTTATGCTCCTTCTTGTCTATTCATGTTAGCCTGCTTTCTCCGTTGTCCGACTCAGTGTCTTTTTTGCAATTTGTGCTTTTAAGGATCTTGTTTCACAGGACACCGGCTAATCTTTGTAGAAGACATATTACAAGCTTCGAAACATGCAGAGTTTACCTTTTACACTTTTCTAAAGCTCATTAAGCGTAACTTGGGCGCCTGTTAACTGCATCCTATTTATCAAGGCGTGTCAATTTAATAAAACTTTTTTAACTCACCTGACCCTTGTAATTGGGATGTCGGCTAACTCTTTCTTTGTTTGAATGTACCCTTCGCCAGCATTTGTTCCATTACAGAACCATTGAAGACTTTCTTGTGTCTGTTTTCTGAGGCATTTGCTGTCATTTGTCTGCGTGATGAATTTAATAGCATAAATGCGCATTTTTGGAATCTTCTCTCTTCAACACCAACAGATGCTCTCAAATGGATAAGTTGCGGCTCACCACTTTTCAGGATAAGGATCATGTTATCCGACTATACGTCCCATGGATCCGATATTTGCAAAGCGACGTGTGGGATGATGCTCTATGCTGGATATGAGGATGTGAAAATTTTGAAAACCCTGTTCGTGTAGTTCATTCTGTGATGACATTGCACTGTTCATTACTGATCAATCTGATTAGTTTCGCTTTGGTTGGTGGTTTCGCTGTTCCTCTGCAGCTAAGGATAAAAAAAGACTTAATTGTGTTGTAACAGAGAACTTCAGACCATTTTGACAAGTTTGTAATCAACAGAGCTATGTAATGTGGTTTCCTATTTGTCCAATGACACGAGACTGATCTTTCTCTCCTTTTCTTTTTTCTAGGAATAGAAGCTCGAGGTTTCATATTCGGTTCCCCTATTGCCTTAGCGATAGGAGCGAAATTCGTTCCCTTGAGAAAGCCCGGGAAGCTGCCAGGTACATTTCTAATGACAAAATGATCTGGTAAAACTAACTGTATTCTTATATATGTTGAATTTCATGATCAATATCGGTTGTGTCTGCATCTCTTTTTAACCATTAGAATTAATAATTCCTTTTTTTACCAAATAATTTCATGATATTGTATAATTCGAAAGGTTTTGTTATATTAGGCTGCCCCTGAACCTGACGACAATAGTCGGGGCCACGGATGAGCATTCTCTTTTATTTGCATTAGAATTATGAGAAATAGAGCTGTCTTTTGGTCTTCGAGAAATGTAGCTTGCACATTATTCCCTTCTGCTAGTTACCCAGGTTTCAAATTTATTTATTTACACTGTTTCATCTGGAGCAATCCAACAGCTACACATGTTTACGCTGCGTTCTGTTCACATTGCTGCGAATATTTTGTCAGTCTTTTCTTAATTGACTGTCATGTTCTAATCAGCATCCCAAGCTCCTTTGGGCTCCTGGGCTTACGTTGAGGCTGCATTTTTCTCAGTAACCATCAAGTACACAATTAGCTCTGTAAAGGTTGCTGCTCCTTGCTCTCTGGCATTGAGAAGATCTAAGAACACAATGAATTTGTCGCCCTGCATGCTATTAAACATTCTTAAGCTGTATAAACACCGCAAATCCAATACCATCTTGGAGT
This sequence comes from Syzygium syzygioides, assembly GCA_031216285.1. Lineage (NCBI taxonomy): Eukaryota > Viridiplantae > Streptophyta > Magnoliopsida > Myrtales > Myrtaceae > Syzygium > Syzygium syzygioides. The sequence goes on along the minus strand of CM062246.1, from coordinate 5,273,187 downwards.
TGAAATTGCTTAATGCTGAGAATGAGCATGTTCTGCATATACAACCGTGTTGCCAGTAGTCATGATAAAGATTCGTCTAATGTCAGGTGAGGTCATCTCAGAAGATTACGTTCTGGAGTATGGAAAAGATTGCTTGCAAATGCACGTCGGGGCAGTGCAACCTGAGGAACGAGCTTTGGTGGTCGATGATTTAATTGCCACCGGTGGTACCCTCTGTGCAGCCATGACTTTACTTGGTATGTATTTCTCATTGATGCGCTACATTACTTGCGGGGAAAGGTCTGTGAATTTGGGCAAGAGAAGTAATAGCGTCTCCAACTGAAATTTCTTATACCGAAATGATTCGATTATGTCTTTTGGATGGTTTAATTTACTCTTTTGTGCAATAGTGTCAGTTTGATGTGGAATGTTTTTTTCCCCTTTTAACTTGTTATGGTGGTAAGGGCAAGCCATCTAATATCAGTTGTGTATAATGTTCCTCAGAACGCGTTGGAGCCGAAGTTGTCGAATGTGCTTGCTTGATTGAATTGCCAGACTTAAAGGTGCACATATCGCATTAGACCTGCATACCTTTTTCAATTATCAATCTGTTGGTTGATCAAACAGTATCTACCGCTTCCAGTTCCCATACAGTCTTCTCATAGCCGGGCTGCATTTTCTGAATCTACTCAAATTCTGATTTTCTCAGGGTAGGGAGAGGTTGAAGGGAAAGCCTTTATATGTGCTTGTGGAGTCCCATTGATTCTAGCAGCGCGTGTGTTGCGCCCTCCTCGGCGAAACCTTCTTAGACGTACATTAGAGCAATATTGGTTATTGATCACTTCTCATCGGGACTCCCGATCTTGTCTTTGCTCTCTTCCCACCATTGCCGAATTTTGATCATCCTTGGTGATTCATTTGGGACCAGTATCGGTAACTTTACCTGGCAAGATCCACGAATGTCGTATCGAAGAGCTTGTTTGGTTCGTGGGTACTTTTAGCTACTGTTTGTCAGGGGAAAAAAATGTATTGACCTAAATCCGTCATCCCAGGTACCATCGATTCGGATCTTCTTATTCGTGGACTGCAGCATTGCTGAATCTCATCTCCAACCTTTGTTGACTCGTAAAATTATGTGGTATCAATTTATGTCTGTGAAATTCTGCAATCAACTGTTACTTGGCATTTGATAGTGTATTTTCTGGGTCAGTAGCGGCAGCAGCAGCAACAGCAACATGCTAATGCGAGAATATCATCCCGATCTGTATGACGAGTTGATCAGGCAATGTCAGATTAATTCGGAAAAACCGATCATCCTAACCGGCTGATGTGATATCATAGTCCCAGTTTGTTGATCCTAGGCGGTCCCAAAAACCTTTACCCAAGTCCGTTCGCGAACTGAAAGATCGATTTTTTTTTAAAGAAATGATCAAGCCTGTCTCGAGAAGGAGATGATGTGCCCAGACCCGTCAATCTAAAAAAAAATGGGATATATTCACTAGAAGTCTTAAAACTTGTCAAAAAGTGCAATTGATTCCTAAAACTTACAAAAAATGCAATCAAGTCTTAAAAGTTATCAAAATTGTTCAAATGAGTCCTCAAGTTAATACCGTCAAATTTATTAACAGAAAATGTTAATGTTGCACTAACGAGGCTTATTTTAATATTTTATCTCTCATATGTAGCTAAAACGACGTTGTTTTGGCTCAAATTTAATTTTAAATATTAATTTTATTTAAATTAAATATAAAAAATAAGCGAAACTAAAAATTAAAAAAACAAAAAACAAACGAAAGGGGGAGGAGGATAGGTAGGGAAGGAGGGCTTGCCCTCCCCGCCACCGCTGCCCCACCATCGCCAAGAGGGGCCAACAAGGGTGGGAAGATGGCAAGCAGAGTCGTTGGCCCTTGGCCAGGGGCCGACGACTCTTGCCGACGGCAAGCGAGGGCCTGCGGGCCCTCGACCAAACCTGGCTGACCCCTGCCATTGATGGCCCTCAGCCAGCTCGCCCGATCTAGGGGAGGGCCAAGACCCCTTGCCTACCATTAGCGAGGGTCGTCGACCCCTGGCTGTGGCCCGGCGATCCCCACCTACCGTTGCCCCACCCTCGCTAGCCCCTCCTGGCGATGGTGGGGCGGCGGTGGTGGCGGCGAGGGGGAGGGCAGGGCCTCCCTCTCCACCTATCCTCCTCCCCCTTTTTTCTGTTTTAAATTTTAAATTTTGCTTTTTTTTTACATTTAATTTAAATTAAATTAATATTAAAAATCAAATTTGAGTCAAAACAATATCGTTTTAGCCACGTAGGAAAGATAAAATATTAAAATAAATCACTTCAGTATTTTCCGTTAGTAAATTTGATGGTGTTAACTTTAGAACTCTTTTGAACCATTTTGATAAGTTTTAGAACTCAATTACATTTTTTGTAAATTTTAGAACTCAATTATACTTTTATGATAAGTTTTAAAATTTCTAGTGAACATGTCCGGAAAAAAATTAGCCGGTCCAGCAAACCGGCCCCAAGTCACCATCCAAACCTGCACATTCGATGGGCGGGTATGTCGGACCGACAAGCTCATAGTCATAATCAGGTATTGAAAATACACCTTTCAGGCCTAAGATTGCTTTCCTTCGTATCCGCTTGATCAGGACCCGTGAAGTTTTACTACTGGACACATTTTCTTCTGTTAATAGTTCGAACACTTTAGAGGGTACGGCGTTTGACTATCTCTCTCTGCAAGAGTCTCATCAGCTTTCAATTCCCTTCGAAAGAGATCGGCCTGGCCATCACTCGCTGCACATGCAGGCAATTACATTAACATTATTGATTATCCTCCTCCGCAAATTAATCCTTCACGAGAAAGCATCATGCCACTCGATGTCCAAAAGATTTTCCATACAATGTTATCTTCATCGCCAGCGCAGAATGGCCGAAAGAATATTTAAAGCGAATACCATCCGCATAAAATATCATGAAAGCACGAAGGAGGCGAAATGTTGCGGCGAGAGGGCCGATAGGTTCTCTCCGATCCCTCGTATGGGACGGCGCGCTCATCGCGGGTTAAGTGAAGTAGAATTAGGATCCGGCGTATTGGTCGCCGGTCAATCGACCGTGCGCCGGAGATGGCGATCGACGGATGAAAAAGCCGGGGTCGAGCCCTTAAGCAAGGACTCCACCACCCATCACGGAAGAAAAGCACGGGTAACTTCGGAGCAGGTAGGGCTAAAGAGAAAAGGCAAGCTGGCTTTTTACATGAAGAGTGCTTTTCTAGGACCGCTCATTCAAACTTGGACCAGGGGTTCTGGTTGGCTAGAACACCTGTGAATAATTTCGAATGGCTTCTTCCACAATATTTGATCAAACACTCGTTCTGAACTCGAAAACCGGCAAGCCTCGGCCTCGTCTCAAACCTCGAATCGGGTCCGATCTGAACGGGCAAATCTTATTCGTGTTATTCAATCAGCTATTTCGAACGGGTAAATCCTATTCGTGTTATTCGATCGGCTATTTCGAAAATCGAACGGTCTAATGAAACGTAACGCGACCAGATACCATAGAGATCAGACGAACTTAAGCAAGTGTACAAGGCCTGGGAAGTCTGCACTGATGTTCAAGATCTGCACTTTCACTTCACACTCGTCATCAAACCTGAGTCGTCTGTCAACTTTCCTTCAATCCCATACACGATCAAATCCTAAAAGAAAGAAATGGGAACAGAAAATCGAGAACTTCCCTAGGGAATAATGATAGGAGAAGCATGGAATGCAATTAAGAAAAATCAATCTTACATTGCGAAAAAATTTGAGGGACGTGATGGTTTTTTTACAACCTATAGATGATGAGGAAACAGGGCAACACCGCCCGAGGATCGAACACTAGCAACTCGCCGTCGTCCCCGCTCACCGAGTCGTACGTGACCCCGCCGCCGCCGCCCGGGAACGGGTGGTCGAGGATGAGCTTCTTCGAGGGCCGGCCAGCGATGACCCGGCACACCAGCATTGCCCTCCTCCCCCTCCCTCCCCCGGCGCTCTCGTGGGCGCGGCCGCTGCCGTCGAACGTGCAGATCGCCGCCCCCTTGCCGCCGCCGCCGGCGGCGGCGGCCCCGACCCCCCACGCCCCGCCGCAGTCCCACGCGGGCCCCTCGCGCGCCGTGGAGCCCATGCAGCGGAACCGCATCACCTCGTTCCCGTCCGCGGCGCACCGCGCGTCCTCGTCCCGGGGGCCGCCCGACCCGGCCCGCTTCTTCACCAGCTCCCGGTACTCCTCGAACCGGGCCGCCGTCCGCTGCCCGTTCTGCACCTTGAGGATCACGTCGACCCGGCCGGCGAACGGCTTCGGCCCCCAGCTCGTGTGGAAGATGATCTCCACCACGTTGCGCGACGGGTGGCCCTCCGGCAGCTCGGTCAGCGCCGGGCACGCGGGCTCCGCCGCGGCGCCCGTCCGGGCCCGGGGCGTCGCGCCCGGGCGCGCCTCCTCCGCCTTCGCCGCCGTCCTCTGCGGAAGCCTCGGCGCGGGCGCGGGCGCGTGTTGGGGCGGGGGCCTGGGCTTCTTGGGTCGCTGCTGCTTGGCGATGTCGATGACGTCCTTGATGGTCTGGGCGCTCTTTCTGCAACCGGAAGAGTAGAGCGAAGAAGAAGAAGAAGCAGCAGCAGAAGAGGAGGAAGAAGAGGAAGAGGAAGAGGTGGAAGAGAGCAAGCGTTTCTGGTACTGGCCGTGATGGACGTCGTCGAACGCCCTGGACTTGCAGTGCAGCGACTTCACCCAACCCCCCGCCATTGACGACGGACCCCGAAGCCGGATCCTCCCCCTCCTCCCCCCTCCTCCTCTCTCCTCCCTCCTCCCTCCGCCGCCGCTAAAGATCGAAACTTTCTCTCGCTCCCTCCCTCCCTCCCTCTCCAGAAATGGCGATGTCCGAACTCTTTCTCTAGAGAGACTAGAGAGAGAGAGAGAGAGAGGCAGACGGTGTGGGGGAATGCGGAAGGAGCCGTCGGGTCGTGGTGGCGCGACGATCAAAATGATGTTCTGCCCCCCCCCCCCCCCCCACGAAATGATCAACGAAATGACCGGAATGCCCTCGCCCTGTCGCTGCCGCTGTTTATTGTCGTTTCCCCCCCCGCCCCCCTCCCCCTACCCTCTTATTTTGATTTGTTATGGCCGTGATTATTAATTTTATAATGTCGTCGCGCGTCGCTCCGTTTCTTTTTTCTTTTTTTTTAACCAGTTTTTTTTTTCTCTTGTTTTCCGGGTGCGCGACGTGGAGAAGAGACCAAATTCCATTTTTAAGTTTAGTTTAAGGAAACAGAAATTCACGAACGACTCTTGGCATTTGCCCATGCGGGGGGGGGGCGGGGTCGGGTAGATCTCGATTCGATGTCACGCGGTCTTCTCGCGAGAATAGCTACGTGATCTCTATTTATTGTTTTCTTAGGAATATCATATCAAAATGATAGAAGAATCTCACGTCTCTACATTTATATATTGCTCCTATTTTTCTGTAATTTTCATAAACCGATAATTATCATACACATTAACTCAATGCCTGGCTAGAAAACATTGAGCATGCCATGTTTCACATACTTCTCCTTTGAAAAAAGATGAGAAAACTTGGTTATCACAGTATCTCTTAAAGGCCAAAAAAAAGAGTATACAACTGAACACTTTATTTGCTTTTGCTTTGAATCCGGTGGTCCAATCCAAGTAATAGGAATTGACTTTGTTGAAGGTGCACTCATTCCATACTACTTTCCATGGGTTTTTTGAAAATTGGCCATAGTATAAGCATAAAACCACGTATTCATGGATACCGGAAATGAAATATAAAGTTTCGGTCATTGATCAATTGAGGACTCGTGATGTAGGAAACGTTGCTATCAGGTCTCGAGCTCCCCATCGGTGGAATTTAAGTGTCAGAAATGGCATATGACTGATGACCAAATATTTCAAGCGGAGTTTTGTCGAATTTTTTCATGACTTGATTAAGATAATCATCAAAGAAAAAAGCCTTATCGTCAAATCATCCCTACATCTCTTGCTATATATACTTTGATATTCATTTTTTGGGATAAGTGTACTCGTAATCCTAAAACTCATCACCGAAATGTAGTTGAGTCCTAAAACTTTCAAAAAGTGTAATCAAGTCCTAAAATTTATCAAAATTGATCCAAATAAGTCCTTTGTTGATTGCACTTTTTAAAAATTTTAGGATTGGATTGCATTTTGGTAATAAAATTTTGGACTCGATTGCACTTTTTGAACGTCTGATGACTAAATTACACTTTCCCAATGAGTTTTAGGGCTCAATTGCACTTTTGCGACAAGTTTCATGACTTCTAATCTTAGTGCACTAATCCCTTTTTTTTGGGGGGGGGAGGGGGGAGTCTAAAGCCTTTTTTGTTACATTATTCAAAGTTTAAATCAATTCATGTTTTGAATAGCTAATGAATGCTTCAAAATGAAATATAAGGATACATAGACAATCATTTTCGTTTGATTTTTTATCTGATTTGATACAACGTTCGTTGACGGTTGCTGTCACATGGAAATTAACACTAAATTCTTCACTAACGACGCAATAACTCACAGCGTCCAGTTGGTGAGCACCAAATGCTAAGGACACTTTTTTTTTTTTTCTGGTACGCGACTTGACGTGCTCATTGCAATGACCGAAAGCTATAATCAACACAAAAACCTGTCCTGGCAATTGCGACTTTTGTGGGGGAAGGGTCGGTTTCTTGGTTCCGTATTAAGCTAACGCATGACATTGGACGGCACGATCCTTTTCATTTGAAACGAACTGATAGAATCTACGTAACCACTAAAGTGAATCAACGACGTGGCCATCTTGGAAATCTATATATGTCATTGACCAGAAGGTCATTTTTAGGAAATATAGGCGTCTCTTTTGGTCGTCCACATCGACGTATGTGATTCTTGTATCGGCTTATTTACGCACCGAGGGAGCATTAAAAAGTTTGATGCATGCCCTTTTTGTAATGACCCGATCCGACGATAACAGGGAGGGCTCCTGACATGCTTCTAAAATGGCGAATGGGACAGAAATGAACCGAATTGTGCTTTGAATAGAGGGAAAGCGATTCCAAGATGTGTGCGTGTGTGTGAAAACTAGAATTAATTCGCGAAGGTCCATTTTGACGTAATAGTAATGCTTAATTTTAGAACTTAAAAGTTAAGTATACTCAAATGAAAGTACTATCGAGATGGGTGACCTCTTAGAAAGGGGCTCACTTGTACGTCAAAAGATAAAACCATTGAGGCATGGTATGGGACGAACTAAAGCGGATAATATCTCAAGTGAATTAAATCCAAGAATGCCACACTTTTGGCTAAGATTTTAGACTACTCATTCCCTCGTCCTGTGAAAGACTTTCAATTGAAATTCGTGTTCCCCCACTCGCTTATATTGTCAAGTGAGACGGCGGCCTTTCAGCTTGTGTGAGATGACGTTATTATTTCTTTGGTAAGCAAAATGGCATTAAAGAGAAGAAGGGCATCTTCCTTTCATTGAAATTTCTACTGGGGGGTTTGACTGTGAAATCATAGTAAAAGCCCCCAAAACAACATTAGACATAACCCATCCTATAATACAGTCTAGTTGATTTCATGGGCTGTACCAACAGTTTTACCTTAGAAAACGAGAGGGTACATTGGTAATCAAGAGGGGCAGGGGGAATTTTCGATAAATATATTTAAATCCCAAGTTGGGATGGAAATAAAAAAAGAAAATAATGGTTTAATAGGGCGAGGAATCTGACATGGGAGTTTGAAGTGGAGCAGGTGGGGATAGAAGAATAGAAAGAGAATGAGAAAGTGGGGCAGATTGAAAACATCCAAAACAAAAGCACTGAAATTTAAACTACCAAAACGACAACACTTCACAGATTTTTTTTTTTGGTAAAGGTAACACTTCACAGATTTTCCTCTCTTTTAAAAAAAATATATATATTTAATATTTTTTCATCGAAATTTCAAAGAATTGGTGGAAATAGGCGAGACCCATCTCAGCCCTAGCCGTAGGGGGACAATTTCAAATTAATTTTTAGGTCTCGTTTTCAAGAAGTGGTTTTGGGGATTTTTTCTTCTCTGTGTTTTTTAATTGGGAAAACGGGTCTTCAGATTTAAGGGGAGGAGACAAGACAACATTGAGATTTGGGACGATAATCAGCAGTTGTCTTTGCACTTCGAAAACGCGGATGAAAAGAGAGAGAGACACACAAGTGGCCCGACGCCTAATGCGATCGACGGGGGACACATTCCTCCGAGCCCGACATGATTGCAAGAAATTTTGAATTTGACAAGTGCCGGGACGAAGGGACCGTTCCGTTTTCCCAATTATTATCCGAATGATGAGGAACCACGAATCGGTGTCGAAGAAGCGCACGTTCCATACGCTTTTCTTGAGGCCATTAGGGCGCACACGTCTGTGCCTACGCTATCTACATTTTGCAAAATTTCGCCTCGTCTCGTTTGGAAGAAAGCCCCATGATATGAGCATTTTGTAATATGTCGATGCCCCACGAATTCAGTAAAGCTAGGGGCAATCAATTTCAGGGTGAGTTGGATCCAGACCTGAAATCTGAAACTAGCCCTGTTATAACCGATTCTCAATTTTTAGAATTTGAAACCTACCCTATTTTTCCAGGAGCCTTTTATGGAACCGACCCTACTTTTCCGGTCTGGTTTCGGGGTCGATCCGAGGACCTATTTTTTTGTTCATTTTTCTGGTTTCATTTTTTTTTTCCAACAAAATAATATAGGTAGTAATGAAACGATTCAAAGTAAAAGATTTACCGGATCGGCGAGCCCAAAAGGCCGAAAAAACACACGCATGGTACAGACATCAAGATGACCGAATCCTAGCCCTCTTCAACACGCAGGCAAGTGACGAGTTGGGTTGCGTTCTTACGGTGACTAAAGAGGCGCTCGCAAAGAGAGAAACCGTGAGAGACAAAGGAGGTTGCAAAAAAAGAAGAGAGAAACCATGAGAGACAGATTGGATAACCGGATAGGATAATGTGATCTAGGATTTTTATTTTTTTTTATATTATCTCAAAACCGGTCCGGGTCGGTTTTTATTTGGAACCGGAAACCGGACCGGTTATAATTGATTCCCAAAAAATGGAACCGGTTCCCGAATCGATTTTTGTTAGAACCGGCTCCTAGACCTATTTTTCGTGTGGGTTAATTTGATTTCCGGGCAAATCCGGTTCGGTTGCACACCCTTAGGTAAAGCCATCGGTCTTCGGCTTGTGTTAACGTGACAGACGAGATTGATGGATGGTATCGTATCCAACATTTTGTGCAAACGAACAATGAAGAATCTAGAAAAGTCTTTTTGTTTTTTTTTTTTCGAAAGTTTTTGTTGGGTTTTGGCAGATATGGAGGAGGATTTGCCAGCCTTTGCCTTTCACGCCTGGCTTCTTTGAGATTTTAGTGGAGCTCCGGGAACCGCGTTTGGGATCCTTGGCGTGCTCCCGCCTTCTCTCCAAACCACGACAAAAAACTTCATTAAAAACCTCTCCTCTTTGCTCCAAACCAAGACAAAAAACTTCATTAAAACCTCCCTTTCGCCTCTTTCTATATCTCCCTCTATCCCTCTCTCTCTCTCTCTCTCTCTCTCGATCTCTCGAGAACATGCACCATGCATCAGGATTTTGAATGTATTTGGGGCAAGCAACTTGCTCGTCTGCCCACGTTTTTGATTTGCAATGTCACGATCAGAATGTTCGGACTTTACATTCCGAGTTCGCGGCACGCGAAAGGATTTCCTGGCATTAGGATTTGTTTCGGAACGGCAAGACCATGACATCGAGTCTCGACGAAAGTAACTTTCACGGGAGAAACTTTGGAAGGGGGGGGGGGTTTCGGATAGGGGTGTGCAAAAAACCCAGGACCGCCCAGGACCGCCCAGGACCGCCCGGGACCGGACCGGAACCGGTGGTTCTCAAGGGGACCGGTCCGGTTCCCGGTTCCAATTTTTTGGAACCGGTGGGTATCGGTCCGGTTCCCGGTTCCCGGTGTGGAACCGCCCACCCGCCCACCCGGACCGGACCGGTAATATAATAATAATATATTTATTTTTTTAAAATTTTAATTAAAAAAATCTGACCCAAAAAAATTTTTTTAAAAAAAGAAAAACGTAACTAGACACTTATAACTCTCTGCTCTCTTATCTGTGAACACTTATTTGATGGGTACCCACTTGATTTATGGATGATGTGGTTAATAGAACCAATTATAGTATAGGAATTGTATGGAAAGTTATGTTCTTTTTTTTTTTGTTCTGTTGATCCGATGTTGGTCCACATATTTTTTTTTATTTGTCTAGGAAAATTTAGTGAGACCGGTTCCATGGACCCGCTCGAGAATCGGACCGGACCGTCGGTCCGGTTCCCGGGCGGGTCCATGGAATCAACGGGCGGTCCTCGGTCCCAAAATTAAGGACCAACACTGTGCGGGTTGATCCTAGGGTTAGGGGGTGAACCGGCCCAACCCGGACCATGCTCACCCCTAGTTTCGGATGATCGAATTGCGAGTCGAGCGCTTCCAAAAGCTCGGGCACCTAGCCTCGTGAAAAGAGACGGTGAGGTGTTTAAAGTTCAAATGCATAGTAGCACAACCTCTTGGATGGGATGGCCTCACTGACAGGTTAGGTTCGATCAAAATTCAAAATCTAGGACTAGCAGGATAGGTTAAAATCAATGCAAAAAATCTTGATGATGACGCATTTAGGAGGCGGCGGTTGGTGCAATTTAGTAGGTTTTGACCAACTTCGAGCAATGTGATGCAATGCCATGATGGGGCTCGCTGAATTTGGACAAAGGTGACTTCAACTCGCATTCAATGCGAAGACCTTCTTCCCTTCGTTTTGCCCCATTAATGCACGCGAAAATCTTTTCTTTAATTCACCGCGATCTCACAACGCTATTGATGTCCGGCTCGGGAATCCGCATTCGCCACCCTCGTGGTCAACCAAATTTATGGAGCCACATCGCGTATTAAATTTGGCATAACATAAGTTTAGTAATCATTCCTGTAGGTGTTAGGCAAGAATGGCGAATAGTTAGAAAGTCCGATCTAAAAGTTTAAATTAATAGATATAAATATGCCACATGTATATGTTATGCATATGGACTTCATTTGTCAAGCGATGCAAGATATTTCAATATCTTATTTCATCTACAATTTAGATTAGGAATGATGCGTGGAATTTAACGAGCGGGTAGATGCTCTTGCGAAATAAACTGAGACGGAATCTAACGCTGATATCATGTTAGAAAGTTTAATGAAAAAACTTAAAATTAATAGGCAGAGGGAGACTAAATATATGTATAGAGCATATAAACTCTATAGTCAAGTGAAGCGACGTGGGATATTTTGACGAGGGGAAAATTGTCCAAAAAACCTTAAATCCATTGCACTTTTGCCAATTTGTCATAAACTTTTTAATTGTGTCAATTGAGTCCTAAATCTTTTCAAGTTTTGTCAATCGAGTCCATCCAGTCAATTTTGGCGGGAAATCGCTGACGTGGACCCTAGTTATCCTACGTGGAATGTTTGGTGCTGACGTGAACGCCAACATTTCTACATGGAACAATCAACGCTAACGTGGATAATTTTTAAAATAATATTTTAATATTTTTCGAATTTTTTATTTTTTATTTTCTTTTCCTTCTTTACTTTTTTTATTTAACCTTTTGCCTTTTCTCTTTTTTTTTTCCCCTTTTTCCCTTTGTTGGCAATGGTCGGCAACCATGGGCGAGGGCAAACCCTCACCCGATCTAGCGAAAGGCTACCCTTGTTGCCTATCAAGGGCCGCCCTTGCTTGAGGCCGATGGAGGGAAAAATGGAAAGAAAAAAGACAAAAGAAAAGAACAAAAAGAAGAGAAAAGGAGAAAAAGAAAAAAATTGAAAAATATTAAATTTTAATTAAAAATTATTTACGTCAGCCCTGATCGTGCCATGTAGGACAACCGACGTCTACGTCAGTGATTGCCCACTACAATTGGCTGGATGGACTTAATTGACAAAATGCGAAAATATTTATTACTCAATTAGTATAATTAGGGTGCGCATGTCAACGATTTTGTGCCTGAGAATTGATTCTTATCATAAATGATTCTTTTTTATTCTATATCCGAGAACAATTTCTAAGCATTTGAAGGCGTTTGGTAGTTGCCCAAAATTTCTATTCTTAGAATAGAAAAAGAACAGAAATACGTTTGGTAACTGAATAAATTTTCTTTTAATGAGTAATATTTTAATAATATTTTGAATTTTTTAAATATTTCTTTCTCTTTTTTTCTTTTTTTTCTTTTCTTTCCTTGGCCATGGCCGGTTGCCGGCGTTGGCGATTGGCCACAGGCTAGGGCCGGCGAGGTCAGCCTCGCCAGATCACGGCGAGGTCAAGCCTCGTCATCGTCGGGCGTGGTGAGGGCCGCCGATCGCCGGTGGCAGGCCGGTGGCAGACTTGGAAGAAGACGAAGAACAAATCAAAAATGAAGAAGAAAATCAAGAAGAATCAGAAATTGAAAAATTGTTCTAGAATCAAGAAGCTACTTTTTTTTGCTTCCTGATTTTGGGATCAATTTTTTGCAAAATTGTGCCTGGGCATAAAAAATTTAACAAATGGATTTCTGTTTCCAAACTGATTCTAAGAACAAAAAAACATAAATTTTTACTGTTTGGCAAGTTGCCAAACATGCCCTTAAAAGACTTATGACTGAATTGATAAAAATACAATAGGCTTAACACTTTTTAGATAACTTACTCATTCGACGAGTTACAACATTTTTCCGGTCAAACCAGTTAGAACATCTGAGATGCGCCAATTACATATAGTTAATAGATAAAGGCATGCTTTTGATGTATAATGCTCTAATACGTCCCGTTTGCGATTCAAATTCCTAATCATCTCTATAGTCCTTATGGCCAAGTCAAGAGTTCGAGGGGGTGAAGAGAGATTTTCCTCTCTTATAGTATCATTAGTATCATTATCATTATATATGGAGACGCTTGGAAGAATCCAAGTTTTCAAAGTCCTAATGATGAGAATTCTCTCACCTTTTGGTCGAGTCCTCCCGCTAGTGCCCCGGAAGAAAAGAGAGAAAAAGAGGAGATAGCGGAAGGGGCAGAAGATCAAATGATTCTCACTCATATTCTCCAAAAGAGATTTCAATCGATTGCAGAGTGATTTCCGGATCATTCGAAGAAAAAAGCTCAGCACAATCATCATCCGATTAGGCCCAGTTGGTGCATAATATGCTCCTGAACGGTCCAACATAAACCCCAATCTTGTTCTTGAAGTCATTAATTTAGGGACCTTAATTGATTAATTTCATGTGATGGGCAGTTTATTAATTAATTTCATTTTTCGAGGGGTTCGAATCAATATGCAATTAATACTTTATCGACGCATATATTAATACAAATTACAAACTAATCCAATGTCTAGTAGTAGTAGTAGTAGTAGTAATAGTAGTGCTCGGGTCAATAGCCTCCCTTGTTCAAATTTTGTGCAGCGTGAGATTATCCTTTCAATTATTACTTCGGCATCATCATATTCGGGCACGATCTCTTCACTCCGATTCCTTTTTTGAATCCATCAATCATTTGAATCATGTGATGTCTCAAATGATTCGATTAACTATAGTGCTTCGTTAATTATCATCATGGATATTAGCATGCATGGTTTTGATAAGCAATTAAGGGGAAATCACGCCCGAATTGAAAAAAAAAAAACAATCACATTATTCTCTTGTAATGAATGGCAAATCGTGGATTAAAAAAACAGAAAGAAAGAAAGGAACTCCCGTCACGTGATTAAATAGAATTTGAAGACATGTGCACCTAAGTTCACAGCCACGGATTTAACCTCGTGGAACTTAAGTACGAGGAAGGAAAGTCGTTGCTTGCAAGTCTCCTCATCCTGGTGCGAACGGCAGGTATTCGCCGAGCCGGCCGAGTATTTTCTATCGCGGCTATCGGCTCTATCTTGGTTCGAACTTGTTGACGTACGAGAGAGTGATGAAACATTTGATTCCCGTTATCTACTCGATTTAAATGGGGACCGAGGATCATAGGCTCATCCATTCGCCAGTTGCAAAGTCTTCTTGTGTTAGATCTTTGACAAAATCGTCAGGTCAGACTAAAGGCATGCAATGTGACTTTTCACATGCTCGAAAACCAAAGGATGAACATGAAAATTGACAATCGACACGATTTGTTTCTATCACGAGAAAGTTTACACCAGATGAATAAACTTGGGATCGACGAAATATTTCATTAATCTTATGGGCAACATTACACCCGTTAATTTGATGAAAGCGACGACACTTTTGGGCGGAAGATTTCACAATAATGTCACGTAATCATGCCTTGGAAATTTTTTTGTGTCATCGTTTGTAATTACAAAGATGGCCCGAAAGAAAAGAAAAGAGAGGAAGGCCCATTAGACTAAAAGTCAAGACTGGGCCTCCCTTGAACATGATTGAGCTGTCATGAACTTTTCTTTCCCCAATCTTTAATTTTTTGCTTTTTGTTCCTCTTCATTAGCCTTTTATCTTTTTACTTTGTTCTCGCAAGAAACGTGCCGTGTTCGTCGCCATGGATCGTCCCGATAGACATGTTTAGGGTACAAATGCTATGGAGATGGAGTGGGATGGTAGATCTTGCTAGATGAAATGGGCATTTGGATTTCATGTTACGTGCGATCGCGATGAGAAAGATGATCCAAGAAATCAAAGGACTAAACGATAAACCGGCTTAATGACAGTTTTCTGTCCCTGTTTATCTATAAAAAGGCAATATTTCCAAGGGCTTTTTCGGTTTCAAAACTGATACCGATACGGGCCTTCGTGACGGGGACTTGATGCATGGGCCGGATTAGGTCAGGCCCTTCCAGAAAAGAGGCCCAACATAGGCCCGCCCAACTCGTTGGCTTCTTTCGGAAAATTTGTTGGGCTGGTCGAGCAGGTCTCGGCCCATGAAGGAAGCCACTTCCTCGGTCCAGTCCGACAGGTCGGGCCGGACCCGGGATCGATCGAGCTTATTCAAAACCTTTCATCTATTTACGTGGGATTAGAGGTTTATTGGAGGGGGCACTTAATTATACTGCACGTGGCATGCTGACATGATGCTAATCATTTAGCATCGGAATGTATAGAACTGTGACTGACTTCTAGTGATCCGCTCTCAAACCTATTGGTTTGCTCGGAAAATTGAAACCCGTTGGTTATTAAAATGTTAAAACGAAAAATATTACCTTTTCTTTTATCGTCTTTCTTCCCTCGTTTCTCTTATTTTTATCCGTCCATATATAGGAACATTTATATGCTCTTTGAGCATGGCGTTTTTTTTCATCCAAATCAATCACTTTCTATGATACACAATAGTTTTAGAAGAAAATAAAGAAAATTTGTAGAGATACGCATATAGAAAAAAACAGAAAGAAAAGAAGATACGATTAAGAAACGATCACAACATTCTGTACATCGCGATCATTTCGACTGGACAGAAACATCTTGCTGTAGCAAATGTCGTAGCATCACTTTCTAAGGTCGATACGGGGGTACTTTTCACACTTTTGTTTTGTCATTATGTCCGTATTGACGGTAATATTGTAGTGATCCGGAATCGGACGAAACTTGCACTAGATGCTAAACTTTTGGAATCATCCCATAGAAAGAGCAAACGGAAATAACGCCAACAAAACTAGGTGCTGTCTCAGTATTTCGAAACCGGTTTACGGTTTGCTTTTGTTTAACTAGCGGAAAGCAAAGAGAATAAACCCTAGCTTTGGTGGATTTCTGCCAATGGAAATAGGGCAAGCTGCAGATTAACATGCAGCTTGTCTCGAGAGGATGAACACCATTCAATATATTTTTATGTACGGACAAGTTAAATGGATCCAAATATTTTTTGTTTGATGTATATAGTTGAGATTGAGAAGATGGTATGTACTCCTTGAAGCACGTGCCTTCGTGGACTCATGAAATACTCCAGTAAAATAATGATGATATCACAAGTTACGTATATTACATACTTAAAGGAACATGGAAAGTATAGCAACGCACTTTGCAATATAGTAGAAGAACTTATTAGGAAAAGATAAAGGTTCCATGTGAGATGGGTCGTAGAGTACACCATAGTTCGGTTCTCATAGAATTTCCCGTATCATCTAAGCTTGCCCTTTTTTTCCCTAGCCTAAATCACAAATGAGGAACATTTCTCATGCCCTCACACCTCACAATCCCATAATCAGAAATCAAGTCTCAACCTAAACACGTTATGCGAAACCTAGAAGTCAAAACCACTAAGCCAAAAATCACAAAGGATTTAAAGTGAAATGACCCAACAACGACTTCAGTTAGTGCAAGAGACACAGCAACAACAACAAGAACAACAATGTAGCGTGATGTGATCATTGATCAGTTCTTGTTAGGCACATTGGAAGTCAGATGGGACGTTCTTGCCACAAGTGTTGATGAGCAAGCTGAGGGAAATGGGGATGTTGAGGTTGATCCCGAGAATGTTGGCCTTAATGGCGGTGCAAAGGCAAACGGCTGCTTCAAGATCAAGAAGGCCCTCCAGGACTGAGCAACAAGGCATGTCTGGTGGTGTTCCGATGACGGCATTGACCGGCCCATTGAGCACTTTGGCGCATACGCCCAGCTTCAGCGCATCTCTAGGGCAACTGGAGCCTGTCGAAGAGAAAGGGTTAGGGATACGGTTAGGGTTCGGCGTCTTCGGCTGAATGCAAGTGTTGCAGCCACTTGCTAGGGCAAAGAAGAGGAGGTTGAGGCAAAGGAACAAAGCAGCTGATGAGGAAGATATCTTGGTATCCATCTCTCAGCAAGAAAGGAAGAAGTTGGTGACTTGGGGTAATTAGTGCGTGTGTTGTTGTTGAGTTGGAGGTAAATGAGGGAGGGTGGCGAGTATTTGTAGGGAAACTTTGCGTCAAATCAATAAAATAAAACTATCTAGCGATAAACTCCAAGAGATTGATCGAATCAGCAAGATGATGGGGTTATGTCACACGGAATAACTCTCTTCAATCGAGGATCAACGTGTCTTTGGTCCTATGGTAGAAGTGGATATAAACTAATGACTCATCAATAAAAAAACATTAAGGTTCGTTTTGTTTGGAGAAAAGCGGTTTCCAGGAAATTATTTTCCGATTTTCTGATATTTTGACGGCGGAAAACTAATTAATCTATGGAAAACTAGTTAAAATAACTACTCCAGCTTTAGCCTACTGAAATTAGGTAGTCCATTATTCTATGCTCGATGAAACTCAAGTAGAGCACATACGAACTAGTAGAATAATGGAAATATACATATAACTAGCAGGGTGAGTGCATACACTGAAATCCTAATGTTTGCACATAATGAACCATGTTTGGTGTGACCATTAAAGGGGGCATATTTAACTCAAATTGGAAACATTAGTAACTACTTATGTTTAATATGTGTTTAAGTCGACACTCGAATCTTTGACCTGACTGGTCGGTTTTCCGTGTAATAAATAAGACCTAGAGAAATAAGTTAAGATGCCCGTAGTTATAAGGGGATCGGAGTGTAACAAGATGATCATATTTGACCGCGATTTCAAGAAAACAAAAGACGCCCGGAATTTGGGTATTGTCTTGCACGTGACTCAGTACCCACATGAATGCCAAATCACCTCGGTCACTTCTTCTCAAAACCATATGTTCATTCAATCTATGTAGACCAATACCATCATAACTATTGAATATGCGCGCTTCAGATAGACTCTTTGTAGCATCTTTCCTGTCTCACTCTCTGATGTTTATCTATTGAAAAACAAGAAGAAACTGTAGCAGGAGTTAAAGAGCGAGAAGGCATGTGAAGCACGGGCTAGCCAGATCTTTGGAATTAAGGGAACAGTTGCGCAAAATTCTTGTCGACATTCGAATTTCATTGCATTTGATTATTCCTCTGTGGATCACGAGATTGACCAATCGCTATGCTAGGTGCGCCCCGTGAGCTCTTAAACACAGCTTGAAGACACAGACAGCAGTGCATTGAAGACGTGGATAAATTATTATTAGTTTTTTTTTTATTTCAGTTTAGCTGCTCCATTTATCCACGTTTGTTTACCCTCCAATTATTGTTCTTTCTGCATCTTGATCTTCCCAAAGTAATCCGACTTTCAATGTAGATACACGCCAATCAACATATTGAGGGTTTTGGGTTTTTTCCTCTTCCAGTATTTGTGATGATGTGTTTCTAATGATTTTTAACTTTAGCCTTTGAAATTTGACATTTATCTACTCTTAAAAGCCTCAAGTATTTCAATTCATACAAATTTTTGTATTTGAAGTTGTGCCATAATCTTTTATAAAATGAAGGGGCTGTAAACGATTTTAAGATATAAAGTATATTTCACACCGTTTTTCTTCTCTTTTTTCACCAATTGAAACTTTTAGAATAAATGTTTGGATACTCAACTTTTACTTGTTACCATTGAATGTCTCAACTTTTACTCTTTTCCAACCATTCTTGGGTTTCCTTGTTTTATAAATTCATTTTTATAAGTTCTTTCCTCTAAATGTATCAAGTTGACATGCTCGAGGAATCGTCATTCTACCCACATTCGCACACTTATAATCAGTACCATTGCTAAGAAGATGATGAATTACTTGATAGTGAAGATGCGATCAATTAAGTAGTCACACTGACTTCAGAACATTCGATCAAAGAGCTGGAGCTTCTTATTACAATGAATGTGCTAACTTTAAAAATGACATGATACATGAAAAATAGTATAATACTTGCTTGCGAACTCTTTTTCCACCTAACTTTGTTGAAACATATTTATAAATAACAAAAAAACTAGAATTTGAAGTTTGGGAGGGGGAAAATAAAGTATTTCGTTTAAAACATTAATAGTAAACATATTTTAAGCTTAACATGCATACGAAACGACATGATATGATAATGTAGTGGCCTAACCATGTCTGATGGTGCATCTAGAGAGATTCACCTAGTATATGACTAGAAGCTATTATACATATGTCCTTTAGAAACATAGTTGGCAAAAAATTTCCTAAATCGAAACTATTGCGCTGCATTTCGTGCAAAGATCGATGTGAGAGAGAGAAAAAATAACTTTTATTATGTGTGATTTTATTTAGCTACGGCACATAATGTCTTTTTATTGCGTTCAAATTCTCATTTGACCTAAACAACTATTTAGACAGTCTACCACATCAGTCGGTAAACAGAATCGAAAGTCGATCTAATTCCTAAAGTTATTCCGATCGAGCGAAATGCTTGGTCCACACGATGAAAGAGCCGACATATTTGATGCGATGAATACGGCAGCTTCATAGTGGCTTTCATTGTCTACCAAAAAGTTTAAGAACACCTACCATTATTTTTGTCAAATAAAGATGGCGACAACAATCTCACAGGAATAACTTATCCAAATTGTGGGGAACCAATATGTACGTAGGGTATAGCATATTCCTTTTGCAAGTTTGCAGCATGGAGGATGCCAAATAGCGGTAGGTTGGCATTGGAATCTCTCCCACATGTTCTCTTCATAACTATTCGTGAAGGTCGGGCGTTCTGTTAAAAGACAAGCAAGGAGTTGATCCCATAATGTCAGCCTAGCGGCTGAAGACCGGGCTCGATTTCTTCGCATCGCCAAAGATAAACAATTTTATGTGTTAATGCGTAGTCTGTAAAGCTATTGCAGAATTTCAAGGGCTCGGAGCTTACCTACTTAACATAAGCTTCCTCATCTGCGAAGTAAGGGACATGCAAGTACCCCGAGTTCAAACAGTTTTCAAAACAATAAAGCAACACGCATTATCAGAAAACAATGGATGATCGGCCGTCTTCGTCACCTTGACCTTAGTGAGAGATTAAGCTCTCACCCCATGATCAGAGCAGAACGTCTTACTGTCAAAAATGGAGTTGAAACAGTGGCCCAAGTTCTAATCCATCTGCTGCTTCTCTGTGATAAAGAAGATAAGCTTACATGCTCCGTGTTAAATATGTCTTCAATTTTATATACTCGGTCTGGCTCATCACCTGACCCAACATATTTTTTGTGCAACCCAAAAGTGGAGAAAAAAAATTGAGATTTAGTTTGTGACGCGGAGGGTTGGGCCCTATTTATACTGCGGCTAGGTTTTTTCATTGATTAAAAGATATTCTCGTTTTGGGAGAGATTTTTGAGCCGTGAGATTTTGTTAAGTCGTTTTTTCGACTTTTAAAAACTGTATTCTCTTTGATTATAGTGGAATCTTGTTTTGCCTCGCTTGTGGACGTAGATCACCTTGTGATCGAATCACGTAAATCCTTGTGTTCTGAATTTGTTTTTCTGCATTTGTTTCGAGCACTCCGCATGTTTGGGCTCGCATGTGTGTTGCCCGTGTGAATGCATAAAAGGAAAAGACTTGGCCGAGCTCGTGATGCGACGAATCTTTTTTTGGAATTGTGTCATTTCATGATTTTCCATGCGAAGGGTTGAAAGTGTGGATCCCATCGCATGTTCTTAAGAATGCTCGTGACACCCCATCTCCAAGCAACTTGCATTCGCAGCACGCCAAAATATTAAGTAAACGAAACCAAATCCTCATGATATCAACTCTGCTAATTACCTTCTATTTCTTTAATTTAACTGTTGCCATAACTATGTATATTTCCTTCTTCTTCCTTTCTGCCCTATCAGCACGAGATTTCATTGACTCGAACACAAAAAGCCAGTTTAACTATCCAGTATGCTAACTAACCCTTCAATACGCATATTGCTTAGATCTTAATAGTCTGAACCAGAAAGATTAATGATTCTTGAAGTTGTTTCAGTTGTGGAAGTGTAAATAAGCAATTAAAAAGGAGTTATTGAAACGATAATCGTCTCGTCAGCTGAAAGACATGGCCCTAGGAAATGGATTTCCACTGAGCTCGAATATCAATAAATTGAGGGGAAAAGCAATACTTTCAGTTAATCAAAACTATTAACGATTGAGACAAAAGAATGAAAAAAAAAAAAGTTTGGTTGTCATCACCGACAACTTAGTAGTGGGAAACCTTGAAAGTTTCTGCCTGATAAGAGTCGACCCCTTAAATCTTGCATATTGATTGCATATGGGAATTAAATCTTTGCTGTCCTGACTTTAATAACACGGATTAAGATTTGATCATCTGAACCTCTTGAACCAAAGACAGTAAAGATAGAGCTATCTATATACTTCTGGAAAAAGATACAGCTATCTAGCAGATTAATTAGCTAAGACTGAATAAGTATACTTGCAGTTATTGAACTGATGGATTTTCAATTGGTGGCAACAAAACTTGAGGTCCAAAGCTAAGTAGGGGACATAGACATAGATTTGGTTCGCGCAGCAAAATGTGCACATCTCTACGGATGAGTATTGACTATGGACAGCGATTGCTTTTGCGTCGTGTTCTATCCAAACCTGCGAATGATGATATGTACTTTCCATTTTTCTGTTCTTCTAGCAGTTCCGTGACTTGACTGAACCATGACAGGTTTTAGGTGTATTTAACCACGTAATTACAACCTAGCTAAGCCGTAAATTTCCCTAATATCAAGCTCCCAATCTAGCTCTTACCCATCCGTGTGGACTTTTCTGAAGGCGAACACTTGATTAACATCACAAAAATCCATCGACACATTGTTATATATCAGCACCAGAAGACAGACCCAGAAATCTTGATGCTAGACAACAAGAATTAGATAGAAGTTGCCAGCTTCGGAGATCACAAACATCCAAAACATCGCCCCCGGTTTCGCTTGCTAGTGCCAGCTAAAATCCCTAGGTCACACATGTGGACTGTATTGTACTATACAACTTAACCCTAATTCAACAAACTTTTTTGTTCTATTGCCTTGTGCAATTATTCTCTCTCAACATCAACTCAAACCCACCAATCTTCCTCCGCGTAACCCCAATATAAATACCCCACCACCTCTCACAACTCGCACCATCCCACAAACACACAAAACACTCCTCTCCTCTCTCTCGCTTTAGCCACTGAAGCCTCTCTCATCAACCCCTTAGAGTTTCTTTCGTTTTCTTGAAAGAAAGAGAGAGAGAGAGAAGATGGCCTATTCAAAAAGCTCTGCTTCTGTAGCCCTCTTCCTCGCCCTCACCCTCCTCTTCTTTGCCCTAGTCTCCTCCTGTGGGACTTGCCCTAGCCCGCCCAGGCCCAGGCCCAGGCCCGGGCCCGGGCCCAGGCCCAGGCCAACCCCAAGCCCAAGCCCGTCCACGGCTTCATGCCCTAGGGATGCCCTGAAATTGGGGGTGTGCGCTGATGTGCTAGGGACCCTGCTCAATGTGACCGTGGGCACACCCCCAGTGACCCCTTGTTGCTCTCTCCTCAATGGCCTCGTGGACCTTGAAGCAGCGGTTTGCCTTTGCACTGCCATTAAGGCCAACATTCTGGGCATCAATCTCAATATCCCACTCTCTCTCAGCTTGCTCCTCAATGTTTGCAGCAGGACCGTTCCTCCCGGCTTCCAGTGTGCCTAAATTATAAGAAAGGCACACCACTATTTATGCTTATGTTTTGGTTTCAATTGTTGGGTTGTAACACACTGTGCTTTTTTAGGAAAAGTTTCTGTGCGCGCGTGTTTGAGGGCCAGTGCAAGTGGTGGCAACTTCTTGTTTCCATGTATTGTTCTTGTTGGGTTTGTGGGGGCTGGTTCCAGAAGGAATAATTTACAGCTCTCATTTATGATGTTTTATGATGTAATTTGATAAGAAGTGGGTAATTATCAGTCTTCCCTCTTTAAAGAAACCTCAATTTCCAACTTCTCTTCATCATCGTTTGAATTAAAAAAAATGTTAAACAATTAAAAAAGCTTATCGATTTTAAGCTAAGTCCATTCCGTGATATGATACTGTCTTCAATGGATGATTACTTTCAAAAAGCCACCTCCACTCAGTTAAAGGAGCAAAAAGTTCATATATCAAAGAATATATAGTCACCATTTTTTTTTTACCTAAAGTGTCGACCTTTCCCTAAAACCGATGATCATGTTACATGAATCAGATGCTCTAGATGAAGACTTTATGAACAATCCCAAATGCTGTCAGATCAAAATGCGTCATTGAGCTACGAGGCTAACTCTCCTTGGTTCCTTCTTTTTAGTTATATGATGCTAATATAATTGGCATCAGACTTGCCCAGAAAGGTTATTTAGGGGCCTCTTTTACTTTTGGTTTTATGCACTTTGTATGAGGAATCCAATGCGTCCAGAAATGCTCCAATTCAGGATAGACATGCAGTCATCTCAATGTTGGAACGTGCATGATGTTTATGGTGAAAACGATAGGCAACCGAGACAAATGGTAATCGGATTAGGATTTAACGCGTCAAGATTCATTCCAACTCGGTTTGGTTCCTGTTTAACTTAACCTTCTAGAAACATGCTATTTGAATTCTAAGATCTTTAGATTCCAAACAAAACCCTATAGATGAGATAAGACGCAAGTCCAAAATGGAATGACCGACCCAAATATGAGATTATTTGTAGTCAATTGTGCACGCATCTATTCCACAAACACGTGTTCCTTAACCACTTAGTAAACTCCATCCCATCAAAAGAAAGGATCTCGTATAACACTTTCACCACTGATGCAACGAAATAGAAAGATTAAGTGGAAGTTCGGTATAATTTTCGCTCTTCTATTTTACAAGATTACAGAGAATTTCGAATCTGACACTTTGGATTTTTATAAACACATATACATTAGCATTCAAATTAGTGACCCAAAGTTTTTCATGATACGTGTGCACAAATGCGACTTATTTAGAGGCTTAAAATCCGAAAGACACATACTCCAATTACTTATGCTTTAATATAATAAGCTACTGTCTAGGTGATGATTCGAATAACTTTAGTGGTCGACGTTAAGGGAAGGTCCACCGTGCCATATCCAAGAGAGTTGGTGACAGCGAGTAAATCTTTTAGTCGAAAGTTAGCGGCCAGGGAAGGGCCCATGCAATATTGAGAAATCATCATGGAAAGAGGACGAGATCGAACACAGTGAATGAGTCCGTGAATGAGAATCTTGTATTAGGCAAACCTGCTTTTCACATACATAGAGAAAAGGCAAAACTATTTCGAAAACTTCCTGTCACATCAACCCTTTAAATTTTTAGATCGGACTCGTAAACGCTTGACGTCCTCTCCACATATCATGTGAAGTTCCATGGGATTGTTCTAACAAATATAAGAGTTTAATCTATTAGATGAAGACATAATAGACTCGGAAAGTGGGCATGGTTTCAATCCTCACTTTATTAGCTTAAGGTGTCTCTGTTGATCTAATCACATAGTTGACGCTATTATTCAAGCAAAGATATTATCGAATGCACAATTTCCAAGCTTCAAAGTAATGACTTTCCAAGGAAAATGAGAGTTGTTAAACCCTAAATATTCCATGCGTGTGATCAAGGGATATTAGCAATATAGGTTGAGATTAAGTGTGATATTCTCGCATTCACATGCAAAAGTCAAAACCTATCGATTGAAAGGAGCACACACATAATGTTAAAGAGATTAAAAGACCGGTCTTATAGTAATATCATTGGTAGGAATTAGGAATGTAAATAGCATTTGCATGTGTTCTCGGTTGACGTTTATCTCCGTTTTCAACATACCATTTACTCATTTGAAGATCAATATATATTCATATCGATGCACAAGCTACGTGGTTTTATTATATGCCTAGATAATTGTACGACCTAATTTCCCGAAACTTTTGGTTGATCTCTTTTTAATGGTGTTCATCAAGGGGGTCCCTTGTTTGACCCCACCGTTCGCTCCCGTGAACCTCTTTTGGCTTCATTCTCGAGCTTTCAGGAAGCTTTTATATTATTTTATTTTCCTAGCACTGATCGAAACCCTAGTATCGAATTCCAGAAAATGTGCCACAGTTGTCCTGCGGCTTGCTGTACCACGCGGGATTTTGGAACTTTGCGTGTTCTTGGAACATCAGAAGATGAGCATGCATGTGAGGGGCCACAAGCATGTACTCCTATTTCGATATTGTACGAGTTACGGTGCACGAAAGTGTCCATGTGCTGTAGTTGAGGCTTTGTCGTTTGCCTAGGATCTGATCTTGTGTTCACTCCGAGTTCTCGTTTTCTCATACCCTCGTCGGATTGTGACTTGAGTATAGTGATGCCTTAAACCAACTTCTTACGAAAGTGTAATACTTAAATATCTTCACGATACTATGGAGAAGTAAGTGAGTTACAAGATGATATGACGGAATCTTATTGTTATTAAAGATGATCATTTATTTCACATGCAAACTTATGCAATGTCAATTGTGAACCGATTTCGTCATCGCCAGACGATATTAAGTTCGTCTGGAGCTCTTCCGAAATTGGATCACACTGTGGTGAAATTGAAGATGTTGTGTCACCCTTTTCAATGGGTTGCTCTTACCGAATCGATTAATCTATCGAGTGTAGCTTCGGTCGTGCTAAATAAAGATCTCACATTGACATGTTGATGTAAATGTATGAACCCCCCTTTTTTTTAGCTCGTTAAGTTGTGTCGCAATTTTTTCGATAATTAAAGTGAAGAAAAGAGAAGGATACACGTATAAGTGTACATATTGGGGGAAGCCCACACGAGCCCAACACGAAATAGGCCAAGATTTAGAGGAGACTTCGAGAGATTATCATTGCGACAAGCCTAACTTTGATATGATAAAATTGAGTCTAGTACTTAGGGCACTAATTATGAATAAAACTTCTGTGGCCTTCTCCAGCCCGCCAACGAGTCTAGGCAATCTAATTCGTTTATAAGATTAGCCCTTCTCATTATGGTTTGAGAGAACAAGTGGACGCAATGAATTATAGTGTATACCCGATATTGCATATATATATACACACACACTTGTGCGAGCAGCAATTGAGGATATCATGCAGGGTATACATTGCTTCACCAACCTAGAAAGAATTGCATAAAAGGTCTCAATTTCTTTGTTAGAGCCCACCGAAATGCACTGTGATCTTCCTTCGGTGTAGCATGAGATATCAAACTAGTGTGTCAGTTCATTATTTGAGGGCCTAAAATCGACTCATCATTTCTTACATTTATCTTTCCTCGTGGTGTAGCCGAGTAGAAACATGCATCCATATATGCATGCATGAACGCATCCAAAGACACCAACGCAAAGTAAACATTGTTTTGGACATGCGTCCCCATATTCTGAGACCCTGCTGCGATTGTCCCGAAGCTTAGGCGCATCGAGCTAGGCATGAGATGACAGATACGAAAAAAAGAAAATGAAAATGACGATAGAAGTGTTTGGGTCCTGAGTAAGTGCGAACAAGAATGTTTTAGCTCGAGACTAGAAGTTATTACTACACGAGGGAAACATCAAAATAAATAAGTGAACCAAGCACATGTACCCTCAATCTTCAAAAGCAAATGGAGGACCTAGAAGATTTCACCCAAACCCTAAAAAGATGAATTAGGACTAGCCGGTAGCCAGCCGGCATTTATGACCCTAAACATCCACTCAGCACGACAACAACACACCCCTTCTAAGCCCTAAAGACTCCATCGCTACTTGACTTGTATCTGGGGCACTTACGCTGAACTTAGCTAAAGAGGAGGGCATACAAAACCAGGAGGAGGGGTTACGCCACAAGTGACTAGGACTTGAAGAGCGAGAGGAATGAATATGTTGAGGTTGAGTAGCTTCAGCCTTATGGCGGTGCAGAGGCAGATCGCCGCCTCGAGCTCCAGCAGCCCTTGGAGCACGGGGCAGCACACGTTCTCGACCGGGTTCCCGATCCCAATGTGGACCAACCCGCCCAGCACGTCCAAGCAAAGCCCTAGCTTGAGAGCGTTTATAGGGCATGTTGTGGGCGTGGTCGGCGGGCTCGGGACACCACCACCTTTGCCGCCACCGCCGGGAGGACCACCGCCATAAGGAGGGTAGGGCGAAGATGGCGGTGTTGACGGAGGGTTTGTTATTGGAGGTGACATGCCGGGAGGGTTTGTGATTGGAGGAATGATGCCGCCGGGAGGGTTAGTAATAGGAGGAAGGAGGCCGGGAGGGTTAGTGATAGGAGGTGGATTCACTATTGGTGGCAGAACAATGGGTGGATGTGGAGTCGGCACTCTTGGAGTACAACCGCCGCCGCAGCCGCCTCCACCTCTGCTCCCTCCGCCTCCACCTCCGCCTCCGCCTCCGCCTCCGCTCCTGCCACCACCGCCTCTGCCCCCATGGTGAGGCGGGCCAGGATGGGGGTGAGTGCCAGGCCGGCGGGGGACCGTCGGGGTCGTCGGGCCATGGTATGGCGGGTGCGGGGGCGCGCAATAGCCACAGGCGTGTATCGGTGGCAGGGACAACAGCATGAGGATCATGAAGATGAAGAAGGTGGCCATGGTCATTGAGCCCATGTTTTTTTTTCCTTGGGTTCCTCGGTTCCTGGTTAATCCTTCTTGGGTTTGTCGGCGAGTTTTGATCGTGCATGCCCAGGACTTATATATAGGTGATAATCGCGAACTATATGAGCAACCCGTGACTGTTCTCTTCTCTCATGACACATGGAAGATAACTTGGAGAGCTGATCTTTAGATATACACTCAAGAAAATGAAGCATGAAATTGATAATTCCACACCAAAGTTGGTGATTTTTGGACTGTTTTTCCAGTGAATTGCGAACTCCAAAGCTCGATCCGTGAATGTTTCGCTGTGATCCACGAACGTGTTCCACTTCAGAGCGAGTCTCACTTCCCCATACAACAGTAAATTTTCAGGCCACCCTTCTTTCTGTTCGCTTTTGTTTACCCTCCCTTGATTTTTCTCATTCTTCTCATTCTCTTGCTAATTCGGGGTCTCTCTCCCTCCCTCTCTCTCTTTACGTGTAAGTGAGGATTGAGATTTGCATGGTTTTGAGCAGTATCACAGAAATTACAGCGAGGCATGAGCTTTCACCTTCTCTTGTCCTTCCCTCCTGTGATTTCTGCTGGTAATTGGTACGATTGCGTCGCGCTTCACGATGCAAACCCGTGAGCCTCTCGTTTTCCTATTATGTCTTTTGATGCCTAATAAAAAGGAGTCGAATAAAATGTGTACAATTTGATCTTCGTTGGTACATTGGCACAATACAACACATTTGCTTTTACAATTCAGGCCGTGAGATTGTATTAAGTACTATTGTGTTCTCCTATTTAATGTAATGTTGTTTCCTACTATAGTCGTGCGACATATGCACCTACAGTTAGACCATGAAGCTGGAGATGAATTGGTAGCAACTTGTAGTTACTGATACCATTATTGCCAAAGATATCATTTCGGCCAATTGCTCAAATTGGATTTTCATATGAACAAAAACCATAACAGGAAATGATACTCTGAATCATAGAACTATGGTGAAAGATACAATCAACCAACATTATAAGTGGTATGGCGGTGCTCTGAATTAAGCTGCAGAGCGTAAAGCACCCTACGGCATGCTGAAGGTCTTGTTCTATCCTTAAACACAAGAGACTTTTCAATGCTTCAAAAGAATCATATGATCATCCACCCAATGAATAGCAGCACATCAAATTCAATGCATTTCATTGTCTTCCATGCGAAAAATGTTATAAGCCCAACATTTTGTATTCCGTAATTGCAATGGACGGGTAGCGGACCTAAAAGCTTATTCCTTCCCACCATACAAAGGCCAAATGTTGATGAACCCAGGCATCTCTCGCCATCTCGGAACATGGCTCGAATTCAGAAAGAAAACTTATGCAAAGAACTAGAACTGACCAATCGACCAATTTTATTCAGCCAAAACCATCTTTACGTCCAATCTCACTAATCATTCTGAAATTTGGTCAGGAGCTTAATTTGATCAATATTTACAGATGAAACGATTCCATCGAGTTCACTGGACTCGCCAGCGGGCATTTCCCTTCTTCAGAAATGAACTCCCTCTCTTAGTTTTGGTGATACTCTCCTTTCTCAGATTGGGAAACTGCTAGAGTATTTCCAACGGTTCAAAATCGTACATACTTTTAGGGAAGATAACTCGCGTGCAAATTGGTTAGCAAATAGGGTACTTCAATCTTGTAATGTAAATGACACTCTAGCATCAGATAGGCCACTGAGAGGTTTATTTCCTTGCACCTTTTCTTACCAACAAAAAAAAGAGAGAACACTTCAAGCAAAACAGGCAGATATGGACCTGGGTCATGTAAATCCCTGAGCAAGAGCACGCATGGCCATGCTCATACAACCAGACCAGTATGCTTAATTGTATAGAGAGAGACTCATTTTACATCCTCAAATTTAGCACCATTAGGAAAACCAGCCTTTGCCTAGGGTATCCAATACTCTCTCATGGACAATCATATTTCTTTCCAGTGTCTTTCTTGATCCTGTCCTAATGAAAGGAAAGCAGTTCAGAGTTTGCCAAATAAAATCATACCACAAAATCACTTATTTGTTATAGCTTGAACTTCCACCCATATGGGGAGTACAAATATATGCATTCCAAAGCAAACCCGAAACTATAGATGCCCAGGAAGCAAAGATACATATGTGAGGAACATCCTCCTCCATAGCAACAATCTGGACCCATGGAAATTTGGCTTCTATCCCTAACTATGATGTAAATTAGCAATGCCATTCACAATTTCGCCTCCTTTTCTAAGATAATGTGTTACACAGATATGGCGAACAAAGCTAGAAACCTGCAAATATTCTCAAAACTGGAAGTCCATTTACATAGAACCACCAACAAGAGCCATGACTCTGCCAAAAGCACCTATGATGCAATCAAGCGTCTGATCTTGGTATCACCCCTACAGCTACCTTAGGTCCTTTTCTTTTGTGTTTACCATAGGTCTTGGGTTAACTTTCTCTAAAAACACTAAAGAAGGTGCTTCTCATATTTCTCTTCATAAAAATCGGGGTGCCCATATCTTGGACCTAAATAAAGCACATTCAAATCCCAAGATGCCGGACATCCTTCTCAGTTATGCATTTGAATCTGATCCCAAAATCATCACCCGACAGAAAAGAATGGTATGAAAAGGCTGAGCATCATACTACCTTTCTCGATCTCGATAGATGGCTATGGTCTGATACGGTACAGTATAGTACGAGACGATAGAAAACAATGGGATGGAAAGTAGAGGGCTGCCTGCACCCCAAAGCGATGATTCACTTGTTCCCTTGTCCATAGGGACCTTGTTGCATACAACCAAAACAACTCATACCGTAAAATCGATTTTGACGGAATGAAAAAGACAGATAAGTTGCAATAAGATTCCTGCATATCTCTCTACTGATGCAATGGCCGAACACCATATTGCTTTCATGGAAAAGAGAACAAGAACAGTTGATCGATTATTATTGAAAAATTACCAACTGCAGAAAAGGCAGAGTATATCACACATGAAACAACAGCAGCTTGAAGATCAATATACTGCAGCCTCCCTATGGTTCACCACCAAGCTCCACCCGTAAGTTGTCATATGGATATACTTTTGGCGTCTGGAAATAGAGGAAAAGAGTTAGTAGGCGTATGAAGATGACAATCATAAACTCATCAGCAGAATGGAAGAAAGACAAGTCTCCGATCTTTGAAAAAAATCAAAGTTACCAACAATGTACAAGCAGAGGATTCATTTAGGGACCCAATGTAATCACTAAACTCCACATTGTCATCAATAACGCGCAGGCAATCCCAATTAACATTATTTGGGTTCGATCAACTACTTACTACCAAACAGAGCCAAAAAAATAGGAAGGATAGATCATCTCGATGGGGGTCTCATCGTAAACAAATCAAACTCGCAGGCTCTTAATCCACATTGGCATCCTATTCCATTCTCTCTGACTCTAAAAAATATTTTAATCATAACGAAGATCCCCGGTTCAACGATTTTCCAATTGAACAGGACAGGACAGCTATAAACATCCGCGTATGTATACAAACAAAAGTCCCCATGCATCACATGTCACACGAGAAGCTTCCGAGTGAAACTTTCGCATCGGGTCCCTAAAGACGCACCGACTTTTGATCTCCACAGTCCAAATAAAGGATCACGGTAACATCTATGGTCAGTGGTCAACAAGAAAAGCCAGAAGTTCAGCCCAATTAGAGCGATCACGGAGGACAAATTTCCACCAATTTAAGATCAACATGAACACTATTTCCAGACCAAACCTAAACCCAAGCCACTGGACTTACGAATGGTATCTTCGACGCCTTATCATTCCACACAGCCAGAAGCCCCAAAGCCGCGAAGCACCCCAAACCTCCGCAAAGCCAAGCCAATGCCTCATACTGCCAAATCACAATTCACCGTTGAAGCCACGCCCCCACACGGTCCTCCGTCAACGAATCAATCGAAAAGAACAGCCAAAAAAAAAGAAAAGAAGCCCCCAACCTTTCCCACAGTATCCGCGATGCGATCGATGCAGGGCTCGGGGAACGCGGTCCCGTTGTCCCACGTGAGCTCGTCGTTCACGGGCACCTGAAACGGCAAGGTCGACAATCGGGGGAAACGGTTTCAATAAGAATGGGCGGATTAGGGTTTTCCTGCGCGGGAGGCGAGATCGCTTACGGGCTTGTCGGGGACGATGTGCTTGCCGACGGGGAGGCCCATGCCGGAGCGGAGGCGGAGGGAGGAGGAGACGGAGCGGGCGGCGACGCCGTGGCCGCCCATGATCCGCGAAGCCACGCGGCTCAATCGCGCGGCCATTTTCTCGCACTTTCTCGCACTTTCTCGGGTGCCAAACGGGATGTGTTCCGTGTCCGCAGCACTTGTCTACTGACTGTTTCCTGAGCTTGAACTGATTTTGTGTATGTGATTGGGCCAGGATTCGGAGCACCAGAGTTCGACCCGGCCCAATAGGCAAAACAATAAAAGGGATGACGATACTTTGACTCAATGTGTAACGAGGTCCCTGAAATTTTAATTTGTTCAATGTGATCCTTAGAATTTTGGTATATATTCAATGTAGTCCTTAAACTTAACTCAAAGAAAGGACTGCATTAACTATTTTCATATAGTTCAGGGACTAAATAGAATAAGTACCAAAAGTTTAAAGACGACATTGAATAAATTGAAAGTTTAGGAACCACATTGCACGTTGAGTTAGAGTTCAGGGATCGCATTGCGCATTGAATTAAAGTTCAGGGACTGTATGTGTCGTTTTCTCGTAATAAAATTACTAATTTGTCCTCCCTCTGAGCTAGGGGTGTGCAAAAAACCCAGGACCGTCCAGGACCACCCAGGACCGCCCCGGACCGGACCGGAACCGGTGGTTCCCAAGGGGACCGGTCCGGTTCCCGGTTCCAATTTTTTGGAACCGGTGGGTATCGGTCCGGTTCCCGGTTCCCGGTGTGGAACCGCCCACCCGCCCACCCGGACCGGACCGGCAATATAATAATAATATATTTATTTTTTAAAATTTTAATTAAAAAAATCTGACCCAAAAAAATTTAAAAAAAAAAAAGAAAAACGTAACTAGACACTCATAACTCTCAGCTCTCTTATCTCTGAACACTTATTTGATGGGTACCCATTTGATTTATGGATGATGTGGTTAATAGAACTAATTATAGTATAGGAATTGTATGGAAAGTTATGTTCTTTTTTTTTTTGTTCTGTTGATCCGATGTTGGTCCACATATTTTTTTTTATTTGTCTAGGAAAATTTAGTGAGACCGGTTCCATGGACCCGCTCGAGAACCGGACCGGACCGTCGGTCCGGTTCCCGGGCGGGTCCATGGAATCAACGGGCGGTCCTCGGTCCCAAAATTGAGGACCAACACTGTGCGGGTTGGTCCTAGGGTTAGGGGGTGGACCGGCCCAACCCGGACCATGCTCACCCCTACTCTAAGCACACAAAAATGGATAAAATCGCGGTGGGACTTAGGTAAAGGTGAATTTTTCAATTCCATCGTTAACCTCGGTGTCTTGTTTTTGCTTCGACGGACGAATCAAATAATTTTTCATGTTTAATCTGTGCATTTTTATTGAGGATGGAAACCATCTGGCGGTTCTAAAAGATGTGATCTTAATTTCCTTCGCGATTAAAATCATGGACCAATTTCGACCGGACAAGTCGAACGACAAGAGGGCGTAAATCGCAAGAAATGATGCAACATCATTTGGCCAAAAAGAGATTTTGTTTGGCGAGGCTCTAATTTGACTATAAAGAAGAGATCGAAGCTCTTTCACATTCCTCTTTTTTTTGGTAGTATTACCGGGGAGGGGCTTAATTGCAACATAGGAGAATCATTAAGGTTTCTTTTGCAATCATGAAAAAATTTAGGGATTAATTTAAGAAGGAAACACAATCACGGGGTACAAAGTTCCCAATGCAGAGAAACAAAGTGTCGAAACCAAATCAATCCTACTGCTTTTCTTTCTATCGAAAGAAAATTTCGTTCATTTCTCGAGATCAAATACGAGAGGAACGTAGCTTCCAAGCAAAGCAAATCTCAAAGAGCTGCAAAACAAAACAAGACCCAAACAAAAGAATATAGTCTCCATGCTATAGACGATCTCCCATTCCGAAAGATTAGATTTGTCACATCATCAAAAACAATAAACGGTCGATCACCGTAGCTGTAGATATCTTCCCCTCTAGAATCTACGGCCTGCGGTGCGCAGCTAGCTTCGACACCCTCAACGCCATCGCCATATGAAGACGAAAAAGTCTCCTAGATTTAGATTGAGGCAAAGATCGGGAGATGAGAATTTCCGTCGAATCTCGAAGAAGTCATAGAACCATGCCCCGAAGCATCTCGTTGGCTAGACTGGTGATGACATTCTCACGGAGTTTTAAGCTGCAAGCAGGTTTATTCACCACGACGACGAAGAAAAGCAACAACAACGAGCGCAAGGAGATGCCAAACAAGGCGAAAAAAGACTCCCAAATTAGATCAGGAGAGGAAAAAAATAAAAAAAAATCAAAGCCTAGAAAAGAAATGCAGAGTACTAACTTCAAGCTGAGAGCCTGCAGGAGAAAGTTCTTGGAGGGAAGGTTCCCAAAAGAGGGTTGTCAACAAACCAGTCTTGGTGTCGGGTCAGCAAAACTACAAGAGGGAAGGGCTCCTTCCTCAAATGCCCAAATCCAATTGACTCTGCACCTCCAAGATGGTCGTCGCCGACTCCCTCAGCCTCCGCGCCTCCTCCTCGGTCATGTGCACGTTGGTCACGCCCAGGACGCCGCCGCGGCCGAGCTGGGCCGGCAAGCTCAGGAACACGTCGCCGCCCTCGATGCCGAAGAAACCCCTGGCCAGCACCGAGACCGGGTGGATCCTCCGCTGGTCCCGGAGCAGGGTCCGGGCCAAGCTCGCGACCGAGTACCCGATCGCCCACGATGTGTAGCCCTTGAGGCTAATGACTTCGTAGGCGCAGTCTACGACCGCCTTGTGGATGTTCTCGAGGGTCTCCTTCTCGTACGGGATCTGCTGCTTCTCTAGGAAGCTCAGGACCGGGACCCCGCCGACGCTTATGCTCGACCACAGGGCGACCGAGCTGTCGCCGTGTTCGCCCACGATGTAGGCCTAGAAACAAAGATCGAATACGCAGGTGGAAACGAAGGACAGTGTAATACGGCAGTAACACGAGAATTGATGTACAAAATATTTAAACGGCCATTCATTCACTCTGGCGACGTGAATGACACCTTGATTTAGATAGGCCACCGAAAGGTTCGATTCCTTTATCGATAGGCGTAGATCAGGTCGAATCTAGTTTCGTTAGGTGAGTTTCGGTGTGACTTTGGGCTTCGCCTCCTTTTCAATACCAAACATAGAGAGATCAAACTGCAGTTCAGTTCAAAACACGGATCACTTAGATTTCACTGGTTCACACTCTTCACCTTCGGGATAGACCGATTTCCCATACAACTTTCATCAACACTACTATTGCATTTAACTTTCAATTCATAAGCATGGCGATTACTCTCTACGGAATCTCTTCTCCTTCTTTTCTATCGTTCATCACATCTTGTATCAATAGGTGAAAAGTATGGAAATAATATTTAATGTATCAGCGTGAGATGCAGGCTAAGTAGGTAAATAAAATAATGACCACCAAGACCGCAAGAAAGTCGAGCAAAAGCAAAAGACAAAAGCAAAAAAGCTAAAAAGGCAATTGCAGAATAATCAAGGTGAAGCTGTGCGTACGGTACCTGCACGTCCTGGGCATTGACGTCGAGGTGATCGGCGATGAGGAACCTGAACCGGGACGAGTCCAGGTTCGTGCCCGACCCGACGACCCGGTTCGAGGGGAACCCGGACAGCTTCCACGCCACGTACGTCAGGACGTCCACCGGGTTGGACACGATCAGCAGGATCGAGTCCGGCGCGTGCCCCGCGAGCGCCGGCACGATGGCCCGGAACAGGGCCACGTTCCGCTGCAGCAGGTTCAGCCGGGACTCCCCGGGGATCTGCCGCGCCCCGGCGGTGACGATGCAGAGGTCGGACCCGGCGGCGACGGCGTAGTCGACGGAGGCCGAGATCCTGGTGCGGGGGAGGAAGGCGGCGGCGTGCTGGAGGTCGAGCATCTCGCCGCGGAGCTTGTCGGGCTTGGCGTCGATGAGGGCGAGCTCGTCGGCGAGGTCCTGGGTGAGGATGGTCTGGGCGATGGCCATGCCGACGTTGCCGACCCCGACGACGGCGATCTTGGTGTGGCGCTTGGTGGGGGACGGCGGCGCGGTGTTCTGGATCGGCCTGAAGAAGGCCCCGCTCAGGTCCAGGCCGCCGGGGCCGAGGGAGGAGGCCGACGGATCTCTGTGCATTTTCTTCTTTGCAGAACCGAAAAACTCAGGAAGAGAGAGACGGAGCCTCCGCGTCGTCGCCGGAGTTTGGTGGGGCGAGTTTGATTTTTAGGGTTGGGCTAATGGTCAACAGGTCAAAAGAGCCTTCTTTTTTTAGCAAGGAAGACGTGGGAAAAGGAGACTAAATTTGCCCATGAAATTAGTGGAATATATATATATTTTTTGGTAAGGAGTGGAAAAAATTTTAATTCAACTATAACCAAAAAAAAAAAAAACTCTCATTTTCAAATTGCATCATTCCCATTGGCATTTGCCTCCTCAATCACTCCATCTATTTTCTTTTGAATTTTGGCTCCGTGCATCTAGAAATCTTTCTTTCTGTTCTCGGTTACGAATGATCCTGTCAAACAGGTGGTTCGAGGTGGATTTGGATCCTGTAAAAAATGATCTGACTCATATTTACCCATTTAACCCATATTGATCCATTTAACCAGTATTGACCCATTTTTATGTAGTGTTATTCTTATGATCCAAATCCAATTCATACTCGACCCACATTATTTTCTTCCCTCTATTTTCTATATTCTGATTCATCTTCTTCTCACTCGCGGTGTAGTCAAGCATGCATACGTTGAGCTCCATATAGTCAGGCTTGCTCATCTCGCAACTCACCTGAGTAATGAGTGATAGACTCAATTAGCATGGAAGTCGCACATAAATACAATGAGTCATCTCGATGTTATATCCAAGTCGTGTTGACCCATCGAGTCGAAAACTGTCCCATCTAATTTCGAAACATGAATAGATATTTATGAGAGTATTTGTCACATTCTGACACACTCGTCATTTTTCTTTTCTAATCAATAATTTCGGCTTTTGATATTCTATTCATATATCCTATTCACATATTCTGACCCAATTGATCCCACATTTATATGTTCATCGTCGAATATGCCGAGTGTTGTCGAATTGGCTCGTTTAGTCGATGGCATGATCCATACAATCTTTAATCCTTTTCTATATGTTAAAAATTATAACCGGCAATTATTTGCGATCAAATTTGCTCATACACTTGACTTCATAAATTGGAAGGGCTCGAAGTAATTTTTATACAAACCGATCACTTCAGCCGCTTATAGGTAAATGTTCGTCAAAGTTGTCATTTAAAATTTCACAAATTGTCCTACTTCCTTAATTTTAGTTTTAGTATGGGTAGATCAGACATTTCATACGGTTCTATTGATTCTCAGCCCACGTTTTGCAACAGTTGCCTCCCAAACACTGCGATTTCAGCATCAATCTCAACGAATCTGGTTCGAAGATGGCAACAAAAAAGGGTCTAATTTTAGTCTCTCTTTATTGTTGATCATGCACATTTGCGAAAGTGATAGCACAGACTCTCATACCATGTTCTGCAGTAGTTGCCTCCCAAACACTATGATTTCAGCATCAATCTCGATGAATCTGGTTCAAGGATTACAACAAAAAAGATCTCATTTTTATTTCTCTTTATTGTTGATCAGGCACATTCGCAAAAAGGATAACATTGATTCTGATACCAATATCATGTTAGGAAAGTTAAAATCAAAGGGAGACCACATGAATATAAAGAACATTTAAGCATTGTCAAGTGTTTTTGACCAAAAAAAAAAGCATTGTCAAGTGACGTGGGATAATGCTTCAACAATCCTCCCCTATCCAGTTGATATGAAAAAGCGGCATCTCTTCCGATGGAACTAGGAATCAATTGTTGGGTTCTTAAGACAAATCATGGAATAAGCAGAGAACCGAGTCGTTTTGGAGCCAATTGGGCGGTACCAATGTTGTTGCTTCTATACTTTTTCAGAAAAGAAGAAAGACAGACAAGCTGGCTGTAAGGATATAAAGAAGGAAATCCATTCATATATTACAGGAGTGCATGGAAACCTTCCATCAAGGCCTCGAGGACTCTCGGAAGGTTCTCATTCTCGACCGACAGTTTCTTAGGATCTCACCTTTTAGCAGCAAAATTAGAACCAGACTGAACAACGCAACCGGACCCAAGTACATTTAGATGTCTTATAACAGGAAAACAACCATAGGAATAGTCGAAGTCCATTGTTTTTCTTTATCATACAGATTGTGCTAGTTTTGCTTTCTGACCAAACAGAAGCTGCTGGTTTGGAGACTCACCAACTAGCAAGCTGAGGCCCCTCGTAGTCGAATGCCCTCCCTAGTAGCTCGGTTACGGATGAAGGACTTCATGGACACCCGAGCTAGCCTGCCATTGACATGAAAAGGGCCACCTGGCTCCAACAAGTTACGTGGTGCCCGGCTCTATTTACAGTTTCTTTGTCCCACTCGAAAACCGGAGACGGATCAGGCCGCCTCCTTGCACCTGTCCCCTGAAAAATATGACAAGAAAAAGGAGAATGAATCGATCTGGCTTGCATCAGTTATCAATGATCATGCGGGATTCGATCGAGACCCTGGTGGTTTCTTGTCCCAAGACTCGTTATCATATGAGCCGATTTACTAAATCCAAATCCATTGTGGAACAGTCAAGCAATGCTAGGGATGCAAAGATACAAGCGTATGGCGACTTAAAAAGGTACTTTACTTGGTGCAGGGCTCTATATTCTATTCTCATGGATGCCGGTTTTAAGAAACTTGTCTCTGATTGAGAGCAAGTCCAGTGCAACTCCATTTATGTCCTTCCTGTCTTTTGGTGATTCTGCTGAGCAAATTAATCCGATCTCAAAAGCCGATATCAGACATTCGGCTTGGTCGATTCCGCAGTCGCTCCAATTCCCTTCGTTGTCCCAGCTTTCGCCTACTTCCCCACAGAAAATCGACTGGTCCAAAATCCCTGTTGCTCGCTTTGACAACACTGACTTGACAAATTTCTGAAGGTTAAAATCCTCTTTAAATATATCATCCGTTGGTCGTCTTCCAGTGAACATCTCTAACAAGAGAATTCCGAAACTGTACACATCCCCACTTGTTGATGGACGAACTCCCAATCCATATTCTGCCAGTCCCAAAAAAAGTTCCTGTTAGCTCGATTACTCTACAAGGTCATTGAAATCTTTTGATTTTGTGGATGTAAATGTATTTGTGATCTTTAGAGCAGTACCTGGAGCGATGTAACCCATGGTTCCCTTAAAAGCAGAGGAGGAGCTGAGATGACTCGAAACGATGTCTTTGTTAGACTCGAAAATGAGCCTCGACAATCCAAAATCACTGATATGAGCTGTGAAATCATCGTCGAGAAGAATGTTGCTCGGCTTCAGATCACAGTGGATGATTGGCGTTCGGCACTGGTGGTGAAGATAATCCAAAGCAGAGGCCACATCGATGGCGATGTTCAATCTTTGCAGGAAGCTCAAAGGTTTGAATTGCATGTGCTTGTCGTTTGGGTGCAACCACGTGTCCAAGTTGCCGTTTACCATGAACTCGTATACCAAGGCTTTGAAGTCATTACGATGGGAGTCGATGCTCGAACAAGCAGTCAAGATCTTAACAAGGTTACGATGCCGAATGCCGCTGAGTGCTTTGCATTCGGCCAAGAAGCCCTTGAAAGCTCCTTTCTGCTGGAGATTCAAAACCTTGATGGCCACGATTTTTCCGTCGGGGCCAAGAGTTCCTCTGTACACATTGCCAAAACTACCTGAACAAGAGTTAGAAACTATTGTGGTCATGCGACGTGGTACTACTGTATGAACTACGAAGTGTGTTTCTGTACTCATTTGTTGCAGTTAAATGTTCATTTACATATAAAGATTACCTGAACCAATCAATTTGCTTGAACAGAATCCATCGGTAGCTTTGAATAGAGCATCATAAGAAATACTCTCGTGAAAATGGCCCAAGGAGCGAGTAGGCAGATGTTCCTTCTTCGAGTTTCTCAACCGGAAAAGAGATGCTAAGGACAGTAATGCCACTGCACAAGAAGCACAAATGATTATTACCATCAATCTCTTCAAAGATCTATGCTTTACCGATCTCGGGAACGATTTTGCTGGACATGAAGGCAAATGCAATTCAGGTATGCCCCCGCACAGCTCTTGGTTGCCATCAACTTTGAAGGTACTAGTGTCTCCAAATATCCCACGTGCAGGTACTTCGCCTTCGAGATTGTTGAAAGACAGATTCAAGAATTGCAGCGACGATGACAAGTTAACTAAAAACTCTGGGATTTGCCCTGAGAGGTTGTTATTGGAAAGGTCGAGAAAACGGATGCCTTTTAACCCCTTGAACTGAGGAATGGGTCCTCGAAAATGGTTCGCCTGCATATACAGCTCTTCGAATCCCAAACAGTTGCCCAAAGTTGTGGGAATCTCGCCGGAAATTTGATTGTACGAAACGTCAAGAGAAATGAGGTTCTTTAAGTTTCCAACATCGGGTGCCATGGGCCCAGACAAAGAGTTGTGAGATACATTCAGATATATTATGAGGGATGACGGTCTGATCATGTGGCTGGGAATGGTCCCGGTGAATTTGTTATGACAAAGGCGTAGATCTTGCAGGGCCTTGCAGTTGCCGAGGCTCGAAGGTATGATTCCTTCTAAGCTGTTGTTGTACAAGTACAGAAATATCAGACCGGTGATGTTACCAATGTTCGAAGGTATGTGTCCAGTCAACTTGTTTTGGCCCAAACTCAGATATTTCAAGTTTGATAGCCTCCCAATAGACATTGGAATGTTGCCTGTTAGCATGTTATCGTCCATGTATAATAGTTGTAGACTAAAGAGGTTTGCAATTACTTCAGGAATTCTCCCACGAATTCTGTTTCCCGACATTTGTAGCTGCTGCAGTTGGGTTGAGAAGTTACTGACCGAAACTGGCAGCTCGCCTTCGAACTGGTTATATTGTAAATCCAGCATTTCAAGTTTGCTGCAGTTGGCCAAATCAGCAAGGAAACTTAGACCGCCGGTTGAGCCACTTCCGAGAAAATTATACTCAAGGTTGAGCCAGCTCAAGTTTTGAAGCCCTCCGAAGCTGGCCGGGACACGTCCACTGAAGTTATTGCTGGGGATATCAATTGCTGCTATGTTTGTGGCGTTGGAGAGTGAATCGGGAATGAGACCGTTGAACTGATTACCTGCCAGATATAGAATTTGCAGATTCGGAAGCAGAAGGCCTATGTCTCTCCTGATACTACCATAGAACAGGTTATAGGTCAAAATTATGGTATTGAGGGATGACAAGTTGTAGAGAGCAGAGGGGAAGCCACCTGTCAGCTGGTTTTCACCAACCACGAAAATTTTGAGCCTCGTTTGGCTTATAGAAATGGGAACTCCTCCTGTCAGGTTGTTGCTCCATAGATTAAGCTCTTCGAGGGTGGAAAGGTTTCCGATGGAAGTGGGGATCAGTCCTGTGAGATTGTTGTTCGAAAGGGAGAGCTTCTGGAGTTTTGACAGTGACCCAAATTCGGGAGGGATGGGGTCGTGGAGATGATTATAGTCGAGCTCGAGAGTCAAGAGGCTAAGACACAATGAGAGATTTCTAGGAATTCCACCTCCCAAGGTGTTGTGGCTCAAGATCAGGTTTTTAAGCCTGAACAAGCGCCCGATTTCAGGAGGAATGAAACCATGGAAAGAGTTGTTTGCGAGGTTCAGGTATCGGAGGAACGAAAGGTTTCCGATATATGGGGACACGGTCCCGGCCAAATCCCATCCATCTAGGTTCAAGGCGGCGACTCGTTGGTGTCTGAGACCACAAGTGACTCCAGTCCATTGGCAGAAATGGAGGGAATCATTCCAAGAGGCCAAGGTTCCTGCAGCATTATCTGTTAAGAGGGACCTGAACTCCTGCAGAGCAATTTTATCGGTCTCGTTCCCTAGAGAGCTACAAGAAGCGAAGCTTGCGATCAGTAGCTCTAGGATCAAGACGGCAGGGAAGGTGACCGAACACGAATGGCTCGAACTCATCTTCGGGTTTGCTGGTGTCAGTGAGGAGATGCTGGGATAGCTACGATGGTACCTGACCTGACCTGCACAGTTCCATTTATAGAGAAGGCCACAGGAGCTTGGAAACCATGAAACTTAACAGCCAACTGCTTGATTACGATTGGGAACGCTGAAGAGGTCATAAGAAGATCAGATTCAATCAATCAGATCACGATATTGATTGTTGCGGGGACGCTAAGACATCTAGTGGCACTTGACTTGACTTGACTTGAGTTAGTGGCACTTGACTTGACTTGACGTAGTGGCACTTGACTTGACTTTAATGTTAAAGAGCACAGAATGTATTACTGTGCAAGTACTTCATGAAGCCGTCAATCACTCAGCACACTTTTAATGAAATTTATCAGCCAACAGCCTTAGGACGATAGGGACCCTGAGGAGGCCTTGTGATGATCAGATTCAATCAATAAGATCAAGCAGCAAACATTAAATGATTTCGGGGACACTAAGACATCAAGTGGCACTTGACTTGACGTATATGATAATAATTATTTCACCGAAATTGAATCGACGATAAAATGCCTTTCGAATATATATGAATTGACGAGTGAATTGACAAATGATATGAATAGTCCTTTGTTGATTTTGAACAATTTAGTAAATGACAAGGAATTCAAAGATACGAAAATTAGAGATAATTGCAGCTAGCCATTTAAATTGAGCAAAAGTAAAGATAAAAGATAAACTTACGAGAACGTTGAGTTCTTTGATTGATTAGGAATTTTACAAAGAATATGATGTGGCTATTTAAAGTCCTCAATCAACAGTTACAAATGGCGGTTACAACTTTTGGCGATAACAAGAAGTTACATTATCCACTAACTCCTATAATCTAGAACATTTATCCACAAAAAGTTATTAAAAAACTCTAAGATAGCGGCAATAAACATAACCATCCAACAGTTATGCTTTTAAATAGATTGCTCGTTATCGATGACTTTGTCGACAAACTTTCTTAGTCTTGAAAGCTCTCGTCGATAACTTTTACGTTGTATTGTCGATGACTTCACTAGCAAGTTGTTGATTCTCTTCAAGTTGTTAACTTTTGTTTTCATCAATAACTTCTGCTGTTCACCAAACTTTACTATATCGACTAAGTTCGTCACTTATCGATTATAACCAAAAGTTGGTTATTTTTTGTTGTGAACATAATCCCCCTTTTAAAAGAATAGAATGATTCATTGATCATACGATTCTTTTAAATAGATAATCAAGAGTAATAATATGCCCCTTTGTCATCGGCAAATTTGATTTTTCCTTATCAAGTTACTTCTTGAATTGTCTTCTTGAAAACAATACAATTAATTGTGTTATGGCTCCATGAATGGCGCCACTTGCAATATTTTTGGTTTACTAAATCTTCTGTACTTGGAATTACATGACCTTTAGTTAATTTAATTAGGTCATCTTTCAAAAGCAAGTCGAAGATTTCGTCCGATTTATTAATATCAAATGAGTAAACTTGAGTGTCTTTAGCCTTAGCCATTATCTTCTCTTTTTACTTTGGCAGGCTCTAAGGATCCACAAATGTAAG
This sequence comes from Syzygium syzygioides, assembly GCA_031216285.1. Classification (NCBI taxonomy): domain Eukaryota; kingdom Viridiplantae; phylum Streptophyta; class Magnoliopsida; order Myrtales; family Myrtaceae; genus Syzygium; species Syzygium syzygioides. The sequence goes on along the minus strand of CM062246.1, from coordinate 5,229,933 downwards.
GCTTTTCGAATCTCATATTTGCCACATAATTTTCTATTAAAGCCACGTTTTGTGCAAAGTTTTCAAGTAGCCCTTTATCTTTTTCTATGAAAAGTTGCTTATACTTGGATACTCTAACAAATCGGCAAAGTGTTAGCCTTCAAATTTTTCTCTTAGATTGAACTTCAATTCATCGAAAACCAAATTCATGAAATCTTTTTCTGAGAGTGAAGTAAGGCATTTAATCTTAGCCTTCTTAAGTCAAGCAATAAATCGATCAACCGACTTATTATTGAAATGATAGAGTTTGGCCAAATCGTCAGTTGATATTTTAGGTATTATTCTATAAGAATTGTCTTTTCATCTCTACCTAAACACACATCAAATTAGGTGGCAAACTAGTGTACCACGTAAAAGAAGTTTTTGAAATAAAAGTTTTAAAAACTCATTTGTCCTTGCTTCCGCACACTAGGCTATAGACCGAACAACGTGTTCGATAGTCGATCATTCATCTTCGCCAGTAAAAACGACAAAGTCAGCCATTTTGAAATCTCTTGGAAAATGCTTATTATTGACACATTCGGGAAATGGTTTTCTATAAACAGGTATGGTAACACCTCTGTTTAACCCTAAATGTTGTTGAACTTCTTCGACAAATTGTGTTGGGTTCAATTTTGAAATTGGTTGGACATCTTGCCCCTTAGGCAATAATGCTAGTCTTGCCAAATTATCTACGTTAATCGGTATGTCAGGCCTAATAGAAATATTCATAGTTGGTGGTACCAATGGAGCCACTGGTCTTACATCTTCAATGTTTGGCAATTGACCGGCCTGTTGACTATTTTGATTTGCCAATTATTGTTACCAATTTGTTTGTTTTGACCGACACTATTAACATCAATAAACGGCGAAGGATTAGGAACATACCCCTATTGCCACTGGATTGACTAGTCAGCTTAATTATGTCTGAGATGTGATTCACAATGTAGCTGTACATATCATTTCGTTGTTGTTCGAATAACCTCTTCATGATGGCCAACAAATGAGGATTTGATGTAACTTCTCTCAACTATTCTTTAGTGAGACGTCGGGAAGGTCTGCCCCTCGCTTTGGCCCCTTTCTACCGCTTGATTAATGGCTGACGATTCAGAGTGTGCAGCAACTTCGTCATCGGTATGTGGCACAAGATTATTGTTGACGGCAGCATCATCAAACTCTTGTTGATTTCTGGTTCTTGCCATTGTAGTCTCCTCGAATCAACAAAATGTGTCCCTCCCAGCGTTCCAAAAAGATGTTTCACTGGAATTGAATCGACAATGAAATACCTCTCAATATATCCAAAAAGATGTTCCATCGAAATTGAATCGACGATGAAATGCCTTTCAAATATATATGGATCGATGAGTGAATCGACAAACATATGAAGGGTCCTTTGTTGATGTTGGACAGAAAAATAAATGACAGAAATTTAAAGATACAAAAAGTGGAGGCAATCCTGGCCCGTTAAATTACGGAAATGTATCTGACCAAAAAAAATTACAAAAAAGTAAAGATAAAAGATAAATTTGCAAGAACGTTGAGTTATTTGATTGATGGGGGTTTACAAAGAGTACAATGTGGTTATTTAAAATCTACAATCCATAATTACAAATGGTAGTCACAACTTTAGAATTCAAATAAATAAATAGCTTTCTAATGGCAGTTACAAGAAGTTACATTATCCACTAACTTCTACTATGCAGAACACTTTTCCACAAGAAGTAATAAAAAAAAATCTCGAAATAGCCGCAATAAACATAACCACCCAGCAATTATGTTTTTATGTGGATTGTTTGTCATCGATGACTTTATCGATAAACTTTCTAAGTCTTGAAAGCTCTCGTCGGTAACTTTCATGTTGTGTTGTCAAGGACTTCACTGGTGAGTTGTCGACTATTTTTTTTTTCATTAATGACTTATGCTATTCACCAAATTTTGTTATAGCGACTGAATCCGTCACTCGTAGATGATAAACGAAAATTGGTCATAATTGACTGTCAACAAGAGCATAGAGAGTGTTTCAAACTGGATGAATCTCAAGAAGCAACCATGCAAGCACTTAATGAAGCAGCCGGTGCCGACACATGAACTTTGTCCGAGTCAAGGTGAGGAAGTCAATGAATGTTGTCACCGAATGCTACTTTCCTCGACGAGGTGCCCCCTAGATCTCCCCCACCAGCTAAGGCTCCAACTAACTTTTTGACCTGCTCAATTCTAGTTCCTGGCGAACGGATGAGTGGGACACGTCCGTGAATTAAATGAGCATTTAATAAAGCATCTAACTCTTTCGAATGGGAGCCCCATCGGACTAGAGCGAAAGAGACGCGACTTGGCAACTCGGTGCCGGTCAAACAAAAATTTCTAGGACCTTCCATGACCAACTCAGGAACATGTCAAATATTCAATTACCTTGCCATTTTGTAATATATGCAAATTGACTATGCACAATGGTCACGAAATAGACAGCACTAATTTAAACTCGATTCCCATATACATAATAAGATTAATTCGGATACACAGAACATATCGAATTTAGGAAAATACACCAATCCTCTGAATTTACAGGATGACATGTGATTGTCCTTGAACGAGCACAGATCTAACATATGTGAGAGCGAAACATTCACGAAACTCTTCTGATCTTTGTCGAAACTGGACTTGAGCACCAACAAAACCTGAGGAGAGCGAAACCCCAAAATCATATACGCAAAAAAAAAAGAAAAACCCAAATCTAAACTAGATAAGGATAGAAACCTCCTTGAAATGGGAAAGAGAAACTTCTAAATCTAGACTAAGTCAGAAGAGAAAAGCTCATCAAAATGGAAGGAAAGCAAGAAAGAGAGAACAGAGAACCAAATCAAATAAAAAAAAAAGGAAAAAGGGAGGGGAGGGAGAGATCTAGCTCAAACCCTCGCCTCCATGAAGATTAAATAAAAAAGCTGTGTGAAGATAGGAGGGAGAAGAAGCTGCGGAATTAGCCGCCCGCTAAAATGTAATTCCTTTGGTAGTAGTTGTTATATTTATAATGTGATCCCACATTTAGATTTAACCCATATTTTCTCTTTTGAGTGATGGTTATCCACATACAGTTTTTCCACGCTTTGTATTCCTTCGGTGATAACCGCCCTCTTCAATAACCGCCTTGATGAGAAGCGGTTTATAAAGATGAACATTCATTTCATAAGGGCTAACACAAGATCTAACGCAAACCCTCTCATTCGGTAATACACCATCAGTATGCGACGGGATTGGGTTAGTAGAGTGCGCCCGTAATCGCTTCGAATTAACGTTAAACTACCGTGGATTTTTGACGAACGTAAAATTGAACAATAGCTGGAGGTCAGTTTATTTTCGATCATATTTTCCGCATATGATTCTAATTATGTATGAATTTTGTTCTTCTATGCATGATAAAATCCTTCAGTATTAGTTTAACAGTAGCTTCACCATAAAATTGGGCCATTTCTTAAATAAGGATCCAGAGTAAATTTTGTTTCAAATAAGGGATTGAAATGATCAAATCGATTTTAATTAAGGGTCTGAAGTCGCCGGCCAGTCAAATATTAGCCGGCCGACTCTTTCCGACGACTAGAACGGGGGCGATTATGTCTGAAATTTTCAATTGGTGGAAAAACGAAGAAAATCCCCAAATCGACTTGGGATTAGGTTTCTTCCTCCAATTTTTCACGCTTTCTTTTTTCCTCTCCCACTGCTCGAGCAAATCCCTCTCACTCGCTCCTCGATCGCTCCGCGCCCGGATCCTAGCCACTCCTCACCCGAGCCTCGTCGCTCTTCGCTTGCTCCTCGCAAGCTTCGTTGCCGTCTCTTCTTTCCCGGGTTTAGTCGTCCGCGAGCTTCTAAGTCATTCTTCGCGAGCTTCAAGTACGCCGTCCGCGAGCTTCGCTCACATTCAACCACCTTCGGTCATAAGGCAATGAATGAAAGATAACCATACTTAAAGATGATTTCCACAAGTCTTGAGGATGGTGTGCACGATTGGAAAAAAAGCATAATCAAAACACCCAATAGAATCTTCTCTCTTTCTACTTTGTTAAAGGTCGGCTTCAATCGATGCTGTTCAATACAATCAGTACTTAGCTCTCATCTTAAGCCAGCATAACAGATGCACATAATTCTTATGATGCGCCAACTATCAGATGCAGGACACACCGGCCCATGATTGCCCTTAATCGAGCAGTCCCCCACAAGCATATCACCGTAACTAGACTAGGCTTTCAAATATCCAGACAATTGCAAGAAAGCAAACCTTTATATAGCTATTACCGTACGAAGCTAGAGCTCGAGTTCATGTTTAACTATGCAGAGATAAATCGCACGATCACATCCGACTAAATGCCAGCTGCCACATCACTCGTGCTTGTTCTTCAACGATTAGCTAGTGAATCCAGAGCCTGAGCTCAGGCCCATCCATGCCTCCCGCCACCGATTGGAGTTAACGAAAGCAAACACCAAGTTCCTCTAGTCGAGCGGCAGCAAAGAAGAAAATGCTCAGTAGAGCGAAAGAGGCGCTGAAGGACGACTCGAAGCTCGCGAACGACGGACTCGAAGCTCGCGAAGAAGGGCTTGAAGATGATAGGCGGAAGCTCACGAGGAACCGGGGAGTAGCGACGAGGACTGGGCGAGCAGAGGGCGAGAAAAAGTGCAATTGAGTCATAAAACTTTCAAAAACTGTAATTAAGACCTAAAACTTTCAAAAAGTGCAATCTAAGTCTTAAAATTTATCAAATTGGTCCAATCAAATCCGTCCGTTGATTGCACTTTTTGAAAATTTTAGGACTCGATTGCACTTTCGTGATAAGTTTAGAACCCAATTGCACTATCTGGAAATTTCAGGATGTAATTGTACTTTCCTAATAAGTTTTAGGACTTTTAGGTGCACTTATCCCTAAATATTAAAAATCCAATCTTATAGCTTCTTCTAGGGCATGGATGATTAAAGCGTGAAACAATATATTTACACGTCATGCATGTAAATAAGAAAATGCAATCTAATGCGGTTAGCATAATAAACTTGCTTCTACATGAGGATGATTGGTCCGGCAGTAGAAGGATCACATATCTCTCATAAGATCACAAGTTTGATTTGCGCCACAAGCGAGCCTTTGAACAGCTCGTGCTGTGATACCTAATTTTAGCATTTCTCGTGGAGAAGGACTTCTTGATTGATATATCATGTTGATCGGGTTGCGTTAACGAGCTCACTAATTTTGGATCTTCGAAGTAGGGACGGTAATTATGACTCAAACTAAACATCACGTAGCATTGGTTTTGGTCCCTCCCCACCTTGTTCACCATTTACAAAAGAAGAACAAGTTTTCAAAATTTTTTGGACTCAATTGCATTTTTAGAACTTAATTATACTTTCATGATAAGTTTTAGGATTATCAGCGTACTTATTTCAAAAAAAGAAAGGAAAAGCAGCTCATTTCAAAATTAGTTTCAGGTCCTTTAAGAATAAACTATTTGCGGAAAAACCCCTCCGTCAACGCAAAAACCACGGCCGAGGCGAGCTCTCAAGTCAAGCGGACGGAGAACGATCACTGAAAACCACAAAAACAATGGAGGCATGGGACGAGCTCCGGCGAGCACAAACCCGAATCCTCGAGCGCATTTCCAACCTCGAGCTCTCTCTCCTCTCCAGGACCTTCGCTTCCTCCTCCTTCGCCGTCTCCTCGCCGCCCGCCGCGAGCGGCGGCGACGCCGCCTCGGCCTTCTCCGGGCAGCTCTCGCCGCCGCTCGCCGTCGCGGCGACTCTGGATTCCGGCCCCGGCACCGAAGCCCGCCTCTCGGCGATCCTCAGGAGCGGTGGCGTCGCGGACTTCGCTTTCAAGAGAGTTCCGGGGGATTACTATGAGCGGTCGTACGAGGAGAGGCAGAGGATCCTCGGCGCGCACTCGATCGATCACCTGTGCAAAAGCATCGTCATGGTGAGTGTTGTCTTGTGTGTTTGTTGGAATTCAGCACTAGGTTGCTTGCGATCTTGATTGCGTAGACGAGTGGAGTAGAAATGCGTAGGGGCCAGTCGGTTCGTTCTAGCATTTCGCTGTTGATTGTTTCGGCTTTTTTGGCCTTGCATTGAATCCTTGGGCGATGATTGTCGTCGTTAGTTTCGATTTTGATTGAAGGAAGTTAGGAAGTTTAAGATGGATGGTCTTGATGGATAAGAAAACGGAGCTGACTTTAGATTATGATCAGTAATGCGGACATTTCAAAAAACTTTGTGAGGCGGAGGTGACTACGGGTTGGCTAGAGGAGGTGCCGGAGTTGACACTGAATGACTGAAGAGAGCATTTGCAGCCATGGTCTTTATTTTGTTGAATACATAGATTCTTTGTTTCCTGGTTCTCCATTGGCATTCAATGGACTTGCTATTGGATAACTTTGCCAGACTAAGTAGTTTGTGTATGAGCCGCGATGATGAGCACGGATTTGCAAAGAAAGGGAAAACCATACCTATAGATTGCATCTCCGGCCCTTTTCAGAAGCAATATATCGCATGATGGTACAGTTTAAGACACCCTATGGATGATATTGCAATGCTAAGGTCCTCCGGAGAAGAATTATGGTGTTTGAGAATTGAGGAAGGTTAACGTGTAGGGCCTTCGTCACACACATTCATGTAAGCAACCTGCACCTGTGTACAAATGCTTATACACACTCGATGGGGAATGTTGGTTTCTGCAAGTATAATCAAACTGAATGTAAATGTAAGACTCAATATCCCCCAGATATAGTTAACAACTCAAAATGAGGAGAAAATGGAAGGGAAAAGGAGCCATTGTTGGTGAAAACATTCACTAGTTGTGGTTCTTTTCTTTATTCCAATGAATGGGCTACTTATTCTTTTGTCTCTATTTTTGTGGGGGATGTAAATGAACACAAAAATGGATTGTCTCTAAGTATTTAATCTGGATTATTTATATGCCTTGTCAATTGGTTTGTAGCTTTAGTGTGTTTAGACATGAAACGTGGCTGATATCTTTCAGGGATATGATGGATCTCCAGCCTTTCCAGAAATTTGCTCCCAATAGCTACTTTATGGACTATTGAGTAATCTTTTTCTGGCATATATGTGGTTTGCGGCTCTTCTGTGATAAATGTTATTTCTTGCATAGTTGAAGGGCATGGGCTTACACATAATGTGTTGTAATAGCTTTCTCCGTAATTCATCACAAGTAGTTGTTCGATACATTTGTTGTCCATTTTTGGTAAGAGAAATTTTGGGATTATCTTGCATTTGAAATTTTGTCTGCACAAGATCTGATGATTATCTTGCATGTCATGTTCATGCCTTGCAATTGTTGATGGTCAGAAAAATTCTTATAACTTATTTTCCAAATGGGCTCATTATAGTTTCTGGACATGAAAATTTTATGAAAATGAATGGTAAGCTTGAGTCGAACTCAATATTAGAGCTAATGTTGCCTCATTAATTTCAGGTGAATACTCAAGCTCCATCTACTGTCATTGATTGCAAGGATCGAAACAATTCAAAGTATTATGTTGTAGTTGTTCAGGTATCTTGTTTTCTAGATCAGTTGGTATCCTGCTGAAGTTCTAACTACACTAACACTTTTACCTTGTCTCTTGCAGTATACTGCTCGGCTTAATGCCGAAGCTCTAAAAAACTATCTTTATGCACTCAACGATGGCAAGGTGCCAAAAAAGAAATTCAATTGTAAGTTCTGGCCATTCACCTGACTTCTTTAATTTCAAAGGTTACAGTTTGATCTGGATGTATGTGGAAATGTGGACTCATCTTTTAAAGCTGGACTTAATGGAGCAACAGTTGACTGGCTAATTCTATGGGGTAAAACAAGTTGACAAAAAAGCTTGTTATTCTCTGTGAACTCAACATACTGTTGGAGTCTTTAGTTTAGTATCTTTATTTTGAGTGCAAGTTGATTCAAGGATGAAGATCTAGTGGCTGCAATCAATTCTTGTATGCAAAGGAGGCAAGCTCATAATGTACACGGAAACTTGGTATTATTGCCTTTGAGTTTTTCACTTTTTGGAACCAATTGATGAAGTTTTGCTTTGATGACTTCATGTAACCGATCTATCCTATCTATGTATTTAATAGCTTAATAAATGGCAGCACGCAGGGAGGGTACTCCTTTCAGTTTTTCCATGAAATTAGGTCTCTTTATGTGATATAACAGTTCTTGAAAGCTGCTCCCTCTCTGCTAATGGTGTTCCTTTCTCCACAACTAGCTTGCTAGTTGATAACTGGAGTAGTTGGTTTAAAGCCTTTGGATTCCTCCATATATTTTTATGGTTCTAAGTAGTCTGTGCTTTAACATAGACCTCCTTCTTAGACTTATTATCAGAAGCGAGACTCAACATCGAAGCATGACAGTGTATAACTATTATCAGCATGGATAGCAACTAATTATCCTATGTTTATCTTTATCTATACATCATTAAGGGAGTACTTCTTCTTGGGAGCTGCTGGACTTTGAAAATCGTGCAACTTTGCCTACTCAGCAGAAAGTCTCAGACAAGTGTCTTTTCCGTTGTAGCTTTGTCTGTACCAAAACAAATTTGACACCTTTTAAATTTTCAAATCTTTGGAAATTTAACCCTTTGTTTGGAAAGATTTTGAAGTGTGTAAGGAAAATGAAGGTGAAAAAATTGGGAAGTGAAGATAAAAAGAGTGAGGAAAAGAATTCTTTAGGCATTTTTGGAAAAGATGGAAGGAAAGATTATATATATAAGTCCATTTTTACCAATAACACTGGATGAAGAAAATGACAACAGGTTTGTTTATTTTCTAAGATGAGGGTGCTTTTGGAAACTGTATTTTTTTGCATTCTTATGCTTTGGGAGTACTACAAAATGGTGAGTACTAGTGATTCCATTCTGTAACTTATTCTAAGTTCTAACCTCATTTCCAACATATCTTAGACAAACAAATTTTTGAACTCACTATTAATTCTTTCACTGAAATAACCCTATTTCCAATAGAGGGTAAATGATTTACAATTTGCTGGTTCAGCAGATTCTGCTGCTAAAGAAATGTTTCTGGATTTCTTCATAAAAAGATAAGTACCGAGTGTATACTTGGACCCAATCCTTGTTAATTAGAAGTTAGCTTATTTGGGCGACATAACATGATTCTAGCTGGAACTTTTCAAAAAGATGCCATTCTTTTAATCTAATCTTAACTTTTTTTCACTAGTATTGGGATGCTCAATTGACTACTCTTATTGCCTTATTTCATTTTGATAGTGGTTGTAGGCAAGGGGTTGGGGATTGTTGTGTTTGGGAGTCTTTGTTAGGATCATATGAATTAAGTATCCATAATGTCTGTGACTATTCTGATTAATTGGATTGGACGGTTTGTTGCTATTTATGGGATTCAGATGGGTCTTCCTCAAATAAGAAAATCCGTGTCTTCTCAGAGAGTGATTCCTCATTTCTAAAATGTGACTAGTCCGATCACTTGGAACAGCTTGTTACTATTGACGAGATTGCCCGTCTTCTTGGAGAGTGATTTCCCACTTCCACCATGTTGACATATCTTGTCAGGGTTGCATCAATGTCGAGTAATTTAGGGACATTGAGGCATGAGTACACATGTATCTGCTGGGCGAGTGACAACAGGTTGAACTATGACCGCTAGCAATCAATATCTTGACACATTGTACATGGGACATGATTTAGGTTGCTGCAGGCCAATGTTAGCACATAGACATGGCGGTTGAGCTGCTCAGGCATATGCATGACTGGCCATATATGAGAACCAGCATGTGATTATGCACTAGCTCAGGTACTTTAAATGGGTAGGGTGGAAATAAGGAGTCTATTCTCATCTAAGAAAGAGATTATCTTGTTGCTATGAACATTAAGAGATATGGAACTGGTGATAAAGAAAAATTTTTCTTCTAGTCTTGAAAGTTAAAGCTCTTCTTTTATACTTTTAATACTTGGCATATACTTCTTTTGACCTTGGAAGTTGTGAATGGAATGTATATTGACTGCCTCTGCTTTTAGTGAGGCTCGCCCCCGAGGAGACATCCCTGATGTTGACTGGATTTGAGCACAACGCAGTAACATGTATTGGCATGAAGACTGAGATTCCGGTATAGAATACCATATCTGTGGCTATACTGATTGGGTTTCAATTTTATTTTTGCATATGAATGAATACTCAATGTATCCTCTCTCTTACTTGCTTCGAGTTCGTTTATCCAACCTTCGTTGCCTCATCGGGCCAAGTTGTTCTCAACTACCCATGTTCATAACACGAAATAAGATGTTGTTTTGGCTGTAACAAGTTTTTATTTCTGTTTCATGGCACATGGACATAACATGACATACTTGTTGCATTTGGTGTCATTCTGTTGACCTGGGCTGCTTTGTAAGCTGCAACATGTGGGTCCTTGAGGTTTGATGGTCTATGAAAAAGTGCTTTCTTTCTAGCTCGTTGTTAGGGTGTCTGGCCTATAAACAAGTTCCTACTCTTTTGGTTATCGTTGAAGAGAGGAGGTTTGTGTTCTTTCTCAATGGCTTTTGTCCTGCTCCTGCCAACATTTGTGCCAGCTGTTTAGGTGGTCCATTAACTTATATTTCTCGAAGGCCATAAGTTATTACCTATAAATGAAGTCTATGGCCATTAACTCTAGGATCTCCGAATGTCTTTGTGGTCCAGACCATGTACAGATGTCTTAATCTTCTTAACTTCTAAGGAACAAGTGGATACAATCCGAGAAATTACTATCTTCATTTGTAAATTTCCCCTTTTTTCTTGTTCTGGTATTTTTCAGACGCGTGATTTCAAGTTTGGTTGAGCGTTCATATAAATATTCAAATTTAACAAATGAGGACAGCCACCTATTTTTTGCAATAGTGACCCTCTTTCATGGTACTCTTGACATTCTTATCTAAAAATATGTTCCTTGAGAGTGTTTATATACATATTTAAATTGCATAAGTGATAAAGATGGTAATTTTGCAGAAGTGACCATCTTTCATGGTACTCTTGACATTCTTATATGAAATATATGTTACTTCAGGTGATTCTGGATGAAGCCATCGTGAAGCTTAATCCCGATTTCTTCTGGCTAGGAGGTGGGGAGGTTGATCTGAAGCTTGGAATATGGACTCCTCAATTCATCAATTGCGTCAAACCTTTCATCGTCAGCTGCAGTATGTGATTACGCCAAAGGAAAGCTCTATCATATAAGGTCAACATTTGCTTTCCTGCGATATTCAGGTTGGGGTGATGATATTTTCAACACCTCTCTCATTTTACCATCAACCATTTGTCAACTAATTCAGAGAAATGCAGTAGCTCCAGTTGTGTTGGTCTGTTAGAACCACCTGAACACATTTATTATTCTTCTAGATGATTGGAATGATTCGTAGTAAGAAAATCGGAGAAAGTTAGAAGCAGTTTTTACAAGAAACGCCCGACCGGTGGCAGTAATTCTTTCTGACTAGTGTCTTGCATCCTGAATCACTGTGTCCATTCCAACGTGGTCTGTGGACAATGGACATATGCCTATTTAGTACACTGTCAAATCTCTGTCTCCCTGGTGTCATTGGCTTTCAGGAGAATGTCAGTATTAGTTCTATGTGCTCACTGTCATCCTTTGAATTTGATCCTTCGACTTTAAGTTTTTGTTGGATTCGATCCTCAACTGAGAAGGGAGTCTCCCTTTGAACTTCTTATTAACAGAAGCGAAGCAACACGTTTCGTGCAAAAAGATTAGCCAGTGAGCAGATCTGCTTTTGGGCGCTATGCACGTAAATGACTGATCGTGCAATGTCGAGGGTTTGGATAGGACAAGATGATTCGAGCTCCATTTATTATACATCAAATTACATAGGGAAGGATACCACCACCCCAGAGAAGCAAAAGAGTAAAAAGCAGGAATGATATGGCTCAGAGTCGGGGTTCTTCGTTGTGAATGGGCGGCTTACGATGGGGCTGTGCGTAGTCCATTGCCACCATGTCGCCCTTCGCATCGTCCTCTAATTCGCCAGAGTTTATGGCTTCCTCGTTGTGATCACTATTTGCAGATTTCACCATCAATCTGGCTTTGGAAACCCTGGATGCCTGTATCAATCGGAAAGAGCCGAGATCAAATATATATCAAGTGTCCAGTAAGCTCTCTATGACCTTGATCACAATAGAGTTTATCAATCCAGCAACACCTACAGTATCAACCTCGAAATTTATATCTATAAGAAAGATTGATCGTATACCTCCAGTTCTGCACCGGCCTTAAAGGGTCGTGCCACGCTGCCCTCAAGTCCTGCGATTCGCAAGTCGGATTTTACTTCGGCGATGATAGCAAAAAGAAAGCTTTATAAAATTATTTAACGTGCTGAAACTTTTAGAGAGGACATGGCTATCGTACGGGGTGCAGTTTCGCGTAACTCGTGATATTTCTACACAAGATCGATATCCCATCAACATAAAACAACGGGATGGAAACTGAAAGAAGAATGCCAACCAAAAGAAGCCCTAGACAAACTTCACAGCGATAATGTCACCATACCCATAAGGGTGAGCATGGTCCGGATGGGCAGTTCCTACCCTAGAATCGGAAACCGCCCACTAAGGACCGGTTCCGAAAAATTGAAACCGGTCCCACCATCCAAGGATAGAGATGGAGACGGAGAGTCGGAGACGATGGGATGAGCATCGACCGATAAGAGTGAGAGAGTAAAAGTGAGCGTGTGGCGAAAGCGAAAAAAGGTATTTATCGGCTCAGTGTGAGGCTGTGAGAGTTAAGTTTAATTTAGGGATTTAGGATTTTTTATTTTTTAAATAAAAAATAAATAAATAAATTATATTAGTATTATATTACCAATCAGGTCTGTGGTTCCCGGTTCTTTTGCACACCCCTATACTCTATCTCCGTTCTCTTTGTTTACTTCTTAGGCGACGTATTATGGTCTACCACATATGAGATGGGAGTTATTAAAACTTAGTAAAGATGATGAAACTGCGATGAAAATGTCATAGAAAATACTGGAGTTCATATACATTAAGATTGATTTTCGTGTCGCCAAAAACAAATTTATACCTAACAAAAAATAGTAGGAAAGGGTGAAAACCTCATGTTTTTTCATCGGCATGTGCCAAAGAAGAACTATCGCTGATGCCATGTACGTAAATAATGCAAATACAAGCAAAAAATGAGCATTGAACTAAAGAGACATGAACTTGGAGGCGCGAGGAGAGCCGATGAGATAAGCCGAAAGGTTTGGATCTCTCGGGTAATAAAAGAAAAATGTTTAACGTCTATATATGATATGTGCATTTGTTTTTTTAACCTGAACTCGTTCTGTCTACGACTTGTTGCTTTCTCAGATGACCCATTAAATCCTTAAGCTCTTCGTGATGAAAGCTTGAGGGGACAATTTCTGCGCTATTTTCCTTTCCGGGACGCAAATTCTGAATTTCTATATCCTGCATGGGACGGAAATCCATAAGTCTTATGAGGACCGACTTCGTGCAATTTAACTAATACCTTTCTCGTCGCGTTTGGGACAAGAGATTGGAGAGAACTAGAATGAGGAAAAACCAAACCAACCTTGCCGAGTTGATGCATCGGGTTGCTAGGGTTTCGTCCAACACTAGGGCCAAAACGACGGGCGTTGCGTGCATGCACCGATAAAAGACACGAGAGAAGGAAAAGAGCAACGGAACTAGACATTGCGCTCTGATTGTCTTTCAGGAAGATCTTTTAGCTTTGTGAGAAGGTGGAAAGAATGACTTGAGTGCGGAGCGTCTGTTTGTGGTATGTTACAGTTCTTGTGGGTGCAATATGCGACCTTTCACAGGCTCTTCTGCCGTATAAGTAATGCCTTGGGGCATGTTGGTGAGAGGGAGCATTAAATGCTCGGTTTTGTACGCCATGAAAGGAGAACATGCAGGTGTTTGGAGATCATGATGAATTGCATTTGTTATGGAACACGGGACTGGAGATATTGAGGGGCCTCCTGTTGTCTCCCAGTACTCGAAGTTTTTGCATTAAAAACACGGATGATGAACAAAGAAAGAGGCCTAGGTTTTCCACTTGTTCGATACCTCGACAAACCCTGCGTCTCACCAAAGAAAATTCTCAATTTTAGCGTGTGTATATAGCATAGTAATACGAATTCGATTGAAAGAGTGATGTATGATTAGTATAATTGATAAACCACAACAACTCGTGAGGGTTTCTTATTAAGGGTAAGGTTCATGCAATTTTGAACTCGCACCGATAGATACAAGATCTCAATTTAGAGGCGTCTTTGCTAACTAGCCTCCGTAATTTTCAAGATGACACAACATGTCATGCATCTCGCTATCACAACTTGTGTAGAGAATTTTTTTTTTACAGAGGTTGTGCAGCAAATAAACATAAACCCTAATCATTTTCATTTTATAAGTGTACTTTCATGTCTTGTGACGAATAATAACTAGGAGTTTAGATATTCCGTGTCATCCCATGACCAAGTCTTCTCGATGCATTTCTATATGCAAGTAATTATCATAAGGATTCGTGAACGATATGAAATGACTTAGCAAGCATATGAAGGGACAACATTTGGGCACGAATCTATCGATGTTCTTTCGGACCTTTTCCTTTTCATTCTTCTGCCAAAATCTGTAGGCCGTTAAAATTACCTACTCTCGATGAAAAAAATCTCGGCTCAAAATGGGACAAAGCTCTTGGAGGGGAGGCTTGGTATCATGTGTAGAATATTAAGAAATATTGTAAATGTCTTAGGGCCTACCCACGTGGTTTGACACACTTTCGAGGTGGCACAGAATTTATTACTTGCATAGCTCGATTTGGCCTTTTTTTTTTTTTACGTACAACACCCACCCCCCCTCTTTTATTATTGTTTCGATTGAGAGAGGAAGTTCTCAATAGTAGCACAAAAGCATTCACAATTGAACGAGCATGGATGGAGAATGGCCCTGAACTCTTTTGAGAGTTTTTCCTCTACACGACCCATGAACGAATGTCATTCCGACGCGTAAGTTCAAAGAATTCCCCCATTGTGTTTCCGAAAGCAGGATTTAGAGGAAGAAAACACGATTGCACGGCCGAATCGATCCATCGCGAACGAGATTCTACTCGAATTGCTGTGTTGTAAGGAATCCGGTTACGAGCGTCGTCGGTGTCAAAACCCTATCGACGACATCCAACGTGAAAAGAAAAGGGATAATGACACAAACAGTCTTTAAACTTTAGCATAATGTGCAATGCGATCTTTGAACTTTTAATTTGCTCAATATCGTCTCTAAAATATTCAATGTAATCCCTGAACTTGAATTAATAGAAGAACTACATTAAACATTTTCATATAGTTCGGGAACTATATTGAACATGTGCCAAATGTTTACGACACTGAATAAATTAAAAGTTTATAGACCACATTGCATATTACGTCAAAAGTTCAAAGACTGTTTATGTCATTTTTTCGAATGAAAATGATGTGTAGACGGCTAAAATTGCTCTTCGAATGGACCGATAAATGGAGGGAAACAGGGGGGAACACATGGGGCCTCCGAAAGAATTGAAGGAGGAGACAGGGTCGCATGGCCAGACCGCCAATTTGCACAAACTCCTCTTCTCTCTTCCCTCCGCAAATGCACCGCCACCACCCCGTTCCCCTTCGCCATCATCGGCGTGGTCCATGCACGCCACGTGGCAGGACCTCCATGTGCCCCCGGCGCGTCCGTGTGTCCCACGGATCCTTACTGCGATTTATCAACTTTGATCCCACGGGCATCGGCTTTTGATCGGACAAAAAACATCCCGAGACGAAACTCCGGTGAGTCGTCGGTGTATGTCTTCTTCTCTCGTGCTCCGGTAGACAGTATCTGAGAAGCTATTAACTTCAGGCGACGAGCTTCTAGGGACGGCCGTCAGATACCCCACCAACGGCGACAAGAGAGTAGCCGTGGCTATTGGGCTTGTCACTGCTGTTGTTAAATTTTGACCAACCTTTTCAAATGATTGTGGGCGGTCCTTGTCAAAATGGAATTTTCAAAAAAGTAAAGCCTGTCCAAAGAGAGCCCACATCTCTCTCTCTCTCTCTCTCTCTCTCTCTCTCTAGTGACTGCTTCACGTTACACCACATTTTCGACATGAGATTTCTTTCACCTTATGGTAATACCCTCGCATCATATCGAGTCTATTCCATCTTAGTTTAGGTATCCTTCCTCACCACCACCATCTCGACTTGAATCTTCACCTTAGCCCGGCCAAGTTTTGATGGATGTTGGTGAGGAGCAGCATCTGCCCTTCAAACCCTACCTCAATTGCCTTGACCCGGCAGAGTTCGACAGGATGCTGGGAGGCACCATCCGCCGCCTCGATTAGTGAGTCACATTCGAGATTCCTTATGTACATTGATACGTATCGAGAGTGTTGCCACCAAGAGAGCTCAAATGAGGACTCGTCGACATATCATGTCAAACTCATCATTCGCTCATAAAATTAAGCCAAAAAGTTATGGCTAACTACCATATATTAACCACTCCATAGTACATCACATCTCTAATGTAGGACTCTTTTGCCTCACCCCCATCAAACGCACACCTTAACAACAGTAGTTGTGATCGACTTGCTTTAAGGAAGTTGAAGTGAAACTAAAATCTCCTGCAAATGAAGCTAACGTGGAAATACACATTGATATGCTTATTTGATGTAACCCGGAGTGATGATTTGCTCTTCTTCTATTTGACTAAGGAAAGCCAAAATTCGAGATCAATTCATTTAGTGAGTTCATGGGGAAATCGAGAGGCTTTGCAGTTGGCAGACAGATTTTCTGAATTGTGTCTATTTCCCTCGTTGGTACAACTTCTTAACGAAAGAGATTCATGTTGCTCCCACAGTTCATTTGTGACAACTAGTGTTCCTTGCATGTTTGTATCGTGTCTGTGGGTTTGTCGATGGACAATGTGACAGCGTCTCATGCGTGGTCGTGTCTAGACCTTAAGGGAGACGTGGCCATTGTGGATGTGGTACGTACGAGGGCCTGCCTAAATGCAGCCGCCAACTAGGCTTCAGTTTTGAAATAAGTCAAATTATATGGGAGGAAATTGTCCAATCGGTTATAAATCTATTATATGAATGACGGTGTGCCACGTAAGAAGGCCGACAATGGCTGGAACATCATGATCAGGAATTTTTGACAAAAATTGACTAGAAGGATTACATTGGAAATTCGCACGAAAATTTAGAATTAAATTGGCAAATTCAAATAGTTTATGATCAAATTGGCATCCATAAAATAAGTTCAAAGCTGACAAAATAATTTTTTTCCAACAAAATTATTGTCACATTATTATTTGTGAATAGCAAAATCAAATGAGTCGTTTCCTGGAAGAATCTCGTATTGTTTTGACATGAATTTGCATTTAATCATCTTTATGCAAATGCTCATTTTGGTATCTCAACCGAACCACAATCATCAATCGACAGTTGAAATTGATCGAGATGTTGAGGGCAGTATCCTGCATGATTTAGGATATTTACACGCGATAAGGGGAGAGATTGTCCAAAAAGTCGTAAACCTATTACATTTATATCAATTCAGTCTTAAATCTCTCTTAATTATGTCAATTGAATCATAGATATTTTCACGTTATGTCAATTGAGTCCATCCAGTCAATTTTGGCTAGAAATCGATGACGTTGACACTAACCGTCTTATGTGACACGACCGACGCTAACGTAAATAATTTTTAATAATATTTTATTATTTTTCAAATTTTTTATTTTATTTTTCCTTATTTTCTTTTCTTTCCCTTTCTCTTTTTTCTTCCCTTCTTCCTCTGGCCAATCGTCGGGCCTCCGCTATCAGCCAAAGCGGACCTTGCCGACCTCTGGCGAAGCTCGCTCTTGTTGCGAGGCTCAACCGTGCCCAACGACGACAAGGTCGACCTCACCGTGGCTGGGCAAGGCTTGCCCAAGGTCGACCTCGCTAATTCTTGCCTCTAGCCAATCGTCGGCCACCGCTAAGACCCGGCAACTGGCTAATAGAAGAAGGAAAGAAAAAAATGAAAGGAAATATTATTAAAAACTGTCAACGTCGGCGCCGGCGGCGCCACATAGAACTCCAGGCATTCATGTCAAAGATTTCCAGTCAAAATTGACCGGATAAACTCAATTGGCAAAACGTAAAAGGTTTATGACTTAATTGGCACAATTAAAAGGTTTAGAATTGAATTAGCAAAAGTGCAATAGGTTTAAAACTTTTTGGACAATTTTCCCCTCCTTTTGAGTCCCAAACACTATTTTCGAGCCCGATTCACCAGAATGCAGCCCAAAGCCCACCCCGTCCAGCCCGATCATTAGGCCCGCAAATTTCCAGTTAAGCCCGGCCCGAGCCCGAGCGGCCCACTGAACAACCCAATGAGGTCGCTCCCCTTGGGAAACGGGTCAGGTCAAACGCAGAGAATCCCGTGGGCAACAAGTCGCAACCCACCATAAGAACCCCCCCTCCGAATCGCTCTCCTCCGTCGGATCGGACGCCGCCGCCGCCGCCGCCGCCGCCGCCACCAGTATCCCGCCGCACCGGGACCTCGCGCCGCCCCTTCGCCTGCCGGCGAGCGATAGAGAAGCGTTCTCGGTTTCCCTTGAGGCGAGATCCGCGAGCTGCTGCCGCGAGGAAGATGGGATTGATCAGGAGCTGCTTCTCGTTCTTCGTGGGGACGGCCTTCGGCGTCTACGTGGCGCAGAACTACAACGTGCCCAACATCAAGAAGCTCACGGGGACTGGCCTTCTCATCGCCAAGCACATCGAAGAGACTTATCGGAAGCCCAAGAAGAGGGACGACGCCGACGATTAGGATCGAAATGTTCAAGAATTGCCCGGTTTTCCTTTCCTTATTCTTTCTTTTTGGTGTTCTTTAGGATAGCGTTGATTTTGTCGATTCGATATAGTATGCGATTGTGGATGATGATGGGTCCTGAATCTCAAAGAGATACGAGTGGTGTGAGAGAGCGTGGCTGATCGATCCTGTTTACAAGCTTCGCCTGAAATTGAGTGGGATGTATGCAATGTTTCTGAGTTCAGTGCGCCTTGGGATTTCACTGGGTCCAGCCCAGTCTTGCCCTGCAAATGCGTACAGGCGAGACCTTTAGCGATGTGCTTCATGGGATTCTGCAAGAATGGTTTCAGAGAAATCGTCAATTGCTACGCGGGAAACAAGAGCTGTTCGATCTGGTCCGCTAAAATGGTCTGTCGATGAGATGCTTACTTTTTCTGCTGTTTAATGTCGCTCGCTGTCTTTATTATTCTTAAAACTGAGAATACAAAGTTCAGGACATTACACTGTTACATTCAAACCTATGCGCGCACAAAACATACACTTGCTGCCTTTACTCCACCCGAACCTCCAACACATCCTTCCTCTCTCCTTCCTGCGCTTTGGGCACCACCACCTTCAGCACTCCGTTCCTCATCTCCGCCTTCATCTCGTCCATCTTGTACAGGTTCAGGGGCAGGTCGATCCTGCCGGAGTACCTCCGCGCGCTCCCCTCCTCCTTGTCGCCCGCCTCCGGCTCCCCGCCTTCTCCCCGGATGATCAGGGTGTTCTGCTCCACCGCCACCTTCACGTCCTCCTTGCTCAGCCTGGGCATGTCGATCCAGAGCTTGAGGGCCTTGTCGTCCTCCTTCACGTACCACCCTCTCCTCGACCCGCCGCCGCAGGATGCTTGGAACGGGTCCTCCATCAGCTGGTCCATGAGGTTCAGGACTTGGCTCAAGCTCCTCGGGGGAAAGAAGGGATCGAACACGTCTGAATCACCATAATGGAACCGTTCAACAGCACAAATCAATTAGCAAAGTTTTGCCGATGGGCACTTGAATACTAAAATACTAGATTGCTGACGATTAAGAAAATCTCGCTCTCCCCTGAAGCGACTACGTGAGGAAACAGAGTAAGAGCACCAAAACTTGAAGGCCCCAAGAAGGATTTCTGATCAGTGACCACTTTACACTACGGAAAATGACCCCAGAAAATCAACAGCAGAGAAAATAAAAACGATCAAAACCAACGACAAAGTTGACGGAAATGAAACGAAAGGCGGCGAGCGAGAAGAGGGTCAATTTAGCACCAGAGAAAGGAGCTACAGAGCGATCACGGCGGCGGGACACAGAGCGGTCGGGGGCGGTCCGGTCGACGTCGACGGCTTTGCTTCCGTCGCCGTCGACTCTGGTCATCTGTGCGTCGGTGTTGAAGGAGCGTGCCGGCGTCAGAAACGGAGCCACCGAAGCCAACCGGACCGGGCTCGCGAGCTTGCTGCTGGAGACGGCGGAGGCAAGAGCCCTCCTGAGAGCAAGCGGGGACGCCATGGCTGCACAATTCGATGATCGTGGGGTGGTTTGTTTCCGGCGGCTGTCTTTGCTTTACGCGGAGATATACGTGGTAGCGAAGCGAGGTGATGACATATGAATGCAGAGAGAGGTGGAGAAACTTCCAGAGTGAGCAGAGAGACCGACGAACTGTTCTCTCTCTCTCTCTCTCTCTCTCTCTCTCTCTCTCTCTACTAGTTTCCCAGAATAATAAAGCAATTAAAATCATAAAATCATGGTGATTAGGGTTAATGCCATAATAAGCTTCAAACTATGCTCAGTAAGACTCAAATATCCCGATCTTTTTTTTTATTACCGAAAACTCTAAACTTGCTAGTTATGACATAAATACTTAGACTTTTTTTTGTTTCATAATGAAACCTTCAACTTATATAAATGTGACAAATATACTCGGGATGTAACTGAAATATAGGGTATATATTCACACATGTGTAAGTTGTGTTTTTTCTTGACAAAACAAGAGTTGAGGGTATTGGTGATAAAAAAAAAAGTTTGAGATATTTATATCAGTGTGGGCATAGTTTTGGATATTTTACGGTGCTTTCTCTTGTTGTTATGTATGCTCCTCCTTTTAAACTGCATTACACTCAACTCCATATGAACTGAAACTTTGCTCCTAGAATCATCTTTTACGTTTGACGGATTCTGGAATTGAGTGTGCAAAGACCAGCAAAACTAGCACCATGAGTCAAAGCATAGTGTCACAAGCTAACAAATTCTTAACTTCGAAATAGCTTGTGCAAAGGCCGTGACAAATGGTATTAGAGCAAGATCCTTTCAGTAAGTGAGTGATCTAGGCAATGCCTATGGTCTACCCAGTCCTATGAGAGCGAGGAGTAATCTCTGGGATAAAAGAGGGCCCAAACAAGGTGCAGCTCTTATCAAACTTCTAGGATGGTAATAGGGGGATTGGAAAATATCGAATTGCTCATTGGATACGGAAAACGTTTCTATATTAATAGGCGAATCTCGAGAGAAAGTCTACTACCAAGTTTCCAACAAGAAGAGAAACAGAGAAGCTTAGTAGGCGAAAGAAAATGTGTTGAGGGAGCGCAGTTGACACATAATGTCACAATTGTCAAGAGAGTATAAGTAATTGGAGATTTGCAAACAGCTTTAATTAGTGGAAGCTAATAATGGAGTGGAGTAGCTTGCTCTATTGGATGAGCATTGGCCATTCATTCATATAAGTCCTAAGGGAGTGGTATTGATGGAGGTCGTTGTGGAATTGGATGGGGGCAAATGTCACAGATCAAATTCTCCCGTACCCTTGTGAGTTGAAGAATGAAGCTTCATAGTATCATGGTAAAGAGTGAGTGACATAAAAAAAATGATACGACCGATCAAGTCCTTTGTACTAAGAGTTCTATAATAAAAAGGTTATAAACCTAAAGCGCTTTGAAAACAAGATTGACCTTGCACAGATTGGTTGAAGCTAATTATTGTACTAAAGTCTTCTGTATATCTCGCACGGAAGACTGAATGCTATACAATCCGATGTGAGAATGCGATTTTTATTGTACTATTCTTAAAAACAATCTTTAGAAGGAAGGCTGGCATGTCATTATCGGTTCACCAGCCGCCACTCTTAAAAACAATCTTTAGAAGGAAGGCTGACGTGTCATTATCAGTTCACCAGCCGCTGCACGAGCAATTTCACAACCAAGAATCTGTCTGCCCGTGACAATAGCTTGAAGCCTTGTTGAGGCTAAGAGCAAACCCCTCATCGCATAAACCCCGAGCTTGTCCCAAGAACGTTTTCTCTGCCAGCGTTTCAATTGCTGAGTAGAGCTGATCCCGCACAACATGAATATATAGGCAAGCCAGATGCAGGCGAGCATTAAGAGGATAGATTTATTTAACAGTTACTAGTCAGGACATTTCACAGCTATCTCCCAAAAGTTCTAACCACCAAAAAAAAAAGAAACAAAAGAAAAGAGAAAAATAAACAGACCGATCAATCATCCTCTTCAAGTTACAGCAAAAAAGAATGCATCAACAACGAAAAGAACTCGCTAACCACCGATCCCGAGTTCCAGCAGCTACAGACCCATGACTCCACCTGAATTCAATTGGTTAACTTCACAGCATGAAAAAACAAAACAAAAGAGGAACGCCAGGAGAGAAACCCCTCCTTGTTCATTGTTTTGTTTCCTTTCGTCATCCCTTCCCTGAAGATCGGAAACAAAGAGGAACACCAGGAGAGAAAATATTGTGAGAATTTAATCCGGTACTTCTCATTATGTCTTCTTCATGAAGTACCCCAAGATGATGCCGAGCAAACCGATAATGACAACAATCATAAACGAGATGCCGCCTTGGCTTTTGCTGCCCTCCCGCCTTAGCAGCTCCTGCCCAGAAAGAAAGATAACAAAAAAAAAGTAAGCAGAGTGTGATGTTTAAGGGGACAGGAAGAAGGCCAGATAATTTAAAGCGATGACAGGAAAGTTTCAGAGTTTTATCTTTTACTATCAATGATTCTTGAGTGAAAAATGGAATGTATGTCAGTTCCATGATCTTACAAGACAATGTCCCTTTGGGAGCATAGATCATAACAGGTCGACACAGTGGATCATAACAAAAGATATAGACAGAGCAGTAAAATTAAGTGTAGGCTGTCTAGCCTTATGTGTGATCTCGCTAATTGCTATACAACGAGCTATAAGATTATATGCTTAACAGAGAGGCACAGCCTTAGAAAGCCCTGAAGCAATCAAAAAAGACTGCACTGCCAAACATTTTAACTTCCATATCATGGTCATTGGGATTCCACAGGAACCACCGAACTAACGACACAGATTCGCCGCATGTGCCATGTGCGTGTATTCAACCATGGGTGTTCACATGTGTTTGAGAGAGAGATTTGGGTTCGTAATAGTGGCTAATGCTCTTTAGACCTTCTATTTTCTCTTTCTTTAATGTTTAGCTGTGCTTGAGCAGGGGAAAATTTGGGAATGTTCACCATCACTACATACATACGACATCAACCCAAACAACCATTTGGCAAAGTGAAGCAAATTGCAGAGTCCCAGATAAAGTAACTCACCAGTTCTTGACGAAGCTTGTTACTTTGTTGAAGAGCATTGTTCTTTTCCTCCGTCAACTTTTTTATGAGAGCTCTTGCCTGCCAATGGATCGAAATGTCAGACTTCCCGCAATCCAAGCACCATCATGAAAAGGAAGGAATTTAAAACAAAGGCACAACCGTATATCCTTCTGCAAACCTCTTTCCATCTCTTTTGTAGAATAAATCAACACGCAGGTAATATAAGCACGTGAGAACTAGACGGAGAGCAATTCTGAGAACTTTTTAGTGCACGTATTCCCTCAGAAGCCAACACATCTTGTTCAGTGATCTACACTTGGTACTTAAGTTTTTCTTATTACTTCTTGACTGGAAAAATTTAGTTGGCCATCAGTCAAATTTAACGGGGAAAACATAATTTCTTTGTTAATCTTCCATCTTTATCCATTTATGTAACGAGGTATCTTCCGCTCTTCATCCAAACTATGAACCGCTATCGTGCTTATTCCTTTGCCTCCTTAACAAGAAGGAAACAAACCAATGTCTCCCATCCAATAGCAGCATCATTATTCCTCACAGATCAAAATCTATGTATGCATTGTCCTCCTTTTGTTTTTTTTCCTTTGGGCCAAGCAAACATGCACAAGTTACCTATTGAAAGATAGATGGGTTATTGTATCAGTTGCCATCGCATTAGAAGTAATATTACTTCTCCCCAGTTATTTTGCCTCGGCTACAAGTACGAAACAAAGAGAATCACTCACACTCAATGAATGAACATCATGTAATGTCAGCAATATTTGTCTGGAAAAGTTCATGTTACAAAATATATCTCATTAGGCATTTATGAACAAAAAATGTAATTCAAACTGCTTTTTGCAATGTGTCACAAGTTTCTGTGATCAATTCTCCTCGGAGCTTGTCATGTGCTATTAAATTTAGACTAGAACTTAAACACGAATTACAATGGTGCAAGAGAGTGAGGACAATGAGAGATCGGCCCTAGAGTGTGATAAACGGACAAGGATAGGAACAGTGATTTCTGTGGTAAGGTCTGAGAAGTGACGTACACGGGAAGCCATTACGCAAAGGAGGAGGGAAGAGACGAATAGATTAAATCTCTCACACAATTTCAAAGCAATCTCCTGAAACTCCACTGGAAACATTTACAGTCTCCACAGATAATGAAAAAGTTGCTTAACCTCATCTTGCACGAAAATAAACAGGATAAAAGAGAGGGGTGACAACTCAAAATGTGATTTATCAAATATGCATATCCATAGATGTTTTATCAAGCCAATTAACATCAACAGCAATATACAACCATAACTAATTCCAGACAGAATATGGGGCACGCTTCCAAGTTTTCATATGCAATGCACATAGCATTATACACAAAGAAACAATTTACCTCAACAGATTTAACATCAACAGCAATATGGGCACGCTTCCAAGTTTGCATCAATTTAACATCAATGGCACTATACAACCATAACTAATTCCAGACAGAATATGGGCACGCTTCCAAGTTTGCATATGCAATGCATATAGCATTATACACAAAGAAACAATTTACCTCAACAGATTTATCTTGAAGCTCGTCATACGATCTTGTAACCTGCAGTCACCAAGGATAACATCATAATCCGAACGATTTTCTTATTCTGGGTGCAAAAAATAGCAAAGTTCAGCAGCTTAAACGGAACTATTCAATACTTACAGAAGCCACCTCAGAACCATTGATGTTGCCATTGTCGGACACAGAACCCCTCGGCGAAGAACCTTCTTCTGATCCTTCCGGAACTGGAGAAGGTGGCTGAGGAGGCGCAACATAAACCACCCGCAATTTGCATTCCTCGACCACATTGCCCGACTCCTTATTGAACTAAAGCAACCCCAATCCGTAATATCAGCGGCTTGATCATAAACATAGGAAACTGAAAGAGAAGAACTGATACAAATGCCACGATGAGCTCACCATTTCAGCAGTAATATCCTTGGCAGTCGTGCCATCATTCACCTTCACACTCTGTAGAAGAAATTTATCTTTGCATTGCATGTCAGCAGGAGCCTCCTTTTGCGCTTGCATAGTAACTACACGAAGACACATTTCTCAAAAAAGAAAACACATAAAAAAAAAAACACGGGCGACATACAACGATTCCGCCCGCCTCGCAAATCCAAGCAAAAGGGCGACACGAAATGGGGAGGATCCACAACAGCAAATGAACTTGGCCACGAAATGACACGTTCCCGAGTACCTATGACATCGCACGTCGACCGAGGCAAGACGATCCCCGTGTTCGGGCGAACGCAGTATTTCTTCGGATTGGTCGTTTTCACCTAAAAACACGAAGATCTCAACATCAAAAGCACCCCGCATGGGGCCACAGGGGAAATCCAAATAACCATCCCATCCGGCATTCCCTCCCCGTTGTTCGCACCCACGAAGCGCACCGAAACGGGGCGTAAGCAAAATTCGAAATTCCGACGGGCCGAATCTCGACGCCCCCACGCCCCCGTCTCGCACGGGATCACGGTCAAAAATCAAAATCCGTCCTTTCCCCCCCGAGGCGCAACCAAACGAGTCTCCTCCCCCGAGATTCGCAGCAAGAAGAAGGGGGAAAAAAGCAGAGGCGTTACCTTGAAAGCGACGTAGCTGTCGGTCTTGTTCGACAGCTGGAGGGAACACGAGATCTGCTTCTTCAGCTCGACTAAATCAGAACCCACGACAAAACACCACAAAAAAACCGCCAAAGGGAAAAAAAAAAAGGAGAGAAAGAAAGAAAGCCTCAGGAACACGAACGACGGAATCGCCGAAGGAGCCCAGATCGGGAAGAGAAAAAGGGAGGAGGGGAAATCAAGAGGAACGTACAGGGGAACTTGAGCTCCAAGGGCTCGATGTCGAGCAGCTCGCCGGTGCTCATCTTCCTTCCCTCCCCTTCCCTTCCCTTCCCTTCGTTCGTCGGGGGGAACGGAGAACGGAACGACGCCGTGGGGGGGGGGGGATCTTCGTCGGAAGCAAAGACGGCGGAACAAGGAATCAGATCGCGCAACCGACAGCCCACCCCCCAAAAACCACGGAAATAAAAAAAAGGGAGTTCGGGTTTTTTTTTTTAATATCTTCGCAAACCTTTTCGAAGTTCTCGAAAGTTCGCTCCTCTTAAAGGGAAAGGGGGGAGAGGGGGAGGGAGAGAGACGGAGGGAGAGGGAGGGAGATCGAGATTTGGAGGGTTCCGGGGGAAAGAAATGATGGGAAAGACGGCGACGTTGAAGCTTGTCTTTATTTGGCCCGATTCCCCCACCGCAAAAAAAAAAAGAAAAAAAAAACTAATTTCGGCTCGAGCGGCGATTCTAATCCGAATTTATTTTTCAATGTCATAAAAAATTATAAACTTTCACCTAGATTTCAAATCTGGTGATCCGCACGATTTGAAAATTTCGTATCGCGGGAGGAAGCCAGATTTGAGACTCGAGTAAAAATTTATACTTTTTTATTAAGAAAAAAAATTCGGGCCAGAATTGTCACTGTAGGTAAAATTCGTGCTTGTTTTCTTGAATTAGCGCCCTTTTTTATTTCGTTGTTTTTGGTGGAATTGTTAATGGTTTTTTTTTTCAGCTTTTTTTTTTGTTATGAGTGTTTTATCGCGGGGGTTTGTTTAAGGTCTGGGGTGAAATTAAATAAGTGGGGCGAAACGTGCGTGAATGATGAGGAAGGGATCGCTTCGCTGAGAAACCACTCCTTGGCCCTGTTTTAAGGACGTCTCCTTTTCCTATCTCTCTCCTTTTTTTCCCTTCTTTTTCTTTCTTTTTTTGCATTTTCGTGGAGGATGTTTTTTTGTTTCGAGAGGTGAAATAATTTAAACCGGGTTTATCGAATGATAATGATGATGACAACCGCTTAAAAACAGTGCGGCGGGTACTTGTTAAGCATGCTTCGTGATATCGTACTTAATTTCGAATGTCCATTATGCTTATCGGCAGAAAAGATGTTACGGTAATCCTTTTCAATAATTTTTCGTGGAGCCGATGAATGAAGTGCTCCTTGAACGCTCGGGTACGAGTTTTTTTTGGCGTCATATCGACGAATTCTGATTTCTTTAATCGGCTGTTCAAAAGTCGAGACAATCGGATCTAGTATCGATATTTTTAGCCGAGAAACGGCGTGTCCGCATATGTACGCGCATTTAAAATTCTAATCTTTTTACATTTTCGGGCTTTGAAATTGATTTTGGAATATGTATATTTGTTTTCACGCCAGAGGCACAAGCGCCGAATAAAAGAGGGGTTAAGAAAGGCTTCCTTCCGAATTCGTTTCCTTTCTTGAGTTTTGCATGTTGGTCTTATTAGAGGTAAGCAAACAGAGTCACCCGATGAACCGAACCAATCGGTTTTTGGCAGTTCCTAATTCAATGTATAAACCCGCCCACTTGTATCACTCAAACCGAACCAATATATATATATATAAATCTTAATTAGACAGAGCTTGAGCATGCTAGGGTTGCTATGGATCCACCTCCTTGTCACGTTTCTCCTCCTCCTCCTCTCCTTCCTGTTCATTGTCTCTTCTTGATTCGCGCGAATCTCACTCGCGCAAGCAATTCCCCGTCCCCTACGCTCATTAGGTAATGGCCAACTCTTCTGTACTTCACTCACTGCTGCTCGTTTGCGAATCCGATGATTGAATCGTGCACTGGAACTCGAGTTTTTATGCTTCACTTCGTGGATTCGTCGAGGTTAATTAGAGATTTGATGCGAGGTGATTGCTCTTTTCTTCGCCTGAGAACTGGTTTTCAACTTAAAAGAGCTCATCTTTATTTTTCCTTCAACTCTCTTTCTAGAGAGGGCCGGTCCAGGAACCAGCGGGCCAGCTCCCAGTTCGACAAATTGGAAACCGGCCCTTCTGGTTTGGTGATCAATTTGAACAAAGGAATCGGCTCACCTTGAAATCGATCACTCTTAAGTCTTATTTGACAAAATAGAAAAGACAAATCAGTAAAAGAAGAGAGAAATTGCGATTGAAGACAAAATAACGAGAGAAAAAAAAAGAAAAACATTAACAAATTTTCCTCGGACATTCGTTAAGGCACATTTTAGCAAACCCAAATTTTTTTTTTAAATTTCAAAACACTAGAATTAATTGAGGATGAAATAAAGGTTGGTATTTATTTTTTGGGTTAATACCACGAAAAACCCTAAACTGGTATACCTGTGACAATTTTACCCTGAACTATTTTTTTGACCACAAAAAATCCCAAATTGGTACACCCGTGATAAATTTACCCTGAACTATGTTTTTAACCACAAAAAATCCCAAACTGGTACACTTATAACAATTTTACCCCGAACTATTTCTTTGACCACCAAAAACCTCACATTGGTACACCTATGACAATTTTATCCCCGAACTAATTTTTTGACCACTAAAAACCCAAAACTAGTATATTTGTGATAAATTTACCCTCTGTTAGTATCCGTTAAATTATATTTATATCACAAAAAATCACAAATTGATAAACTTGTGACAAATAGATGAGTAAAACCTAAAATCGGTACACATGTCAATACCACGTGTCATTAAACTTAAATATTTGATAGTAAAATTTAACGGAAATTAACGGAGGGTAAATTTGTTATAAATGTACCAGTTTGGGGTTTTTGGTGGCCAAAAAATTAGTTTGGGGGTAAAATTGTCACAGATATACCAGTGTGGGGTTTTTGATGATCAAAAAAATAATTCGGAGTAAAATTATCACGGATGTACCGGTTTAGGATTTTTTGTGATCAAAAAAATAGTTTGAGGTAAATTTATCATAAGTATATCAGTTTAGAGTTTTTCGTTGTATTAACCCTTAAATTTTTTTTATTAAAGGCGGGTATTGAATGGCGCTGACGTCCGCGTCCGTAACACGGCGGTGGGAGGCGGAGCCCTATCAAATGCGCCGGGGGCCCCACTTCTCGTTGAGCAAAATCATCAAGGGAGGGGCCCACCCTCCCCTCCTCACGATCGCCGGGGGGCCCCCACGTCTTGCTCTCTTCATCCGTCCACACACATCATTGCAACCATAAAAACCGAAAAAACGGGCGAAAGACAAGCTCCACGACGCCAGATGTTCATTAGCTTGTCTGGACGAGCACGGATATTTGCAGGTTCTCGGAATGCGATCGGCTCGATCTATATAGAGATTTAGTCCATGCAATGCTCACGTAAGTGGAGTCGATTCTCACTCGGATTCCAAAGGTGATTTCAAAAGAAAATCAAGAGAGGCCGAGGTTTCGGCCTCGCCGGCTTAAGCTTTCATCACGGCCGGCGTTTCTCTCTCTCTCTCTCTGTAGCTTCCCCTCCCTCCAAGTTTGCAGGAATTTGAAGTGGCTCTTGGTCTTTGAAACTTGGGCTGCTTTTAAGGTTTGAAGAGGCGAGCATTTGACAATAGCCATCCAAGAACACAGCTGCATCAGAATTCTCCCCAGGAGGAGGACACTGATTCACATGTTACAAAGTTTAAGACAAGACTATCTGTCAAGATTCAATCCACATTTGAAGAGAAAAACAGAACCCTGGAGACAGACCGTCGTTACTGCTAGGAAAAGATGGAGGAGAAATTAATGAGAGTCGACTAACTTGGTGCACGCAGAAATGGCTTTTGAAGTCGATCTCTCGAGTTACTGGGCCAGCGTATACGTTAGAGAATCTCGGTGTCAATAAAACTCAGGAATCAATAGCAATAAAACATGAAGAGATACGTATAATTACGACTGGCAAAAATCATGTTAGTAAACTTGCCGATTTTTTCAAGTCTTCATTGTTTCTATTTCCTGTGATAGTCCTCGCAGGACCTGTCAAAGGCGATCCGGAAGATAAGAAAGAGCACAAAGGACATGAGCTCGCCGGGGACAAAGGGTTGTGAATTAACAGGACACGTTACCGTCTTAGTATTCTCGAGAGCAGCTTCGAGTGCTTGAATTTTCTGCCAAACGAAGATCAATACAATTTGGATATGTAAATGCTCTTCTTTTTTTTTTTTTTGGCTTTTGCCAAAGGAAGCGAAGGACTTTGATGAAAAGAAAAGTTTGCGGCGATTTCATGATGAGAGGGAGATTACAACTCACTGTCTTGGTGTCCCCCAGGACATCTTCCAGAGCTTGGATCTTCTGCAAGAACGTCCCGTTCACGTCTTTTGTTCCAGCATCCTCCTGAGAATCCCCCTTCATTGAGGAAAAGAGGTCTAATTATTACAGAGTTATCATCCAAACACAAGGCTCGAGCCTGAAGCAAAGTAAACTAGGCCTCATCGACATGGAAATGTTGACAACTGAATATCTTATTTCTCCTGTCACTCAGCCGATGTTTGAGTATCCAGGAATGTGATCATGAAAATTGGAATTTCTTGAATGGAAAGTTGCTTACAGAAATAGGAACCGTGTTATCTCCGGGGACTGCACTTTGGATCCCATTGGTGTTTTCTTCTCCTGCTGATGAAAATTCCTGCACTTAATCACGTTAGTGTCATATTCAACTGTTACATCTTGTGGGGTTGAAACTTCTCGGAATTGAGAAGATTAGTGGTTCTGA
Source organism: Syzygium syzygioides (assembly GCA_031216285.1). Classification (NCBI taxonomy): domain Eukaryota; kingdom Viridiplantae; phylum Streptophyta; class Magnoliopsida; order Myrtales; family Myrtaceae; genus Syzygium; species Syzygium syzygioides. Next base: position 5,198,957 of record CM062246.1, on the reverse strand, counting down.
GATGTCCAACGCTGACCTGAAGCATCTCTACAATCTCTGGATTATGCCACGGTCCTTTGTCGCTAAACAAGCAACCACCATAGTCGGAGCATGTGCAATTTCCACCCAGAAAACTCGGCAAGTTTCTGCACAGCAAGGAGTGTACATATTACAGGCTTTTCTTTCGTCGTAATTCATTCGATGAATGAACCGCTTAAGTATGCGGGATCATAATAATTAATTAATTCCTCCTTCTAGATGTGGCATCAATATGCAAGTACCAGAACATACATAGGATCGATAACTTCGAGGAGATCGTTGAGATAGTCACATCCCAGCACCTGATAACAGAAAATTGGAGCGCTCAGGTTACAGATAATTCCGAACATTTCGCTAGTGCAGTCTTTCGAGTCCTAATATCAGTGTAAACCAATGGAGACTTATGACACTCACTCGGATCTTAGCCAATGTACGCGCATCAAGAAAAGCATTGAGGCCTTTCCACAGCACCTTGAACCCCGATCCAGCATTGACAATGAAAAGCCTATGCAACGTCTGCATTGAAAAATTATCTATTTAGAAAGGTAAAACCTTTGTCATCGATACTTGAATGTATGACATTACTAACACAATGCAGTAAAATTTTTAAGGCCATATATAAGCATTTAATCACTATCGATCAATCGAACTGAATTGTTTTCATTCACCCTGTATCAGATGCCCGAAGACAGCAACAAATCTGTTGAAATAGCCACTGGCTTCGCTTTTAGTGGACACAGTGCCGGACATACCTCTGGATAGTAATTACTGTCGACTTTCTGAATCTCCATGAAGAGATATCTCGCGGGCTTTGAGAAATTCGACATCCCCTAAGAAAAATCCATAAATCCGAAAGTTCGAGTATCAAAATGTGCGGCAGAGGTCGTGTAAGACGCAAGAAACAAGAGGCACCTGAATTCACTAATTTGGGAACCAATCCTCTGTCAAGAATATTTGGCACAAGAACACACACGACACACGTATGAATTTTTCAGGAACTGAGGCAGTGCGAGGAACTGCATATCGATGTTCTTGAACAGATTGAACTGAAGCTCATATGACTAACCATTGCTGTTGCAAATTGTGCAAAATTTTCATTGAAAATCAGGTCCTTACCACTCCCTTAACGTCTAAAATACTCGTTGTGGACGCTACGTGCCTCTTCGCTGCAATTGAACATGCCGGGTACCTCAGATTTTGCGTCTTCTCTTGTTCCGATACATGATGTCTAACCAACCTATCTATAGTAGTCACTTGCAGCAGAGAATTGAGGTCCACCATGCCAATCCTTTCGATATATATTGGCCTACCATATCTATCAACGCCATGATATCCATGAGGATAACACTTCTTTACCTCAGAGTACTCTTCAAACTTGAACTCCTGCAGTATCTCAAGCAGATCAGTCCATTGTAAGAGACGAACAAAGAACTTGTAAGTCATATTGAAATGTGGCATTTGGATCAAATTAGGCGGCCCCGTTGCATCCTACGAGCTAAAAAAGCTTGAGATTGAATCTGACTAGGCAAGCCAAATTAGTTGACTGTCGGGTGTACTGCTTTGAATGAAGTCAAAGTCGAACGCGTTCAAACAAAAATACGAGAACAATTAAAGAGGATAGAAAGTGTCGCCTTTGCAATCGCCTCGACCCCATAGTCTTCCCTCCACTTAAGATAGTTGAGAAAAACTTCTTTTGCTTTCGGAACATCAAAGTCCCTCATTCTTAGAAACCTGAAAACAGGAAAAGATAACATAAGTACCGTTAAAACCCAGCAAATACCATCCTTAATAGCTATATCTAACACGAGTCTGTACTCGGTCACCAAATGACAGAAGTGATACTTCTATTGCCTACTCGACAGATGATTTATATGTACCGCAAAAGCGTGTCGTTGTTAATTTGTTTCCCTGGAGTATGGCCCTCGAGAAAGAGCAGTTCCCGAAAGGACTCGACAATTTGCACTTCCTTTGGATTATCGGGGACTCCCTCTAGATACGTTTTTATGCTTTGGCTCTTGGTCATCTTCTTCAATGACTCCCTAAACTTCAGCGGACGAGACAGTACAGACTTCATGCTTAAACTTGACAACCAGGACCGTTTTTTCTCTTTATTCCCCAACACTTGCGAACACTGTGCCCCGCCTTGAGTGAAGGGCTGTTTTGCAGCATTCGGCAGCTCTTCCCCTTCTCCATCTCCTCTTATTATGGTTATGACTTTATCACTTTCATCGAGCCCGCTCTTATCCATTCGCTCACCTTAAGCATTTAGCAACCTCGGTTTCTGAAACTCGAACTTTAACCATTCGGCTACTGCTGATAGGAAGGATCAAGACCCTAGTGGCAGGATCACAGACCCAATCTGTAATCAGCTACGAACCCAGATTGAATGAGGCTCTACGGAAACTTATTGATGATTCTATAAACTTTCTGTACAGAGAAAAATTGCAAGGGAAGGCAGGGTTGAGGATGAAAAGGTATCGGATGCAATGCTTCTTTTGGGATTTTGGAATGTGTGGAAATCAAGAGAACCTTGAGCGAAGCAAGCAAATGCCATTCACATCAGGTTTGTTCCAACAAGAGGCGCCAAAAGAATTAAAGCTAGCTTTCATCTTTTCTGAAGGTACAACTGTAAACCGAAGCACCACTCATGGGCCCTATTATATGGGCTCATGGGCCTTCAATATGTGCTAATGGGCTTAGGAGTTGGCCTGTTACCTCCTCATGTAACATGGTTTGGAAAGCCGGCTTGGACAATCTGAAGCAAGAGAAAACTAGGAGATGTCTAGTGTAGTGAACTGTGAAAAAAAGATGTTGCTTTCTGGCGAAAGTCAATGTTTGAGGATGGCCAAAAGGAGATTAACTTTGACGGAACGATTGAAGTAAATTACCCCAAAAGTCTTAAACGTCCCATATAGAGTCTAAAACGATCAAATGGTATTTCAGTCATCGATATGTGATGTAATAGGACATGTGCATGTCTATATCATGTTATGAAGTCAATTCTAATGATGTCGAAAGTAACAACAACCCAAGGAGATTGACAAAAAAAAGCAAAATTCCCCTCCTCCCACATTCCCAAATCAAAGCACAAAGATGAAATAATAATTCTACACAAATCTTCAATCTCAAAGATGGTACACCATTCAAGTCAGAATTTCCAGGGTTAAAGATCACACACGTCTTGCTGATTCCGCACACGTCTTCTCCTATTCCAAGATTGACCCGTCATTTCGTAGACAATACTCAATCTCTCCTGATGATATTCCACTGTGTTTTATCGACCCCACACGCGAAGTAAAAAAAAAAAGTGAAAAACCAGCTCTCGGATTTCATACAGCCTGGGACATGGATAAGATGTCATTCTTCCATCATTTGTTTTTTTCTTTTCCTGTAGTCTGCACTTGCCCTCTTGATCTTATTCCACAGGCCAAGAAAGGTCGAATCCTGCACCGCTCATTCCTCAGCTTTCTTACAAACGCTTCTGCTTCGCGAAAAATGCATTCTTGCAAGCAACACTTTCAAAGAACGATACTTCCGCCATCAAAGAGAAAGTCTATACGTAATATTTTTCGTTCACCGGTCTTTTTCTCAAGCCGCCGCGAACAATTTAGTTTCCGTAAAGAAGGGCACTCTAGCCAAATGCGGGCATCGCTTGTCCTTGGAATTGGGGGAAAGGCCAATGGAGTGGTTTCTCAAAAAGGAATTCTGTCGTCCTGTCTTGTGTCTGTACTCTGCAGCGAGATGCCCACCCCCACCCCACTTGGTTTCTTGATTTTCTGAAAAGAGAACAGAGGTATGAGCAGTGGAGTCCTTTTTTCCCGCTTTTCCTTGCCCTTTTTCCGCACAATTATGGGCGTTGAAATTCCAATTCGAATCCCGGAATCGTACCCAATCCGCCGTCCAAATGTTCGAAACCTCTTGGAAAGCAGACACTTCGTTCATAGCGAGGCATCGGAGCGTAGTTGGTTGATTAGCTGCGGAGGTACGATTTGCCTATTTGGTTTTCATGCGAATTCAATGCGCCTTGACTTTCCATACTTCGGGAATAGGGATCGGATCTTCACAAACGTCATTTGATGGAGTTTGGCTAGCTAAAAAATATTATAAACTCAGCAATTTCATGTATGGGCATAGATGTTGTTTCGTGAACTTTTCAAGCTCGACCTAAGTAAAGGAGATTATTTGCAAGGACCTTTTTCTTGGCCAGAAATCGCCAATAAAAACGTTGTCATATATATATTTTAAATTTATGAAACCAATAATTATGCCATCGAAAATCCAAGAAAAATAGGTTGTTTTGTATTTGTTTCTAATCGAATACATTTCTCAGCAAAAAAAGAAAAAGATAATTCGTTTTTCTGTAGCCGAACGCTGTCGGATAGTGGACGGCCATTTACCAAAAACAGTGGGGCCCAGGGAAAGGAACAATTGTACACGGAAGTAACTTTGATGGGCCCTATAATATGGGCTCATGGGCCTTCAACAGGAGCTAATGGGCTTAGGAGTTGGCAACATGGCTTGGAAAGTGGGCTTGGACAATCTGTAGCAAGAGAAAACTAGGAGATGTCTTGTGAATGAATTTTGATAAAAGATGTAACTTTCTGGTGAAAGTCAGCGTTTGAGGATGGCCGAAAGGAGACTTGAGTAAAATTCCCTGTAAAAACTTTGACAGAACGATCGGAGTAAGTTAACCCAAAAGTCCTCAACGTTCTGTATGGAGTCTCGTGTGAGTTTTAGTCCACCACGCGCGAAAACGATCAGATGGTCTATTAGATCACGTGTGCTCGCTCCCTCCATAGAGCCTAGTGCACATAGGAGACTCTTACTATTGATACGTGATATAAAAGGACATGCCCATGTCTATATCATGTTATGATGGTCACTTCTTATAATGTTCAAAGTACCAACAACCCAAGAAGATTTACAAAAAAAAGAAAAATTCCCCTCCTCCCACATTCCCTATCAAAGCACAAAGATGAAATAATTATTCAGTACAAAACTTCCATCTCAATGATGGGTGATTCAAGTGAGAATTTCCAAGGTCAAAGATCACACACGTCTTGCTGATCCCGCACAAGTCTCTCCCATTCCAAGATCGAGGTGTCATTTCGTAGACAATACTCAATCTATCCTGATAATATTCCTCTATGTTTTATCGACCCCCACATAAAAAAGAAACAGTGAAAAACCAACTCTCAGAGTTCATACAGCCTGGACATGGATAAGAAGATGTCATTCTTACATCATTTTTTTCTTTTCCTGTAGTCTCCACTGCTCTCTTGATCTTATCCAAAAGCGCATGAAAGGTTAAATCCTGCACTGCTCATTCCTCTAATTTCGTACGAATGCTTTCTTGGAAACAACACTTTTCAAAGAATAATACTTCCATAGTCAAAAAGAAAACGTCTACATGGTTTTTTTTATCGTTAATGTGATCTTTTTTTAAGCATGACGAACAGTTGATTTTCTGTAAAGTAAACCGCTTGCCTTAGCAAAAACAAGAAAAAGAAAGAGCACTTTAGCCAAAATGTGGGCATTGCTTGTTTTTGGAATTGGAAGAAAGGCCAATAAAGTGGTTTCTCAAAAAGGAATTCTATCGTGGTAAGAAACTCTCGGATATGGAGAATAGATTTTCCATAAGTTCTCTCCATATTCTTTCTCTCCAGAAAGAAAAATATAAAGAGGAAACTTATGGGTCATTAGGTGGGGAAGATAGACTCCACATCAATCTTAACTGGTTATCGCTGGGTAAGAAAAATAGAGCGGCTTCTCGGACCTGAGGTGACGAGTGGGAAGCTCGGGCTCCTTATGGTTACCCTGTGCTTGGCAAAGTATCTAGTAAATCGGATGTGGGCATTTTGCTTGTTTTTGGAATTGGGAGAAAGGCCAATGGAGTGGTCCGTCACGAAGGAATTATGTCGTCCTGTCTCGTGTCTGTACTCCGCAGAGAGATGGCCACCCCCAACCAACCCACTTGGTTTCTTGATTTTTCTGAAAAGAGAGCAGAGGGATGAGCAGTGGAGTCCGAAAGTTGGGGAGTGGGCCGAATTGACCCGACATTGGAACCCGGCTATGGATTGAAGAACTAGATGACGGAAAAAAGTGGGGGAAAAGGACGAATGTATGCGATCATTCATCTTAGCAAGACGACAGATATCGCTGGAAATATTCAGAAATGGAATACCCACCTGATCGAATTTCCCACCCCTCCCTTTTTTGGCCTAATTGTAGCTGTTGAAATCTCAATTCAGATCTTGAGATCGTATCAATCCTCTGTACAAAAGTTAGGAACCTCTCGGAAAGCAGACGTCCCGTTCATAGCCGGACATCGAAGCATAGTTGATTTGATCGATCGACTAGGGATACGATTCGCCTATTCGGTCCTGATGCGAATTCGATGCGCCTTGGCTTTCCATACTTCGGGAATAGAGATATTCGCGGGTCTTTTTCGAACGTCACTTGTTGGGGTTTGTCGAGCTAAAAAGACGCTATAAACTCGGCAATTTCACATACGGGCACAAAAATATTACTCCGTGAGCTTTTCGAGCTCGACTGCAAGGGAAAAAAAAAAGAGAAGGATGAAATAATTCGGAAGGACCTTTTTTCTTGGCCAGAAATTACCGATAAAAACCCTTAATGAGATTATTAAATTTATCATATTTTATTTTTTTAATTTACGAACCCAATAATTATGCCATCGAGAATCCAAGAAAAATAGGTTGCTTTGTATTTGTTTCAAGTCGAGTACATTTCTCAGCAAAAGACAGAAAAAGATAATTTTGTTTTTCTCCGGCGGAACGCCGCCGGAAAGCGGACGGCCATTTACCCGGGAAAAAACACAGTGGGGCCCGGCGAAAGGAAAGCGTGCGGAACGATCTGGAACCACACGTGCGGGAGGCCGGGCCGGCGGGGGGACGGCCAGCTGTGTCTTCCGGGGCCCCACACGCTTCCGGGATCCATGACGTCACATCCTCCCGCGACGGAAAAAGACAAAAAAAAAAAACCTATTTCCTTACCGGCGGCTTCCGTCGTCGTCGTCTCCCGCCACGTGTGCGGACGCTGGCCGTACGGGACTCGCCGAAACGGGCTGCCTCAGGGGAAAGTCCTCGGTTAGGTAGGCTGTGTTTATCTCGAAAGAAAAATAAATAATTTGAAAATTTATTTTTTTTTCCAAAAAGACTATTTTTACATCACTTAAAATAATTAAATTGTGAAAAATGTTTTCGCCATTGGCAATAATTTATGTCTAAATATTATCATAGACTGTGAATTTTTGTTTTCATTTTTTCATTTTTGAAAGCGATACATATATTATTCTTAGAGAAAAGTTTTTCAAATAATTTATTTCTCGCAAAATAAATGCATCCTTAGATTGGATATAAATCCAGGCAATAAAATTGAGAGGCATCCCGATTTATCTCGTTGCATTCGAAATTTTGCAAACTCTCATTTGTTATTTTTAGGCACCGCTTATTTCGCGAAAAAATTAAACGATTGAACGAAAAAAATAATTCCTTAAAAAATGATCGCTTGCCTCTCGTGCTCATCTCCAAAGCACTATTTCCCTCGTCTGTTATGCACAACCACTCTTTCTCCATTTGTTTATTATAACTATTACCGCGATAATTATAATTAACATGCGCTCGGAGAATACTCATTTCACGAGACCCTATTTTCGGATTCGACGAGAAATACTATACTTGTAAGGAAATTCCATAAATGAAGGTGAGGACTCCATGGCCCAAACTCTAAAAGCAGTACACTATTGAATTCATCGATTCTCGGATTCTTCGATATGAAAGGGCACCCACCAAGAAGGCAGCAAAGCAAAGCAGCCTTACCAAACCAATGATGCTCCCTCCCCCCTTTTAATAATTCACATAATTGACAGCTAACCGACAAAAAACAAAAAAGTTTTGAAATCTCATTAGCGGCCGCAGTTCGAACCCCACCAAAGAGCAGGTTTTCTTGTTTTTTTTCTTTTGTTAATTTTCTTTATGAGACAACAGGTGATCTCAAAATACTTATTAAGTATATATCAATAAAGAATTATATCATTTTTGATATATTAATTACACATATCCCATGCCAATAAATGCATCAGAACTGGAAAAGAAATTATGGAACATTTTTATGTAAAGTCCCTTTTATTCATATTCTCCAAGATTTAGAAGGCCACTGCAGAGCTGATTGAAATCCCACCTTCAATAGATTCATTTACAATGCATCGTGAGAACAAAAAAGGGTTAATACCACCAAAAATCCTAAACTGATACACCTGCGATAAATTTACTCTAAACTGCTTTTTTGAGTACCAAAAAACACAAACAGGTATATTTATGACAAATTTACCCCTTATTAGTTTCCATTAAATTGGATTAATATTATAAAAAATCCAAAATCGGTACACCTTTAGCAAACGAAGGTAAAATCCAAAACTGATACACCCGTCAATTGTCACGTGTCATTAAACTAAGCAATTTGACAGTAAAATTTAAAATTAACGGAGAGTAAATTTGTCATAGATATACTCGTCTGACGTTTTTAGTGTTCAAAAAATTAATTTTGGATAACTTTGTCACAAGTATACCGATTTTGGGTTTTTCGCGGTATAAACCCAAAATGAAAAGAAGAACAAGATGTTATGTATGGGTGCCACTGAATGGACAACCGGTGGAGTTGAGGAATTTTTTCAATTTTGAAAATACTCCCTCTGCCTTTTGACATTGCATAAGTGTTTCCAAAATTGAAATCCTTCGGTTAAACATGTGTTCGTGGGTACAGCAGGAAAATTTTGCATTTTTGAATGACCCGAGATGAACCGAACCGAAGTAAATCGGACATGGAGCTTTGTTCAAATTGATTGCTCCGTCCGGCCATGCATGCTCTTAAATGGTTTGGGGCAAGAAAAGAGGTGACAGAGCGATAATCGTTCGAGAAATACGAGTACGTCGACCCATTTGTTAAGCATATTTAATACGAGAACAATATGGACTTTTCGGTAGTATTGGAAGTAGAAATTGAGAACAGCCAAAGCGTCGGCATTTCTCGATCAGTTATTCAACAAATGCCTCTAAAACGTTTGTCGTGGGAGAACTCAACATGCGTAGGGAGTATAGACGGAGCCGTATAAAAAGAATTTCAGCTTTGGAAAAAGTTACAAAGTGCCTCTGAAATGTTTTTTTAATGGTCATTAATTGTGCTCTGAAAAGATAATGATTTTCATCATTTCGAAGCAAGTGAGATTAGGGGTGATCGGTTCCCGATCCGGTCCGGTTCCAAGGGGAAACTGGGAACCGGATCGAGAGAACCGGTTCCCAATTTTGGGAATCGCGGACCGAACCAGTTGGTTTTAGGATCGGGAACTGGACTGGACTGCTGGTCCAATCAGATTCCAGTCTGGTCTAATAGAACCGATTACTTAGAGTTTAGATTTTTCTTTGGGTTAAATCTTAAGGTTTGATTCATATTTTACTAATTTTTATCAATAATTTTATGTCAGTGAAGTTCACTTAGGGTTTAATTCACATTTTACTAATTTTTATCAATGAATTTATGATGATGAAGTTCACTTAAAGTTTAATTCACATTTTATTAATTTTTTAAAGAAAAAAATAACAAAAATATATATTAAATATTCGGTCCGGTCCGGTCCGATCCGGTTCCCTTTTGGAAACGAGAATCGGACCGCCTGAAAATCGATTCCGTTTTTAGGAACCGGGAACCGGACCGATAGTCCCGAGAATTGGACCAAACCTGTCGGTCTGGTCCGATCTCGGTTTGGGCGGTCCAAGTTGCTCACCCCTAAGTGAGACATACTTCTCAAACTTTCAAACTGCATTAATATACGTATCTTTAGCGATCGTGATCGGTGTGCCTCCAAGGCACTCGTTAACAATATTCTTATTATTTTTTATTTACCTTTGAGAAATTATTAATCATTAGATATGTCGGTGGTACTAACCCTCGCACTCAGGATCAGGAGGAGTAATTGCTGAACAGCTGGATTGGGCATGAGTTGAGCCTTGACTCACAGTACTGCCAGCTCCCTAACTTTGGGAGTCTCCCCGCACGATGCTGTACTCCATTTAAAAGGGCAATGCAACTTGGGGAAGATTCCACACAAACAAGACAACTTTTGACACGGACCTCTCGTTGATCTACTTGGGGATTCATGAGTTAAACACCATTATTGCTTAATAATTCTAAGTTACTTATATTCAACAGGTGTTTGGGATCGCTAGTCGACATGGCTCAAGAAAAGGAAACGGAGAAGGTCAAAACCCCCCCTCCTGAGATCTTTCCTTCCCCTCCTCCGCCACTGTCCTAGATTCAGTGCTTCCTCGTACCCAGGCACGATCCTTGCGTGCACGCAGTCCTTGACCCGGCCGCGCAGCCGCGGCGCTTGAACCGATGAAGACGGAGAACTTAGAGACGAGCTTGGCATCGAGGCCCGGCGCAATCCCAATGTATCGGAGTGGTCTTTTCTCGGGCTAAAGAGAATTCGATCGATTTTATTGTACTCATCTGGTTGATTCTGATATGAAATATTCACTGACTTTGATTAACGATTCCTTCACTGCTGTACCAAAAGGAAGCTGTACATTGCAAAAACTTTACAATAACTTCACATTTCACCCGTTCCCCCCGGTTCGGAACGCTCAAAACGAGTTATCATATTCGTCCCGGGATCAAATGACCCTGACCGGCGGCGACCGTTGACGAACGAACACCAATGCCAGCCGTGTGCGGCTAGTGTTGGTTGAGGCTGTCCCACAGGGACGTGCAGTGCCGTCGGGCAAACCCGACCCTTCGCTTCTCCAGGTCATAAACCACCTCAAAACCCTGCTGCTGATAATTCCCCAGGATGGCCACCGGCCCGCCTTCCGCCTTGGCCTCATCCCCGCCGTTCATCAGCATCAAGCACCCCACTTGCGACCGCCTCCCGCTGCCGTTGCCGCCGTCCATGAAGTTGTAGAAAAAATTCCTCCTGGGAAGCACCACGCTGGACCCCCGCCCCACAAAATGCAATGTAACAGTAGGCACGCTTGCGATCGTGTCGTTGTCGAAGTGGTAGCACGGGCTCAGCCCCGTCTTGTCTTCTATTTCGGTCGCCCGCTTATGGACTTGGCCGAGCCGCCGCTCGAACTCGGCGACCACCGAGCCGTACAGGCCCGCAGGCAGCATGGTGAACGTCGTCCCCGAGTCAACCACCATCCCGCCATTCCCGCGGCCGTCCACAGCCTTCAAATTCTCCGCTGCCGGAATATGCTTCCGGCCCACGGATATCCCCTGCAGCCCGACGCAGTAGAAGTATGGATGCTTCGGGTTGTCAAGCATCTCGGTGTACACGAACTCCGCCTCCTCGTTGCCGAACACTTTCTCCTTCCGCCCTAGGATGAGGGGGCTCGGCCGGCGAACTCGGTCCGGCTCGAAAGAGTGAGACACCAAACAATAAGAAAACCGGTTGCCCAACTGGGGCGACAGGCGCGCTAGCTGAGCCGGCAAAGAGAGGGAGCCGCGGCCGAACCCGGCGACTCCGACCGGCTCTCCAAGGGCTGAGTGGGCACACCCGAAGGTGAAATTACGAAGGACCAATGCAGGAGGAGCCGTCGGGATGGAAACGGAGTGGCGATACAGGGTGGCAACGAAGCTGCCGTCGCCGTAGGCGTAGTAAAACTGCGGGCAAGAGAAGGAGGCGCAGTCGGAAATTTCGATGGACTCAAGCGGGCAGCGAGCCGCAGCACAGAGGTCGGAGGAGGAGAGAGAGGAGTGGGCGGCCGCGCATGCAGGGGACTTGCAAGAGACGGCGGAGGTGGAGGAGAGGTTGAGGGCAACGGCGGGGTGGCGGCCGTTGGGGTTGGGCTTGCCCTCGCAGAGGATGCAGTCGAAAGGAGCGCAAGGGAACCAGACGAGGTCGCTGCCGGTGTCCATGAAGAGGGAGACGGACTGGGGAGGGTGGGAGTCGAGGGTGAAGCTGAGGGTGTAGTCGCTGCCCGGGGACAGAGGGAGGGAGACCTGGCGGCTGCCGCGGCGGGAGAGGTGGCGGCCGAGGCGGTGGTGGCGGAGGCGGGCGGCGGAGCGGGCGGAGGCGGACTTGAGGAGGAGGTGGTGGGTGGTGTTGAATCGGGAGGTGGAGAGGGAGTTGGTGAGGGGGAGGAAGACGGGGGCGGAGGATGTGATGGAGGAGTGGTGGGCGATGAAGAGGAGAAGGACGAAGAGACAGAGTGAGGACGACGCCATTTGAGGCTTCTGGAGTTGGGACGGGGGTTATAGAGAGGAAAACAGAGTGCTCTGTTTCTTTGGGTGTTGGTGTCATGCCACCGAAGACCCAGCTTTGAGAGGGTTTTAAAGAGGGGATGAAGGGAGGCAGATGTGCGTCGTTTAGTAGATTCAGTAAAATCAAAATCACACGCGTTAAATGCGATGCATTACTGGCGGCCTAAGGAAAAAAGGGTTAAAAGGAGAGAAATTTATCCGGAGCTTTCCAGCTCTATTTACTTTCGGTAGGTTTTTTTCCACAGAGAATTGTGGATAAGCTCTGGAGTGTTGACTAGCAGTACTAATCATTGGAGTACTTCTGGTTCATTTAATAGTCGGATTTGATGGATTGGAGATGGGGACGACGCATCCGTGAAGTTTGGTGGCAGTGAAAAATCAGGGGCGAGGCTTGGCTCCGCCGGTATAGTTCTAAGCTGTTTCTCTACCCAATAAAAAATAGAGAGAAAGTTCGAAGCTGTTTCGTCAGGGAAGAAAGGAACCAAACAAATCAAATCGACAAAAAGAAGCGCCTTCAAATCCAAAATAGGATCGGCCATTGTCACAATCAAATCGAAAAGGAAAGAATTGAAACAGGTTTTATCGACGAAATGTCTCTAGACATTTGCTAGATATCCCACGGAAGAAAAATTTAACAGTCCGAAACATTGCTTAAACAGTTAATGAAATCGCAATGCATTGAAAACTATAACTACTATTTTGATTTATTACTTAACAAAGCCCGAGAACGCTTCCCAACAAATTTTTAGTTAAAAAGGCGAAGAAGTTGACAACCAAAAAGAGAATCGTAGCTTTCCACAAAAGAAAACAAAAGGAAATATCGTTTATAAGAAAGAAGGCTCGTGTTTCCACTCTGTATAAACCCATTCCGGATCCCCATTGATACAATCAAAATGGACAAATTGAGAGAGGGGGAGAGAGTAGGAAGAGTTGCCAGCAGAATAAGAGTAGGGCGTGTGAAAACTCGTGCAAAGGGCTGATCGTGGGAAGTCGAATGAACCAACAACGCTTGCTTGCTTGCGCATACCGCAAAGTATATCGGGTTAAATCATAAACTCCTTGAACCCTAACATCAACTTTGTAAGATAATCCTTCTTTAATAATGGCAAATCCACGGTTGCTCCACGAGGTGGATACATACTGCTGCCAAACCCCATGCTTGGATTCACTAAATGGCATAAGCAAATAAGCCAGTGAGAAAAATGTGTCTCGGGGTTCGGACTATGCGGCCGAGGCACGCACGTGGCCTGAGACCCACGTGCATTATTACCGAGGAAAGAGACCAGCGAAAGCTCATATCATGAGCTTCACTTCAGTGTTCAGGAATTGAGACCGATGTCTGAGTTAAATCCCTTACTGAGGACCAGTAATGAAGGTAGGGCCACGATGAGCAATTCCAACCTCAAGAGTTTTGAGTTAAATCCGATTTCTCAAGTTGAGCTACTATGGCCCCATCCAATCCAGTCAACCGATATCATCCGCGCCCCACAAGATTTCGTAATCCCACTGAAAATATCCTGACATACATATAGCCAGATCGACCAACGCACTGCACCTAGACGAATCAAGACATCATCTAAAGATGTCGTGCCTTTTCCTTCATGTGCCAAACTACTAATTAGTGCCCAAAAAGGGAGAGTTTGCAGGCCTCTTTCTCTTCCTTCCCTCCAATTTTCAGAAGCGTTCCGTGTATCAATCAACTCACATTGATCACATACCTTGAAAGTATCAGTGTGGCCGAGACATTCTTCCCCCCCTTACTCAATCATTTACCTGAATTCTCTTTCTGGTCATAACCAAAATCAAAGGATCGATAGGACTATCCAACAAATGAAACGTCCAAAACTTCTTGTCGCTTTCGCCACACTGTAAGGGACAGCCCATTTGGGTTCCACCAACCATTCCTATAAATGTCCCAAAAGGACATTTCAATTCAGAGATATCCACTTGCCTATCACCGCAGGCTAATAGAGCCTGTGCATTTCGTATTTCAGGAGATAAAAAATTTACCTAAATCACAGATAATTAGGATTAGACGGCTTATACACCACGAATCCAGCATCATCTATATGATATTGCTGTATATGAGAGCTCGCGAAGTAGGAGGAACACCAGTCTACTTTGAGCTTCAACTTGCTCTGGATAATCCGGTAGACAACCTATTATTCAGGTGACAATAGATTGACTAATCAGTTCAGTCCGATGCTAAGGGCCACTAATAAATTGAGGGTGCTATGGGGAGAAGGGTGACAATTCTAAGTGCCAATCAGCCAACCATCGTGGGAACCATCTCTACAAAGTCCAACTTATTGATTGTACCAGAAACGACAGCTGCTTGCTTGCAGCTGTGAGATCATTGATTTCCTTCCATTCAATTGTTGAATTTTCCAAGTCTTTCTATACTCTCAAAAAAGACATCTTTAAGGAGGATTCCTTTGAACCTCGCATACCTGAAAACTTCACGTTTGGACTAAGTTCATCACTTAATATGGTCGCCGCTGGCTCCATAAGTTTCACAGATCAATCATGTTATAGCATACATCAGCAAATATACATACCACAAACACTTGCAAGGTGCATCATGTCCTTTGCTCCGCTTTGCAAAAATAGGATAGACCATCAAGCCATTGTTCAAGTGAGCCCCGTCTATAATTCAAATCAGCAAACAATCGCAGCTTCACCTCCAAGTTACCACCAGTCTAATGCAATCTGTACAAAATGGAAAAGATCTGGATCCATCTACAGTCTGCTGCACAAGATACTGAACAAACTACAGACTTCACCAGGCGTACACCAAACCAGCAGACAGTTTTACGACATACAAACAGATTTTAATGCCATTGAATGGCATTCAAGTTCATAATAGCATGGAGATTCTGCGGACTGTTCTTAAACTAAAGCAGCGAACTGATGCCTACAAACACCTCAGCTCGGAAACTGCTTCCTATTTAGAATTGACAGCGTCAAGTGAATCTCACAAACATTTTCTGATGTAGTTTCCTGGCCAAATCAATCGAAAGAGAGAATGGTCCATTCTCGCTTTCAGACCCTTGCTCATAGGCAGTTATTGAAGAAAATCATAAGAATTGGTACATACATTGGACAGCAACTCATTACTTAGTCATGATAATTCCTGGGACTTGCAACAATTACAGACATCATCTTAAACTTTCCCTTACCAACAATTTACATTGCACCTCTAGTATCAGAATCCCACACTTTGCACCCTAAAGACCTACAGTTTGTATGTTTGAGTCTACACCATTGGGAAAAGGTTAGAAAAATTACACAAGGGTGCAAAGTAGAATTTCCTTGAAACCTTAAGGTGCAAAGTCTGGGGTTTAAAAACAGAGGGTCAAACTATAAGTTTGAAAAATACAGGGTGCAACGTGTAACTAAGGATAAAGCTGTGGATGGTTTTTATAAAATTGCCCAATGTAAATTATTTACAGCATGCAAACATTGGCCGTGTCATAATCTGCACATGAATCGATTCAAAGCAAACAACTTGGTTTCTTTCCCAAACCTATAAGATAAATGCACAAACTGCTCCCCCCATGTAGATGTCTTTACTTTGGTTGCATTGGCGATAATCACGGAAAC
This sequence comes from Syzygium syzygioides, assembly GCA_031216285.1. Lineage (NCBI taxonomy): Eukaryota > Viridiplantae > Streptophyta > Magnoliopsida > Myrtales > Myrtaceae > Syzygium > Syzygium syzygioides. The sequence continues at coordinate 5,183,057 of CM062246.1, read as the reverse complement.
TACAACAGCTTTTTGATATTCAGTTAAACTGAATAATAGCAAAGATAATCTAACACCCAAAAAACGCAAATACGGCCATATCAATTTTGCCATCTTCTGGAAGATTACAGAGCAAGCATGCCAGGGTTAGGAAATAACATTATAGGAGGCCTAGCCAAAAATATACTCATTCATCTGAAATATCAACTATAATATTTACTTCTAAAAGTTTGGAAACAACAGTTAAAGGAAAAAAGTCTTATTTCTCTATAAACAAAAAAGTCCAGAGCCATAGACACAAGGATCTTGGTAACTTCATCCTTGAATAAACTGATTGCACAGGGGAAAAAGGCAAACCAAATTGTAGTGTGGATATGACTTCATGTACTAGGTAAGTCTTTGCCAATAGGCACAGAGAGAAACACACTTGACCTCAAACGAATCAACACCTTATCATTCGAGGCATATCAGAGATATTAAACACATCATATTTGCACCATAAGTAATATAAGGGAACTTCCAATTTATAGATGTGGTTAAATATATCCAATTCCAAATCAGAAAGTCAATACAATTCAATTGAAGATTAAGGTTATGCATGACTTGGTTACTCTGGTTTCAGTTTGTCCAATAACTTCTCTGCTTCAATAAACCCACCGAGTGGTCCCAATGACAAGTACTTCATATGTTTCCATCTGTATAAGCTCTTCAATGGTTAAACTAATGCATTTAGAACTTCATTTAAGTACAAGTATGGTACTGAGGGTAACAACTGTCAAAACATATTTAAGCATTTGAGAGTGCAGCGAGGAAAGAAGGTTACCTGGGTATGAAAGGTAGTGCCAAACAATGAAGATGCAAATGGTTGACAGTGTTGAATGGAGGCTGATGAAAGCCAAACCTGTTAACATAAATATCCGGAACAGGAAAAGAAAATTGGTCAAAATGGTGAAGTTAGACACAAGAGCTTCTCCCAGTTGCAAGCAAGGGAATCATCGACACACGAATTGAATGGCAAATGGCAATCACTTCTGCAAATGACAGCATTATTATGTTCATATCAACTGCTTGCGATGTGTCATTTAGTACCGATATTATCGAACTTGAAAGCATAATCCAAAGTCCAGCATTGCACTTGAGCGTCAACGAAGACTGGAGAAACAAATGCATGACCAGGGACCAACAAATCAAGCAAGATGATTAACAATGATTACATTAACAGAGTTCAGGCGATGATCATCAACACAGACTGAGATAGTTTTTGTCATATATTTTTCCAAAGTAAAAAAATACATAAATAAATGAATATGTAAATAAACATAAGTATGTGTAAGAGATGGGATAAACACTGAATTTGATAAAAATTTTCCCCATAAGGATAGGCTGTCAATCACTCTACTCATCTTTCACAAAGACATTAAGGATAGAGGATGCGAACACAGTTTAGCACTTGTAACAATGCACCATTAACGATTCCCATTCACATTAAATTTACAGAAAGTAAAAGATCCTAGCATGAGTTATATCAGCAAGCAAATCTAACGAGGACAATTTTCCAGCACAAGTGACCGGCTATTTAATACCTCGACAGGATACCGGCAAGAATATCTAAATCTCCAGCACAATTTTCCAGTTCCCTCAAACACATTGCAAAGTGTCAAACGACTAGAGGAGTGAATGCTGATTACTGTGTCTTCCAAATCAGTTTAATTGCGAGGATGCATAATAACACGGTTACATGAAATCAAGGGGATCAAAACTCCATGTGGCTGAAGGATGCGAAAAAGTACCTGTATTGCTTCGACTGAGGCATGTCTCTCTGCAAAAGCATTCTCCCCACATCCAGCATGTGACTCACTGGATGAATAGAAAACGAGAGAGCGGATAAATACCTAGAGGTCCCGCGCCCGCGAATGAGTCGTAAACGACGGATATAATTACCTAAGGTATAATCTTCAGCTCTCCTTTTGAGGTCTCTCACGGACGAAATGTGCTCCACTGGAATCACCAAATAATGCCTGTTGATCAGGCATCGAGCTTAAGATTTTCAGTCATCCTGAGAGTGCAGCAAAAGAGCCGCAAATCGAAGTGTGAAATCATTTCGAGCAAATGCCGCGATCTGTGCCGTGGCAAACACATCTTAAACTCCACAATAGCATATTAGCACGTCTCCTAGAGGTTACCACCAGCTCATAACAGGAAAGCATAAGAGGAAAGTGATCGACAGCCCAACCGCAATGAAAATCACCAGGACCACAAAGGGAAGAGAACAGATCAATGTTTCATCTCACAAACGCCCCAAATCAAACCAGGCAATCTCCAAAACACTGGCTCTACGCTCGGCAGTCTGCTGTGTAGATCGACAAATTCGATCATTCGGGAACTCGAGGCGACAATTCGGGTCGAAACTAAAAGAAGAAATTCGAAGCATTCGAAAGGAAATGCGCCGCTCTAATTCAAGGAACGCCTGGAAACATCAAATCGCATCGGAACCAAACGGAATTTCGACCGAAACAAACTCTTTAGAAAAAAACGATTCAGCACTCGCCAGCCCGTCCAGATCTCCAGGGGCAGCAGCAGCGCGCGCTCGGACCGACCAACCCACACGGATCATCCGGACAGAGTCGAGCGACAGCGCAAGATCGACAAGGCCCCAAAAAGTTTCAGAGAATCCATTACACGGCTTTAATCCAAAACTAAAAAGAAGAGCCCGGAGCACAATCCAGAGAAGCGCCAGTCGGGATAGACAGCTGTGGGGAATTACCCGGACGCGGAGGGGCTGATGTCCTGGAAGGCGACCACTCGATCGTCCTGCAAGCGCGAGAGCGAGAGGCTCCATCAAAGCTTCCCAGGGGAAGCTGGGAAGGAACGCAGAGAGAGAGAGAGAGAGAGAGAGAGGGAGGGAGGGAGGGAGGGAGACGAACGGAGTGGAGGAGAGGAGTGGAGGTGGAAGAGCGGGCCATCCGGCAGAAGATGCAGGCCGCCGCCGCCGCCGCCGCCGCCGCGCCCGCCATTTGCGTGGCCCCGACGAAAGCTCCTTTTTGGGTTACTCCGGAAGGAAGTGGCGTAAGGACCCGGGGGCGCGTTTTGCTCCTCACAGGGTTAGAGAGGCGTAAACGGTTCGGTTGGATTCGCATTTTCCGGTTTTCTTTTTATGCAATGTTGAGAAGCTGTTTAGTGAAAGAAAAAAAAAAACGGAGAGCAATTACGTAAATTCTAATTTCAAGAAGAGATGCGGTTTGACCGAACCGAACCGGACCGGAATAAAAAGGGTCGCTTTTTAATTATCCAAATCGAAACCGGAATGGAGTGAAAAATCGAAAGAGATTTCGGTTCGATTCCGATTTCGAGGTTCCGGTTCGGTTCGGACACCCTGCTCAGAGATCAAAAGAAGAGGAGACATAGATCATACTAATTACAAGCTTGTTGTTTTTAATTTATAAACAGCATTTTAAGTAAACCGATTAGTTTCTCATCGTCCTAATATCGAAAAAGGCCGGAAAATAATTTCCCGAAAATGGTTTTCTTTTGTTTCATCGAAAACTTCGTGATAAAGAAAATCGTTTTTTACAAAAATCAATTTCAAGGACAGCGGTTACTTTTCATTTGTTTGGCAATTTATTGCTAGAAAGAGAAATCATTTTCTCCCAATGTAAGCTTATTGTTTTTAGTCCATGAAAAATGTCCTCTGTAGATCGATTAGTTTTCCGTTATCTAAACACCGAAAAGTCAAATTTCCGAGATACAGCTTACCTATAAAACAAATGGAACCATATACTTGCACCTATAATAATTCGTGCCCGCTCAAGAATATTTCGATATATCACAACCATATATGATAATGGAACTATCGCATTGTCGTGGCCAACTCTTTGTCTACCTAAATCAATTCTCCCTATAAAAGCTACATTTCCCTTAGTTAATTAGCGCATCTATATTGACTCGTATTTTTTCCTTTTGATCAATTTAAATATCACAATTCATATATTTTGAATTTTTTAAAACTTAGAACAATTGAAATTTTCACAATATATAAATACTTACAAGTAAATTAACAGACAATTCTTAATGATTTTTTGCAGTCTATATTGTGTTTTATATATCTTCGCGGGAAAGTGAAAAGAAAAAATGCCTTTTGGTTATATTAAAGCAAAAACAAACAAATAAGGCCTCGCTAGTAGCTTATTAGCACTAAGCTTGCAAATTGATCTTGCGCTCAAAAAAAAAAAAAGGCACAGAAAATGCTTCCGTGCCGTTGTGAAATTTGAAAAATGAACCTCTTGTTTTTTTTTACAAGGTATTCCTTCATCTCTATCATGAAAATGATTTTACAAGAAAATCAATCGAGGCTTCGTGGATACAAGAAATTCAAGCTGAATAATGAACCCCAGTAAAACTTTCAAACTTCAATTATCTAAAGAAGTATGGCGAAGAAGGAAAAAAATTGCTAGATAAACAGGTCGTCGTTCAGATCCGGTGCCCCTCGCGGGGTATAAACAGCACCTCGTAGTCGCCCACCGTCACCTGTATTACCACAAAAATTATGAAAACATGGGTTATGAACCGAGCCGGTTTCACTTGAAAATGGATCGCAAAGATGCACTACCTCGTATCTATTGCCACCGTAAGTATACTCTACGCGCAATCCTTTTGGCTCTCCAGGACAGGGATCGCAAAATCCCATAATTCCTGATTTCTTTACGCCTTCGTGAAGCTGCAAAAATCAGATTGGAAAGTGAGAACAAACACCTGACGCAGGCGGATAATGAAATCCCCAAGATTGCAGATGTATTTGTTGGCCCCATTGCGATGAACACCGAGCATCACCTTGACGAGAGGGTCCTTGGTCTGGTTCGTTTTCAATGTTCATGAGAAGAAACATAGGCAAGCGATAACCTTAAATAAGTATCGTTGCAAATGCAAGAATTGCTTCTGCATACTGGTGCCACCTTCCAAGCTTCTGCTTCCAATACACGTATGGATCACTCTGACTGAGAGTACATGATTGGACCTATGACCCTAAGCAGAAAATACTCTATTGGCGTAAATCCAGGCTCCTCTATTTCGAGAGAGCATACTCATATTTTTTAGTCTAAACTGAAGGGCATGCCTGTCATGTGGATTTCAGACAAAGGTGTCCAAATCTGGGGAGATGTGTGCAGCTTGACGCCTACTTTGGGGCAGAGGTTTCTGTGACTCAAACCTATGACCTCTAAGTCATAAAAAAGTAACCTTATGTCACACCAAGGCCTTGCCCATTGCAGAACTTTTACTTTTGGTTAATAGAACTGTCTGAGAAATAAAAATAGAAAGGCAAGTTCTAAGCTGTTGATCAAGTGGTGGCTGCAGTCAATGCTAGGTCAAAGAACAGTAACGTTGAAGAATTTGACAAGAAAGAAAGTACATGGCGCGCAAAGATAGCAGAAGATAGGAGTAGCATACCTTGAGCTGCCCTGAATCAGTAACAAGGAAATTTAGAGGCAAAGTAACATCTATAACTTGGGAAGCCGATTCGGTGACTCCTCCTGATTGATCAGATCTCTTCACATGTTTAAGATTCCCATACTTTGCTTCGGTGATAACTAGTCCACCAAGTTCCATTTGTTTGTTTCTTTTTCGATTTGCCACGTTTTCTAACAACTTCTGAGCTCTCTGAGCAGCTGCCATTGCTTCTTGTACCTACATGTCGCAACCATTCACTTAAGTATTTCCAATGAATACAAGGGACACTGTAGAGCAGTAAATGTTTTACACATACCTGCGTTGAAGTTTTCTCAAAATTCTCCAAAGCCTTCTGCCTCTCTCTCTTAAGGAAATAAGGCTTGACAACAAACTTCTGCAATCATGGAAGATAATGTAGGTTGTATCAACTAATGACTTTTCTATCAGCAGTATGTCTAAATAATTAAACAGGTAAGCATGGGCCTTGTCAACTGGAAAGATGCTCTTCAAAATACTGCATTGTCTGAGAAAAATCAGAGTGAATTACTGGTCGTAATAAGTCAACATTTAGCCAGATGGAAAGAATACCATCACGACTTCATCCAATAAATCTCCTAGTTGCAATTGTCAATAAAAGCCAAGAGCTAGATTAAAGCCAATCCTTGAATACGTATAGAAACACGATCTTCTAAGCCAGCATAACATTTACGTATAACCGCCAAACAACTGGGAAAAATAGGCCTACAATGGAGCCCAACACGAAGGTCTTTCTACCTAATAAACGAGAATCATACAGGTTCCGAGAACAGATTTCTTCCCAAAAAACTAAGCTATGAAATGCCAACTGTATGTAAGTTGGAAGACATCCTCCCCAATGCCTTTAAAGTTCTAAACTAAATTCTGTGCCAAATGCAAGAATAATAGCAATAAGTAAACACCATGCACAACAAAATTCTCCGTAAGGTGATTCAGATAAGAACCTTGAGTATGAAGTAAGCAGAAGTTGGAAATATAAATGCCCCGGTAGCAAACAGAGGATTTAGATGCCTTGACAGCAAAAGCTGCACACAAATAGCCAAAAGCAAACATCTCAGAGTAAAATGAGGCATAAAGCGGACAACCTTTCTTTGGACCACAAGAGAGAGTATATGAGGAAAGTGAACAGAATGAAAGTACTTTCAGTTCTGAAATGCTTTCTTGTGATAATGCTCTCAAGTCCATTTTTTAGTTACAAAGAATACAGGCCATCCTTAACAACAACCTATCAAGGTGGTCTACATTTATTTAAGCCTCTTCACAATTTTATACATAGAAATCTATTCAATTTTAATAACTAATGAAGATAACCCCTTATAGCAGCCATATTGTGCCTCTAATGGAAGAAAACAAATGAAAATGCCAAATCCAGCTTACAGGAACCGTTATCTTTTGCCCACCACGACGCCACTCAAATTTCCAATATATACCCTGCCAACAAAATAACACACGGAGAAGGGGTAAGCCAACACACAAATTAAAGAAGCAATATACATGTAAATGATGCAGGCACAATAATAACTAAGGAGCCTGCACACAACTGTGTGAATTGAGAGTGAAACGACAAATCCACTAATAAAAATGTCTTAAACTCAATCCACCCTAAGTGTAATAAAACGTAATGGAATATTATAGACATTCGGCATAAGACCCATATTCAATCCAGGCAAATGTAACAAAACCTAACAGAAAATTTTTGGACATTTACGGAACCATGAGAACACAAGAAGAAGCCTAAACCACCCCCCCCCCCCCCCAAAAAAAAAAAACCCTTAACAATTCAAGGGTGCTGGACCCCTTGAGATATGATGTATGGATGACCATGCATTAATGGCGTGGCTTTCTATTCCTATTTTTAATTTTCTACATAAACTCAATTTTTTCTCAATATATACTTGAACATTAAAATTTTATTTTAAACAAACAGTATTATAATAGTTAGTTTTTTTGTCTTTTAAAAAACAAAAACTGCACTAGAAGATCTAAAAGATTTCTCAAACAACATTTCACGAGGGAAAACAAAAGTACACCAATAATCATCTAGCCATTACTCTTAAAAAGCATTTAATACCTGTATCCCAATTGTGTACAGCATGCGGACAGTGCTAAAGTTGGATAATTTTCTTCCACCACCAACTTCGATCTCTAGAGCAGTGCTGTGCAACAAGTAAAGTCGTTGAAAAAACAATATAGCATAACCTAAAACAGAAAGTGCGTCAGGATATATTAAAATCTTGAAGAATCTATATGTTTGAGGCCCAACTTCAAGAATTCATTCATCTAACAAAAATGTTGGTCCAACCATAACATAAAAATCAATGTAACACCCTTCCTCATTGTCACATTCAGATAAATATCTGTTAAACAACATACATTATCCCACAACAAGAGGTGAGAAAGTTTATAGCAAGCCATTAACGCAGGCATGATAAATATATATTTATATATATATATATCTATATATATATTAGCACGAAAAACCTGATTGTAAGGGCCTCACATCTTTAACACTGGGTTTCTCCATTCTGTAAGTTGCTCAATAATTTTTTTCAGTCATCAAAAACCATGATTCAGAAAATATAAGATATAATACATGCTACATAATTTCATTAAAAAGGAGGGCAATGTCTCATGAAAGAACTCGAAACGTGAAAAATAATAAACTCAATCAGAAGTGCTATGAAAACACTTGAAACGTGACAGATGATTAATTAAATGAGAAGCGATTGCTAAAGTCCAAATGAATATAGTCACAGTCAATTTGCAAAATCAATGCACAAATTCATCTACTGCAAGTACCTTCCAAATCTGCCTGCAATACGGGCATGAGATTTTGAAGAAAAACGCCTAGTATAATGAGCTGATACCCCAAAAGAACTTGTTCCAAGCTGTAGAAATTGCAGAAGGTTGGAAGACACGCAAATGATCATGTTTAGGCATAATAAAGGAGAACCTTGGCTCAGGGAGGATGTTTGAGGAAAGGAGCATTGCAAGTAGGACCATGGGAAATGTTAGATCAGCTAAGCATACGTGAACATGTTGACATATGATTAAGTTATGAGCATGTATCGTATTATCTCCAAAACTCGGGTATGAACCTTTGAGCAAGACTTAAGTGCAAATTTGGACATACTTTCAACTCTCCAGCCGCAGACATTTTCTGTTCTCTCTTTTGCCATCCAACTGCAATAGATGATTCTGGTCCTAATACAAGCTGTATCTGCAAAAAGATGAAGAGCAAAAAATATGAGAAATATTTGACGCCAGGAAAGACAGAGTGAAGTATAGCACAAGATTCACTGTACGGACAGCTAAGAAAATGCCCCATTTTTATAAAGATTTCCCATTTCGATTGCCAAGTATTAATATCTTCTATGGTTACTGCATAGCATATGCCCTCTACGAATGTTTTATAATTAACGAAACAAATCAAATCACCAACATTAAGCCACAGAAGAATATTTTTAGCCTTCAAGAATGTGTTGCTAGGAACCTTTGCAAGTCAATCCTGATATAGTTTTCTGATTGTAATAGGGTAAACAGCACAGAGCAAATAACATTTCGGCAGAGAGAGAGAAACTTGCTGCAGCTAGAATACATTTCCATTTGCTGTGTCTGAGAACTGGCGGGTCCATGTATTTGACAGATTTATTGACCCATCTTGCAAAGACATTGCTAAGCCCATTGTCGCTGATGAGTGCTGTGATAAATGCCTATCACCAAACAAAAGTTAGAAAAAGTAGAATCATTTGCATAAAACTAACATAAATAGCCAGTAAATGCTCTACCGTGTTGTTTGCATGCCAATGAGGGCCTGTAGACCAAATGAGACCATAAATTCTGCTGAAGCAGCAGGAGAAATCTGATGTCCAAGCACAAGAGAAGCGGCTCGGCCACCAGCATGTTCACTAACTGCCAAATTTCCACCAAGAGCTAGGGTATTCTTTTTGGATATTTGAGATTGGAATTGACTTGCCATTTGCATTCTGATATACATGAGCACATAAACTCAGCAGATACCATCGAGCAGCAGAATATTATATGGCAAAAAATTGCCAATGTGGAGAAAGTATCAAATTAAGATTTTCCATTTCCTATAAGAATCACAAATTTATGTACCTAGGCAACAGACTTTGCTGAGATCATTGTAATGCAATGGTATAAAACAATATCGGTCAGCCTCACAGCTGAATACCATAAATATAACCTGACAGAACCGTGAGAACATCTATCTCCAAAGAATTTAATTTGTACGTTTCAAAAATAATTAAGGAGGATGGATCATGTTGACATCATAGGTAAACAGCCATCAGCTTGGTCATCATTCAGCTTCATGAAACCATTTCATTCTGCAATGTGTTTGCTCATATCGTGCACTTGTGCAACTTCTCATTTATCATTAATCTTAGCATCATGTAGTCACACTAAACACGACGATCTCATCCAACTTGATTTACAATATTGACAACCAGAAATCTCTTCACTGTTTTTTTTTTTTTTGTTAAGAAGAAATCTCTTCACTGTTCATATCTCAATTTGCCAACAAACAAAAAAAGCATTAATTTCGATATCTGGTCAAGTGCTCTGGTATCATCATGCATCAGGCAGAATGCATCTTACTTAGGATCCTCAAAAATATTGACAGATACATAAGTTGAGTCCTACCCTCTCACAAAGCTGTCGCCATCCAAAAAGTGCGGCACTGACAATTCTGTCACGATCGTACCAGATGGTCGGAAATGTGCTAAGCTCTTTTCTTGTTCCTTCATTCGCCTTAACCTTTCAAGTTCTTCTTTTATTTCTTCAACTTTACTCAGCCTTGGACCAAGTTCTAAACCTGAAGTTAACCCCTCCATACCATATATGTCATATATCTGCCTTTTATTCTCATCGGACAATATTTCATATGCTTCACATATCCGCTGAAAGTTCTGTGTAGCAACTTCTTTCATCTGAAAATCAGACACTTGTTCCATATTAACATGACTTGTGATTGTCAAAAATCATGCTGAGAAAAGGACAGCATCGGAAAGATGAAGATGAACAAACTTATAAAGTGGGGCCAGGATCAAAGCAACTAAAAAATGTTAATGCCTTAGTACCACAAGTCATTCATAATATTATCATAAGATACGCTGAGCAGCACTAACACAACTACCAATCATATCCAAAGAAGAGTTGAGCGAAGCCATCATGGAAAGAGTAAAGACATGCTGCACTTAGAGGATAAATCTCCAACTGAAGTTAGAAGAGAATAAAGTGTCTGGTGTGAATATAAAGATTTCCAATTCCTCCTCTCCCTCATTTCTAGTCTAATCAACAGACATCTTGGCGAGAGGAGAGGGCATGGGCTTGCTATTAATGCTTATTGGACAATTACAGCATCCAGTTTTGAAGGTTGGACAGAACATAGACTGAGAAGGTATCCTCTTTGAAATGATGTTAACAAATTTTTGCATATCACTCACAATGAATTAGGCCTCCCCACTTCCGTCGAAAAGCAATGGGACAGTCAAAATGACACTACAAAGCTTGTTATTGCCATGAAACAAAATAGAAACTGCCGTTTTCAGCAGTTAACATTTTATATCAACCAAACATATCCCCCTTAGATATAAGCTAGATTTTTGGTAAACAGACCAATGATAACCGTGTTGCGGTGTGGATCAAGACGGAGTAGATATTCATCCAGGGGAAAATCACATAGTCTTCTCGAGATAGAAGTAATTCTGCATTTGAGCAATTTGATTTTCCAGGAAAAGAATATGAACAGCGGAACGGAGTCCTCCCAAGTACACGATGCCCATCAATACTCGGTTAAACACAATGAGCAGCACCGCGCACGCAACTAAGGCATACTCAATTCAGCCACAAACATGAACAGAACAATCAACGAAAAATGCTTAAAAAAACCAAACCGGCCACAACCCAACAGCCCAAAAACCTCAGAAACCATCCCAAGAAACTGCCCACGAATCAATCCGATAGACTTCGCCGCGAATCCAATTTCCCCGCGGAACTAATCAAATCCTAGCCGAAGCCACCTATACCTTCGGCAGCCAGCCAACAAACGAAAGCACACGAAGCGGAACGAGCCTAGAGAGCATACATGAAGGTCCTGGTACTTGTCGGGGTGATAGACTTGAGCCCACTGGCGGTAGGCCCTCCTGATTTCCTCGTCCGACGCTTCCGGCGACACGTGGAGCAGCGCGTACAGCTCCCTGTTCGGTGGTCCGGCGATGCCCTCCTCCTCGTCCATCCTCCAGCGCTCCCAATCCGATTGCCGCGCAGCTTCGACAGACGCGGAAATCGAATTGCACGCGAGCTGTTCGCTGTAATGTCGCAGAGAGAGAGAGAGAGTGTGTGTGTGTCTTTTGCGCTTGCGGAAGGGTTTAAAGGAAGGGTTTTTAACCGAACCGGGGACGTGCGACGACCAATTTGATTATCGACTTCGGCCCGAGTCCACGATTACTGTCGGTTTTCTCTTGTCTTGGGTCGGTTCGAGGTCGAGACCGGACCACTCGAGTATCTTATCGAGCAAGCTAGAACTCGTAAGGGGATTCAAATCCAACACAACGGTGATCTTAAATCAAATCAATATTACTTTCTAAAAAGATTTACGTATGTAAACCATATCACTTGTCTCGATTATGAAGTCTTTCCTTGAATCCAACCAACAAAAAAAGTCTTCCCTCGATGCCTCTCCTTTAAATAATAAAGGGTTAAAATACCGAGGGCCTGAATATGATTAAGCACGTTTTTAAATTTATCAATCGTTTCAAATGATGAATATTTATAGAAAAGAAACGGAAAACTCATTTTGTCAAGGCTTAATTTGCGATGATTTTGAATTAGGAATATTTAAAAAATAATCGCGTCGCATCCTTATCATGTCATAGTGTGCACCCACGTTTATAAATGCCAAGACAAAAATTCTAGGTTATTAAGCTTGTGCCTAGGTTTGTGACCATAACTTGGTTATAGTGAAGTTACGTTGAGGTCGAGTTTGAGTAATTAATGTTGTATTTATAGTGGGTTAATGGATCAACAAATGTGAGCAAAACGAGATACGTTATTTCCATTCACGTATCTCATGAATTCATGTATTTCTCGTATTCATGTATTTCTTGGATTCGTGTATCTACTTAATTCTTGATTAATGTATTTCTTGGATTTTTGTATCTATCTAATTCATGTATCTACTAGATTCTTGAATCTATTTATTTCGTGATTCATGTACGTTTCTGTACATGAATTCAAAAATTCTATAAATAGAATTCAAAATCTTCATTCCGAGAAGAAGCATTTCGACAAGAAGGAAAAATCACCAATATCTCCTCTCTTCAAGTTTTCTTTAAGTGTGTTGGTTTCAATAAGTGTTCGACAGAGTCCTGTTTGTATAGTGCTAATACCAATAGGTTCGAAGTGTTATATCTTGGGAGGCGAAATTCGTGAAACTGCTTAGCACCGTTGGCAGAAACTTATCGTCTTAAGGAGATTTGGTTAGCTATAGCTCACCTCCAATTCTTGTTTATTTTGTTGTCGCATTCTCGATAAATTTTCTGATTACAACAAACAATGTTACGTATTTTTCCCAAATACGTGTATTCTTCTCCTCCTCTTATTCTTCTTCTTTTTTTTCCAACAATTAAATCTTCTGTTAGGGTCGATCTCAATCGAGTTTTGACTATCGAGCATGGGAGTCGACTATCGAATAGTGTGGCATTATATAGTGGTTTGACTTGACTATATTACATCCCTAGGAAGGACTCCATCTTACAAGAGGGTAACAAAGGAGTTGTTCTTTTTTTTTTTTTCCGATTTTATCTGTAACTTTTATTTTTCATTTTTAATCTTTTTAATTGATATCTATATAATCGCACGAGCATTCTTCTTTTTGGTTCTATTATTTGAGAACCTGGCTAGTTTCGATAGGGATGGTATGCATCTTATTTCATGAAACACTCTGATAATTATCGAAACTCATAAATTCCCAAAAGCGTTGGTGAGGGTTACACAATCAGTTTTTGACCTTTGGGCTTTCTGAGTAAAGGATAGATCAAACCAAAGCCCGAATCCGTTTCATGATTAATGGATGGTCCAGACAAGATTTTGGAGTATTGAAGAATTTTATCGATTGACTTTCGGGGGCATTTATTGCCTACACAATTCGATGGGGAAAAATTGTCCAAAATATTGTGAATTCAATCTTAAACTTTTCAATCTGACTCGACGTAGTTCTAAACATTTTCACAATTTTGCAACGTACTTTATTCGCCCTGAATTAGCTGAAAATCACCAACGCGGCAGTCCAGTCAGAGTCGATCGTCCTACGTGGCATGGCATCCAATGTGTATCGTCTCTACTCGAAACAAGATCATTTTGAGTGTTCATCTTCAATTTTAATTAGTTGTATATTGAAACCTGGATTTGGGTTTGGGGACCTCCCGGATCTAACGGCAACTCTCTCTAGATCGGCCGGCAACCGCTGCCACCGTACGGATCTCCTATTGTTCGTCATCCTCCATATTCATTCTGCCACAGGGGAAATCTACGCAGAGAATGATCTGTTGAAGTAAGGGCGACGATCCCAGGACAAAACCTCAGCAAGATGACTCTGCACAAGAAATGGCTGTGCACGTGGAGCTCTAATGATGCAACCCTAGCCGTATGAAACGAAGAATGTTGGTCGTTCTAGAAAATGTTTATATATAAATTATTATCGACGAAGAAACATTGACTAATTATTACATTTGTTGGTCAACACGGTGCAATGCTCGAACTAAGTAACGATGTTCACAAGAAAGCGGCAAACAAGCAGAAGCGGATATCAGAACCCCAAACCGAGTATATCGGCACGAATCAACGGCCTCTACGTAACTTAATTCCCCTGCACAAACTACACGAAGCTCAAGAAGTACGGTGAAATGGCCGAAGACCGCGAGCGTAGATTGCGAAAACATTCTGCGGTAGAACCCCTAAGCTTCATGAATCAGAGAGTTGAATCGAGCTACTCGAGCGACGGATCCTCGAGACGTAATGGGTCGTAACTTTTCGGTATTCCTATACAAAATGTGGAAATGCACCAAGATTTGACGCCTGTTCTAAGTGTTGTTCCCTCGTGCCTACAAACCTCAAACATCCCTTTCAGCTTATTGATGACCCAAGGTAATGCTCATCTTCGACCAAAAAGGAAAAAGAAAGCAATGCTCATCAAAATTCGAGCTCGGATTGTGATCGATCTATTCGTCATTGCGTAAGCGAACTTAAGATATAATCGTTAGCCCCATTTACGCACTGAAGAAACGCACAACATTAAGCCAATCGATCGATCATGTCACGTTATGTTTTGGACCTTGAATGTGCTGGACCCTTCTTGGGACAACAAACGAAAATCTAGCCTACAAGTTAGATTTACATTTACAACATGACATGACAATTTCAAAAGTGAATAATATTTAGATCTTTTCAGGTCGCGTCATATTAGACATCTGAGTTTTGTAAACCCTTTTTCATATCCAAGGTATTACGCTCTGGTTTTTACTCGTAGACCATATATCCCGGGGTAATTTACAAATTAATATTAATCTTGCTCTACCAATTGAGCCAAAAGAAGAAGAAGCTTTAGGTATCAAATCATTTGCAAACTGCTGCTTGAAGATTCTCCAACAAAAGTAAGAAAATCAAGGAGAGATGGATCGGAATACACGAATTGTTACTCAACAGTTATTAGAATCGAGAGAACAGAATCTTATTACTTCCGTTGTCTTTTTCGTGGTATGCATTTCGCCATAATTTACTACAAAACGAACACACCTTACCCGTACGATAAAGTTCAATTACAGCACAAATCATCTAAGTATGTATAGGTTGGGGTGTCCTTTTATCCATCCCTTCCCAACTCCAACCCCAACCCCAACCCCAACTGAAGAAGCCCCTCAGCCGCTCTTTATCGCAAGCCCCGGTACATGCTTTGGTGCATGCCCGCACACTCCCGCCCGAGTCCGTGCAAGTCGGGACGCACTCTCGGACGCACTCTGGTGTCGCGGATGCGGCGCACGCCATAAGAAGCACGGCGATCACGGTAATAGCGAAGATCGTGCTCCTCGTCGCCGTTATCTTTTTCCCACCTTCAATTTGATTGGATTGCAAATGATGGCTTTGTAATGCTATGGGTGAAAACCCTAATGGGGCTTATATAGAAGGGCTTACTCTAAACTGAATGTGCAAGCAACCGTGCTTGCTAAGAGGGAAATGCTTGTGATTGCTATTACAAAAATGATTTTCTGTGGCTTGGAGAAAAACATGGAGACGGATTAGGGCTTATGGAGTTGCGCAAACATTTCACCGCCTTTCATTTTACTTATTTTGTTGGGAAGTTCAACCGGCTTCTGAATTCAGTTAAATTCGGAAAGAATTCCCTTTTTCGGTTTCGTTAAGGGATAAGTGCAATCAAGTCCCAACTTTTCAAAAAGTATAAATAAGTTACGGAACTTATCTATTTTGTGTAATCGAGTATTGCAAATAGTTTTATCCAATTTGAGTAACGGAAAATACTGAGTGGCATTATTATTATTATCTTCGCACTGGACGCGACAACGAAAGAAAAAGAACAAAAGATTAAAAAAGAGCCAGAAAAGAGTCATTTGGCCAAGTACCCCACAAGTTTTCAAGAACCAAAAAAAGTTATGGTCATCTTTTTTTAACAACGGTCTTTCGACAATAGTCACTGAAATTTACCCGCACAGACAAAAAAAACAAATATTCTTGGCCATGGGACAGTTGAATGCTGCTATTGTAAAGTAAAAATTGAGGAGTGTGAACTTCTTATTATTATTATAAGTACGTAATGACTTATACTCGATATATATAATTTAGATATGTTTTTAGATTATTAGTATCTGCTGGATTTATTAAGGTCCATAAGACCTTATCAAAAGATTCAATGACATTTAACGGGTTAGACAGATTCCCGATAATACGTTTGGCAGCCCATATTGAGCAAGGAAAAACTAAAGTAGATTTGTAGCATATATCAATAGGATGAAAGAATATCACGTGTTAGATGGGATAAATTCAGATTGGATTCCTCCCTTGCTATGGGGAAAGGGAAATATGGGGAAAACCATCGTAAATTGAAATGTTTAATCAATTTCAATCGCCATACTTGGTCTTGCAACGATGTTTAGACTACTCTCCAGCGGTAATTTAAGTCACCTTCTCGTATTTTAATTTGAAATCAAACGAAGTTGCGAGTGATCGTGTAGCGTACCCATAGCTTGCTCATCAACCGAGATGTGTAATTTTAGAGAATGATTAAAAGAAGAAGAATTAATACGAATATGTCTTGCTTATAAGAGAAATGTAAGATGGACTTTCACCAAGCACAATAATACATTAAGATGCATAGTCTATATTCATCCCAAATCAAAGCCCGAGCTCGTTGTATGATCGATGGATGGTCCAGGCACGACTTTGCTCACGGCGGGTTAAAGTATTTATTCACCACTTTTCTTTTTCTTTTTTTCTTCAATTAGAGTATTGAGAAAATTTTCTTGATAAACTTTCTGGGTATTCATCGCCAACATCCTTCAATAGGGAAAAAATGTCCAAAAAGTCCTGAACATATTGTATGGCAGTTAATTCTGTGATAAACTTTCCAACTATGTCAATGTAGACCTAAACATTTTCATGATTTTTTAATGTAGTCCATCCGGCCTAAATTGACTGGAGTTCGCCGACTTTTAGTAGTCCGGTCGACTTTTAGCAACCCAATCAGCATCAACCTCCTTGCGTAGAACGACCGGCGATTTAATGTGGACCATATCAACGCAAACTCTACTTAAAGTGAACACCGGTGATGTTGTACGTGACCGATCTTCTTATCCAAATGCCCACTTACACTTCATCTTCACCGTCACCCTCACCTAACCTAGCATATTGAATTTACCAAATTACAAATAATTTGCTCATTTTTGTCAGAAATCGGCACATGCTGCAAAAGCCATCTTGGTTCATACTTGAAGAAGGGAAGTGCATCTAAGCTAAAACACTCGTCCTGGCCAACCCCATTATCATACATGCGGATCGTCTTGTCAGCATTACCCGCAATCATCTGCTCTTCATTAGGGTTCTGTCTCGCAAACTTTATGTGGAAAAAAACACGGTCTGACCTACGATCTTTCAGCCCACGCAAGTGCAAAACGCACGAAGCTTCATGGAAGTTTCCTTCGAGCATCAGGCACCACAACCCCCGACCCCTCAATGTAGAAACATGACAACGGCCTTTACCTGCAATTGTATGGACTTGTAACGACCCAAGAAAAGAATTATATTGTATCAGATCTATATAGCTCCAAAAAATTTTCGTTGATCAGATAAGAAGGCTGTCCCTCTATACACCAAGGTTTGTCTTTTTATGATAATTCCATTTTAGGGTTCGTAAGCATGACAAAACAAAAAAAAAATGTGTTGGCCAAAATAACGGGTTTTTAAATCTTCTCATATATCTGATTTTTTGTAAAGTTTGTTTGATTAATCCTAAATCTACAGTACGGATGCCGATACAGTTCTAAATTGGCGAATTGATGAATTTATTATTAAACATTTACGCGAAATTCCAAAATAACTGACTTGGCGGTACTGTCATTGCTGGCCGTCCAACATGGTGAGGTGATTTCCTGTGAAAATTGTCGGAAGTGCTACATTAGAATTTTGCATAAAGATTTAGGATTAAATTGATAAAATTAAAAATTTCAGGACTGAGAATGGCCTCCATACAATATGTTCAAGACTAATTGGACAATTCCGACAAAACACAATCAAATTAAGACATATAAAAGCTCATTCATTCCCCGAATAATGTTAAAACTATATAAAAAGATTGATTTTTTTAGAATTGCTTTACAAAGTGAAATATCGAAATTTGGTTACTTCAAATTCGGCCAAAAGTGGAAAAAAAAAACCCAATTGCTTAACTAATACTACCCGCTACACATTCAAATATATATTCATTTCAAAACAGGCCGCATCACTTTCGCAAATACATTTTGTAAATCGATTTTTGTGGTGTCAATATTACTCTTTTGGGGCGCTTTCCCGTTTACTTACAATTAGCTAAATCTTGAAAATGGATAAATCTTCAATCTTTTGCTAAAGTTGAATTGTATTTCTATCTTTTTGGACATCGAAATTAGGATAAATGTTGATCACGTTTCACATAAGACATAGCAGGAGGCTCTCCACTAAGATATATCTCTCCGTACGTCCATTCACGGCCAAATTCTCTCTCTAAAATGGGGATGCACTTGGTGGCATTAGCGAAGCTCAAGCTCACGCTGGTCGCTTCCCACAGTCTAGCTCCCACTCTCGCCGGCGGCCTGATCTGGCCGTTCCTGCTTAAGCTCTCGCTCGGCCCCCGGCTCTTCCGGCGAAGCAGCTACGCAGACGTGGTGCGAGCGTCGAGCCTCTTCTTCTTCCAGCTGAGGCAGATCGTGGCCAACTCCGAGCGACCGGCGAGTCCCAGCAGGGAATCCAGGCTGAGGAGGGCCGTCCGCCTGGTGTGCCAGACCATGGCGAGTGTCCGGCGAACGGTGGCAGCCCAAGGCGGCGGAGGCGGCAACGATGCCGATAGCTTGCACACGCTCTCGATGATCGCGCTTTAATTCATGCGGCGACATGCGCGGACGTTCGCGGTCTCCCTCGCCTATTCATTCTTTGGTTACAGCGTGTCTGCATCATGTTGGTGAGTGATTTGATTTCTTGACGCTTGAGGATTCTTCATGTCGTTTTCGAAAGCGAAAGCGAGAACATTACTTGTCTGCGAACGAAAGAGGCTACAGTAAATGAAGTGAAGCGTGTCTGGAATTGTTGGTGATTTCTTGAAGCAAGAGCATTTATTTATGTTAAGGAAAGGAAACCCTAGTTCATCTATATAATCTTCATGCTATTAAAGTCCGATGCACGTAGACTTTTGCTCGAACGAGATTCTTCATTCCCAAGCAAGATCGACCAATGGTGATTACGTAATGACTGTATCAGATTCACGTGGAAATGAAAAGAGGGAAGAAGATGAAGGGAATGAAAGTTAGTAAAAGAGAGCATTACAAAGGGGACAATATTTTCTCTTGTTGATAATTTTGCCATATGTTGGAGCCTCTCGATTCATCTTCAATTTATGTTTTGTAATCGAACGATATGAAAAACATCGAAGTTAAACTGATGATTTTTTGTCAACCAAACCCATCAGCTGAGTGTGCAAAAACACTTGGTGCGTATGAGATTGATCCGGTACTCAAATCGCGTGGTGTTTCCCACTTAAAGTAACCTTCAGAACCTGCTACCCTCCGGAGTTCTTGCTTGATACTCACGGACGAAGTGATTTATGTGCATTCAAAGAATTACTCGAGTCGAGAAGTGTAAAGTCAAAGCGCAAGTTTGATAAAACTGGAAATTCGTCATATAAAATCTATCACGAAATACTACAACTCTAGTTTAATCTACTACGATGATGGTTCCAGACACGGCAGTGCAGGATGTCGTCTAGGGACGTAACTAGCTGTCGGGCGCCGGGAAGGCTATGACTCGCTTGGAGTTTCTAGGCTAGGGTGTGGGCTTCGCTAGGATTTGCAGCGGACTGGGTGTGGCAGGGAGGTCGTCGGGTGACTATTCACATTGGAGGTGCTCCAAGACAAACACCAGGGCTGCTGGGCGTGGCGGCAAAGAGCTAGAACCAAATGGCCATCCGCCGAGGAGCAAAGGATTGGAAGGATCCAATTGTGCTAGCTAGTCGGCGTCGGGGCTGTTTTTGGTCGAGCAAGGCTTTGTCGTGCTTGGATCTTGAACGCTCTCTCTC
This sequence comes from Syzygium syzygioides, assembly GCA_031216285.1. Lineage (NCBI taxonomy): Eukaryota > Viridiplantae > Streptophyta > Magnoliopsida > Myrtales > Myrtaceae > Syzygium > Syzygium syzygioides. The sequence goes on along the minus strand of CM062246.1, from coordinate 5,162,746 downwards.
ATATTTTTATTTGTATGGACTTCGTTAGTATAATAATTTTTGGGCTATTGTTAGAGTAACAGCATGTTTTTTAAGGAGTAACCTTACAACAATTTATAATTACATGTTATTTATTTTTTTGATCCAGAACATACTATTAATCTCATAATAAATTAAGAACCGTCACTTAATCATTTCACATGTTATGTTATACCTCCCTCTATTGTATGCCCAACCTCTTTCTACTAAGTCCTTATATTATTGTGTGCACACCTCCCTTGACTTTGAGAGAACAAACCCTCTTATAGGGAAGAGATTAGGGTTCTCTTGCAGGAGCACGAAATATCTTTCTTTCCTATTTTAAATCAAGAGAATATATAATGTAGGAATTAGGATATTTCGCTCTTATTTTTCCCTTATGGTAAAAAATTCCAAGGAATATGCCCTTTTGACTTCCAAATTTGATCAAAGACATCCATGTGCTATGCACATGACAATTTTCGACCATTATAGAGGGAAACATGGACTTGGCCGAATTTTGCAATCCCGCGGGCTTAGTACAGATGAAGTTTATATGGGCTTGTTACTACTACATGATAGTGCTCCTATTATGCAAAAAATCTGAAAGGGTCGGGATCGACTCTTAATTTTATGTACAATGAGTGACTGAACGAGTTGTCAAAATTTAGGTTGCAAAACCGCGTGTAAACTGTTAACCGCTAGGTGTGAGGGGTTCCAGGTTCCGAGTAGGTTCCGCCTGAACCTGAAACTTACCCTCGGGTACAAGTTCCTTATTTTTTGGAACGTGAAACCTACCCATCGAAACGTGGAACGTACAACCTACCCTGTCACAGGTTCTAGGGTCGGTTTCAGATTCTAACAAGTTCTTTTTACCGGACCATAACAAGGATAGAGCAGAAAATTAAATTTTGGCCTTCCACTGGACCATAGTAAGTGATTATTTACGCAAGCATAAGAAGCGAAAAATATCAAATCAGCTAATAAAAATTTGTCATCTGAATCTCAATCTTTCAAAGTACCACATGATCGGAGAACTAGCTACCGAGATCAAGTAAAACCACAAAAGATATAGAAACTGTTTCCACAACTTCAGTCTCATTTGTATTCCAATGCTTAGTGATATTCTCAGATAGCGGATCATTGGGGTTTGGAGCGTTCAAAAAAGCTTGAATGTTACATAACAGTACATCTGAAAACACTTCCATCGGCTATTGTACAAAAAATCCAACATAAACATGCCGAACCTCAATTCCAAATACAGTAAACTTACCATTTTGCATGACGAACTCAAACAAATGCTATTGCATTAGCCTCCATAATAGATAAAGAGAGAGGGATGCCGTGAGCTAGCAAAACTCAGATCTACATCTATAACAATTTGGTAGAACTTTTGTGCTCCTTAGCTATTTAGATTGTTAGAGTGCCAATGCAACCTATTCAGTCCCTTTCTAGAAGTCTCAAATATGCAAAGGGAAATCACTAATATACCTAAGAAGTACAGTTCGAATATGTAGCGCAAGACTCCACTTGTCTTTCAAGATGTCGAGGCATATCCTACCAAGCTGATTAAAAGAAAAATCACATTAAGAATCAGATGGATATTCCAGCCAAAAAAAGAAAAAAAAAGTTGTAATAGTACCTTTTCAATATTGGGATGGTATATTTCTGTGAGAAACCTAACCTGTGGCACAAGTAATGATTAGAAGCTAAACCTCACGAGTCACCACTATTTTTTGATAAAGCAGTTGAAAACCTCAGGACAAATAACCTTACCAAAAAAAAAACCTCAGGACAAATAAAAACTTCAAAAGTACTTAAGTGAAGACCCAGGAGTCAGCAACGTTGGCAATGTCCAGCTTCATCTGAGAGTTATCTAAGCAACCATATGCATATGTTCGCACAACCAATCAAATCAATCAGAATAGCTAATAGATGAACCGTAAAAAGAGTTACTCGGACAAGCAACATGTAGACTGGGGGGGAGCCACTTAGCAGTCAAAATGAAGCGAAATCCAATATGACCTACAGCAGTAAGCCAATCAATTTTTTTGCCTACCACCTGAGGCAAATCCTACTCCACTGCGAAGTATTTTTTTTTTTTTTGAGGTCATACAGCTATGAAAGTGTTGCACTGTGAAGTATTGCTCTCCAGCTTCCAAAAGCTGCAACATCCCTTTCTAAAGATGTAGGTGATGTTGGGTAGTCGTACCAAAATCCAACTAAGATAGCTGGTGACAAGCTTACAAGAATCCCGCACAGCAGGAAAGCGGGGTTGAAAAAATCCATAAACACAAGCAACAAGTGCAAGGGAGTGCCGATCACTTAAAAATTGGAAAGCATGTGTGCTACATAGAAGAAATAGCACAAAGATGAAACTAAGGTTGACTTCAAGCCAGTCTTGAAGCTCGAGCTGGACCTTTTGACTAAATGTCGAAGACAAACTAACAGGATTTTTCCTTTTCTTTTTCTTCTTGTAGATGAACTGGGCCTGTCTAATAACCTTAAGGTTTACCAAAAAAAAACAAAGACAGAGCCGCTCATGAACACGATACTGTAGTTACTGCATGAAAGGAATGAAACTATACACAAAACTCAATAAAGCCATTAAGCTAACTACTCATACATAAATAAACAAGTGGTACAAGCAGATCGTGAGCTTACATCTCTTGTGTTCCAAAGAAATGCACAAAGTGCTTTTTCGGGTCAGGAGTTTGGTGCCAATCCTCTGGCCTGCTAATCTGAAGACATAAAAAAAATCATCATTCACGAAGCAACCATCATACAAAAGATGTGCACTGCATCACACTAATTAAATCCAGAAAGGTTCACTTCCAAAGTGCTGGGCAGAAACAGTACACAATGCGAGCAAGTAAGAAAATTCAAAAAGACCAGCCTCCCCAAATGTAACGGCCGACCATCTATTCACTTCACAACATAAATCAAATCAAACTAAACCATTTTCCAACCGCGAGAAGGCAAAAAAAGAAGAAGACAGAAAGTAAAAATTTGCGCTTGAACACCCAAACAAAAATGAGAAAAACACGATATACAGAGCAAAAAGCGCGAACCTTGGCAGGCCAAGTAGGGTGGTCCTTGACTTTGGCAAGAACGAGATCGTCCAAGCTCAACTGACGCTTACTCTTGTCCTTGCTTGCTCCCTTCTTGCGCCCTCTAGCCAAAATCGGAAACCCTAGAAAAAGTAGAGACCATGAATGAGCCAGACTGCGGTTGATGAAGACAAAGGAAGAGCCAAGGCGGACGTCGAATGGAGCGAGGAGAGGCGAGACGATCTCGTCGAGTCGTGGGTGTTGGGAGTGGGAGAGAGAGCACAATGGAAGAGTAACCGAGCGTGGGGAAATTTGGGAATAAACTAAGGAAGTTAGGGTTTTTACTTTTTAGTAAAGGAGAGTGCCGGTCTGGTTCCTAAAAAATTGGAACCGGGAACCGGAACCTCTCATCCTAGAACTGGGCGGTTCTTCGGTTCCTGGTTCTACCCTGGAACCATGCTCACCCCTATTAACCGCCATGGCCAAAGGCTTGAACTTGGGCTTGCAAAGTATCGTGAGTTTTCAGATAACCGAGTCTTCCCACCCTTGTTCTTGGATTACAAAAGGAAATTACAGATATCTGGTCAGTGTTTGATTCGATTTTGGACCTCAACACCAAAGGAAAATTCAGTCGCTCGGCTCGTAGGCTTGGAGTGAGATGAGCTAACCTGCATCTCCTGCGCTTTCACGGCCCAAATGTTCCAATGGGTTTGGACGTCGGACGCCGTTCGAATTTTCGGTTGCTTCTTCATCTTTTTCACTGCATTTTGAGTCCACAAAAGTCCAGAGCGAGAATTTGGCTGTGTCACTGTTTCAATCGAAGCGAAACTTGCAATGTGCGCTATTGATTATCATGACTCCAGATTTCGATCTCGCCTAAACCCGAATCCTCCTTCTGTTTTAGCGGGTTCTTAACTACAAAGCGCGACATCTGTCGAACAATGTTCGATTTCACGTCAAGCAAGTTCGACACAAAGAATCATTTTAACCTCAAATCTCAGCCTTCAGTTCATTCACGTGTCTATGCACAAATTCGCAGCCCCGATAAATCGCACAGTTTATTCAATCGGTATAGGCCAAGCTAGCTTCTGGCAAAGAAAAAAAACATCATTCATTTATTCTCGTCTACCTTTTTCCGACAAAGAAAAATACCTTACCTTACCAGGAACATTTTTGGATTCTTGATGTTTGGTAATGTTTACCTCACCAAGAACGGGTGTTGGTAGTTACCATTTAGGTAGGCTACAACGCTTTGTTTAACGACCTGGCAGCCGGTCTACCTTCCCATTTCCAATCCCTCCCCTGTGTTTATTTTTCTTTTAAGGAGAAGACTGGAATACCCTCTTATATTAACATCTCAAGATTTGGATGGAGCTTTTTAAGGATCTACCCATATAATATCAACCGTGCTTATTACCCGGAAAAGAAAGAAGGATTGATGGTGCTGCTCCAGCATCATTTTCCACCGAACGAGATCAGCTAATGATTAGTCTCATGTTCAGGTCACCAATCAACGCTAATTACGCGACCAAGATCAGAAAAGAGCTCGATTTTTCGGCGACGCTTAATCATCCCAGATTCAAATTGATGCTCACAGCACCCCGCCAAAACAAGAAACAAATAGGTGGATTTGACCAAGTGCACTTTTCTAATTTTAATAACGGAAGTACAATACTCGCTGCAGTTCCGAATCTTTGTATACTGCTCCGCACCCATTGAAATGGGAATAAAGCCAAACGCAACGGCAGTGATGAGTCGACGGACCCACCCCATTTACTGTACCTTCATTGACAAATAACCTTTCGGAGATATATAGTATTTTACAATCCCATTTATTTGATTGGCACTAAGTATTGCGACGACCGTACGAATTGTATTCCGAGAAAAGTGTTTACGTCCAAAAAATTGATGTCATTTGTTGTAGTTAATGTAGTCTGATTGCACCATATCTCAACGGTTTAAACTTTTGAGTAGAAGTGGGTCCGACTAAATATATTAATGGGTCCGGACACGATCTCTCTCTTAAAGATTTTGAGGCGTCGGCTTTCAGTTGTGCATTCCCGACGTAACGTAATCAGTGTAAAAGAGCACAACGTTGCTGTTCTTGTCTCTTGTCCGAATGGAGTCGCTCTTCGTTTTTCATCAGTTAAAGCCCCCCCAACGTTCGAAAAAACCCGGCGTCGTCTCGTCTAAGAATGGTGGTCGTCCACGTGGTCTAAGCTGTGGGGACATGGCCCAAAGAAAAGAAACGAATTAGGCCATGCCCTGGAACAGCACTGTCGGTCAGTCTGTGGAGAAGCAGCAGCACGAGCAGGTTTTTGGGGGAATTTCTTTCTTCTTTTGGTTCTTTTAAATCTTATCAATTGTTTCACTTGGATCAGCGACCTTTACGCACGCTCAGGCTCAGCCACAACTTGTCTCATTTAATCTATGTCACGACTGTACCTTAAAACATTTCCTGGGTATTAAATTCGCACACCTGACATGAGGGGGGGGGGGACCGAATGAGCTCATTTAACAACTCTTTTTCTCTCTCCTTTTTTGGTTTCTTGATATGATGAGAGGTTTGCTTGATCCGAGGGTGTTGAAGGGGGAGAAAAAGACTGTTAAAGATGGGGTTCGACATGCGAAATCATCCGATGTAAAATGATTTCTGCATGTGTAATCTATTCGAGGGCGGCCTCGCGCTAGGCCGGCAAGGGTCGAGCCTTACCGGCCATGAGCGAGGCCCGACCTCGCCAGATCTGGCATGGGTCGAGCCCCGTCGGCCATGGGCAAGGCCCGACATCGCTCAATCCGGTGAGGCTTGCCAGCGATCGACTAGAGGAAGAAGACAAAAAAAGAAAAAATTATTAAAAGTTATCCACGTCATTGCTCACGGTACCGCTTAAGCTGCTCGGCGTTTTTGTTAGCAAAATCCAGTCAAAATTAGCTGGAAAGATTTAATTGACACAAAAACAAAAGGTTTAGAATTAAATTGATATAAAAAAAAGATTTATGATTAAATTAATATAAATGCAAAAGATTTATGAATTTTTCAACACATCTCCCGCTATTCTTACATGTAAACTTGAGTCAGTCGAGGAGTCCTGTTTGTGGACCTCACGTTAATCGGTGGAAAAAACCTTGCTCCACCCAGACAAACCCAGAAAGCACTATAATCTCCAGGATTTCAGACTGCAAATGGTGGAGCAGCAAGCGATGTTGATTGTGATGCTCCCACACGTGCTCTCATCTCAACTCGTTCACTTCGATGCACCTCCGAAAACATGTCGGTTGCATCCGTGTGCTTCTGACTAGATGACCAGGAACTTATCTCGTGGTCGGAAAATCGTCTACTGGGTGATAACGAAAACTTCAGATTGACTCATTTTCGTGGCATGGGGGAATTAGTAAATCTAATCGACTCGTAAAACTTGATGTTCGGGCTTGTTTATTAGTGAGATACTCAGTCCGGCTGGATGTGCTAATAGGTCTGAGCTTGGGCTACCTCTGAGATCTCCCTCGAAACGAAATGTCGGACTTCTGCCGCACGTCTAGACAAGCTAATGAAATCCGACGACCTAACCTAACATTTTTTTCACATAATGACATGCTAAACGTAAAATGAAAGCTTACACAGGTAGGGTCGTGTTCACTTTGTAAGTCACTCTTGTAAACTAAGCTTAACCTTGCCAATAGGCATGCGGCTCTACTGGTAAATGCATTGAAGGGGTGGGGCTGGAGAGTACCAGGTTCGGGATTCGGTCCATTTGAGCACCGCATACACATGTGCATAAAAGAGATGAGTGTGACAAAAGAAAAACTACCAATCTCAACATTGTGTGCACGCGTGCGCCTTGTATAGTTACATATATGCATAAGTCGATCGAACACTTCATCAATTTCAATGAAAGCAAACCCGGGACGACACACAGTCGGGATACAAGTTAAAAGGCTTAATTAGCAGGGGGAATACCGTTGGGAGGGAGACAACAAGGCGAACAAGTCCTCGAAGCCTCATACCAAAGCGGGAGGACAGTTTGTCTTAGCCACCCGTGACTGAGTATCATCGTTTCCATGCAGACATATCACGTTCGACGACATTCTTCCATCGTTTGTCTCGTCCTCCTCGCAAAGTTTTCGCAAAAAAGTCTACGACAGACAAGATCGATGGACCCCGTATGCATCGAAATCCCGTTTTTCTCTCTCTGTCACTCGCGACGGACCTCGTCTTTACAAAAAAACAATTACATTTTAAGGGACTAATCAAAAGGGATCAAACTAATCTAATCAGGTATGAAGATGGGAGTTAAACGACAAGCGAGCGAGTCCCGCGAGGAGGGTATCTGAGTAGAGAGGCGCGAGGCCAAGAGAATAACGACCCCACCACCATTGAAATTTGGAGAAGACCTCGACCGCGGCCAAAAGCTAACGCCAGCCTATGCTACATTCGACCGTTGGAAACACCAAATCTATTCCACCTCGACGTATATAATCCTTCGTATCACCAGTCGCTCTCTCATTCCACGTTCTCTCATTCCTCCGCATTCCCGAGCTACGAGACGAGAAGACATTCTCTCTCTCTCTCTCTCTCTCTTTCCCTCTCTCTTTCCCTCTCTCTTTCTGCGAAAACGTTTTGATGCTTGTTTAATGGCTGACCCTATGAGTTCTTCGTTCTTTGTTTTCTGTTGCTTAGCCTTTTTCTTACTCTTCTCCTCTCGCGCGCCATTGCAGGTCGTGGGTTCTCACCGCCGCAGCCTCATCTCCGACAGCCCCGCTGCTTCCTCCAACTCCACCAGCAAGCACCGCCACAGGTGGATCGGGCCGGTCGGGCACCGCATCATCACCGTCAGCATCAACGGGTCCGCCGACTTCAAGTCGGTCCAGGCCGCCGTCGACTCGGTTCCGGATAACAATAGGAAGAACGTCACCATTCGGATCAGCGCTGGATTTTACATGTAACCGACTTGGCATGCTTTTGTGTTTGAACTTTTTTAGTTTCGTGCATTTTTAGAAGTAAGCTTGAAGAAGCTTTGAATTTTCACGTGCGAGCTCCGACTCGACTCGAAAATGCAAGTTGTGATGCTCAACTCGAGCTTACCAAGCTCTAGCTTGGCTTGATAAGACGCATTAACCGATTGAATAATTACTGTGTAAAACCCAGTTAGCTTAGGCCGGAGTAATTGGTTTAGTATTTGAATTGTTTATCCATGTCGACCACAAGCTTGAAAACGAATCAAATAAAACTTGAGTAGAGAGCGAACTTAACTCAACCGAGCATTTTCGTTAGTGTAACTTGACCCATTCGCACTCCGCATAATAACTTTGTGGGTTTGAATTGTGGTTAACTACAGTGAGAAGGTGGTTGTCCCGGCGACCAAGCCGTTCATCACGTTCCAAGGCGAGGGAAGAGACGTGACGGTGATCGAGTGGCACGACAGAGCGAGTGACCGCGGCGCCAATGGCCAACAGCTCCGTACTTACCGGACGGCTTCGGTCTCCGTTTTTGCCAATTATTTCTCTGCCAGGAATATTAGCTTTAAGGTATGATAGATTTCATCTCACCGACCGAAGTACCAGAATAGCGAAAGTCCTTCTGGAGTAGCTTCTCTACTGCATTTGTTTGGCGAAGAGAGAAAAGTGGAAAACCAGAAAAGCAAATAAGAGTGCAAAATATATCTGTACTGAATTTACGTAACGTATAAATCCAAGTGATTTAGATTAGTTTTTTCCCGCTTCTTATGTTTTCTTTCAAATGATGCTTGCAGAACACGGCGCCAGCTCCGATGCCGGGGATGCAAGGGTGGCAAGCAGTGGCGTTCCGGATATCGGGGGACAAGGCGTACTTCTCGGGGTGCGGATTCTACGGTGCGCAGGACACGCTGTGCGACGACGCTGGCCGGCACTACTTCAGGGAGTGCTACATCGAGGGGTCCATCGACTTCATCTTCGGGAATGGCCGGTCCATGTACAAGGTAAGCGATGCCCTCGGTCCAGTTCTAGGCACGCCGGGTCATTAGATCACGCGGGTCTCCATTTTCACGTGACGACCGACGCGATTCAGTAATCAATTGGACTCATCACGAGCAGCCCATGCATGCAATGAATGAAGCCCTTTTTCGCTTTCTTCATGCAATCTTGGCACTGCATCCTCCATATCAGTAATTAGATGAAGCAGAAAACAGACCACCGCCCTGATATAATCTTTTAAAAAGTGAAAACTAGAATACCATATTTTCATGTCGATCTTTTTGGGAGCAGTAAAAAGTTCTCGAACAAAGAGAAACAGCAAAAAGCTGGTGGCGACAGCAATGTGTGGAGTGGCGAGAAAGATGCTCTGGCGTGACACAGAGAAAAAAGGGAAAACGAAAAGCTTTTCTCTCTGCTGAAAAAGCTCCCTCCTTCATGTGTCGGCACTGGCGACTTTGCGCATGATTTTTACTTGGTCTATATCTCCACGTTCGCTTTGGAAAGTGCAAAAAGAAAAGACAGAGACTCTAAATTGCAGTAAAATACTTTGGTTGGAGGACTGTGAATTGGTTTGGTTTTGGATTGATTTGGGGGGGGGCACATGCACATGCAGGATTGCCAGCTCCACTCGATAGCCACGAGGTTCGGGTCCATCGCGGCGCACGGCAGGAAGTCGCCGGACGAGAAGACAGGGTTCGCCTTTGTCCGGTGCCGGGTCACGGGGACAGGCCCGCTCTACGTGGGGCGGGCCATGGGCCAGTACTCCCGGATCGTCTACTCCTTCACTTACTTCGACGACCTCATCGCGCACGGCGGCTGGGACGACTGGGACCACGCCAGCAACAAAAACAAGTAAAACCAATCTTAACTACCCCCTGATTTTTGTTTCTTACTCCCCATATTCTCCAATTACATTATGACCCGCGATCATGACAAACATAAAGTACATGACAACGTGGACTTTTGTCCAATTAGAGATATGATTGATCATGATGCTCGATAGATTATCCTAGGCCGACAAAAGTTTCACCAGTAGAGAGAGGGCCCTCTCGCCTTTTGAGGTCTAGACGACTAGTTAATTATGTGCAATTAGCCAATTAGTCAAAGAACGTACTGTTTTTAGCCATGATTAAGTTGGACCCATTATCATATGCCTATGATTAGGCCTTAATAATAGAGCCGAACGTCGCCTTTAACCCGCATAGTGAAGGCAAAAAAACAAGGAGAGAGAGGGAGAAAGTTGATACTTGAATTTTACCAAGAGTTGGAGTTCTGTCGACAGTATCTAATGTGAAGTGTTTTGATTTCCTGAATTTCTTCTACTGATGTTGTAACATGAAGCAATTCCTTTCTTTTCTTTGCATTCAATCTGCAGGACTGCGTTTTTCGGAGTTTACAAGTGCTCTGGTCCGGGGGCCGGGGCGACGCGAGGCGTTTCATGGGCTCGGGAGCTTGATTACGACGAGGCCCACCGGTTCCTCGTCAAGAGTTTCGTCAATGGAAGGCATTGGATTGCACCTTATGACGCCTGAATCAGGTGGCTTCGGCTATCTAATAGCGAATCAACTGTTGAAACAACCGGACAATTCTTTGAGTTTTATGTTTGTTTTTAGGAGAGTATTCTTTGATTTGTTCATTTGATTCGTATGTAAGGTTCAAATTCATGTCCACTTTGGCTTCATACATGTCGCCTCTTTCCCAAACTTAAATGTCAATAAATTCAAGTGCATTCGCTTCTTGATGATTTGTTCGCGTATCCGTTGTCCAAATTTGTTCGAAATTGACAAAATCACTAGCAGGAGAACATAGCGAAACTACTTCCTACTCATGTTCTTTCCACCGACTACAAACTACTTCAGAAGTACTATAACCAATACATAGACTCTCATGCATGCGAAGTACCACAAGATATTGTGAATTGTAGAGAGCTCGGGTATGTCAACTGAGAGTACTTGTGCCTAGCGACGAAAAGGCGCTCCGACGGCCCGCGGCAATGTCTACCAAACAACAGAGCCAGAAACATTCCAGGGCTCGAATTTCACACAATGCACGAATTCTTTGCAGGAACATGACATGAGTCACAAGACGGTCCTATTTTAACTTGAGAAGAATTTACAAGTCAGTCAGAACACGACCACCGTGGCCATAGCATGGGAAACATGGTCCGTGATTTTGCATCCCTACAAAGCCAAACTATCCTGCTAATTATGATCTTAATATGACCGGGTGGATGCAGTAACCGACACACTGACAAAATTAGCAGCTAATTAACAAATTCAATCCTAATTCCTGAAATTACTCGCAAAAGAAAAACCAGAACTAAATGTTCATTTTGCACCTCCATTTGTTGCATACTGTTGGCTTTGCAGGATCAGAACACTGTTGCTGAACGGAGCCATAGCATCTTCTTGCGACAAGGACATTGTCGGTTGTAAAGGTATTGCCTATCGGTAAAGTCCCATCTCTAATTCACGAAGAGGTTCTAGCAATTAAATATGCCTGTGGCCGCCAAATTCAAATATTTTACGTTCCATCTAGATCTTGATCTTATGGTTGAGCTCCAGTTACTATTGGAGCAACATTTAGGTTGATAGCGGTGGGACCGCATTCTGAAGCTTGACAAGAACCATGGGCTGCAGTTCCATCCAACGCAGCAGCATTGTGATTCTCAACTGGCATTGCATCGGGAAGGGCATTGTGAATTTGCGGTTCCAGCCAACCCTGAGGGTGTGAAACAAGAGGCGTTGCTGCAGGATTTGGAGGGTAGAGAGCCTGCAGTCCCAGTGGTCCATACTGAGCTCGGTGCCCTTCAAAGCGTATACACCTAGCAATGTGCTTCTTACCGGAAAGATGGCGGTCAAACACTTCCCTCGTGTCGCACCTAACATTGCACAGATCACATACTATTCGACCAACTGCCTTGGACTGAGGAGGTTTAACTGAGTGCGCAGTGGCTTCCAACTTCTGGCGTTTCCCTTCTCGACCCCCCTTAATCTTTCGCTTCTTGCCAGACTTCCTATTCTCAACTTGATTCTGGACATGCAAATTCTGCGATGACTCTGTAGGGTTGTCAGCCTGTCCTACTGTATTTATTTGCACGTCTGTAATTGCACCACTGCTATTACCATCGATTTTAGAGAGCAAGTCTCCTTGCGAAGCATTGTTGCACAGTTGGGAACTGTCCGGACCCAGCGCAGCTCCAGGGTCCTGGTGATTTTGTGATGGGGCCTCTAATTTATTCGCAGCATTCTTTAGTTGTCCAGCTCTCTGCATGTTCTTCTTATGCTGCTTTCCATTCTTATGCTGCTCAAGTATTTCTAAGCTGGTGCACTCAACTCTACAGAGCTCACACCAAGCAGCTTTTCCTCCTTGAGTTGGAGCTTTAAAGACAGCATTATCGGAAGCCAGACATGCGGCTGTAGCTTCCACTGCTTGTGCATCTACAGATGGTGTCCCATCGTTGTTAGATGATTTCGTGCCCTTGTTTATCTTATGGCCACCCTTGTGCCACCTGTGTTTGTGTACTCTCCCATTAATTGTTGGACCGCCTAAACTAGCATGATGGTGGGCAAAGTGTCCATAATTGGTCCCCCTGAATGGCTGGTTACCACCACTGTATGGAGAGTGACTAACCTGCACAAGGATGACAAAGGTCAGATACAATACTTATGAAAAGAAAATGAAAAGTAAACAGCCATTTCTGCACATATAACACACAAAAATGTAGTCTTTTTTTCTTTCATATGGGATAAGCACATTGTATAGAAAAAAATAAAGCACAAGAACAAAGCTTTCATCCTTTGAGACCCCATCAATCCTTGAAATCCTACAAGAACTTAGCAGAAAATTGAATAGATGAGTGAGAAAGTGAAATCAGAGAAGATGATTGAGTTAAGGACTGTAAATATCCAAACAAGTAAAATCAATCGTCCTCTAACTTTGTTTCTAAAGCCTAGACATTGCAAAAAGCCTCTGGTTTCACATCCTGGAAACTACTATGAACTTGCAGTGAATATAGTGCCCTGCTCCAAGCACCGGCTTTTGCTCTTCATGTCATTCATTTTATCCAAGATTTTTTTCTTAATCCAGCTTATACTCTCTTTGTACGGACATTTAAATACTGTAGTGTGTAGTCACATTAAACTAAGAAAAGTCAAATGCTTATTAATGACAAGTAGCGGTATAAGTTATCATTGTAGTATAGACCGAGTGGCGTCACTCACATAATTATGTAATTAATTAAATTCCTAAAGCTACTTCTAGTGTTTCCATGTAGGTATGTACACAAACATCCATTGATATTATCTTTCTACGATTTAACTCCACTTTACACGTAGTATTACGACTATTACATGCTACAGCAAATGACGTGAAGAAGCAAAAGTCCGTCAGCACTCCGCTCTGCAGAATCTCACAAACCCAATCTTTTCCATCAGGACATGCTCTGATCCTCTTGCAGCCAAAATGAGAGAAAAGAAGCACAGCTACAGGGAACTACTCGAATGAAAAATTTCTCCAACAGGATACTTAAGGGTGCGCACAGTGCTCGGCATTATCATTCAAATCGAAAGATCCCTCTCCTGATGCTTGAACACAGAAAAGCTCAACCTCCCAAAGCAGCAACTCATCTAAGATACAATCACAAGAAACTTTCATATAGCAAGAAAGTATCTTTATAGAGGCAGCAGCGAATTATCACATCAAGATGTTTATATATGCGGCCACGGAAAAAACCATAAACAAGACCGCAGCAATTCATCAAACAGTTAAAATGCAAGAACAGTCATCCAGCTAAAAAGCCAAACCAAACACCACACCTGCGGCTGGCCAAACCCCGAAACCACCCTCTCCGCCACGCTCATCGTGCCCGCGAACTGACTCAGCTGCGACAGCGCCGCCACGGCGGCCGACGTGGCCGCGCCCAACCCGGGCGCTCCCGCGACCTGCGCTCCGCCCCTGCCCCTGCCCCCGCCCCCGCCCCCGCCCCCGCCGGCGGCCACGCATTGCTGGAGCAGGTTATACAGGTGCTGCGGGAGCTGGACCTGGACCTGGCCGCTCGCCAAATCGGCCCAGCCCGAGCCCGCGGCCGGTTGCTGCGCCGGCGGCGGCGCCTGGTGAGAGGTCGACGGGTACTGATCGTAGGGGTAGTACTGCTGCTCCCGGTGGTGATTCCGCGGGTACTGAGGATGATAATAGCCGTAACCGGACGGGTCGAACGATTGAGGCAGAGAATACCCATCTCGTTGTCTAAGGTGGTGGTGGTGGTGGTGAGGTTGTTGGGGATCCGCGTGAGAGGAGGGGAGATCCATTTCGGTCTCTTCACCTGAGGGCGGGTGCGGGGGATTTGCAGAGCTAGGGTTTCTGAATCGGAAGCGAGTAAGAAGACGATGACGAAGATGACGATGACGATGAATGGTTCTGATTCACGGCATCTTCTTTCTCGTTGATGATGCGTGAGGGAAGAAACGGTTCTTGTTCCGGGTGGGAAAGTTCTTTTCGTTTTCGATCTTCCGTTTTTTGATGTTTTCCATTTCTTCGGAGAAAAATAGGAAATCAGTGGACCAGATTAATTGAGAAAATTCCAAATAAGGACATAAAGTGCCATCGTTTTCTCAAATAAGGACATGAAGTACACTTTGTGTCCAATAAGGACCTAAAATGCCATCATTTTCTTAGGTAAAGGCCTGAAATAGATTTTGCTTCAAATAAGGGCTCGAAGTGGTTATGTCCGTTTTAAGAAAGGACTTGATTTTTCGGATTAAAATGACACTTTCGTCTTTTTAACTTTTTTTTGAATTTTTTTTTCTAGTTTTCTATTTGTTGGGAAGGGCTAGACGAGGATTGTCCTCACTCGATCTGCCCAGGGCCACCCTCGTTGGCAACAGTCAAGGCGAGACCATCATGGAGCCAAGGTCATCCCTTGCCAGAAACTGGCCAGGGCAACCCTCACCTAAATTTGGCGAGGGTCGACCTTGGCTATGGCGAGAGTCGCCTTGCCGAGACCTCTCGAGCTTTGCCGATGGCCAACGACCATTCACCGGAACTGGCCACCGGCAAAGAGCAAATAGAAAACCAGAAAAAGGATGAGAACGTGTTAATTCCAATGTCGATACATATGTCAAAGCATATTGTGTCGTGTCGTATTTGGATTCTTTCTATAATTCTACATTTGACCTCGTGTTCTGTTCATTCCTCGTGTACGACTGACCGTCCAATATCGTCCCCCCTTCCTGCAACCCCCCGAAGTCACAAAGAGAGTAGAGCATCACCGAGCAACAGTCTTGTTCAATTGCACAATGCCAATCCTAAAGGAGAAATGTCCCCTGCCCTAGAATTCTAGTGAAGAAATGACTGTTCTTTTCCCTAGGAAAGCAAACTAGCCTCCCTCAGAAACATGGAATGCCTCCTCCCTAGGACCCAAAAGTTCAAAAAATTTATTTCCTTCAGCTATGTCAGCAAATCAGCACAATGACCCAGAACCAAAAAGCAAAAAAATATATATATAAATTGAATGAATGAATGAATAGTACCACCAAATCAAGTTGCCCTCCCAAAAGCCCCTAAAAATTATTAAGTTTTCTGTCAAGATCCTATGTTGTGGTGAATTTGTATCGCTGCAATACTTCCACTTCCCCTAAACATTCTAGTTTAAGCTTCTTCTCTTTTACCACAAGAGATTCTTTGTTAGTGACCAACTCCAAGTCAGTTGTCCTGGCAAGAAAGCTGCTCTCATCTCTTGTCAAGAATTTGCTTAGAAGAATGTCAGTAGTAGTAGTAGAAGCAGTAGATGAGAGAACTGCAACACTGAGCAGCAGGATCATATCTCTGCAAAACACAGCCAGCTTCAAGAACTCATACATGATTAAACCACATTTAAAATCACGCGACTCTTTTGCCATCCATTCATATTCCTTTGGCTCGAGGCATACATGCGAATGTTCATCGTCGAATCGTTTCGTCATGCATTCTGACTAAGTGCAAGCAATGGACGGTTTCATCTGCCTAACACCCACATTGACAGTCACCAATTTTCACGCCGAATTACTCGGCCATGGATCGGGACCGATGTGCTAAAATGAATCGATCAGGGGACTGGCTGATGGTTCATTTCCATTCGAGGCTCCTTTTTCTTTGAGGAGGTCAAACTATAGACCAGGGCGTGAATGGGAGTTTACAGTACAAATCATGAAGGAAGGCATCAAGTTAAAAGAGGCTTCTCTGCATCAAACTCACTTTCTAAGCCATCTTCAGGTAAGGAAGCTTCTTTCCCTTTAGCCCACAGTACGAAGTAGAGCCCAGTGAACATAAGGAACATACCCCCGAGGCTGCAATAGAGGAGCCAAATCAAATGTTTGTGTTTCATTTCAATGTTATACTTGTAACAAAAAGAAAAAAACTTGTGCCTCGGAATTGCAGAATCACAGCAAAACAAGTACACTCTTTAAGAACACTGATAAGTCAAGATTACCTTCCTAGTTTAATGGTGTCGCCAATGGTGAAAATGGAAAGAACAACAGAGCACACCGTTCCAATGGGGCTAAACATCGATACCAGGACCGGCCCTCTTTTCTTCATCGCCCATCCATTGAAGCTCACTGTTAGTCCACTAACGACACCTGCCTGTTCGCAAAAGGTACTATCATGAAGCTCAAAATGGCTGAGCAGATGTATCACAAGCAGTCAAGGGTTGTTGATCAGTTAAATTATGTGGAGTGGGGAACTGCAGTTCTGATTAAAAACACTGAACTTTCAGCAATTTCGACAAGGGACTAATCTGGATGGGCAGGATCCAAAAAGTCGATCTTCAAGAACTTTAAAATATGTTTTCAACTTTGAGTTTGTAGAGTACAAGATAAATATTACAAGAGCAAAGAAAGGTAGTGAGGCAATATAGCAAACGCGAGGAGGGAACTCATTGCCACTCACCAGTACTGAAAATCCAACTAGGTTTCCAAAGCTCACGAGTGGCAAACTGAACACCAACTTGTGATCTTCAAAAAGCTGCACAGCCGCAGTCGTGAATGCCCCGATTAAGGATGTTATCGCACACAAGGACATCGGGGCAGGAAAATGACCCAAAGTCACGGCCTGTCCAAGAACACCAGAATAAATAAGTCTCCAAGAATCCAAGCACAGGAGACAATAAATCTTTCTTGCTCTAACGAACCATACCTGCAGAACGATGTTGCTCGACAGTACGAAAACCGCCGCCATGAGATACAAGCATCCTATGATCTTTTCTCTGTCAAAGATGAAGTCCACTGAGGCAGAGGTAAATTTAACCTCCTTCTTTCCCGCACTGTGCATCAGGCTCATTGCGAGAGCACCAGCCACACACAAAAGTGTACCTACTATCTTGACTTTGCTGTACACGCAACTCATCTTAACTTTCTCCAGTCTGCACAACCAGAGAATTTCAGAAGTCACAGACAAGAATATTGGAGCAAGAATTGTCAAATGTGGAGCAATACACAAATAGTACCTAATGGCCCAAGCAATCACGAAGATCAGCCCCGGAGCGAGGTTTGGCATGGCCGTGGCCATGCCCGGTGATGTCATCTTGATTCCCTTCAGGAACAGGGATTGAAACAGAGTCACGCTGAAAATCAAAATCAAGAAAAAGAAAAAATGGACTGTCATTCTCAAGTTCAACCTCTGAATTGTCGAACTAACAGTTTGTTTTCCTTTTTTGTTATTGCACGTCAAGAGTGATTAGAAAGTCATAGAAAGCGAAAGGTTGCACGTTCTAGTGTGAGCTACAGGAGCTAGAACCCAGCTAATGCTGTCAAAGGACAACAAGAGAAGCAGACAAAGAGAGAGAGAGGGAGAGAGTAAAATCAAGCACACGACAACATCCATACCCCTTTTGAAGATGTTCAATCTCTAAGTCACTTTTTATCACTAAAGTGGTTTCCAATGAAAATTTCTGACACGTTTTAACCCCTTCTGTTGGATGCTGCAGGAGAACTTTGTGGATCTTCATAAATTTCAGAAATGAAAGAGAAGATGCATAGCTGAGTTTATCAGACCCTTTTGCAGTTCTGATTTGAATTAATTAATTCATCTTTGGATTTATCTTCGGATTAAACTGAGACTTAGAACAAGCAATTATCGTTTTCTAATCTTAATTAATCGCCTAAGCAACCTGCAGGATACAGCCAAATTCAAGAACGCCAAAACCAGCAGCTAGAACGCACCGCATGTTCGATGTGGATCGACTTTATATACATAACAATTAAATCCAAAAGGCAAAGGTAAGAACATGTGACGTAAAAGTTCCTTTCTTCTCTTGGGTCCGTGACGTGAATGTTGAATTGGTTAGAGAGCTATTGGGAAACACGTTGAATATCTCAACGAAACTAATGAAAAACATGTCGAGTTTGCGCGGTTACCCAGTGAAGGAAATCAAAACTAGCTGGAGCATCAGCTTCAAGCTGATCTTCCTAGGCCACAAACTCCTGCAAACCACACAGAAAACCAAACATGATCAAACACCGCACGCGCCAATGCGCACAGAGAGAGAGAGAGAGAGAGAGAGAGAGAGAGAGAGAGACCTTTCGAAGACGACGGCGGCGGGGAAGAGGATGAAGAAGGTGGCGAGAGCGGAGAACATGACGAGCGTGAGGGGGGTGAAGCCGAGCGACATGAGGTAGCTCAGCAACACGGAGTTCCCGGCGTAGACGAACTGGACGCCGACCAACCCTCCGATGACCACCGCGTCCTCCACCGCCTCCTTCTTCATACGCCACGCCATCTCTCGGCTCACGCTCTGTCTCCTCCCTTCCCCTCGGGTTCGAGAGGGAGCCGGAGACGGGAATGCGCCCGCCAATATCTCGCTGTGGCTAGCCTCTCCAAATGCCGCTGCCACCGGAGACGGGCAACGGCAGCCACGAAGACAGATTGATTAACGTCCCTGATATTCTCTCTCTCTCTCTCTCTCTCTCTCTCTCTCCGTATCGTGTTGTTTTGATAATGTTTCTATGGAATCTGGCTTCTGGGTGCTGTCGCCGCCGTCGTTGTTGTCGCCTCTGTTGTGGAGTGTCGATGCACGTTCATCAAACTCTTCCTTCTACGTTTGGTGTATGATCTTCTTGGGTTGTTGCCGTAGATTCTGGTTCATCTGCCCGTCCGTTTTGGCCGAGCTCAGCTAACGTTCGCGGTTGTTCCTCTACCGGTCGTCCCTCCGGTCAAACTGTTGAAGGTGAGAGAGAAGAGAGACAGAGAGGCTTCATTTTTATTTTTATTTTTATTTTAGGCAACCTCCGCGGGGGGCCAAAAATTTAAAAATAAAAAAAAAGTTAGGTAATTTTGAAAAATCACAAAATTTGAATACGCATGTCAATTAAAAATTAAAAATTAAAATAAAAGGAAACGGAGTCCTTTTTTTTTGGTGGGAAGGAAACGGAGTTTGGAGTTGGAATTACCGCGGCTACTAGACATTTTATGTGGACATGTCCTAGATTACCATTATTGCATATGTTTAGGGAATTCGATCGGCACATGGTATTAGAAACCGCCCTCTTTATTAGAACGGTTATTCTATTCGGTATCTCACGTTTCGTATTAGTAGTAGTAATCACGTACCGATTCATTTCCTTCTAATTTTTTGTGCATTCGAACCTCTTTGTAATTAGAATAATACGATATCTTATAATGAAAACAGGAATGGGTTTCGAATATCACATGAAAAAAAGATTCTTTAGGTAATTATAAAAAAAAATTGACCTTGGAACATTAAATTCACCGCCGATTTAGATGTTTAGCAATTGTGCCTCGTTAACGAATTTCCGACCATAATTAGCCGGATTTTCGAGCTGGTCCTTTGAGTCAAACTGCCTCCGACGCTAACGCGATTTTGAAGAAGATTTAGAGGATAAGTTTAGTTCATCCTTTCTATAAGCTCAACGCCAGCTAAGCTCGCGACTGTTGTTGATTTTTCTAACAATAATCCAAAAAAAGAAATAGAAGCATCTCTCTATAAAGCCTTATTATTATCATCTAAAAAAAGATTTACTATCCAACCACCATCGAATGTCACGCTCCTTCTGCCAAATCAGGAGCGCCCCCACCCACCACTCCTCAATTAACTGGCAAGTCCAACTAAAATTGCTCCACGCATCATCAAATTCTATCTTTGGCTTGAGAAAAAGGCAAATTCCTCTTTAGAGTATTGATTTATCATACGGAACGCAATTTATACGAAGCATTGAAAAAATTTAAGCATAAATACGACATCACGTTAAGCTATGATCGGATGATGAAATCGATATACATATGAGTGAAATGATTAAAAAAAGAAATAGGGTTAAGATCACAAAAAAGCCCAAACCGGTATACATGTGATAAATTTATCCTAAACTAATTTTTTTATCACAAAACACCCCAAACTGGTACACATGTGATAAATTTACCAAAAACTAATTTTTTGATAATAAAAAATCCTGAACTTGTACATTTGTAATAAATTTACCCTCCATTAAATTGGATTAATATCACGAAAAATCACAAACTGATACACCTTTGACATATAAGGGGTAAAATCCTAAACCGGTATACCTGTTAACTGCCACGTGTCATCCAACTTAGCAATTTGACGGTAAAATTTAACAGATACCAACGGAAGATAAATTTTTCACAGGTATACCGGTTTAGAGTTTTTGATAGTCAAAAATTAATTTTAGACAAATTTATCACGGATATACCAGGTTTTGAGTTTTTTTGTAGTACTAACCCTTAAAAATAATGATCGATTGTCACCATATTTCATTTTCTTTTTATTATGTCTCGTGTGCATAAGAAAAGATTCCAATAAATGGCTTTGCCTCTCATCTACGTTATGTTATTTGTTAAAGCGAAGACCTTTTCCTTTAAATATAGGGAGTTGTAATTAAATAGCGAAATAAATGAAGGGAGATGAGAAGGGAGAGGGGCATTTGTAAATACGAAGTGACTTGGAGAGGACAAGAATTCAAAGATGGCCAAGACAGCAAAAGTGTAAGCAGCAACGCCAAAGCTCTTATTAAAGAACACGCTGGTTTGATCCGCTTTCGTATGCTCTCATTACGCAAGTTTTTTCTACAGATTATATAAATAATAGATATAGTACATAGTTATAGGAGAAACTATACACTACATGCTATATAGTATTTGAAGTGACTTGGAGAGAAGACTTTAAAGATGGCCAAGAAAGCAAAAGGGTAAGCAGCACCACCAAAGCTCTTAAAGAATATTCTGGTTTGCTCCGCTTTCGTATTAGGCTAGCATTACCCAAGTTTTTTCTACAAATTATATAAATAATAGATATACTATATAGTATTTGAAGTGACCTGGAGAGAAGACTTTTAGGATTGCCAATGAGAGCAATAGGAATAGGGTAAGAAGCAACACCAAAGCCCTTTTAAGGTCAGCTAGTTTTGCGAAAAAACGTACGATTTCTGGAAAATTTTTTCTAGGAAAATGACTTTATTTTATGGTATTTGACTGAAATTTGAAAAATACTTGAAAAGTACTTTCTATCGTTTGGTAATAAAAATTTGATGGGAAAATTTGTCAAATTTTTCCTTTTTTTTAATTATGTTTTGTTTTTATATATTGTTTTATTTTATTTTTTTCTTTTTGCTTCTTCCTTGACTGGTTGCCTTGCATCGCCGGCCTCGGGTGAGGCTCCACCTCACCGGATCAACGGACTTTGGGCTCCCCAGAGGTCGACGAGGTACCTCAGTTCGTTCCGATGCTCGCTCCATTCCAATCTCGGACAGAGTTGGAGGGGACTTAGCACCGAGCCAAGCGTTGACTCAGTGCCAAAGTACAATGCGGAGGTGGACTTAATAAACTTGAAGTTTTTGGAGGTAAGGGAGGAGATCGAGATGGCGATGGAGACAAAGGAACTTTGGATCCTTTAGCCGAGCCCAAGCAACTCAACGATGAGGTTAAGCTAGCCTGGGGTTGATCGCTGGCCATGGCCGGCAACTTGCCGAGGAAGAAGAAAAAAGAAAAAGGAAGAAAATAAAATTAAAATAATAAAATAAAATTAAAGATAATAAAATATTCGATTTTTTTAAAATAAAAAATAATTAAATTTCAAGTTTTTAAATGAAAAATAATTAAAATTTTGAAAATTTTTAAAATATTTTTATAAGAACAAAGAGTTCATTAACCAAGGACTTGAGCCCAAGCACTAAGGACCGGCGAATGGCCTTTGTGAACCCAAGCTTGAGGGTTGAGACAAGAGCTTGAGCATTGGGGATTCGAGCACGACCTTTATGGACCGGGGTTTAGGTGCCAAACCATCGGGTACGAGCACCAAGGGTTAGGGGCCGGCCTCAATGGACTCGAGCCCAGCCACCAGAGACTTGATCCTGAACGCCGAGACCTGGGAACCAACGTTTGAGTTTCCGTATCCAAGTGTAGAGTTTCGAGTTCAAGTGCTAATACCTAGTCATATTTTGGAAAATGTTTTTCGGTTCTTTCAAAGAGAAATCATTTTCCTAATTTTAAGTTTTTGTAAGAAAACCTTTTCCATTGATCTGGAAAACATTTTTCGTTGATTCATTTTCTTAAGCGAACCAAATGCCGAAAAATGAAGAAGGTATTTTCCCTTAAAAATATTTATGGAAAATATTTTTGCAGAAGTCATTTTTACAAGAAAATGATAATATTTTCCGTTATTTGGCTGATACTTGAAATTAAACTGGAAAATATTTTCCGTCGTTTGATAAGGAAAATCTCATTTGATTTTTCTAAATAGACACACTATTTAGGCGCCTTGCGCATGGGTAACCAAAGAACCTAGCATGGATATTGGGGTCTTGAGTTCGGATCCCCAACGTTCAACACAAGCACAAGCACTAGGAGGTCTCGAGCTAGATGGACTCGAGTCGGGGCGCCGAGGTCCCGAGCCCGGCTTCGATGGACCCAGCCTTGCTACCAAGGGTCTAGGGATGAGAGTTGGAATTCCCGTGCCCAAGCGCAGAATTTATGATCCAAACATCGATACCTAGTCATGTTAAACGTCAATACCTAGTCATATTATGGAAAATGAATTTCGGCTTTTTAAATAAGAAATTATTTTCCTAAATTTAAATTTTGGTTAATCAAGAAAATATTTTCTATTAATTTATTTTTAAAAATGATCTAAATACCAAAAAATGAGAAAAATATTTTTCCCGAAACAACCGGTAATGGATCGATATTTCAATAGTAGCTTTTGACCGCTGCGCGATGCTATAATCCGTGGGTACTCAATAGACGTGATTACGGGACCGACCATTCACAGGCCCACAGTAAGCCGAATTGGAGGTGAAGAACGATGCTGGATGGGCTTACGATTAACAAGTTCGGCTCCATTCGGATGGGCTTACGATTAACAAGTTCGGCTCCATTCGGATGGGCAGACACCGAGCACCAAGTTGAGCCTGAGCTTGGGAAGCGTAATGCCACCAGCGCACCACGGGCTTGAGCTCGAGATGCGGCTGCCATGGCTGCAGCAAGCTCGAGCTCGAGCTGGTCATGAATCTTCGCATCTAGATGCCATGGCTCGCAAGCTTGAGATATGGTGGCCATGGCTATCGCAAGCTCGAGCTTCGCTGCCATGGCAGCCGTGACACTCGGTGTTGAGAGTCCATGGTCACGAGATTGCGAATCTAGTGTTCATGGCCTCAAGCTCAAGACATGCTGGCCATGCCTGCAGCAAGCTCGAGCTCGAGTTATGTGGCCGTAACGTCAATGACATTCTAGATCGAGTGTCCGAGGCCATGAAACTTCGGATCTGGCGACTCCGGCCGCAAACAAGCAGAGATTGAACTTGTGCAAGGGTTTGCTCACGATTTTGAAGTTGAAGATGTCTTTGAGAAGTGCAGAGGAAGAAGAACTACATTGATTTTAGCCAAAAGCTACGAGTTCCTAGAGTAGTGAAAATAATGGACGGTGAGCATTTTCAAAATGTGAAAAAAAAAAAATCCCACACATACATTTCATGTCAGCATTTTTTTATATATCTACACAACAATTTTTAATTGCGCCAACCCTGCATCAGCAAAAAATTTTTGCAGCATCATGTCTACGTCAGCACGTTTTTGCTACTTCAAATCCACATGAGCAAAATCCGTCGTAAGAATGGCATAGAGATGAACCGTTGACACATTTTGAAAAGGTACAAGGACCATGTTGAAGGAAGAAAAAAGCATAGGGATAATTTTAAATTTCGAGTAAAAGTAGAGGGACCGCTCGTGACATTATATCTAGAAATTATTAGAAAGTCCTCAAAATCAAATATCCATATCAATTGACTATACTAATATCACAAATTTGAAAAAAGAAACATAAAAATCTCGTCTAAATTAAGTAGTTTGGCATGTTACGAGCGAAAATCTTATTGCTATCGAGAAATGAGATGAGCCAAAAAAAAAGTTTCGTAGGTCTAGATGGATTAAAGTTTAAGATAAATTTGTCACGTTAAATATTGGCGATAATTTACCAAACTGCTTTTTGTAGAGTAAAACCAATTTTGTAAATCAATATCCTACTGTATACAATTTAACACTGTCATTCTCATATAACAAAAAAAAAACTACCGAAGACGTACGATGGATAGGCATGCGAAGGTCCCTCGCTGAACTGGGTACGAGGTTGCGACACCTGCCTCTCACGTCGACGCGCTCGTTGGCCTCCCTTGCCTGCTCCGTTCAAGGAGATCATGGGGTCGTCACAGCCATTGCCCAAGGAGAAGAGTTCGAAGCACGGGCCGGACTTGATTCGTCGATGGCGGCTCGAATGCTCCAATCCCGTACCACACCGTGCGGGTATGAATTGGTTCGGCTCATTCGCGCCGCGACGTCGCGAGGTTCCGTATCACATGGCCTGCAGCTTCAGGGCCATGCCCTGAAACGTGGGTTCGGCTCCGATGTCTTCGTGATGACTGCCCTGATGAGCTTCTACCTGGAAAAAGGCTCGTTGCGGGGCGCCCACAACCTGTTCGACGAAATTCCCGATCCGACCGTAGTTTCTTGGAATACGTTGATTTCTGGGTATCTGCGCTTCGGGCTGTTTCGGAAAGCCTCAAGCTTGTTTGTTCAGCTGAACAAGTCTGAAACTTGCGTTGGTGATGCGTTCTCTGTGACGGCCGCATTGGCTGCGTGCGGTCGGTCGACCTTGTTGCAGCTCGGAAGGTCTATCCACTCCAAGATTGTAAAAGTTGGTATGCGATGCAGTGTTTTTGTTTCTAATTGCTTGATCGACATGTATGGCAAATGCGGGTGCGTTCAAGAGGCGGTGCGTGTGTTCGGAGCAATGTGTTATAAGGATACTATTTCGTGGAATTCAGTTTTGTCAGCTTGCGCTAGAAACCAAAACCTTGAAGAGGCGTTGAGTTTTTTGCAGGAGATGCCCCATCCCGATGCAATCTCATACAATGAGGTAATTAATGGTTTTGCCCAGTTCGGAAACATGGGAGATGCTGCACAGATCCTTTTGTACATGCCGAAACCAAATTCATCTTCATGGAATTCAATAATAACTGGTTATGTGAACCGAAATCGATCACAAGAAGCTCTTGATTTCTTTACGAGAATGCACTCGGAAGGCATGGAGATGGATGAATTCACATTTTCAAGCATTCTGAGCGGAATTGGATCTTTAGCAGCACTGAGTTGGGGAATTGCAATACACTGCTGCACGACGAAGTGCGGTTTTGACTCATCTGTGGTTATTGGCAGTGCCCTTGTTGACATGTACTCAAAGTGCGGCCGAGTGGAAGATGCGGAATTGATGTTTGACTCTCTACCTCAGAGGAACTTGATAACATGGAATGCGATGATATCTGGTTTTGCCCACAATGGTTTCTTTGCCAAGGTAGTTCACTACTTCGAGCAACTTCTCATCGATGGTATAGAGCCAGATGAGATCACATTTCTCAATGTTTTATCCGCATATTCCCATGGCGGAGTGCCATCGCACCTCGCAATGAAGTACTTGGAATTAATGATCGATGAGTACAGGATTCATCCGACATCCGAGCATTGCTGTTCAATAATAAGGTTAATGGGGCGAAGAGGAGAAGTTCGGAGGGTAGGAAAGATGATTCACAAACTCGGGTTCGGCGCATGGGCCCCAGTTTGGAGGGCTTTGCTTGGCGCTTGCGGATCTTGTCAGGATTTGGAGATTGCGAAAATCGCAGCTGCGAAGCTGATCCAATTGGAAGGCAACAAAGATTACATATACGTTGTGATGTCCAACATATACGCGTCTCAAGGGAAATGGAGCGGAGCGGCTGCGGTTAGGGAGCTGATGAGTTCGAGAGGCGTGATGAAAGGAGCCGGTTTTAGCTGGATACAAGTGAAGAATGTTGCATCAAATTCAGACGTGGCTTAGGCAAGACTCGACTTGCAGATGGTGCATGCAAAATCGCAAACCAGATGCAATCATGGGGCCGTGATCCGTGGAGGGCAACAACGCGGGCAGATCCGAATAAGCAATTTCTTTCTTAGCCTGCCTAAGTCCGTCCATGCCCAATCAACTAAGGACATGAACTTTTCAAGATCAGCTACAATGCCGAGCTCATGCAGAAGTTTGCATGAAACCACCTGAACTAACCAGAAACTATGAACAATTGAAGAACAACAAATCGCTACTCTTTTCTGTACCAAGAAGCTCAGAATACCCAATGAAAGAAAATTTCTGTCACACCTTTTTGCTTTGTGAATCGATGTGTGCCAATATAGTTCTGTTTGGCTGAACTGTGTGTGTTTCAGTATAGCTGAACAGTATTTACAGTTGCTGGCGTGGCGTTTCTCTTTAAAGTTTAAACCCCAAAAGGCAAAAGCTTACCTAAGGCTATGTCATCACCGATGACTCATCAGTCATGCTCACAACCACAAAGGCAATATCACATCCACCAGAGCCACTAACCATGTGGACCACGCAAACCACCTCCACTCCAATCCTCCGCCGCCGCCGCCGCCGCCACCAACGGCTCCGTTCTTATAGTTCTCCGACTCCAACAGCGAGCTCAGCCTGAAATTCGGGTTCGACCCGTACAACGCCTGAACCCCCTCCACGTCGTCGATCCTCAGCTCCACCTTCCTCGTCCTCGGCTTCACGCTCGGGTACATCACCGCCTCCTTCACCGAGCTGTGGCCGAGCCCCAGCACGTGGCCGATCTCGTGCGTCGCCACTGACTCCAAATCGACCGCCACCTTCGCCCTTTCCACCTTGAAATCCAACGCCCACCTCTCCGCCGCGTCGAAGTGGACCCTCCCGTCCTCCGGCGAGAACGCGTGCGCCAGCACCCCGAGCACCCCGTCGAACGGCTCCCCGTCCCCGTGGTCCCCGCGGTAGAACCCTATCCGGATGTCCGCAGTCCTGTACTCCGCCGCCTCGACGAAGCTCACCGGGATCACCGCCGACCACCGCGCGAACGATCGCCGGAACACCGCCCTCACGTCCTCTGGCCTCAGGTACCCGACCGTGTACTCCGGCGAGAGCGCGTAGCTGAGCGTCGCCGGCGCCGCCCGGTCCCACCGCGGCCTCCCGGCGAAGTACGCGTATCGCCGCACAGACCGCGCGCCGTCGCCGGCGTCCCCGACGCCGCACCGGGGCGACATGACGGCCGATATGGTCTCGGAGTCGAGCTCCCCGGTGACCGCGAGCCCGAGGTTGGTCTGGTACGCGACGATCGCGGACTCGAAATCGGTATCGAACACGTCGGTGAAGTTGGAGCCGGGCGCGACGGGCAAGTACCCGAACCGGCTGAAGTACCTCTTGAGCTCCGACATGCCGTCCACGTGGCTCCCCCTGCCGGCGTCCAGGAACCTCGAGAAGTCCCGCCACGTGGCGTTCCGGGCGGCGGCGTCGACGGGTATTACGGTTACGGAGCCCGGCGCGCTCCTGGCGGGGAGACACGGCCGACAGAGGAGGACGAGGAGGAGGAGGAGGAGCGACACGAAGAGCCGCCATGCGGGCATGGTTTTACTAACGACGTTCGTTCGGCCCGCAAGAATTTTTTCCCCGAGTCAGAAACTTGGATTCGCAGGAACCCAAAAGAGGGAAATCTTCATCGGTTTTGTTCTCGCTTTTCTCACATGGGTAAAGTTGAATCGATCGTCGTTTCCGTGCTTCGAGGTCGAGGTCGAGGCTTGATGCAAGGAACGATGGCGGGGGGAGAGATTGAAAAGCCAAGAAGATTCTGAACTCGTTGTGCGGCTATTCAATTGGAGATTCTGACCTTGGGAGGGGCGTTTTACTGCGTGTTGCCTTGGTGGGTGTTCGATTTTTTTCCGATTAGTTTATGCCATTCGCATGTTGATTGTGGGGGGGAGAAAAACAAATCGGGCATGCAAATCGTCACCTACTTTCTTCCCTTCCCTTCCCTTCCTTTCCTTTTTTTTTTAACCCGAGAAATTCGATGATGATTAGTGGTTTGAAAGAGAATTTTTATTAATTTCGGTTCCTTGTCAAGCTTGACTAAGGGGATTAGGGGAGTTTCTTGCCGTGTCACTTTCGAAGCTCGCGTTCTTTTACTTGCGGGGATGGACAATGCCGCCCGATGATAATCTTTGACCCCGCCCTTTTCCCCATGGGTGTTCCTTGGGATGACTTCCCTCGTTCACCAACCGCAGTGCACCGGGAAGAAATGTCCTCGTTGCTTGACTTGCCCCGTGTCGTCGTGTACCGTGTTGGCGTATGTTGTGTGCGAATCGGATTTCCTTCGGTTTTTCGCATACCCTTTGAAGCCGAGGCTCACGCGGCTCGATACTACTAAGTGCGGAGATTTCGGAGCGCGGGTTGTATGTATTGAAGAAAGAAACAAATAGTCACCTAAGTAAATGATGATACCGTATAGGGTAAGACTAGGCAATCGATACATTCTACCCTTGGAAAATATGTGTCGATTTTGCACTCAATAAAAAACTTTCCTAATTCAAGTTGATTTCCTATTTGAATGGCTTCCCGGTAGAAGGATTTTTATTTTGGATCCGGTTATTACCTATATATAAAAAGTGGACATTCTTTGTAGAGAGTATCAAAAGAAGAGCTTTTAAATCTCTCAAGTAAGATCCGTGAGTTCCTTCGTGAGATTACAAGTTGTGTTTGAATAATTCGGGTGCAGTTATAATCTCCGCTGTATCGCTTCATCTATAGTAAAATTCTTCATGCTCTCCTATAAATGCAAGCCACCTCAATCGAACCACGAAACTTCGATATTCAACTTATTTTTTCATTCTGTCCGTTCGATCATTTCTTTTCGTTTTTTTTTTGGTTTGAAAGGAGAAAGTTGAACGTGTTAGCAGGACTTTGCCAAAATCAGGGTCAAAAGCCATCGCCAATTTGTACACGTTGGATCGATCAAACGGACGGCTGATATTTCATATTATTTCTCGTTCTTCTAGATCGAGGAACGATACCTAAGTGGAGGGGCATGTCGCGGAATCTTCCGCCCCTGAAGGAAACTTTTTTTTTTATTTTCGCCCCAAGGCCCTCATCTGAAAATAAAAAAAAAAAACGAGAATAAAAATTGGGACGGATGAGGTCAATTTCGGGACGGAATTGATTAAAACGGGATTAATATTGTGGCTGAAATCAGATGGCAAAAATTAATTTAATCCGGATGACGCATGTTTTTGTGTTTTCTTTTGGGTCCATAAAAGAAATTTTTTTTTGTTGGAGGTCCTTAAAAGAATCATTCCTTTCCTTTTCACCGCCTCGCGCACCCGGCACGCCCGCATCATCAGTTGATGTCCGAGACTGTGTGAGCAGTTTCGACCTCCTTTTTTTTTTTTTTCCTTATTTTTTCGTTTGACCAAAAAATGAGGGAGAAAAAGAAGAAGCCATCAGCATTTGACAATCTTTAAAATACGTTACTCCCATGACCAAAAATAATAATAAAAAAAAATACATTACTCCGACGTATATCGAGAGAGGAAGAGCGGATACCAGGCATCGCCATGTGTCCTTTGTAATCGTTCGGGCCTCCGACTTGGATCCCCCTGGGCCTCTGTGTCTTTTTATTTTTTCTTTTTTTTTCTTGAGTTAATGCCACGAAAAATCTCAAACCGATATACTTCTGACAAATTTACCTTCCGTTAGTTTTTGTTAAATTTTACCATCAATTAATTGAGTTTGATGACAAGTGACAATTGACGGGTGAAGCATTTTGGAGTATTACCCCCCATTTGTCACATGTTTATCAATTTGTGATTTTTCGTGATATTAATCTCATTTAATGGATGGTAAAATTATCACAAGTGAATCCATTTAGGGTTTTTGATTATCAAAAAATTAGTTTTGGGTAAATTTGTTATAGGTGTACCAGTATGAGATTTTTTGTGATAAAAAAATTAGTTCATGATAAATTTATCACAAATATACCAGTTTAAGGTTTCTCGTGGTATTAAGCACTTTTTCTTTGGCTTCGTTGGTTTCGCGGAGAATTAATGATTTGGAAAATATTTTCGTAAAAATGATCGCTTCCATTGCTCGAAATAATTAGTAAATAGAAAATGTTTTGATCGTCGACAATAATTTATATCTAAATATCTTTGCAAACGACGAAAATATCTTTCATTCATTCATTTCTGTTATCGATACAAGAGATCATTTGTAGGGAAAAGTTTTCAAAATCATCATTTTTCATGAAATAAACGGATCTTTTGTTTTTCTAATTTTTCTTTTACGATTTTGGTGATTTTCTTTCTTTTCTCAAAAGACACGAGACTATTTGGACAAAAAAAAACGTATATTGTTATCCACTATTTCCTTTTTCTCATTCTTTCTGTTTTCCTCTTTATGTTACATTCATCGCGTACATGGTAATGCCATATCGAGTCGATCAATAAGACAAGACAATGGATATGTTGTATATTTTCAAGTTGATTTCCTATTTGAATGATTTCTCAATTGGAGTAGGTTTTCTATTTCGGATCCAATTCTTACATAAATATTTAAAAAATGGATATTCTTTGTAAAGAGTATCACAAGAGAAGCTTTTGTGAATCACATCCCGAAGCCAATTAAAACTTGTGAGTACGATCTGTGAATTCCTTCGTGAGATTAAGAGATGTATTTGAACGACTCAAGTATAGTTATAATCTCTATCATGCATGTTGCTTGACCTATAATAGAATTATTTGCTACTCTCCACCGCAGACATAAGCCACCTATAACGAAACCACGCAAATCTAGTGTCCTATTTATTTCTTTATTTCGTCTACTTCATTATTCGATCGCTTGCTTACGCAACACTATCGACTAATCTATCGTACTTAGTAATTTTGGAAAAACAAAAAAGGAGAGGGAGTAAATTGGAGTCATAATCCCAAAAGTGGGAGAGATTTTTTGTTTTTTTTTTGGTCTCTAAGTCTCATCTCTCTTTCTGATCTTTGCTCCGCCTCTTACAGATTGCGGGGGTCGAACCCACATCCGTGATATCAACGTCCACGCTCCCCCAATTCATTTACCGGCAGAGTCACGCGCCTATTAACGAAGTGAGAGAGTGGAGTCGAACGTGGGATGCTCGCTAGTTCTTGGCAAAGGCTTTTGGCCATAATCAGGGTTCAAAAGCCATCGCCAATTTTGCAGCGTACCACGTCGCACATGGGATCGATCAAGCGGACGGCCCATATGTCGCATCATTTCTATTTTGCGGGGCCAAGGAGGACGTCAATTTCGGGGACGCGATTGATTAAAACGGGATGGCAAATTTATAATTTAAGTGGTGGCGGTGTTGCTTGTGGGGGGGCCTCGTTGCAGACTTCGCCCTTCGATACGAAAGGCTACGTAGGGCTATTAATCTGGATGGCCCGCACGCTTTTTAGTATTCTCTTTAGGGGTCCATAAAAGAATCATTCCTTTCCTTTTCATGGGTCATTGCCTCTATCTCTCTCTCTCCCTCTTCCTCGCGCACACGGCACGCGCGCATCGTGGGTTGATGATTGTTCATGACCGTGCGAGCGGGTTTTCGATGACGCGAAAATTATCCAAAAAGTCATAGGTTTATCGTACTTTTGTCAATTCAGCCGTATACCTTTTAGTTGTCTTAATTGAATCTTAAACCTTTTTATGCTTCGTCCATTGAGTCCGTCCACCCAATTTTGGCCGGAAATCGCTAACGTGGACGTCGGTCATCATTCATGACACGGCCGATGCTAACATGGACAATTCTTAATCAAAATTCTCTTTTTTTTCTTTTTTTTTCTTTTCTTCTCTTTCCCTCTTTACTTTTTGTTAGTTTTTCTTTCTTTTTCCTTTTCGCTCCTTTTCTTTTCTTTTTTCTTTTTCCCTCCATCGACCATTGCCAGGCTTTGTCAATGGCTGACGGAAATCCCTAGCCTCGAGTGGCCCTTGCCTGAGGTTGCCGGCCACCCACAAGGCTTGGCAATGGCCGGCAAAGGGAAAGAGGGAAAAAAAACGAAGAGAAAAGGAAAAAAAAGAAATAAGTAAAGTAGGAAAAGAGAAGAAAAGAAAAAAAAGAGGAAAAATTAATAAAAAAATTTAAAAAATATTGAAGTATTACTAAAATTTGTTCACGTCAATATTGATTGTGCCACATAGGACAACCGGCGTCTAACGTTAACAATTTCCAATCAAAATTAGTCGGATGGACCCAATTGACAAAATATGAAAATATTTAGGACAATTGGTATAATTAAAAGGCTTAGGATTAAATCAGCAAAAATGCAATAGATTTAAAACTTTTTTGATAATTTTCTTGACAACCATCCCATCCCAAATTGTCTATATGCTGCAGGAGAATTCTGCATGATTTGTCACCATTGCCCAATGATTTTGACCTATAAGAACATGTGGACTTATACGTATAATATCACATTCTAAATAAGCGTCTCTGTTTGACAGAAAAAATGTCTCATAATAGAATCGAGCATGTGCCATGCAATGTCGCTCATGAATCGGCGGTATTTATAACTATAGCGTTTGCCTTTTACTTCCTATGAGGAATGCCTAGTCAAGAAATTAACCTTCCTAACGTATTTCTCAACGCGGACTATAACCCTAAACCTTCCAAGCTTACGTCGACGTGGGCTCAATTCCCGCAACCCGCTCTAATCACACGGGCAAGGGTGTCAAGTGTGGTCCTTTGAGTTTAGATCACAATGACAAATGGTGTTGTGACCTGATTTAACACGAGACCATGTCCAACAAGCAAAGCAAAAATTCACTTAGGAGATTCTTTTTCTCAGCTTTCTTTTCCTACAAAAGCCTGATGCTAAGATACCAAAGTTGGTGGCATAAATTAAGATCGGTTTTCTGATTCCATACGATCTTATACTCCTCTATGCTGCGTCCAAGAAGAGTGATTTTGAGTAGGCCCAAAAAGGAAAAAATAACGATAATGATTTTGGATCAGCCAATAAAACAAAACTTAAATCATTGTGATGCAAGGTCACCACGGTTGAGTTCTCAATGGTGTGTTGTATTTCCTAGGAACCAAACAACTTTCGATGAAATAAAATAGAGGAAATATCACAAATTTAAAATTTAAAATGGGGATAAGTGTTTTGAAAGTTCTAAAACTTGTCACGAAAGTGTAATTGAGTTCTAAAAATTTTAAAAAGTGCAATCAAGTCATAAAACTTGTCAAATTGGTCCAATCAAGTCAATCCGTTGATTGCACTTTTTGAAAATGTTGAGATTCAATTGCATTTTCATGACGAGTTTTAGGATTTGATTGCACTTTTTTAAAAATTTTAGGACTTAATTGCATTTTTATGATAGATTTTTGGATTTTCAATGCACTTATCTCAATTTAAAACCATGGACGACCAGAAGAAATTATCACTAATGATTTTCTGGACAAAGATCCCACTGAAGAAGGGCTGGCCCTTGAGCAGGCTGAAGATGCCGGAGTCTGGCTTTAAGCCCACGAAGTAGTGGGTTGTCTCAAGTTTCAGCCCATTTTCCAAAGCAATGAAGGTTTTCCTGCCAAAGTCGAAAAAATTATTCTATGCTTAAAATATTATGTAAAGATTTCACATGGTTGAAAACGACCTCGAATGTCTGAAAAAAATTCAATATAAATAAAATTTCAAATGTAAAAAAGTGAAAAAAGTTCAAAGCAAAAGTTCCTCCAATAGTCTACAATAGATGAAAGAAAGAAAAACGATCCTCGTTTGCTTTTTCATCATGCTTTCAGGCTCAAAAGATGTCAACGGTGGCTACGTTGCTAGTTGCTCTTGTTAGTGATGTTCATTGTTCTTTGCCTCTCCAATTTAATCAAATCTTACACTTACCTCGGAAAATTTCCCCCCTGAAAAAACCAATAAACAAATTTAAAGTAACTTGATAGGAGGAATGATATAAACAAAGGTTGAACAAAGTGAGGAGTTTCGTCGGTTAACCATTTTGATTGATTTTATCGCGTTGGAAGAACTTACTAGTTTATCATTATCTGGGTATTAAGAGGAAAAGCTTCTTGATTGACATTCCTCCTGAGTCTCACTAACCCACTTTTCGTCTAACGAAGGAAACACAAATTGGTGGAGTATTAGCACATGATACTATGGGCTTTATACATTTGGCCTATAATAATTTCGAATTCCATACTTTTGGACTTTGGCAAACTTTCATGATACTAATTCAAGTATAACCCAACCATCACATATGGGCCTCTATTTAGGTCACCAACAAAGAAGGTCAATTACAACATTTCGATTGTCTATTTGCACATGACCATTTAGTTTAGAGAAAAATGACATCGATAATCCCTAAATTCTAGCTCGATGTATAATATCATTCTTGCACATTTAATTTATTTGATGCAATCCCTGGACTTATGTTGGATGTTCAATATAGTCTTTTTGTTTGATCAAACCGGATGGCCACGGATATGGAATTTAAGGATAACAAATCGTATGTTATTTGATGACATGAAATATTATATGCTGAGTTGGGGGAAACGTACCAAAAAAGTCATAAACCTATTGCATTGGTACTAATTCAGTCATAAACATTTCAATTGGACTAATTTAGTTGTAAACTTTTTGCATTTGTGTTAATTCAGTCCATCCGGCTAATTTAGGCCGGAAATCGCTGATGTGGATGCCATTGGTCCTACATGGCATGGCCAACACTAATGTGGACATTTTGAATAATTTTCATTGTTTAGTTTTTATTTGGACGACAGCAATATTCCACTAATAGAACTGCCGGATGGTTCGGAGGATTAGGATCTCCAATTTTACTAGTGATGATGTGCATGAAATTGCTGGTGTTCTGGAATGAGAATCGTTTCTTAGAATGAAAATGTTCGATTCTCTCACCGCTAGTGCTTTGCGATGAAAATTGATGTTTCTAGAATGAAAGATTGTCGAAATATTATAAGGAAAGAAAATTCATGTCATACCTCTCAACAAGCTTGGCTTATTATTGTGGACAGAGTTTTACCATAATGATCATAAAAGAAGTGAAGCATTACACATTACTTCTTTTCACGATCAAAGTACACCCACACAAAAAGCTCTTGCTCAGAATGCTTGTGGTCTTAACAGTATCATTGCCACATCTTAAGCACTAGATGAAAATGAACAAACTCCATCGCTTGATCTTAAATTCAAGATTACAATATCAAGACAAAGTACTAGAACATATCGGAAATGCCACATCTCAAGCTTGGCCGAGTTCCTTCTTGTGTTCCTCTGAGAGACGCGACACTGGTAAGGGGCTAACGAAGAGAGACGTCACGTGATCTTTGAGCAAGGTTCCGGAATGGGTGTAGTTATCTCCATCGCTGTACAACACATGAATCACCCGCGAGAGATTGAGAATTCGCATCAGAATCGGCACTTGGACTGCGGTCGGACGAAGAAAGGCTTCGTTAATGTCCTTCCACGCATCGACTACTCGTCTCCGCAGTTCCTTTTCGGTTTCCTGCTCCGAAACGCCGTGTTCTTTCATGTACAACTCTACTGCAGATGCCACATGCCCCCTCTTTTGCTCAAACTGCACGTCCAACACCATGGGTGTTCTTAGATCGACATTGTTTCCGACTAATGGTCAATCGGATTTTATTAGATTATCGGAGGATGATAGTGTTCTTATCATACCTGGTGAGAGCTAATGTCATCCATGAGCCGACAGATGATTTGTGAAGCCTTCAACATCTTGCAGTCACCAAGCAACCATTCAAGAGCATGTTTTGTGACCACATCGCCCATTCCCACGAGCGATGTGATCGCTAACATTTCATAGGCAGTCGTTAATAGTGCAAGGGGCATGTACTCCTCCAGCGTTGGCGTGTAGTTGGTATGGAACCATTTGGCCTCGTGAAAGTACGCTCTCGCTTGCTTCTTCATCTAAGAAATTAAATATAGACGAGCATGTTAGCGTTTCTTTGTAAATATCCTGTTCGATGCCTGCAAAGTGTATCGATGATGCTTACGGCTTCTTTTGCATAGACGAGGCGGTACGATCTTTCCTTCGTGGCGACTTCATTCCCGATTGCATCATAGACATCGTGAAGCACCTTGTACCAAGCTTGCATATAGTCCGGTAGTCCATCCATGGCATCAACATCCCACCTGTATTCGAGTCCCAGAAAAATGACCCGCTCAAACTCTTCAGGAAATCGATCAAATTCAGAAGTTTGAGAAAGAAAATGTGGATTACGGACTTCTCAATTGCTTCGGTGAGGATTACGAGTTCTTCCAACGTGCCATAGACGTCATAGATATCGTCAAGAATGGACATTAGGGCAATCACTTTGGTTAGTATATCTCTGGCCACAACAAACTCCGGCTCAAAATATGCTCCCGAGATCCAGAAGAACAGCTCCACAATCCTATCTCTAGCGAATGGGAACTTCCTCGCAACATCTATATCCTTCCACCACCTATGATTGGACAAATAAGAGCGAAATCGAAAGTACTTGAGTTCCACGAAATCGCATAGTTTAAACTCCTTTTTCTTCTCTTGTAAAAGACTTTCAAAAACACTATTTGGAAGGGTAAATTGAAATTAGACGATTAAACCTTTGGGAAACACGTCAGAGAAAAATCGGTCGTTTAGGTGTTGGTTAAAACATAACGTTGATTAACCTTGTAATCTTGCCAAGTTCCCTCTGGTGTTGCTCTTGCAGTAAGTTGAAATCTAGTTTAGCCAAGGCAAGCAAGACTTCGTCATGTGAAGGCTCTTCTTGGTAGAGTGGAATATAATACCTTGCCTCGAGCCTCGGCAACCCCTTGCGAAGTGGCTGCTTTACGGCACGCATCACTTGTTTTGCAAGACTAGCGCTTACCTTGCTTTCATCGATCGATTCAAGGTGAGTTGTGGCAAAAGGAAGCGCTTCTTCCAAAATAGCATCGCCATGACACCTTAAATGGCAAGCTTCATATAGGCTTAGCAGTCCGCGCACATCGGCGGCGAGCGATTCCCTAAAGTTCCCTTGACCGTCCTTGAATTTGTTAAAAACATCTGTGCAACCAAAACCAACGTGGGAGAATAAGATGCGGTCTATTAGAAATTAGAAAGACGATATGTCTAGTCTTGTTTCTCCTAAAATTTGACTTAGCAATGGTGAACTTCGCACCATTAATTTTCCAACAAAGGATTTCTCTAGGTATCTTATTAGATTGGTTAACTTAATCTAGAACATACCCGATGAAACATTGTAACCTTGCTGTCGCAGCAATCGAAATATAAGAGCGATCATGTGAAGATCATCGTCCTTAAAAACTCCATGCACAAGTCGAGAGTAACTTTTATGGATTTGTTCTAATTGCTCGTCTATTTCACGTTCGAAATGGTAGAAAATTCCCAAGCGTTGGATTTGATCTATCAAGTGCAGCATTTGTGAGGGTTCATCCACGGCATCAGTCACCATCTTCCTCACCTCTCCTTTCAATCCCTCAATTTGTTCCTCCACTCTTCCAAGGTATTTGAACTCCTGCATATACGTTAGACGCTACTTTCAATACAAAGCAAGCATGATACACGTATATTTATACGCTCATTCACGTGACCATTTGAGAAACTGCTAACCATGGAGCTGGTGGGAGAAGCATATGGGAGGAAGTAATCGCCCCATACGCTCGGATGATAATCTGCCCACCGGCGTTCAACCGCACGGCTTGTTCCTTTGTTCGGAGGAGAAGATGGAACTACCGAAACCCGAACCGTCATATCCCCCTTTCTCTGCATGTTTCGTTCGTGGATATCAGGCCAATATACACGAGTTGAAGACCAAGGAGCGGTTCTTTGCATTGCAGAACATCACTACTTGATGGGTATTTATAGACAATTGGGTTCATAACCACCGTGTTACTTGGACTAGTTTTGAGACAAAACCAATCACACTTGAATGAATATTATACTAGTGAGATTTTTTCATACGATCTTGTCCATCACATCCTTGATACGATGTTTAGATTGGAATTACTTTTAAAAATTTATTGGGTAGGGATCGATGAATTTTGTATTTCTTCCAAACTAGACCAAGGATCCTGTTTTAGGAAATTTGGAT
The DNA here is from genome assembly GCA_031216285.1 of Syzygium syzygioides. Taxonomy (NCBI): domain Eukaryota; kingdom Viridiplantae; phylum Streptophyta; class Magnoliopsida; order Myrtales; family Myrtaceae; genus Syzygium; species Syzygium syzygioides. The sequence continues at coordinate 5,124,280 of CM062246.1, read as the reverse complement.
CCGTTCATATATGCCGTTCCATGAATATCTCTTTGTAGGAAGCTGAGTCTAATCATAAAGTGTACAAAGTACATCGTTTTTGATTTACAATTTGAGTTGCCTAATCAGTTGGCAGTTGTTTTGTTGGAATTGAATTAACGAGAAAATACATTTCGATATATCCAAAAAGGTGTTTCACTGGAATTAAATTGATGATAAAGTACCCTTGGAATATATCTGGATAGATGTGAATCGGCAAATGTTGCGAATGGTTCTTTGGTGAATCTACTGTTCACCAAACTCTGGTATTATCGATTAAATTTGCTACTTGTTAATTATACCCAGAAGTTGGTCATTTTTGGTGCGGACAATGCTGAAGCTCGACTGGCTCTGCCACGATCTTGGAATTATTTGTTGAGTCACGACGTTGCTACAGACGCTATTCTTGTTGTATATGAAGGTGGTTGCGATTAGAAACTTTTATTCTTCTTGCAATTGAGTGGAAAGAGTTCCCTCCATACCATATACAATCATCGAAATAGTAAGAAGCAGGACAATGCACGTGATTTCCATTTTGCATGTCATCATGCAAACAGTAGCGATCCATGCACGTTTCCACAGATGGAGCAAGGAGGTCTACATCTTGAAACGTGATAAGATCTGAGACCACCATCGATTTTTCTGCATCTCACAAACTTCATGTCTTTTGGGCCAGCACCAGATAACGCACGTCTTGATTACAATTCAACGAGCAAAAAGTCGAATGCAAGAAGAGATAGCCAGCGTGAATCACGTTAGTGAGACGCTACAGACGCTACAGTACGTCTTGGAATTATTTGTCAAGTCACGAGGTTGCTACAGACGCTATTCTTGTTGTATATGAAGGTGGTTGGGATTAGAAACTTTTCTTCTTCTTGCAATTGAGTGGAAAGAGTTCCCTCCATACCATATACAATCATCGAAATAGTAAGAAGCAGGACAATGCACGTGATTTCCATTTTGCATGTCATCATGCAAACAGTAGCGATCCACCTTTCCACAGGTGGAGCAAGGAGGTCTACATCTTGAAACGTGATAAGATCTGAGACCACCATCGATTTTTCTGCATCTGACAAACTTCACGTCATTTGGGCCAGCACCAGATAACGTACGTCTTGATTACAATTCAGCAAGCAAAAAGTCGAATGCAAGAAGAGATAGCCAGCGTCAATCACGTTAGTGAGAAAGTAGTATAGTTTCAACTGTTTAGGATAAGAATTCTAACAACATAATATGTATAAAGCATGTCACAAATTTCAGCCTGTCACAAAAGGATAATCATTGCACGATCTGTATAACAGTTACAAATTTCCAGAAAAAAAAGAACCCTTTGTCTAATTATGGAGGAGACACAAAATTGTTGCTTCATAAGCAATAAGTTTTTTTTTCCAAAAGAAAGTAGCTATATTTAAATATAGGGATATGCGTAGTAGAAGTCCTAAAACTTATCACAAAAGTATAATTGAATCCTAAAACTTGCAAAATGTACAATCGAGTCTTAAAACTTGTCAAATTGTTTCAATCGAGTCATGAAATTAACACCGACTAATTTACAAATGGAAAATGCTGACATAGGGCTGATGTGTCTTATTTTATTACTTTTTTAAGACGCGTGGCACCCAATAAGCACCACGTAAAAAAAAGTTAAAAAATATATAATAAATTAGAGAAAAGCTATAAGAAATATAAAAAAAAGGGAAAAAAAAGTCTCACAACCAGCGGCTGTGGCGGTGGCCAAGCTCGTGGCCGCTGCCACAGACGCTAGGAAGGGCCAACGGAGGTCACCTAGGCCTTCTCAAAGTCCGACGACCCATACTAGCCTGGAGCGAGGGCCTGCAGGCCCCGATTTGGGGGAGGGCATGACCGTCGCCCCAAATCTGAACGAGGGTTGCGGGCCCTCGACAAGGCCTTGCCCAGAGTCGTCCACCCTAGGCGAGGCTGGGCGAGGCTTCCTTCACCGGCCCTTCCCGGCGGCTTGGCAACGGCCACAGGCAAGGGCTTGGCCATTGCCAGGGCCGCTGGTTGTGACCGCCTATTTTTTTATTTTTATTTTAAACTTTTAGCTTTTTCTAATTTATTTTATATTTTTTAATTTTTTCTGACGTGACGCTTGTTGGACTCCACATGTCTTAAGAAAAGTAATAAAATAAGACACGTCAACGCCACGTCAGCATCGTGACATGCAAAATGGAAATAACAACGTTTATTGTCCTGCTTCTTACTATTTTGATGATTATACACGGCACAAGTGAAACTCTTTCCGCTCAATTGCAAGAAGAGGAAGAAGAAGTTCCTAGTCCCAACACCCTTTGGATACAACAAGAATAGGCTGGACATCCAAGAATCGCCCATCGTCTACGGGAAGGACGTGACTCAACGAATGAATCTAATATCGTGGCAAAGCCAATCGAGCTCCACCACAAGCCGAGTAGGCCCACTCAAATTATAACTCAAAAATGTTATAGAAGCACCTAATCAGTGATTTTCAAGTCTCATTGTATATGATTTTCAACTTCATTCATGACTAGAGGTTAGTATAGAATTTTTCACATTTCCTCAGTCGATTCTGATTATGCATAGTTTTTGTTTATTCATCAATAATCGGTATCTTCAGTCGCTAAATTTAAATCTAACAACTTTTTCTGCTCAATTGCAAGAAGAGGAAGAGGAAGTTTCTAATTCCAACCACCTTAAGATACTACAAGAATAGCATCTATAGGAACAACGAGATTGACGAAGGATTCCAAGATCGTGGTAAAGCCAATCGAACTCCACCATCAACAGAGTAGGCCACTCAAATTGTAAGTCGAAATCGATAAATGTCGCATGCTTTGTGTCCAAATTCAGCCTGTTACAAAAGGATAATTATTGCACGATATGTATAACAGTTACAAATTTCCTGAAAAAAAAAGACCCTTGGTCTAGTTATGGAAGAGACACAAAATTATCGCTTCATAAGCAATGTTTTTTGCCAAAAAAAAGCAGCTATGTTTAAATTTACGAATATCTATTGTGGTACCGAGGGTGTGATGAATAAGATCAATTTTACTATAGGGAGTATATCTTCATTTCATATGAAATAATCTCACTCGGTTATATTATTCATTGAAATGCGATTGGTTTGATCTCAAAAATCAATCCAAGTGACAAGGTGATTATCAGTGTGATGTTTTGCAATGCAAAGAGCCACTTCGAAGTTGGCGATTTATGTAATGGTCTAATATCCAACAATGAAACATAAAAAGAAAATAGGGAAAATATGTTGGTCCAAGTTTCAAAAATTCCATCTTCATCTCCGAACAAAGGAACAAGCCACTTGGTTGAACGCTGGCCAACGGATTTTCATCGGAGCGTTTGGGGGTGATTACTATTGAAGCAACAAATCAAACAATAATATATCAGCATGACAATAGTGCAGGATTTTCTACGAATCAAACGAGATAATAGATGAAACATGACGTGAGACAGAGAGAGAAAGAGACAATCATTGGACAGTCGCAGAAGATTGCCTGCCTCGAAGGAAACTGTGCAAATCAATCAAAATGATATTTGATGTGTAGAGGATCTGGAATTGAATGATAGAGTGTTGTCCATTGGCAAGAAACGGGAGCGTTAGGGTCATTATTATAGGGAGTTCCTTTTCCACTAAGGATTTGTCCATATATGTTGGAAAAGTTGATGGTGGTGTCAAATCTTATCACGTTTTAAGAAGTAGAACTCCTTACCCTCGTCGTTACTCGAGCTGTCGAAAGGTCGATCACTGGCTTGCGTCATGACATGCAAAATGGAAACGTGTTTTGTTCTGCTTCTTACTATTTCGATGGTTGTATATGGGACAGGTGGAGTTCTTACCGCTCAATTACAAGAAAAGAAAGAAGTTCCTGATTCGAACACCCTTCGGATACAGCACAATGAAGTTGGCGATTTATGTAATGGTCTAATGTCCAACAATGAAACATAAAAAGAATATAGGGAAAATATGCTGGTCTAAGTTTCAAAAATTCCATCTTCTTCTCCGAACAAAGGAACAAGCCACTTGGTTGAACGCTGGCCGATGAATTTTCATCGGAGCGTTTAGGGTGATTACTATTGAAGGAACAAATCAAACAGTAATATATCAACATGGCTATAGTGCAAGATTAACGAGATAATAGATGAAACATGACGTGAGACAGAGAGAGAAAGAGACAATCGTTGAATAGCCCCAGAAAGAGAGGAAAAGAGACAATCGTTGGATAGGCCCAGAAGACTGCCTGCCTTGAAGGAAACTGTGCAAATCAATCAAAATGATGCTTGATGTGCAGAGAATCTGGAATTGAGTGATAGAGTGTTGTCCATTGGCACGAAACGGGAGTGTTAGGGTCATTATTATAGGGAGTACCTTTTCCACAAAGGATTTGTTCATGGATGGATGTTGGCAAAGTTGATGGTGGTGTCAATCTTATCACGTTTCTAAGAAGTAGACCTCCTTACCCTCATCGTTACTCGAGCTGTCGAAAGGTCCGATCGCTGGCTTGCGTCATGACATGCAAAATGGAAACGTGTTTTGTCCTGCTTCTTACTATTTCGATGATTGTATATGGGACAGGTGGAGTTCTTTCCGCTCAATTGCCAGAACAGGAAGAAGTTCCGAATCCGAACGTCCTACGGATACAACAAGAGTAGGCCCGACATCCAAGAGCCGCCCTACGTCTACAGGAAAGATTTGACTCGACGAATGAATCCAAAAATCGCGACAGAGCCAATTAGACATGGCCACAGGCCGGTTTTGGCTCGGAACCGGTCCGGTCAAATCCGGGACCGGCCCGTTGACCGGGCCCGCGGTTCTGAACCGGAACCGGCCCGTACCCTACGGGCCCGGTTCCCGAAATTATGGAACTGGCCTGGAACCGGCGATTCCAGGCCTAGTTCAAAAAAAAAAAAAGAAAAGAAAACTGCAGGTGCAGGCGGAGCGCGGAGGCGTCGTCGGCATCGGGCAAGGCCGGCCTCGCCCGATGCCGGCGAGGTCGAGCCTCGCCAGATCTGGCGAGGGTTCGACCTCGCCGGCGTCGAGCGAGGCTCGACCTCGCCGGCGTGCAGGCGAGGCCGGTCTTGCCCAGCCCAGGCGAGGGCGGCCCTCGCCTGACGCCGGCGAGGGCGGCCTCGCCTGAGGCCGGCGGCCGGCCACCTCTGGTCGGTCGTCTGCTGCAAGCGCCTCCTCGTCGTCGTCATCGGCGCCCGTTGGGCAACGGCCTAACGGGAAAAAAAAATTGCACTGCAGAGTGCAGGCAGCAGGGCCTGCACGTCTGCAGGCCCTGCTGCGGGCAACGCCCCAGCGGGCCCGCCTTGCGGCCCGTTGCCAAACGGGCAAAAGTGAAACTTTCACTTTTGCCCGTTTGGCAACGGGCCAACGAGCAAAAAGTACAAAAAATAATAATAATAACCGTTGCAAAATTGCAACGGTTATTATCTTCTCTTTTTTTTTTTAAATTTTCTTCTCAATTTTTTCTTATAAATACTCACACAATTCTCTCAAATTCTCTTCTCTCAAGTCTTAAATTTTCTTAATACTCGAAATTCTCTCCAATTGCCAATTCTCTTAAATTCTCTCAATTTTCTCAATTCACGCAATTCTTTCTTAATTCTCCCAATTAATCCGCTCAATTCTCTCAATCCACTCGAAAAATGGCAAGTGGAAGTCGAGTGCCATCTGGCAAAGGTAAGAATATCGCGACGGAATCCCATCATTCTTTTGATCCTCGTAAATATGCAGATTTTCAAGATGATGAAATCAACATTTTTCCCGATATGGAGCGCGTCCCGACTCAAGAAAGTTTTAATCCTCCTGGAGAAATATCTACAACAAAGGAAGCGGAACGAGAATTTACATCTGACATTTGGAATCACTTCACGAAAAAGGAAAGGTTTGATATTGGTGAAAAAAGGTATGATATAATTTGTAAATATTGTGGGAAAATATATAAATATACAGGTGGACAAGGATATGGAACATTTAAACGACATCTTAGAAGCAAACATCCAACCGAAACGGGAATCGATATCGGGCAACAACAAATTTCCGGGTACGCCAATCCTAACACTTCCCCTTTATTTCGTTTTAATGACAAAACTTATAAGGAAGAATTAGGTAAATTTATTTCCGTTGAGCATTTAGTATTTAATTTTGGAGAAAGATTTGGTTTTAATGAATTTGTATAAAATGCATGTGCTCCACAAGCAAAACGTGTTTCTAGAAATTCAGTTAAACGAGCAATTAAAGATCTTTACAAAAAAGGAAAAAAAGATTTACAAAACTTTTTTATGCAGTTTAATGGATGCGTGCATATAGGTAGTGACATTTGGAGTGATCCTTGGCAAAGTCATTCTTACATGGGCATAACATGTCATTGGATAGATGACGAGTGGAGTATTCAAAAGAGAGTCATTGCATTTAGAGTTTTCGATGATAATCATACGGCAAATAATATTTATAGATTAATTAGACAAATTTTAGAAGAATATTATTTGCTTAACAAAATTTTTTCAATTGGTTTTGATAATGCTGCAGCAAATACCGCTTCAATTGTCGAGTTAGAAAATATTTGTAAACCCGCTTTTGGCGGAAAATTTTTTCACGTTAGATGTGCTTGTCATGTTTTAAATTTATGTGTGCAAGATGATTTGAAAACTCTTGATATTTTTCTTCAACCAATAAAAATGGCAATTCAATTTTTATGGAAACATCCCCAAAAAATGAGAGAATGGGGTAGATTTTGTAGAGAAAATGATAGAAGGCCAAAAAGATTTCCAAAAGATGTTCCAACTCGTTGGAATTCTACTTTCCACTTGCTTACTGAATCTTTAGCATATAAAGATTTATTATGTGCATTCATTTCTGATAATGTACCTCAGATTAATTTATACCCACAAGAGTGAGATATTTGCCAAAAAATTTTAGATGTTTTAAAGGTTTTTAATGATGCAACTTATACTTTGTCCGGTGTTTATTATCCTACTACACATTTATTTTTAGTAAAGTGTACTAATATTGTCGGAATTTTTTATGAATGTGAAAATGATATTGAATTACAACATACTATACTTGCAATGAAAATGAAGTGGCTACATTATTATAGGGAAATTCCCATTATTTATTTAGTTACTTGTGTTTTTGATCCGCGTTGCAAATTGGATGGCTTAAATGATTTTTTGCGTGTGTATTATCAATGTTTACATTGTGATGAGATAAATGTTACAACTTTAGTACGTAATGTTAAAAACGTAGTAATAGAATTATATAATGAATTTTATACTAAATATAATTTAGGTGATACTGGATTTTCTCAATCTATGGAAATACAAAATGACGGTACAGATAAAATTAGTAGAGGGTATCAACTCTTATTACATAGATAAAAAAAACAAAATGGAGTAATAGGAAATATTTCTGAATTAGAGAGTTATCTAAGCGTTTCATTTGAGATTACTGAATGTGGTACAGATTTTTTAATTTTGGATTGGTGGAAGGAGCACACAAGCCGATACCCAATCCTTTCTCTTATTACAAAACAGATTTTTTCAACCCCTTGTTCCACAGTTACGGTCGAACAAGCATTTAGTGCCGGAGGTAATATTTTGGATGAACATCGTTCAAGATTAGATCCAGAATCAGTGCAGATGCAAGCTTGTGTTGCTGATTGGACGAAGGCTCAATACCGGCAACAAGAGATAGATCGGAATAATGAATCCGAATTCTTTAACGATGGAGATACTACCGCTGCCGGTACTGGAACGGGTAGTGACGATTGAGGATAAAAGAACTATTAGAGTTGGCAAATATTTCGGGAAGTGAACCCTTGTTTCTCATATCGTGTACGCCCACATGAGCTTAGGGAAACCTAAATATAATCCGACGACATGTGACCTCTGTCCTCTTATCCCCTGTGCAGGGTGCACGGAATGTTTAGGTTTTGGGATCATTTTAGGGCATATATATTGTGCTCCTTTTTTTTATAGATCGTTATAACGAATTGTAATGTGCTTAATGATAATTTATTAAGTTCAAGTTATGTCTTCTCTTTTTGTCCCCAAATTTAATTACAATTTATATTTATTTTTTTTCTTTTCTGTTTTTCCTTTTCTATTTTTCCTTCTTTTTCCTTTTTTTTTTGTCTTCCTCCGCCGGCGCCGGCTAGGGCCGGCGGAGGTCGCCGGCCTCAGGCGAGCCTCGCCGGCGTCAGGCGACTGGGCGAGGCTCGCCACGCCATCGCTCGCCTAGGCGAGGGCGAGCCTCGCCCTCGCCTGGGCGAGCCTCGCCCTCGCCTGGATCTGGCGAGGGCGAGCCTGGCCCTCGCCTGGATCTGGCGAGGGCGAGCCTCGCCCTCGCCTGGGCGAGCGATGGCGTGGCGAGCCTCGCCCAGTCGCCCGACGCCGGCAAGGCTCGCCTGAGGGCGGCGACCTCCGCCGGCCCTAGCCGGCGCCGGCGGAGGAAGAACGGGAAGTCGGAACTCGGAAGACTCGGAACCGAAGAAAAAAAAAAGAAAATTATGTTCCGGTTCCGAACCGGAACCGGAACCGTCCGGTTCATTCTTGGCCACGAACCGGAACCGGTCGGTTCCGAACCATGGCCATCTCTAGAGCCAATCGCGCTCGACCACCAACGAGTTGGGCCACTCAAATTGTAAGTTGAAAATGGTATACTTCGTACACTTTATATGATTAGACTGATACAAATGGATAATTATTGCACAATATGTATAACAGTTACAAATTTCCTGAAAAAAGGATCCTTCATCTAGTTATGGAAGAGAGACACAAAATTGGAAAAAGAACATTAAAAGTATAAAAAATTATATATAATACTTACTTTAGTGCCAAAATTTTCGTCGACTCACTTAAGCATTAAATAAAAAAAAACAATCACTTTAATACCTCCATAGACAAATTCCAACAATTCATCTAATGTGGCATTTTTAATAAAATTTTAATTCTTACTTGATTTTTCTTATGAAAAAAGAAGACCAACGTAAAGATGATATGGCCCCTATGTTAAATTTATCATCTCTCTATCTTTCTGTCTTTAGACTTGTTGGCTCTCTTCTTCTCTCTCTTTCATACCCAGAAAAGTTCAAACTCGAACCCCAGCTGAAGAAATCTTCAATCGGGCAACTGATGCATCTCAAATGTTTTCCAATTTTTCAAAACAGAAAAGTTGGATAGAATTGTTCTGTCCAAAGCAAAAAAGTTCAGAGTTTGTGAAATTTTAAACAGAAAAGTTCCTTGCCAAACTTAATAAACACATACTTTCCAAGGTAGAGGCAGATGATAGTGATCCAAAGTTTAAAATTTTAGAGAGACGAAGTGGCAATTCGTATGAACACAAAAGGTCATGACAATCAGCAAAGAGGGAAAAGAAGAGGGACAACAGCGGAGACTTAGCGCTCGAGCAAAGCACCAACAATGACAGTTCGTAATCTTTTTGTTTGTGGGTTTTTCTCTTAATTGGCATCCACACCCTCCTACGAATCAAATCAATCGCACCATACTTCAAAACCCCTCAAATCAAGCGACCCAAATCTACACAACCCTAGCAGAGAGCACTCGATTGAAGTTATTGGCCAAATCCGCAGCTACCTAAATCGCGAGGACAAATCTATTCCATCTTGCAGATTGACCCAGACAAGCAAACCCTTTGGTCAGCACGGAGTTTGGGTACTGCAACTTCAACCTCGATGGGTCACTCTATCCAAAGTGCAAGATCTCGACGTGTTCTACAAGAAGTTCGTGGAGTCAAGGATTAATGGGGTGAAGTTGGGGGCGAGCCCTTATCTCGGAGGTCGGAGCCCAGATTCAGCTTCACTTGGGGCAACGGCACAAGAATGGGCATTGACAACGATGGTAGCACTATCAGAATCGAGATAGAGGCCAGCGTGACCAAAGATGGAGGAGAGAGAGAAAGATTGAGGGATTAGGGTTTGAAAAACAAAACAAATTTATCCCAAATTCATTAATTTAGGGCAAATAAATGAGAGAAGAAGTTGTTTTAGCTTTTAAAAATTCATCTTCATCTTCGTTATCAACCTCTGCTTCCAAGTCTAAATTGCCTTCCTCGTCTTCATCAAAACCTCATCGCCTTTAACTTTCTTCTTCTTCTTTAATTGTAATTATCTACAAAATGAAAAAGGAAAAAAAATTGATATCCAGTGTGGACAAATATAAAGTCCATCATGATATTTAAGTATGACGTGGCTCTCTCCGGCAAGCCACATCATACTGTTTATTATAAAATAATGACACGTCAAATATTCCGGCTACTTAAATCGGAGTTAGCACTTCAGTGATCCTTTTTTTTTAAAAAGTGGCACTTAAGTGATTCGAAAAAAAACTTTTGACATTAAAGTGAGCATTGTACATAACTTTTGGTATCCTCACAAAATTTTTGGCTTCATAAGCAATAAGTTTTTTTTGCCTTTAACACTTAAATTTTTGCAACTCATTCAGTTATCCATTGCATAAAAAAATCTACACCCTAAACAAAAATATCGATTATATTGTATATAGTAATTTTTAGTTAAGACCATATAATTGTATTGGATTGGAGCTAAGGGACTTAAGAGATGGGGTTTTTGAGCTTAATTGAGTTAATTTGACTAAGCTTGTGTAAATTGAAATTTCGGCCAAGCCCTCATTATAATAATGATCGAAATCTTTTATATACATAGGAAAATCAAGATAGGAAATCTCACATTATCTAACTAGGATTGAAAGTGATAAGGACATTATCACCAAAAATTGCAAGAGAAGAAGAGAATACCTCGCTTTCTTGATAAGGACATTCTCTCTCCTGTAGTCAGAAAAATTTCAGCGCTTTCAAGAAATTGACTAGTATGCACTTGTTAACTGTTTGATCGTGCACAAATTTTGTGGAGAGACATTGTTTTTAAATTTTTCCGGTGGGATTGATGAGAAAATATTTGGATGTATTTGATGGAGAAAATCAAACCGGTCGGACTTATGGATCAAGACTGAAAAGCTCAATGCACGGTCTCATGAAAACGGTGAGTATGTGTTCGTTCTAAGTTGAAATGCATTGAAATTTTGAGGAGACCTCCGCGACACCTAGTCCTTCAACTTCACCAAAGGAATTGAGCATTAAAGATCTATAGATACCCTAGTGATATTCACAGTTCCTGAAATTGCTGTTCCCACCTCTTGCCGTTCCACTGGTTACTGCAACCGTGACTATTCCTTGCAACCCCCTCGCTATTGGTCGTCGTTTGAGTCGGTAATTCAATTCATATAATTTCTTCAATTCATATAATTTCCTAAAGTATGTTTGATTTAAATAGTCAATTGCATAAATTGTGATTATTCAATTCTAACAAGATTTGATTTGAGATTTTAGGCATTCTCCAAATAGGAAATTTCCTTGTTGGAGTCATTTCGTTTGGGTTTCGTTCTTTAAAACTTAAGATCGGACCTCTGATTACTCTTATTTCCTATTTTGGGCCATGGTGAATATTTGATTATGTGGGCTTGTTATATTGCATGTTGCTAATTTAGTAAATTTTCTTATTTTGAAAAATACAAAAGATTGGATTGCATGTTAGAATAGATTGCATTCATATTAGTTTCCTAGTTTAGACTTGCATATCTAGTTTGGAACCATATAGTTAATTAGGAAATTACCTAATTTAGAATAGGTATCAATATAAATTATTTCATAGCTTAAATTAGGTAATCGCATATTTTAGGTAGTTTTCGATTTTAGTCTAAAAGAAAATCATAAGAAAATGACATGCATATCCCATATAGAATTAGTCTTAAAATCACATGTCAGCGTAGCCACGTCATCACTGCCATGTTGTTGTTGCACGTCATCAAGTCACCACGTCATTATCTCAACGTCATCATATTTCCATGTCGTCTAACGATTAAATGTTTGACACGTACAAATTAGATTGCATGTCAAGCTAGATTAGTTCATAATTTTTTCCCGTAATTAATATTAGGTTATGTCACGTGTCATTAGCTTAATAATTCATGCACGTTAAACTTAGATTAAAATTGTATATAGTTTAGTTTTCATAAACAAGAAAAACGCAAAAAGAATTAGTTAGAATTTCATCTATATTAGAAATTGTGTTTAGGTTATGCATGTATTTTTAATTAACATTTTGCAAATATTGGAAAATTAATAATAGTAAGGCTGTGCTTTACTTTGCATTGAGGTTAGCCCAATTTCTAGCAATTTATTCATTTATTGATTTGGTTTATTGAGTATTATATTATTGATTGCGCACCAGCATGAATACCCATCATCACATGTTAGTGGTTTAGGATTAAAATTAACCAAGATTGCCTGCAAAACATTCTTGAAATTAGAGAAAAGGTACCAAAATGGCATTAAATTTATTTAGCGTACCAAATCCCCGTGTCCATGATAGATAGGTTTTTAATTAACCTGTAATATATTAGCAGTGACTCCTAATTGAATTGAATTGCATGTTTATATGATTAAATTAAAAGCCCAAAGTTACGGTTGGTATAGGCATGAGAGAGTCCGCGCTAAGTCTTTGGCTTAGTATTCCATTAACTTTTATTTTGGTGGTTCACCTTTGGGAAGGTTGTAACATTTGCTAGTCATTCCAAAAGAAAATAACTATATTAAAGTAAACGAATATCGGGGAAAAGGATAATAAAAGTTCCTTAACTTTCGTACTAAGCTCGCTTTAGTGCCAGAACTTTCGCCAGATCACTTGAATGTCAAATTGGAGGAAAAACAATCATCTAAGTAGTATGCGTCTTTTTTAATGAATTGTTAATTTATGCGTGATTTTTTATATGAAAAAACAAGTCCAACGTGGACGATGAGGTGCCCTTTCTATACCAAAATGATGTTGCACCCTTTAAATTGCATCGGTCTCTCAAAATTGACTAAATGCAACACCCTAAACAACGTCGCACCTAAACATTGGTACAGAGCCTTTTTTAGTGAAGAATTTAAGTGTGATATCATTGATGACAAACTCTATGAAGCATTCAAAGGCAAAATCATAGAAGTCAAGTACAAATAAATCATTAGCATGCTTGAATACATATGAGTGATGGTCATGAGTGCTACAAAGACAGAGAGATAAGGCTGCAAAGTGGACTAGATAGTGTGATCCTAAATTTGCCAAGAGATTGGATAACAACATGACTGCTAGTAGGTTCTAACATCCATTTTGGAATGGAGATAGTGGATATATGATCATGAACAACCGTGATAAGTATGTTTTCTAATTGGAGATGAGAAAGTGTTAATGTCGAGCCTGACAAAGAACTGGAATACCCTGTGCATATGCCATTTATGCCATAGCGTTGAAGTAACAAAATTCCAAAGATTACCTAGAAGAGTAGCACAAAAGAAATAAATATCTTATTTCGTACTAATTCATGTTGTAGCATGTTAGAAGTAAAAAAAAAATTTGGATCCAACAAATCATGAAGCCACCATTTGCCATTAAAGAAGCTAGTAAGCATGCCAAAAAGGAAAAAAAGGAGATTATTTATTATATTTTTATTCTATTCAAAGATAAATTTATATTTCCTTTTTTATTTTTTCCAACTTAACTTTTGAGCATAGGATTGTAACTTTATGCTTACATTCAAACCTTAGATAAAATATAATAAGATTGTTATACTTTTTCATACCTTAGATAAAATAAGTTAACTACTTTGATGATGTTATCAAATGTTATGGCGCTATCAGTCATTAATGTCGATCTAATGATAACTTAAAATAGCATTGCGTATGTTATATTCTTATTATTTAGCTTGAATTAGCCAACCTTGCTTGTTATTTAAAGAAATGTTAAAACTATAGGACAATTAGCACTACGATAAGAGATGAATGTTTTGTCGATTTTCAAACAATCACTTAACTATTTCAGAAAGAATGAAAAATACATTGATTTTCGCTTTTCACTTTTCACTCAATTGATGTAAAACCTTGGTTATACTTTTGTCCCGTGGCATAGCACGGTTGGTATCCTAGTTTTCTCTTATGAGTCTATGTTCCCGGTCAAGATTATGAAATAGCCTATCTGTCTCTAATGCGTATGAAAATCCATAGGTATTAAGCACTAAAAAATGGCCATCAAATGCCAAAAAGCCACAACCAACCTGAATATGAGTTTGCAAGTAAAATTTTTTTGCATGGGCAAACTCCACTCTGGCAAAAATATGAAGAAAAATAGAGGAAATACTAGAATTTAAAATCATGGATAGTGAAAAGAAATTTTCACTGGTGATTTTCAGGACAAAATCCTTCTGAAGATGGGCCGGCCCATTTAAAATCTGAAAGATGCCAGAGTCCGGCTAAGTCCATCAAGTAGTGGGCGATCTCCCTTTCATTCCATCCTTTTTCTATAGCAATGTAAGTGTTCCCGCCAAAGTTGAAAAAATCATTCTATGCTTAAAATATTATGAAAAGATGTCACATGGTTGAAAATGATCCCAAATGTCCAAAAGTATAGACTTCTAAAGATCTGGATTTTTAACAGTTC